>OZ010582.1:18306694-18371694 GCA_963932145.1 Acanthosepion lycidas | reverse complement strand
AAAAATTAAAATCCTGTATTAATTATAGGTTTAAATAATTTGTGGAGAGTACAAAATGTTACTAAGGCTTTAAAAAAGGACATTTTAAAAGTATATATTCAAATCTAATCAAGGGAATGAAGAGTAAGGAAAAGAAAATATTTTATTAATGCTATCATAATGAGTTGATTAAAATTGTATATATATATAAAAAAAAAAAAAACACAAACAGGGGAAGAAAATCTATTCGTAAAGATGTTTTGCCTCCACATCATCAGAGCTCAGTTATTTACAATTATAAATGTCAGTGTGAAGTCTGAATATATAAGTCGAACTAATCAAAAGGAGAGCGTCTATCTTGCTCAATATGGCTAGATTCTAGGTGCTACCGCTGTAAACGGGAATGAAGTTTAAATATAATGTTGCTTCCACTTCATCATTGTCTCCAACTGTTTGGATGTCGGCGACCGGAAAATGCTTGTCATTTTGACCGGCAGTAAACCAACATGTTGAAAGTGCGGCGTGAATGGTCACTTCGCCTCTTCCTGTCCAAAGTTCCGCATCCACTCGATCAAAATACCCCTCTGCCTGTGACTGTTAGTTCTGCAGCGCCTATAATGAGCATGCCAACGACTGGGACCGCTGTGGATAAACACCCAGTTGGGTCATTATTGGAGGGGCACCAATTTCACGGCACTTCTTCGCTGACGTGGAAAAGGGGGAATGACTGGTCGTTGGTAGAGGCGGAAAGAAGTACTAGACCGCTCCGGAAGCCCCCAAATGGAATGGCACATACAATCTCATTCCCTCTACGATTTCTAAGGGCGATGCCCAGTCCAAAATATCAGTCAAGGAACTATCAAAGAACTATGAACCGTCTTTTGAATAGCAACTAAAAAGCGACCTCCAGACTAAACATAAAAAGAAGTCTGTGCCGCTCCCAGCCATTATCATCTGTCCCGTTTTCTCCCACATTCAAAAAATCTATGGCCTACTCCCCTTTCCATACGACTCTTATAAAGAAAACTCCTACACATTCAACAATTCATTTCTGTCCCATCACCCACATCTACCCCATCCCAATCATATAAAACCATAAGCGTAGTCCGGAGACGGACACACGGAAAAAGAAAAAAAAAAGAGTAAAAACTCCATATAAACTCGGGAAAAACATCTGCCGCGTATCCTAAGAATAAACGCAAAAGGCTTTGTCAAAGAGCCGCCAAATAAAAATTCTTCAGTGCCCACTCGTTTAAATTAACAAGTTGAGTGCAAAGATGCCGAAAACCCGGAGAATTTTCCGAGGGCCAAGAGAGTGCTCACAGTGGTGCATTCGGGCACAGGTACACAGCAGATATTCGAGGAGGTAAATACTGACCTCAGCAGCATATAGGGACGACGTTCATGTAAAAAAGTTTAAATAGCATTGTTCAAGAAGGCTCCCTCTATTCCTTAACCGCTCCCTGTATAGGGCTTTAATGCTAACTTTCCTCTGGGACATTGGTGGCCTGTCTCTTGATGGATTTGTCAAGATCACAATGGCTCATCTCAGACTTTAGTTAGCCGTTAGTCTCTTTATCCCGGCCATGTTCAAGTCAGACAGTCCACCCTAATCGTGTCGATAATGGCACTCTAGTTAGCAAGTATAGATGCCAGGAGCCTGAGGTCTGAATCTCGCAGGGCGAGGTTCATTCGTGACATCCAGTGCCTTGTGGATGGATGTATGTTGTGTTCAGTGGTTGGGCCGTTTTTCATTTTGCAACCATGAGAACATTCTGTCGAATGAGTTTCATTTTTACTCAGCATGTTTTGATGGTTGCTCGAGAGATGTTTCCTGGCTGGTAAGCAAGTTTTGAACATGGCGGTCAGACTTTGCGTTCTGGCTGTTACCATAAAGGATAAGGCACTTCAGCTCATTAGGGTTTATGCACGCAATCTCCATGCGGCGGAGCCTGATTTGTTACGACAGATCGATTCTTTTTCGTGATGACATCTCGGTGGCTAGTTCCAGTGGGCAATTGGTATACCGTCCTTGGGATCGATTTAGATCGGGTACTAACAACTCGCACTTCATCGGCAAGTTTGTTCATGTCGATAAATATCGAAATTAAGCAATTAATTATTTATATATTATATGCGCGGTACTGCAATTAATTATTTATATATATGCGCGGTACTTATTAGAAAGCGCTCAATATCAGCGATAGAGCTAACATATTTGTTTGGATTGATATGAGTTTGTGAGCCTGGGTTTCACGCTTTTGTGATCGTCAGACAAACACAAAAGCGTGAAACCCAGGGTCACAAACTCACATCAATCCAAACAAATATATATATATATATATATATATATATATATATATATATATATATATATATATATTTTCTTGCTTTTTGCTGCTATTTTTTTATTCACCTTTTTAAAAGGATTTCTTTTATTATGCTTGACGACCCACGCACCCCGTTTGTTTATATATATATATATATATATATATATATATATATATATATATATATATATATAAAGTCATTTTTATATTTATACATTCTTTTTTACAAATAAAAATGTCTTAAAATAATTGAAGAACTTTGTCCATTTCGTAATGTGTGACGTCATTTATTTACATTTGGATACGCATCGAGCAGATATGATTGTACGTGAGAAAATTGAAGTTTAAAAACTGTAAAATCGACCTTGCTAAACGAAACGCTCCTCTGTGGCTCAATCGGTAAAAGCACGTTAGGCCATATGGCGGTTCCATATAGGATACAGCTTCGATTCCTGTCGGAGGACGCATATTTTCTATGACAATTTCTCGGACATTCAGGCCGGTAAATGTTGTTAATACTGTTTATTATAAACAGAGCATTTACTTAAATATTTGTATCTATAAAAAGAATGTATAAACATAAAAATGTTTTAAAATAATTGTCGGACTTTACCCATTTCATAATATATATATATATATATATATATATATATATATATATGCAATCGACCCCTTATGCGGGGTATGCAGCTACCTATTAGAGGGCCACGAATTTCATTTCCAAGACGGATCATTATTGAAAATTAAAAATGATTTCTCATGCGACTTAGAGAATTTAATATACATAATTACATGCAATGGTTGCCACGAGCATTATATTGGCCAAACCGGCCAGTCACTCAATAAGGTCAAACCAATAAATTCATTGCATAAATAGATTCTACCAAATTTTGGTTACCATATAGCCAGTTACGACGCTTGATTATTTCATTTTTTTCATTTGTTCAAAATATAAGCGTCAACAGGTGGAGATACAAACAGTTAAAAACTTTTTGAGAATCTAAGCGAAACCGGTTATAATAAGAAAATGTAAAACAACAAATTATTTTTCTAGAAGAAAATCACTGAAAATCTAATTGTAAGCAACAAAGTTTTAATTTTAATTTTTTCTGTAAAAATACATATATTTTAAATAAATATTAATCTTAGGTGCCTTTTCCCAATTCTTATTTTATTTTAGTATATATATATATATATATATGTATGTATGTATTAATGTGGATAAAGCAAATAACCAGATATTAATAACCGTATATACATGCGTTAGCGTGCATAGACAGGTAAGCGAATAAATATTTACTCATTTTAATATAATGTGTAATAAAACAGTGTTCAATGTTAGGACAGAGCTAAGAAGTATATGTTAATAGATATACATATACCTAGGTTCGAAGTGTAACTTAAAGTTTCGTTGTTTTACCAATTCATCAGACACGAATTATTACTTTTGAAAAATACTGGGTCTCATGAAATGAACGCTAAATTAAACGCAGATTCGATAGAGAATTTGTGGCGTTTATTAAAGATTCAATTTAATAAAAGAGCTCCGAAAAAAAATCCTGGACCTGAAGAGAATATGCAAAGAAGAATGGAGTAAAATACCAACAGAAATTTGCAAGTCATTGATTAAAAGCTGCAGAAAGAGATTGATTGCTGAATAAGGCATATACTACAAAGTATTAAATAGGTTTATAATTTTGTACGAATAATTTTTTCGCCTCCAAATTTTTTAATTTCTTATAATTTCATTAACATAAAATTTTCTGATTTTCTTTTACACATTGCAGCATTATGGCATCTTTAATAAATACTGAATGAATTATAAAATTCTTTTATAAAATGTTCAATAAAAAATCATGGTGTACGAATATTTCTTTCCTCCCACTATATATATATATATACATTCGTAGGTGAAAATGATCATTTACTAAAGGTATCTGAATTACAATTGTCAAGAAAATTTGCTCTGTTTGACCGCTCTTTTGTGAGTCAGTTTTAACATATTTCAAATTCTATGTTGTGTTAATAGGTCTCGCCTGGATTATACCAACGGATTACTACATATATATATATATATATATATATATATATATATATATATATATATATATATATATATATATATATATATCCCGGTAAGATGAGAACGAATAGAGTGCAGTTCGTAACATTTAATTTAAAAGAGAGCTCAATACAAAGTAGAGCAATATTCTTTATTTTAGGAAAATACGTCAAAAATATATCAAAAAACGCTAAAGAATTGCTGTCGTGTTTTGATGGGTATGAACGCATCTCATCAGGTGATTGTAAATTACTGGCGAGTGAACGATTTATTTACATTTAAAAGCAAAATAGAGCCTCTTTTTACGAAAAAAAGAAAAGCGGGGGAATTGTTATAAGGCTTGTAGGCTTTACTCAGATCAACCAATCGGAAATGATCTACCTAGTCTACATGGCAACACAGAGCCATAAACGTTCTTTAAACTTAACTCAAAAACGTGGACATACGCGATAATCTTTGGATGTATACATTTTGGTGTCGCCAGTTACGTAGACTACGACAAGAAACTGAAAGGGAGTAAAAATCAGAAAATGTCTGTATTTTAGAAAAGGAAAAAAAAATGAAATAAGAAAATGATGATGGTAGCCATCATACATTTTGATTTAATTATTTATTTATTTATTCATTTATTTTATATATTCCGTTTTTTGACATTTTAATTCGTCAGTTCTCGTCTGGGTCGAGATTGTATTGTTGTAGGAGTTTATGGCATTTGTTTCGCCTAAAAGCTTTTCTAGTATTAGCAGTCTCAGATATTTGTTATGCGTGTTTGTCTTTATTTTGATTTCTATTTACTTATATATATATATATATATATATATATATATATATATATATATATATATATATATATATATATATATATGCTTTTCAACACGATCTTTTCTCAGATGTCGCCTTGATTCTTCATTGAGAAAACATTCTCCTTCAATTTGTCTCTATTTGCTATCTATACGATCACATGATGTTCGAAGGAACGATTTGAAGACATTACAACAAAGACACTGCGTGTCGACAGCATTAGTTTCCATAGATCCTTTAATATTTCACGTTTCGCTAACAACACTTAGAAACAGCACTCTGTAAAGTGGCAAAATGTAATCTTTCGAGGATCTTTTACAGCAAGAAATATAGATGCTTTTCAATATATATATATATATATATATATATATATATATATATATATATATATATATATATAATTCAAAACGATTGCGTCTAGCATGAAACAGTCTGACGATTGTGACTAGCATGAAACAGCCTGTCGCCTCTAAGTGTTGACTTCTATGTTCACTTTTATATTTACGCACCCTCTCTGATATTGAGAACTTTATCCCATAAATGTAGCACATCTTAAGAGTATAATTTGTACTCATTATTATATTGTTCTGTTCTTACTCTGAACTCTCTGTGGATTAATGTCCTCCTTGGAATTATCCCTACTAATTATCAATTAGTATTATATACATATATACATACATGCATATATATATATATATATATATATATATATATATATATATATAGTGATACCTCGGCTTAAGTCGTTTCGAGTTAAGTCATTTTCGAACATACGTTGGTTTTACTTACATATTATATGGAAATAGAATTTGCCTTAGGTCGTTTTACTCGAGTTTATGTCGACCGTTAAAAATATTAGAAACGTCAAAACACTGAAATAACAATAAACACATATAAAATCATATTTAAATAAATTTTAAAATAATGTTACGTATAATATATATATATATATATATATATATATATATATATATATATATATCATAAAATCATAAAAAATCAAAAATAGCATAATAAAATATGTTCAGCAGATGTTCTTATTTCAAATTCCTGCCAACAGGCGGCACTCATGCGTTGTTTTCCGCTGCGATACGACACCGATTTTTAATTCAGACTTGTTTACATCTGTGCTCTGCCGTTGACGTTCTTTCAATTACATTTCAATTGTGATTTAGAATACATTTTTCTCACTGGCTCCGAAGAAAAGTCCCAGTGCAAGTGCTAATGCTATTGCTGGAAGGTAAGGTGGAAATTAATTATTTTATTCAGAATACTGTACGTACATATCGTAAATACTGTAATAGGCAATGGAGAGTGCTTATTTGCGTTTTAAGTGTGTTTTTTCGACCTAATCCGTGACCTCTGGAGTTCGAATCCATTGGGAAAGTTATTAATTCTCTTCTTCTCCCTCCAGTAAATAGCAGGACAGACTAGAGAAGGACAAAACCTGTGGAGGGTTGTTTGTGGACCTTGTGGCACATAATGCATCAGGTCTCTGTATTCGTTGGTTCTGCACAAAGACTCGACCACTGTATGCAAATCACATGTGCTTCTAGGAACATATGAATTATATTTAGTGGATTTATTTTTAGTTATATTTAATGTATACTAATATCTGAGTAGACGCTCCGTTCATTTATTAAACAGTATATTTATTTATTTTCCTCTGCTAGCTTGAATATTCGATTACTCGAAATTACATGAATATTCGATTACTCGAAAAAAATAATATCTGCCTAGTTTCATCTCCAAACGTAAACAAAGTAATTTTCTAAAGAAGTAATGGATTTTTTTATGTATTCATCCGACACATTTATTATCCCTTTAAACGTTGTTTTTAATGACTACTCATATTAGATAATTTACAGTAATCTGTAACGAGAAGGATTTCGCTTTCAGACCTTGTTTAGCAAATATTATCCGTGATCGAATCGATTCAGGTACGTCAGACTTAACGACAGTTTCTCTCTGACTCGATGGACACAGGTTCAAATAATAACGGAGAACATATTTCTCTTTAATAAAATTTTTCGATTATTATTATCATCACATGAGCACGGGGCCGAGTGGTAAGAACGTTCGCATTCTGACCATGAAACCCGGTTGATCTGTCAGGACGAGACTTCCTGGTGTTATTGGGGTCGATCCCAGCGTGCAACACCTTTGGAAAGTGCTTGAAAACCATACCACGGGTGAGTGAAATTGAGTAGATGGAACTCTTGTGATCCGTCGATAGCTGTGTTAACACGAAGTCACAAGTCATAGTGGCTGAGGGCTTGAGCGAGTTGGCCTTGTTCAAATTGTTGATCACGCTAGATAATACGCCCAGAAACTGTAACTAAGATCTGCTATAAACTACACGTGGGCTCTGTGGGTGTTGAATAAACACAAAATGCGCTTGAGCAAGCGTCTGCCGACCTAGTAGACGGGTACCTTCGAATACGAATAACCAGCTATACATTATATATATATATATATATATATATATATATATAATGTATGTGTGTTCAAACGTTATTTTTTGTGGATATCCGTATTTGAAATAGATGTCCCATTATATATATATATATATATATATATATATATATATATATATATATATATATATATAAAATCCGTTTAGATCAAAGTGACGGGGTATTGTTTATGTTTCATTCCCTCGGGCAGATTTTGAATTCACACTCCCGGTTCACACTCCTTCCTCATCTTTTGAACAGGAGTTGAGGTCTATCCATTGTTTACTATTATATTTCTGGGTCCTCCTCCTAACGTCTTCACATTCATTTTCAGTAACTCCTTGCCTCTTAGTGGTATTATCGCCTTGCTTGGGTAGAAATTATTAAGAAAAATTATAAAGAATTAATATTGGATAAACATTTACTATAGTTACGTTGATGGGGAAGGAAAATCAACTTTAAAAGGTTAATCAAGAAGCGTGATATAAATGAAAATAGAAGTATCAATGAATTAATTCGATTGAGATTAAATGAATCTTAACTATAAGGAAAAATGTAAAAGCAATTTAAAATATAATTTATCGCTACACATCAAATAATGATTGAAATAAATACAACTCCTTTTTCTTTTCGTTTATGTTTCCATCACTTTTGTTATTAAATATCGTCCCACATTTTGATAATAGAAGATCTGCCAAGAAAGGTGAAATGTTGGAAGAACCCGGATGTAAATTTACTGTGATTGATCTAGCAATTAAAACACTTTCTATGAATTGTGGTCTAATAATTTGCTTAGTCTTTTAATTAGATAATTATTTTCCCACTTTGTCATAATTTTCCCTTATATATATATATATATATATATATATATATATATATATATATATATATATATATATATATATATACAAGCATTCGACTTTCTTAAGTTATCATCAAGATACGTAGAGACAAATGTTGTGTTTAAATCTGTTGTCATATATATATATATATATATATATATATATATATATTAAAAAGAAGAGAGGTACCGCGCAAATGTTTTTGGTTATAATGTGGATTTTAAAATATATATATATATTATGTTTTATTTTCCATAATTTAACTACACGTGTTTCTGGTCACGTAACCGTCTTGAGGTAAAAGGCGGAGATTTCCTCATATTATTAAAAATAATTAATTTTTTCGTTTATATTTTTCGATGTTAAATATTCTCGATATGAGATATTCTCTTTTTTTGTGTTAGTAATCCGAATGTCTTTCTTAAGTGAAATTGCAGTGAAGAGTTCTGCGCGAAGGGTCATAAAACAATTAAGATTGGTCCGAGAGAAATGATGACCAACCTTAATTGTATATATGTTTTATTTTTTATTTGTGAAAAAAAATGTAATTTGTAAATAAAAAAAATATTAGACAAACTGATATTTGTGGAAAAATTCAATGAAAAAAAGAAAAGACTAAAAACATCCGTACAGCTTGAAAATAATCAATCAGCACCGCAATGTCTAGCCAAAAGAAAAACCACTGACAGAATTATCTAAGTTGATACGTAAAAGTGCTCACTACACTAAGTCGAACAAAATTAGAATAACTAAAGAGCTAGGAGCTATCTACCTAGGTTTCAATAACGAATCAACAGCATAATTCTGACTCCTGAATGAATTATCCTGAGTATCCGATAGGTGAAACCTAGGTAGATAGGTTCTGGCTCTTTAGTTAATTTATATATATATATATATATATATATATATATATATATATATATATATATATATATATATATATATATATAAATTAAAGACAACAGCTTTAAACTCAATATCTGTCTCTACGTACCTTGATGATAATTTAAGAAAGTCGAATGCGTGGAACGATATTTCTTCCCAACTGAACTTTGGAGAATTTCTGACGGAATTTCCTCTTTACATGAGAAGATTCGTAATTTGAAAAAGTCAATCAATAAACTAACCTACCTGGCTCCTAGAACTGAACAGACATGAATCGATTGTACAGGATGCGGCCCTGTGCAGAAATTTCCACTCTTTTCTAAAGAAAATAATAAAGAGAACGGCTGCATAGTGTCCTACGAGGTCCTCAAATAGACCTCATCAGGTTTTGAATTCAAAGTTGTCCCTCTCCTAGATTAGTTGCCAACCAAGGCTAAATAATCTTGTCTAAATAATAATGTAACCAATAGCTAGGAGAGGAAGAGATAGAATTATACCCTTGCCAAGGTTATTTTCACTTGAGTGAATATAACGGACTCGACTTGAATTCGAACTCGCCACTCCGATTTCTCATTCCGAGCCGCTATCCAATACACCACCCACACATCCAAGTATATTCATTACACCACCCGCACATCCAAGTATATTCATTACACCACCCGCACATCCAAATATATATATGTTCTTTGCGCAGTTCCCAGTTGATCGCCTTTCCCATCCAGTCATAACTATTATTATTAGTCTCTGACAAAGTTATCTGGGTGTGTACCATATAGCGATGTTTAGCAAGCTAGTTATTGTTAGTGTAATTTAGGGACCTCCACTAAGGTTTAAAATAAATTTTTAAAAATGAAAAAGTTTTCTTGAAACTTTCATTTTAGATTTAATTAAAAGCTAAAGGATTAAATTTACTATCCAGTAAGCAAAATACTCTGGTGTATTTCAAACAGAAATCATATTAATTGAAATCGTACTTTTTCAAAAATATCTGATTAGCGCCCTTTTTAGTCGTCTTTCATCCCAATGTAATTCTCGGTATTAAAAAATCTTCCAAAAATAAAATATACTTTTCTGAAACTTTATTTGAGAAATATTAGCTGATTTAAAGTATAATTAATATGATTTGAAACAGATATTATTGACTTTAAATTTAAAATAATGCAGAAATGTATTTATAAATCAAACAGTAGCTGTTTTTAATCGACAGTCATCATGTTTTATCTAATTGACGAGGTGTTAACAGATGATGTCATATTAATTGTTTTCTATTAATTGGTTTCTGTGAAACATACTTTAAGGAAATGACGTGAGCGCCTTTTTTATATAATTTTTAAGTATTCAGTAATCTTAAAATGTTGAAAAACATTCTCCAGAATCTAATTTTAGGGATGTTGACTTTAAATTTACTATAATCATCACTTTTATTTTTTGATAATGTCGTATATAGTCGACCATACTTTCAAAAATGGGCACGTTCCATAATATTTTATATACTTAAAACAAATGAAAAATGATTTTAAAAATCTTGATGCAAAATGATTTGTATTAAGCTTTTTAATTTTTGATTAGTAAATATAGTTTTCACTTAATAACAATATCACCTAATGCAATTAAAGTAATGGAGGATTTTAAAAGATTTTTTTTTAATTTTAAGATTATTATAATAAATTGTTATAATTAAAATTTTTAAAAAAAGAAAACAATTCTTTTATTCATTGAAAATTTTTTTTCATAAAAGAATAGTCTCCTTAATAAATCTTATTTATAAAAGCAATTAAAAACTTTTCTAATTAAATAATGTCAGTTTTATTGCACTTTTTATTTTACGATTCGGAACTGATTTTCGGGAAATGCGTAGCAGTTTGAAAAAAAAATGGATGATTTACATTGTCCAAGGAGTTCTGCTTTAAAATATTAAAACAAAATTTTGCAATTGAAATTTAATTTCTCGAAATTTCATGAAATAAATAATTGGTGGGGCCAACATAAGTAAAAAAAATATTTTACTAAGATTTTCTAAAAAGAATTTCCAAATAATTTCATTCATTTGTGAATAAGTTCTGAAAGTTTCGTTAAAATCCGACAATTATTTGATTTTTGCAAGAATTTTCAGATCAATGTGTTTTTTCACCGGAAAAAAAGCGCTAAAACACTAATCGTAAATATTACGTCGACCACTAACGCAAAAAGATTTTTAACCAAAATTTCGAACATGCTAGAAAGGATGAAAAAAAATTAGTAAAAAAAAAAAAAAAATGATACTTTGGTCTTTCCTCTTAATAATAACATTAACATTTTGACGATAAGTCTTGTGGCCTTTTTTCATCATGCTATGCTGTTTTTTCAGCGAATTAGTGGCGGTACCTAGTGTAATTAATGTTGTTTTCATTGGTTACCCGAAAACTAGGAACTTTTGAAGGTCCAGTGTAAATAATTAGCTGATGCTCTAAGTTTGTGATTTTGGGTGATATTAAGAGAAAATCACACATACGGCGAAGTTCATTTCAGTCTGTCAAAAATACAGAACTCTTAAAAGTAATATTATTTTTAGAAGAACGACAAAAAGCTTCATTATTGAAGTTGTATTCATCCACTTCGCTTTTCTCATGGCGACGAAATCACTTGACACCTGTCAGATGAAAGAGTTGCATTTGAATATCTTTTAATATACATGGCCTTTAAGGCTTCATGAAAACGTTGATTTAATAGGAGACTACGACGAACATGATTTTCGCTTGTTTAATACGAATACACATGTTTCAAACACGTAATTCTTTGAATAGAATCAGTCATTTCAGAAATAAAGACAGTTTCTTTCCTTTTACTTTATATGATTCGCTATTGGTTGGGATAAGAGAAAATTAAGGCGAGAAGAAGGATAGATGTTCAATTACAAAACAAGACGGCAGAACTGAACGTGGCAAGAACTCACTTTATGACATTATGAGATGGAATACAGTAAAAGTTAAATTAATATTTGAACACGTAGACACGAATTTATCTTCAGAACCGTTAGCTGCAATGTACAATGAACATTCAATTGTAAAAACAACCATATTCAAGCAAACGCTATTTTAGTACTATTGTTCATGAACGACTGTATTGAATTGAACAAATATCTATTGTCTTTGTATTTGAAAGCAGAGGACTATTTACAGGATTCTTTATCTGAAAGACCTTATTAAAACAAACGATTATTTAGTGATTTTTTTTTACCCTTATGGGATGGAAAAATAGAAAAATAAATCAGATATTACTGAAAATAGTAAGTCTCTTTCCATCTGTGATGAAGTACTGATGTACGCTGAAAGAGTAGTAATTCCTGCTTCCTTTCATGTTGACCATTCTGAAATATCAAGAATGAAACCCTGTATGAGAATTTGCACATAATGGACTAAAATAGACCAAGATATTCAAAATTTTGCGGCAAAATCACTACCTGTAAATTATCAAACCGAACTTAATACTGATAAACCTTGGTCTAAGTTGCATATTGATTGTAGGACCTTTGAATGGTACGTATTACTTGATTGCCGTCGACATTTTTTCAAGATGGCCTAAAATATTTAAGTGTAGAAGACCTACTTCCACTGTAACTGTAAATTTTCTTTATGAACTGTTCTCGAGATTTGTAGTTCTAAATACTATAGGGTCTGATAATGATTTGATATTTACTTCACATTTATTTTTTCTTCACATTTTATGAGCATTTATTTTTTCCTTCACATTTACAATGACAGAACCGAAACGTGATCATTTTTTTATAGTATTCTGGAACAGGAAACTAACTGGGTTGTGTGTGAAAAAGTATATGTTGTTAACATTCTTTTTTCATTCGGTTTTTCCAGTTACGAGTCCTTTTTTAAAGCTGATCGTTTTGTATTCATTTTGTTTAGTTCTTTTTTCGTAACAGATTTAATGTTTAGTATAGAGCTTAGAAAAAATTCGCAGTGTGAGATAGGCAAGAAGTAAGGCATGTAACAACATCAGCACGGCAAAGGGCACTCCTTTAAAGGCAAGGAAGGGCAAAAATATTTTAAGTCAAGTGATAGTGATTGCTGTATGAGTCGTACGATTTTTGAATCAAGCCCGGGCAGCGCCGGGTCATGCTGCTAGTAATGTATAGGACTCAGGTATGACTAAATGCTCCAAATCACTCGGGTTAGCAGGTGCCTTGTTTAATAATTTCCGATTCCTAGTTTTCGCATTGCAGGCAAGTCTGGGTCTAAGACTAAAACAACTTGAGAAGCGCCAACCAAACATTCATTTAGCACAACGGTTAGTGACTCCAGAGTTTCAGAACTTCTTTTTTTAAAGAAGTTTTTATCTTTTCAACCTTTATTTTTATTTTGTATTTATTCAACTGGCGAACCACTTTTCCATCCTTCATATGTAATCTCACTTTACATCGATATTTTTGTTCACATCACCAAAACTTTAATTAAGGGTCCCTTGGAAGGCTTCTCTTCCCTATCTTCATGGGTGTGTTCATTCAACTGGTGAACCACATTTCCATTCTTCTCACTTTACATCGATCTTTCTATTCACATTGCCAAAACTTTAATTCAGGGTCCCTATTTGCTCGTTGCGTCAAAAATAAAGAAAAGGTATTCATTGTGTATCATTTTGTTTCTTCCACGTTTTGATAAAATATTTGCTTCTATTTTGTATTAAAAGGACTTTGACGATTGAAAAATAGGAAGCTGCACTGAAGAAAATATAATATAAAAAAATACCTCCAACAACACTTTTTCTTAAATTTACAAATGCCTCCAACTATTCTTTTTCTTAAATTTACAAATGCCTCCAATTACTCTATTTCTTAAATTTAAAAATGTCTCCAACTACTCTTTTTCTTAGATTTAAAAATGCCTCCAATTATTCTTTTTTCTTAAACTGGACAAAGTACTAATTTGACTACTAAACGAGAGAGAGAGAGAGAGAGAGAGAGAGAACAAATTTCACTATAACGACGAAGTAGTCATCTGACGCCTAATGGTCCTCTGCCGAAAAATTCCTATGTTGAGTGGGCTACGCCGAATCAGAGACGCCAAATGGGCTAAGCCAAAACATCCTATTCAAGGTATATGACATCCATTATCAATCCTTAGGGTTTTATGATTTTTTCAACAATCGTACAAATGGCGAATGTATTATTCCACGCTTCTTGCATATGTTGACGCAATGCAGTAATAGTTGTATGTAAGCCAACTGAACGAATCAGGTGTCGCCCAATCATGTTCCACGCATGGAGGCAGGATCAGCGACTGGGCCAACCAAGATAGTTGAACATTTAACCGAGCATGGTGAGTAGTATGGTTATCATGTGGGTGGGTATTATCTTGTTGGAATATTACATCGCCTTCCTTTTGCCGGAATATTTTGCAGAATGGGTTGAAAAATGTTGCAGACGTTCAGAGTACTGTTTAACATTCACTCCACAAATCACAATGTTCAGCGAGACTTGTAACTTGTGGTACTACATACAATAATGACAGGCTCTCGACCTGTGTGATGTGGACAAATACACTCTGGTGCCGTCGCTCCCCATGTTTACGCCGCACACGTATCGCAGAATGAATTATTTTCTACCCTACAACCCCTTTCCCACAGACGGAAAATTTCCCACAGTTGGAAAATAGTTTCACTGGTTCAGACCTTCACATCTACGATTCGTCATGCCATGTAAATTGCTATTTCATTCGTATTTCATTTGTAAGAAGGAAGTTCTGTCAGGACAGCTTCTCCCCGCCCACTAAAAAAAATCGATTTCTGTGGAACAGACTCCTGAGAGGATATTTTCCTGGTCGCTACAATCTTAACCTCTTCAAATCTACCTCTATCTTTCCAACATATCCTCATAATTATCACTTCTTACCCACTACCCATATATTCCATAAAATAACCTCAGGTAGACATTATATCCATAAAATAACACCAGGAAGACTTTATATTCCATAAAATAACCTCAGGTAGAATTTATCTTCCATAAAATAACCTCAGGTAGATGTTATATTCCATAAAATGACCTCAAGTAGACTGAGATAGATGTTAAGATTTTTAGTATCTCACAAATGCATTAATAGAGTGGAAACCCTGGCGATGAAGGATTTGTTATTATGCACATGGCGATTCTGTAATTTAAACTTCAACTAATCATATGTATTCAATTATTATTATGACACCTAATTCTCTAAACGTATATAAGGATTAGAATACAAAACCAGTAATCAGATCCCTGTTCGTAGACTTGAACTCGTAAAATCTATATATTGTAGCAGTAGACTAAATTTAATAAATAAAATAAACTTATTTCTTAAATGTCCTGAAAGGTATCACCTACTTATAATCTCCTTAAGACTTCATTAATATTAACACTGACATGTTTAAGGACAGCTCAACTAACTTCGTTTCTGAAACCCGATATTTAGATAAGGAAAACAAAGAACCTGTACCAAATCCAAGATCAATCCTGTAGCAACCACCGCACTCACTGACCACTTACCGACCTCAGTATAAATCCAGGAAAAGAGGAGCTTCGAGGTTAGTGACTCTCTACCCTTTTGCTAGAAAGCGGAACAGGCTGATCCACTCCATTCTAACCACCAAATAATTAACCAGAACGACTGCCTACTACAAAGGAGGAGTTTCACTCACTCCCTTTCTCTCTGTCCCTCTCTTTTTTTCTCACTCTACCCTTCTCTCTCTTTTTCTCTCGCCCTCTCTCTATTGCAACGCACCGCGAGATACGAACTCTTACAAAAAAGATACAAGTAAACTTTCCAGAACAACCTTCGCTCAGCGTTAATGTTTTTTGTTTTTTTTTTAATGCAAAAACCAACATTCTGTGCAAATCTTATTCCAATTAATTCCGTAACGAGACCTCTTACTCTTGGACATAGTTCATTTCATCTTTGCAAATTTGTTACGCGGGAAATAATGCGGTATCTTGGAGATTGAATGTTCGAATGGGATCAAAGTTACTTTTATTTCTCAAGAATATAAACTTCTGATGGGCAATTGTAAAAACACAATATGAAATTTATTCTTTTATTCCATTGCGAAAGAATCTGAAATTCTGGTCAAAAAGCCTTTTGATAATGAAGCATTGATCTTTTCTCTACTTTTAAAGGTTTTTGCTTGTTTTTGTTTTTGATAGTTTGTTTTATTTTAGGGCATATCAACCACAATGGGTTATTTAATGCCGACAAAATTTCCTTTTTTTTCCCGAAAATGTATAGCTGGTAATATTTTTCTTTTTAAAAATGTAGTTTGTTTTGTTTTGTGGCATATTAAGCACAATGGGTTATTTAATGCTGACAAGATTTTTTATTTTTGGTAATATTTTCTTTTTTCAAATATTTATTACTGATACTAATTTTTTTTTAAAAAGTATTTCTGGTATTAAAATCTATTTTTACACTTTCATAGTGTTTTGAATCAGTTTGTGGGGGTCAACTATTTGCCCATAGCTGGGACCCTAACAGGTGCTACCACCCCGAGTCAGTGTGGACCTGGGAACACCAGCAATTAAGAGGTAGTTCTACGCTCCTCAAAACATCCTTGCTGCTGGACGTAGTTTATCGTCTTACCCAGGACGTTTAAAGGTTTTGCCACGGAGAAAAATGTTTTAGGCAACTGAATAAATTAATATTTAGACATTAAATCAATGGCGATGCTGAACGAAATCTTTCAACTTTACTGGGCGTGGGATATGGCATTACGGCGCATTTTTTATGACCAAAATTGGGTCATTTTTTTTTTTTTTTTTTTTTTGCGTAAATTAAGATCTATTGTGATTGCCTTGCCTTGATCTAAAATCTTGTAACGGACGAAAATTTCAATGACGGCTCATGAAGACCTTACGAAAATGCTTAAATATTGAAAGACCTTTTGTCCCCTCTAAGACGAGATTATTTGCCAAAGGAAAAAAATAATTCAGTCATTGCGAATAATGATAATTACATTATTGGAAAATACATTTTTGTTATAGTTGAATGAGCAACCTTTTAAAAGAGCAACCTTACGAACGATCGAATGGAAGAATTTGATTAGATTAACCGCGAACGTGTGAGGCGTGGAAACCAAGCCAAAATTTTGTCTTTTTTTACCTCTTTTTTTTTTTTTACACTCGTATACCAGACACAATTATATCAAACCGACTGGATAAATATAATGTAAAAGTGATGACACAATAACGTTTTTTCTTTTTTTTATTTATTTCAACTGAAATTTTTTGCTTATCTGTCAGGATGGTTACATCAGAATAATTGCATTTTAGAACGTTCGGAATAAATTGAAAATTCGGACTATTTTATTTATTTCATTTTTTTTGTCTCTTTCTGAATGTTTCCAAATTTTAGATTCCTCTGCTGTCGTTAAGGTTTCTTTTTGTGAAATTGACGAGTTTAACTTACCACCTTGCAACTGAGGCAATTTTCTCATGCAATTCTGCCATTTTGCTTTTTTGCAAAAGATTTTAGTATGTTTCATAGTTACACAACTGAGCACGTCTTACGTTACACCTATCTGATCATAGCTTCATTAGAACCCATTTAAACACACACACAAATTTACCCGACTCCATTAGGAACATACTAGTAGAAAACACAAATATTTTAACTGCATCCACCCGAAAAAAAAAAAGACTAAAAATAATGGAAGCTTTAATAATAAAAAAGAAAAAGCCAACTCTTAACAATATTAACTTCGAACAAAGCCACAATGTGCTAACCATATTCGGAAATTAAAAACATCCCTACCACACACTAAGACATACACAGAACGCACAGACTCAATTAAGCTGAAAAATCGAATCATCCTTGATAATGGCTAAAGGTATAACCAAAAGAGCTCGGAAATATAAAACATCTGGACAGTTCTTACACACCCTTTGTCCAGAAAAGAAAGCTCTTGTTAGAACACAAGAAAACTTAAATAAAAAGCTTAACCGTAGTACCTTGTCTGTCGTTTTTAATGAAACATGCATATATATATATATATATATATATATATATATATATATATATATATAAAGTACAAAGGCAACAGTCTGCTTCATGTTAAAAAGCAAGCGTCTCTGTCGCCGCTGGGTGTTGACCTTAATGTACATTTTTATATTTACATACGCTCTATACTTGATAGTGAGCACTTTAAACCATAAATATAACATATCTTAAAATTATAGTTTTATTATATATATATGTGTGTGTGTGTGTATGTGTTTGTGTGTGTGTGTGTGTGTGTGTGTGTGTGTGTGTGTGTAGAGGAATTAGCGTGCGAAAAGCGAAGAAAGAAACAATCTTCACACACGGCTCTACAAATTTAAATTAATTTTATTATTGAGTATTTGTTTTCTTTCAAGTTGAAGGAAACGAATTACAAAGATCTTCACGAAATAAAGTCCCACAAAAATATTTTAGTTTTTTCCCTCACAGCACACAGAATATATTGTGTTAGTGTGATAGAGGAAACAGTGTGTCTACATAAGGAGAGTGTCACGTATTTACGTTGTTTTATGAATGCGTGTAATTTTTTAGCAGTAGCAGTCAGCAGCAGAGAAAGTTGTATTATAACTACTACTAAAGTTTTGCTTACAAAAATCGTTATTATGTTTCAGGTGTGCTTAATTTACTTTGAAATCGCTCTCCTTTGTAAGCAATTACTCGAATAAAATATGTGAAAACGTTGAGTAATTAATTATACGAAAGGTTTCAGCATTCAACTTGTCCGCAACAATGAACAACCGATCCTGGTCAAATGTTTACGAAAAAACTGACAACTGAATACTAACTTAACGGCACGAACAATTTCCGTGTAAATAAAGCTTTTCTAACATTTCACAAAGTTATTCTCATCGTACCTTATCGAATATTTTTGTGCAATATATAAAATACAAATAAATATCATTCTGTATTGTTCATCTTGATGTATTCTGACCATTTTTCTTTATTTACAATCTGATTCTGCTTCGACCTCTATACTTTAGACTCATTAGACTGGTTTTCTTATGTAGTTTATTGATGTGCAGTTAGTCTAACGGTTATCAGCATGGAAAATGAAGTTGATGAGACGAAATCAAATTCAGATCGAGGCTGTTCCATTCACTTTCACATTAATACTCTTCCACTAGTTAAATAACCAGTTAAATAGCAGGCTAGACTGGATTCTTTAACCTTGTATGTCAGCCCGTCTAGGACAAGGATTACTCCGAATTCAAAATGCAACGTGAAACCACTCAACGACATGGGAATTTAGAGATAATAAAGAAAAGGGGGTTTGAGATGAGCCATTGTCACTACATCCTGAAGAGAAACGTCATTTTAATAAAATATATTTAATATGCTTTTTTAATCAAATTTAGGAACAAATATGCGAAATATATTTCAGAAATAAAATGAACGAGACGATGATACGATAGCACGAACTGTCACGAGAGAAAAAAATGAGGAAAATTGCATTTGAAAATGGTGAAAACGACACATCTGCTTTCTTTTTCTTCTTTTTTTATCTAAGTTCAGCTCCAAGCACCTGCCAGCGACTTTCGCTTGGGAAATCCAAATCCCATCTGCTTACTGCTCTCTTCTTTTTCATCTAAGTTGAGCTCCCGGAACTAGCAGACGTCTTACTTGTGAATGCCGAAACTCTTCAGCATTCTGAGAAACCAGACTTCACAAATAGCCACAAATCAGCTCCAAATTCAATAAAAAAAGTTAATACTATGGAGTCATAACTTACTTTCTCCATTGGTGAACAAAAACATCGCAAAATGTATCTCTTTAAACCACGCCTATGTGTTAAAAAAAAAACAACTCTTTGATAATGATAGTAGACAATTTATATATAAATATGCACAAGCAACCAACAAATGTCCCGGAAACATATAAAAATAAATTAAAGTGCTTAACAAGGAACTGTCGATAATCTTTAACATTATATATATATATTCAAGTGAACATTGAAGTTAACACTCAGGGGCGACAGGCTTTTTCATGCTAGATGCAATCGTCAGGCGGCCTGACGATTGTATCTGACATGAAACAGCCTGTTCACTTTTATATTTATATTTACATACGCTGTACCTCTGATATTGAGCACTTTATCCAATAAATATAGCACAATTTAAAAGTATATTTCTGCATATATATATATATATATATATATATAACCAAATGTAAAAGAACGAAGTAAGATTTCAGCGTCAAATAAAAGGGGAAAAGTATGACAAAGATAAAATAAAATGAAAACAGAGAGAGAGAGAGAGAGAGTGTGTGTGTGTGTGTGTGTGTGTGTGTGTGTGTGTGTGTGTGTGTGTGTGTGTGTGAGAGGAAGAGAAAGGGAGAAAACGAGCATTACCCATCTTCCCCGGGAGCAAAAACAATAATTCGTTCCAAATAATTTCTGCTCCTGTTGTTACTGATGGAGCGAGTTTCATGGACGTCATGGCGGATGGATTTATTGAACGTTTTGATCAACAAAGAAACCGACCAATGGATGGACAGACACGCCCATAAGTAACAAAATGGCAGAAATAGAAAAGGAGAAACTTGCATTGAGTAAAAGTTCCTGTACGAAACCCGTTCCTGAAAAACGGTTGTCAGAAACAATATTCAGATAAAAAAAAAAAAAAAAAAAAATGAAACACAGAAAATCTGGGTCGATATATTCGCTCAACCTCCTTGCCTTCCGGGCTGTTCGTTTTATAATCGAAGTTTCAACAATGATGGAAAGAGAACTACGTTTCATGTTCTTTTATTTAATCGGATTAATTCCCTTGATTTCACACCATTTTTGTTGCTTTCTACTGTGTCTATTCTGTCATTGCTATAGCTGTTCTTCTTTATACTGGCAACGCTGTCTTTTCTTTTTCCGCTTTCCTTACTGAATATTTCTTTTATTTCTCTTTTTTCCTTTGTGATGAACTTCTCTGATTTCCTCTCTTCCTTTACTGGAACTTTGAAATTCAAATAGATCCTTCAATCCAAGCTAGAACGCGAAATGTATTCACCGTGAACAGAAAAAGGGAAATCTGCGAGATAATGGATTTCGATGTTTCAAGCAAACACAGAACAAAATTGAAATAAAGCTGAAGAGATATAAGTGGATCTTGCCAGAGAAGTGAACAGGAATGTGATAGTTGTATACATCATCATCGAAACAATCTGTAACATTATTGGGTCTGTATTGCAATTCTTTTAAGCCAGCTTGCTGTATTCATTTAATATTATTTGGATATTCACAGCCGTAGTAAAAAGTTGATTACAATGCAGATTTAGTGAAAGCACATCTACCCAATAGTCCAGAATTCCCCTTAGTATTTTAGCTGTTTCAACAAAACTACAATGTCAAGACTATTGTCGTTTGTAGGTACAGACCCTACAGCTTTTTACCTTGAATCATAAGATGAATGACTCCTGAGTATCCCTAGTAATTTGATAACTGATGGAAGTATTATTATTATTATTATTATTATTATTATTATTATTATTCAATGCATTTTCTAGTTTTCTACCTTTTATTCTAGAGTCCTTTTTTTTCAATTCTAAACATTTTACACACACACACACACGCACACACACACACACACACACACACGCACACACACATATATATATATATATATATATATATATATATATATATATATGTTCATATATATATATATAATAGCACCTACTGGTATACGTAAAATCAGTCCAATCAGAGAGCACTTACATATGCACAGGCATATATATATTTAACTATTTTTACTCTCTCTCTCTGTCTATCTCTCTTGCTATATATATATATATATATATATATATATATATATATATATATATATATATATATATATATATATATATATATATATCACTGCCATGAATAGACAAAAATTAGTTTTATTATTACCACTCATGATAATAAAAATGAAAAATGAAAAATGAAAAACGGGTTAGCTAACCGGTTTCGTGCCTCGCTGAACAGAGCTAAATCGAAGTAAATAGAGTAAATTATATAATAAAAAAGAACAATGGACGAAGTTTATTGGTGGAAAAAATATTTAAATGGTGATTAGTTGGCGGCCTAATATAAAGTCCTTCTGTTTACAAAGAGAAGGCTTTAAAGATAGAGTATAGATGGCCTCCAACACTTTTATGTGGTAATTTGAGTGGAACCTGCTAAGAACGGTAAAAGCGTCCGCACTAAAACTAACAGCACAATTATGGCTATTTATAAGGTGTTCTGCGATGGAAGACCCATATGTATTGGTCAGAATGTCCGAGGGAGTGTACTTCTGGTTTCGGGTTTTCGCTGGAACGTGTTGTTTTATTCTAGCACCTAGCCTTTGCGTCGTTCTCCCTATGTAGAGCGAACTACATTTAACAGAATAAATTAGTGAACTATTATAGTGTGGTGGGAGAACATCCTTACGTATAGACGGAAGAACGGGCCCGACAGAGAAAACAACATGAGCGTTAACGGCAAAGTAACAATGTCGAACTGCGGTAGAAACCTGCTTAGCAAACCTATCGCTGATACTACCTAGCCAAGGAAGGTGTAGGTACACAGGACATCTTTTTACTTTAACAGGTTTGACTTTGTTAAATTCAGCAATTTTATTCTTAATAATTGCTTGAACAATGCTCAATGGATAGGCATTGTTGCAGTGAGTAGAATTAATAAACCTGAGTTCATCATCCAACTTGATTTTTCGAACAGATCATAAGATCCCTATGCGTAACGGTCTTAATTAAATTCATTTTGCGTTTCCTGGGACAAAAGGAATCCCAACGGATATACAAACTAGTAAACTTCGGTTTACGGTACACAGAAGTAATAAATCCCGACGTAGATCTGCTGACGAGTACATTGAGAAAGGGAAGAGATGAATCAGCCTCCTTTTTCCTGTGTAAATTTCAAAGCCGGATGCATATTGTTAAGGGACGCAAGAAATTTGTCCGCTTTAATCTCGTTATCGAAGAGACAAAAAGTGTCATCAACGTAACGGAAATAAACGTCAGGTTTATCAGATTTTAGTAGTACACTCTCTTCCTGGAACCCAACAAAGATATTTGCTAAGGTGTGCCTCAAAGGGGAACCCATCGAAACCCCATCAATCTGCCTGTACATTATGCTGTCGAAACTGAACTCAACTGACGTCGTGGCAAATTTCATCAGTTCAACAAACACGTCTTCTGGAATAACAGGTGGAGGCAATTGACTACGATATAGGACATAAGTACATATATATAAGGCTCGAACACTAAAATTTCATGGTTATAATTTATTTCATTGGGTTCGTAATAACGAACCAACTCCTCAGACCTATAAATTCAAGAAATGAGAGACAGAACAGTTCGTAGCATTTATTTTTTTAAAAGTGCTCAACACAAAGTAGAGCAAAATACTATTTTAATATTTCTTATTTATATTATAATAATTTCATGTTTCGATACTAAGATGGTACTTCTTCAGGCGATGGTAGATAACTTGTGATCAAAATGATTTATTAAGGAATTTTAAAAGACAAATCTTTACCACTTTTCGTAAGTTAAAGTAGAGTGAGGGATAAGGTCAGTATTAAAACTTTAACTGTTGAGAGAAATGTCAATAGATTGCGACATAGTTTGGCTAAAAAATAGTTCCCCTGTTGAGTAAAAGGCCAATAGATAGCGGCATAGTTTGGCTAAAAAGTAGTTCCCCTGTTGAGTAAAAGGCCAATAGATAGATGCAAAGTTTGGCTAAAAAGTAGTTCCCCTGTTGAAAAAGAGGCCAACAGATAGCGGCATAGTTTGGCTAAAAAGTATTTACCCTGTTGAGTAAAAGGCCAACAGATAGCGGCATAGTTTGGCTAAAAAGTTGTTCCCCCGTTGAAAAAAAGGAATGCGCGTTTGCTTCCTTGTCGTTGACACAGTTTTTCTTTAGTAGGTCTTCACAATTTAGGCCGTTGGTTATTAATTCCACTGTTTAATATACAAAAATTTGGCATAGCAACTCAAACACGTGTAACCATTAAATATAACGTTTATATAAAAGTTTTCTCTTTATGTGTCTGTGTAGGCGATCGCCTTTGTGTCTCAGTTTACGTCTAATCAGTTCTGTCATCTATTGAGAAAGCAAATGGAGGCAACTCTGGACGACAACCAATGAACGTCATTTAGTGACCAATTTATCCGATGTCACTTTTGATTGTATTTTTTAACGTCAAAAAACGACATCATTACGTCATTATTTTTGCACCAACCTAATAGTACGTTTCCTTATTTATTTATTTATT
This sequence comes from Acanthosepion lycidas, assembly GCA_963932145.1. Classification (NCBI taxonomy): domain Eukaryota; kingdom Metazoa; phylum Mollusca; class Cephalopoda; order Sepiida; family Sepiidae; genus Acanthosepion; species Acanthosepion lycidas. The sequence goes on along the minus strand of OZ010582.1, from coordinate 18,347,080 downwards.
TTTCTTAGCTTCTTTTGTATCCATCCAATTATTTCATTTTCCTGATAACAGTTTTTGATTTCCATTCCTTTTGGGTTTCATATTTTCTTCGTTTTTCTTTTTCTTTTGTATTTATCTGGGTTTTTTTTTCCTTTATTTCCTTCTAATTTATTTCTTTTCTGCTTTCCCTATGAGCTCTGCCCGGAAAGTAACCACCAGTCATTTAATATTAAGGAAAAACTAGCCTAATTCGGACAGTGGTGCCTTAATCCACTTCAAAGTAATCGCTTTTTCGACTTTATACAATTTTCCAAATATCCCTTCCAATTTTAAAACCTGCAAATTTTTCTTTCGGGTTTGCCATCATCTTGATCGCGATTCACTTTATATTTTTCAGGGATTTTATCTTTGGGAAAAACAGAAGTCGCTGAAATATGGACTGTAGGTGTGTATCTGTTGGGTGGGGCTAGCTGGAACCGACAGAACTAGGTGATGTCATATTTTTTTTATCAAAAGATTCTGTACAAAACTTGAAGAATATATTCGCTGTGCTGTGAATGCGACGGTCATAGAATATCCAAGTTAAGTCAGTGGTGTCGTATTCCTGACTGAGTGATCATACTGTAGAGTGTAGGTTCACGCCAATCAGATTAGTGAGCAAGCTACATCAATGGTTCACAGCTTATTCTTGAGATATTCAAAATAGCTGCATAAATTCTGGAGAAACTGCGTTTATATGTTCACGAGGTTGATAGGTGTGTGTGGGTGGGGTCTGAAAAATTCTTGATGTGGACGGACAAGACGCTTTACCCGGTCGAAATCTGATGTTTGGTTATTTGGTCAGTTTTTGGAAAAGGTAGTGGAGCTGAGAACTTTTCAGTATCCCCTCGTGTATATAATTTTACCTCTCGTTAAATGTTGCATATGTATCTTTCACACGCACGCACACACAGACATGCATACATACGCACACACATATATATTTTCTCCTTCTTAAATGTATACATATTTTCATAAATTAATCAGTTAATTTGCAAAGGACCCAACTCTGCATTTTTTAAAAATTCAGGTCAATATTTGACCATATAAATCAAGGCACCATCTGGTTAACTGTGGTGAATTTTACATCAGAAAAGCAGTAGCTACAAATATTATTTACGTACTTTGTCGTAGAATAGCCAATTCCAGCATTGGGACATTCTATTGTTAAAGATACTAAACTAAGTAGATAAAAATTTCAGAAAAATAATTTTGCTAGATGGGGTGGGTTGGTAGATTTGAAGACCTATAAACACCGAAATGTCAATTTTGGTATTTATCGCACTGCATACTGTACGGTATCGATATGTTCTGTAATTTGAGGAGAGTAAAAACAAACATAAAACATTGAAATAAATCAAGAACCCAAAGTGGAATACCTTACAGGAAGAAACAGTGACAAAAGTAAAAGTAAAAGTAAAAAAAAAAAAACACGGAAACGGGAGATAACCGCGGATTCGAAGTCCGGCCATTATCAGTGATAACACTCTTCTCCAATTTGCGGACACTAGTTAACTATATTCTTAATGCTTGATATAATGTAAAACTATTACGATGATAAAAAATCGGTCAATAATTATTTATAACTATTTATACTGGGACTCATGCATGCAATTACAAGTAATCCATAATAATATTTTAAATTCTGAAATCATATTTGTTTTTGAAATTAATTTTTTGAAACTGTTTCTAAATCTTTAATAAAAATCGGTCAATAATTATTTATAACTATTTATACTGGGAATCACACATGCAATTACAAGTAATCCATAATAATATTTTAAATTCTGAAATCATATTTTTGAAATTAATTTTTTGAAACTGTTTCTAAATCTTTAATTAGTCTTTTAATCATTCCGCCTCAAATGCTATCCTCTTCCGCCTCACCTGCTATCCTTTTCCGCCTCACCTGCTATCCTCTTCCGCCGTACCTATGAGCCGTACTGCACCGTTTGGAAGCCAATGGATTAGTGTAGTCGTAATAGGTGCTGTGACAAAAGAAACAACTTAACCTGAGCACGGATGTGTCTTGCATGCAAAGTGCTAAAAAGAAAATATGGCAGCTCTGGAGGGTCGCAATTTATGAGTGCTTCTCTCGTTACCATGAGACGGGATTTGCACATTTGCAAATTCTGGCCTGTTTGAGATGGCATAAAATGCGAGATGCTAAGAGCGACGGGGACATGGTTTTTTTGTGCGGGGGGGGGCGGATTACATTTGCTAGTCTGACGAGTGGATTGACAGGAAAAAGAAGGTGAAGGGCTCGCGACTGACTTTGTCAACTGAAAAATGGTGGGGAAGAAATAGAGCCCCGGAATCTATTTCCTTGAAGCGAGTGAAGAAGAAAAAAAAAAAGAGTCGGTCTGTCGGCGAACGCCTCACTTGTTTTTTATTTTTGCTTTTTTTACCCGCCTCATTTATTTATTTATTTATTTGTTTTGCTACAATTAGTCTAAATCAGTTTACAGGTATCTATAGAGCGACTATTCTTTGTTCGTATGAACCAGTTTATTTGTATGTGTTAATATCTACCTATTCCAGGTGATTCCAATCCAATTCTTTGCTTCACATTTTCACATCTACGCGCCCAGGCTATATCTATAAATCTTCCATTATCTCAATCTCTCTATTTCTTTTCGTTTGTCCGTTTCCGATTTCATCTTTTCATATATCTGTTGTTGACAGTATAGTTAATGCTTCAGTTAATTAATAATACCCACATGATATATTTATCTACTCAGCAGAGAGCGAATACTTATCTTAATGCATAATGCAGAGAACAGAAAACCTTGCATGGCGTCAAGGTTAGCAAACATGCCTTTCAAACGATATTGCTTCGACGGGGAATTCGATATTTACTGAGTACCTCAGTATCCTGGCCTTGTGCCAGAATGAGTTAAAATTAGTAAATAATAAATGACTAAAACACATTTATAGGTATTCTCATTCGTATTTCTTATAATCAAGTTTTGAAATATATACCCGATTAGACCGATGCTAACTTATGAACATAACTGGATACGTTTCGGAAGCTCTGTGTCCTTCTGAAAAACAAAAAGTATATATATATATATATATATATATATATATATATATATATATATATATATATTGATGCATATTCATCTATTCCGAGTACTTTCGACATTAGCAAACTGTCATCTTCAAGGTCTTGTTTTATCTAATTCAAATTTGTTGTGTTTCTCTGAAAATTATTTTTTTTATTTGTGAAGTGAGAAACGCTAAACTTATGAACTGTACAATTTTTAAATTTTAGGATGCAAATATACTCAGAGGATCATATTAAAATAAGTAGACAAACTTGTCTACATTATTTAATGAGACAGGTCTTGATATATATATATATATATATATATATATATATATATATATATATATATATATATATATATAATAATAATAAATCCACCTCAAGCAAGGCAATAAAGGCGGTAGGACGCAAGGAGTTATTGGGTATTAGAGAATATGAGAAAATTTATTATTAAGGAGAAAGGGCAATAAAATAACAAGAATTAAGAAGAAAGAATTGAGATTGAATTTAAAATTTTTAAGATCCAATTTAACTGGTAAGCAAGAAGTCGGAAGAGAGTTCCACAAGTGAGAAGTGCGACAGTAGAAACTGTCAACATAGATCTTACGGTTACATTTCGCTATTTCAATTGTAAAATGATGAGACCTTGCAGCCAATCTAGTGCTGCGCTTAAATTCATAAAGTCTAGATATCATAGCGGAAACGCCATCCGAACAATCACCATGAAAGTATTTATAGAAAAGGCACAGGGAAGCTACGAGATCAGGATCAATAACATTGCAGATTCTTCTTTGTATTTTATCAAAAATCTTTAAATGATATATATATATATATATATATATATATATATATATATATATATATATATATATATATATATATATAGTTTTAAAGTGTGCTATATTTCTGGGATAAAGTACTCAATATCAGAGATAGAGCGTATGTAAATATAAATATAAAAGTGAACATTGAAGTCAACACTGAGAGGCGACAGGCTGTTTCATGATAGAAATATATATATATATATATATATATATATATATTTGGAAGATGCGTCTGTCTTGAAATATCAGCATCCAAAATCATCCATAACCTGTGCTCGAACACCAACCGCCAGAACGAATGTAAAATTATGGCCTTGCGCTAAATACACACAGACATTTTTTTACTAATGTTCACGCAATACAAGGCCCAAGTGCCACTCAATGTAGAGGTTTACACTGTGGGGTTATATTATCGTAAGAAAGGGTAAGATAAGAAAGTTAGATAAATCTTGACTTGAAGAGGTCAAGAGTTAATTAGTGAATAAAATTTCAGTGTTTAGTCGGAGACGTTAGAAGTATGAAGTTGAAGTAGAATTTAGAAGGAACCTGAAACCCAATCCTAAATAGAAAATAAGGGATGAACATCTACTTCCATTCAAAAGACCGGTGATGAATGTGAATCGGACGATATGCGGACCTATGTACGCATGTATAAACAAATATTATATAATAATAATAATAATAATAATAATAATAATAATAATAATAATAATAATAATAATACATTGGAACTTAAAGGAACTCGAGAAAATTGATGCAAGAATTCGCAAACACATCAAATGTAACAGAACGTACCACCCTAAGGCAATTGTTAACTGTATGTTCCAAGGAACTTTGTGATAGGAGCATTATTCAACTGGAATTGTCTTACATAATTTCAACAATGGGACTTTTTGTAGCTGTACAATATTACAACTCGTAATGGGGCATGGGAGAATTAAAAAAAAAAGCTTTTTTCTGTATTAAAAGAAACTCATAAATATGCAAGAGAATTTGGGTTAAATCGTGAAGATAGAGTCGAAGTAGATACAACTGCTAGAAAGTCAGCAAGAAAACTAAAACAAGTAGCGACAATGCTAGGCCAAAAGTAAACACGAAAGTTGGAGCCAAAAGCCCCTTCCGCCATTTCCATCTCCGAAGTAAAAATGCTGATGTAGATCAATTCGCAGCCCACTACTTAGCTACTCACTTCAGGACTTAAAATTGAGACTGAAGGGTGCTTTCATGCTGCAGAGGACCATAGCCCGCTTACACGCAACTACCAAGCTAATATCTTGTATAATAGTACTGACCTAAAATGTAGGTTGATTAAAACTATTATTACACCCAACGAGCACAAAATCAGTAACGACAGAGTAGGTCAATATCTGTCATGACAACGGAATAAAAATCCGGTAGTGATGACAGATCTTCTAATTGCAAATTGGTAGGACCATCACCTTGAATCAGTAGTTTAGGGAACAGATGTTGCCATCCTCTGGGATTTTTCCATCAAATAATACAATCAAATCGTCCAGACATTATCAAGGACAGAAAAGAAAAGCTTTGCAGACTGATTGACATGAGCGTACCAAACGACAAAAACATTTCTACAGGGATTTTTGAAAAAATAAGCAAATCCAAAGACCTGGAAATGGAAATAGAAAAAATGGGGTACAATAAAACTGAAACTGTTCCTGTTATGGTTGGAGCTTTGGGGTTTGATAAATAAAGGAACTCAACAACAAATCAACCCAATCCTTAGTGCACCATCTTTCCAGGAGATCCAAAAATAGTTCCAACAAGCGTAGCCCATATCCTGTGAAGAGCTTTGTCTATTTAATTTTTTTTTTTGTTAATAGATGTATTTTGTTTAATTAAGTGAAAGCAGCAAAACATCACATCCTTCGCTTGACCTATGTCAAAGGTTATGACCTGGTATGGGATTATAAAACAAAGGTCAAAAAAATTTTTTATAATAATAATAATATAGCACCGTCAGTTTCGAGAGAGCATGGATCCCCGCCCAAAGTGTAATGCTTTCTTCAAAATCATTGAAGTTGCCCATACAGCACGTCTTACCTTCTCCACACTACCGATGTTATCCAAGGGAAAGACGGAAGCTAATACAGCTTGGCACCGGCGTTGTTGCAGGAGTTGCCAGAACGAAACTGAACCATGACAGAGGACTGTCTCGGAATTTAAATTCCGTTTTCCTTCGCCTAATCTGGTTGCCAACCATAGCTACAGACCCCCTGACTACCCTATTATTTACCCATAGTTAGAGATTTTGAATTCAGAGTTTTTACATCTCATAGACCGGTTGACACCCAAGGTTATATAACCCAGTCTGTCCCACAACAACAACAACAACAGTAATAATAATAAAAGTATATTGATAATTATTCATCTCAGTAATGAATTATTAAATTATGAAAAGCGGTTCGAACCAAAATACTGACTTATCACTGAACGTATTGACTAAATACAAACTAAACTTAAATATTCATGTTTATTTCCTTTAAGAATATTCTTAATGTGATTTTTGCTTTACTAATGATCCTGATTTGATCCTATTTCTAAGTATTGATAAAATTGCTTAACATGAACAAAATGCGATGTATTTTCATTACTTTGTCTTGATGTATTTGAAACTAAAACAATCGAGTGGAATTCCTATTTCAATGGCCTTGTTTTACTTTCTTTGTCCAGTTAATTTTTTTTACAGAGCAATCTCGGTTATCGAGCGTCTCACATGTCGTAGAAATCGGATTTCGAACAGAAAATGCCTCGGTTATCGAAGAAAATTTCGGTTCTCGAACAAAATTGCCGAACCGAATCAACCCGAACGGAATCATTTCTGAGTTGACCGCCGTGTTGTATGCATTCGTGTGTTGTGTCGTATTTTTCTTTTCCAATTTTATTGTACTTTGATTTTTTTTTTTTCATTTACATTGATTCCTATTGGAAAAATAGTTTCGGTTTACGAATATTTCGGGTTACGAACGGCCTTCAGAAATGAATTAAATTCGTGAACCGAAGTTCGACTGTAGTACAAAAACAAGTTTTAATTACCCATAGCATCTTAACTATTTGAAACAAAGGTAAAATGAAGACCAAAATAGTTTATCGAAATTATAAGGGTACCAACTTTCAGCTTCATATTTCCTTAAGTATCAAAATCGACAAAACCATGACTTCGGCATTTATTTATTTATTTATTTATTTATTGCAGTAAGGTTCACTCTGTACATGGCCCGGGGGCCACTCAAGGTAGAGGCTTACATTAAGAGGCAATTTGTACAGATAGAAGAGGAAGGTAACAGTTGACCCTAAATTTGAACAGGTTAAAATTGTAGTGATCGGGGAAACATCCTTTTGGGAGTCGGTTCCACAGGGCAATGGCTCACGAGAAGAAGCTGTTCGAGTGGAACTTATTTCTAATCGATGGAATACGGAGGGAATGTCGGTGGTTTGCTACTGTGTAAGTGGCATGACGTTTTCCCTCTCATGAAGGTTTGAACTGGCAGAATCAGAGAATAGATTCCGAGCTCTTTCCGTGGAAGAAGCGATAGAGCAGCGAGAGGCTTGCCACAGGTTTGAGGGTGGGGAATAATTCGTCACCCACATGGGCTCGAAGCTTTTTGACTCTATCAAAGCTGGAGGGTAAGGTCTAGGCAGTTTCCTCCCAAATATGAAAACAGTACTCCATTTGGGGCCTGATCTGGCTCTTGTAAAGGTAGAGGACTTAATGAGGTGTCAGGTACTTATACAATCAGAAAGATACAACTGAAATTTCTGAAACGTATAATGAAAAGAGGGTATAGAGAATTTAACACTCACAGGAGATATTGAAAGCAAAAGAATCAAGGGAAAGCAGCGAGTGAATTACTTAATAAAGTTGTGTAAGTGGACGGAGCGGTTATAGTAAAGTGTTAGAATTAAAATAACAAAATGGAGGTAATTGTGGAGAGTCGCGTACTGGAGGGATATGACGAATAAAAGAAGAAGATTGCAATAAAATTTTATGCATCCTATAGAAGATTAGTTTCTCATTCTGATGTTTATTGAAGTAAACCTCACAAAGAGAAATATGTAAGTTGAGCTTTGAAGGTGAGAGTGTGGATGCGTTCAATGCTATTCATATTTTTCATCTCTTCTCTGTTTAGATTTCTATCAACTGCTTTCTCCTGTTCAATCCACTTTTCTGCTTATATCTCTTTTATTCTTTCTCAAATTTCTTTTTTCTGATATTCTTAAAACCAGCTTTCCATTTTACTATCTCAACTTTACGAATTTACGCGCAGTTTTAGATTGGTAGTAAGCTCTCCGCATTTTACAGTTGAAATGGTTTTATTTAACCGTAAATTCTAAGCTAACGTTTTCCTCTCTCATACTTCTCGCTTGTGAGATTCTCATCCGGTTCCTTTCTTTCTCGTTAAATTTCATCTTCAAAAGTGTAAATTAAATCCTGTTCTTTTATTGTTCTATCTCCTTAATACGGTGGTCTTTTTCTCAATCAGTCAACCCGTCAGTCAGTTTATATATTAAAATGGTTAAAAGCTTATAAAATGAACTGAGGTCATAATACCAAAGCCGACAGAGCTTAAACATAATATGTTATAATAAGATTATCAATAGAATAATATCAATATCCACTATCCATAGTTTTATATATATACATATACAATAAAATATATATACAATAAATATATATACGCATACACTATAATATATATATATAATAAAATATATATACACATATACAATAAAATATAAATACAATAAAATATATATACACATGTACAATAAATATATATACAATAAAATATATATACACATATACAATGAAATATAAATACAATAAAATAACAAAAAAATATATATACAATAAAATATATATATACACATATACAATAAAATATATATACAATAAAATATATATATACACATATACAATAAAATATATATACACATATACAATAAAATGAAAAATACTAATTTTATAATGAAAACTGAGAAAGACTGTGTTGCATCCGCTGCTTTCTTTTTGTACTTTTCTTTATTTCATTTCTTTAATAAAAATACCAAAAATAGTTTATGTTATATATATATATATATATATATATATATATATATATATATATATATATATATATATATATTCATAGTTTATGTTATATATATATATATATTCATAGTTTGTTATATACATATATATATATATATATATTCATAGTTTATGTTATATATATATATTCATAGATTATGTTATATATATATATATATATATATATATATATATATATATATATATATATATATATATATATATAGTTTGTTATATATATATATAGTTTATGTTTTGATTTATTTTTTGTTGAGACTTATCAACCCTTTGTGGGTTATTTAAAGCGAGAAAATATTATTAGATTAAAAAAAACTTTTTGAGATAATAATGATTTAGTTATATAAGTCTTACTAATTAACTCATAGCTGGGGGAGAATAGGCGAATTCATATCTTTCCCAAGGGCTATTTTGCTTGTAAGTAAATATAACGAATACAACTGAAATTGGAAATCGGCTCTCTGATTAAACATTCCGAACCATTATCCATTAGACCAACTGCACATCAAAGTTTGCAACACCTGGTATTCTCAATCGGTTATCGATCTTGCTTAACCTTTGTGTTCGTACGGGAACCGGTGTTTCAATGTGATGGGACCATAAAACTTTTAAAAGGAAAAACATCCTTAAAAAAAAGACATCGATTACAGCAACTAAAAAGGGACAATCGTATTACACGAATTTCCTTCTAAATTGGATAAATAATTCAGTGGAAATATAGAGTATTTTTCTGAAGTTTGTATTTTTGCAATGTGTAAGGGCTGAAATAATAAATGATTTTGGCGCTTCACATTCACAGACCGTCATTTTTTGGACGGTCGAAGAAAAGATTTAATTCTTTTTTTTTTTTTTTTTTAATTCGCGTGTATTTTATATGAACATTAAATATACTGCACTTTGATTATATTTTAAATTCTCACAAAAAAAAAAAACCTTTATATATTAGGTTGGTGCAAAAATAACTTCGTTTTCTCACATAGTAACATATGTTAGAAAACGAAATTATTTTTGCACCAACCTAATACATTCAGACAGAAATTAACGTCACTTTATGTTTTATATTAATACATGATTTTTAACCAAAAATTAAATGTCGGCTTTATATCGACTTATGCTCGAGTACTTATGTCTGTTTTTGTTGTAGTTTAACTTGATGCCGAATAGGCCCGTATTTTAAATGTAATTTAAAATTCAGAAACAACTTTTGTTCCTAAAGCTTGATTCTGCTGGTCAGCCTATTTAATTATCTAATTAAATATGCATAAACCTCACAGCAAATCTTTGAAAGTTATGAGTCGTTGCGCGCTATGTTGAAGAAACAAAGCTGGGACTTTAGCTGATTTTCTTTTACGATAAAATTGTCGTAGCTTGCCAAGAGAATAAGATATTTTTTCTTTATTGGGGTTTGAGTTGAAAACTCTGGTTGTAGACAGAGTTGAGTTGAAAACTCTGGTTTCAACTCAACCCTGTCTACTACCAAGTTCAGATTTCTACGCTAAAGAGTGTCGAATTTATTTCTGTTCGCTTACGTTCTTTGACAAATATAATTGCTGCTTCTCTCGTCCAATGAAAAACGTGAGAGTGACAGTCAAATTTAACCAATTGCAGATAGACTCGTTCCACCGAAACAATGGGAACATTGCCTTTTTATTTGTAATGTAGTGTTACTGACGACGGGAAGTAGTATGTACTCAACTACCTGATGGAATATAGCCGTAGCTAATTATAGTCTTTGTGACTTCATAAGTACCGAAGAGGTTTTATGTCTTGTTTTATATTTTTTCTTTGTCGTGCATGTGTCCATTTCCTCTAATAGATCCGTAACATTTGCTCTATTAAACTTTCTAATTAATACTCGTTGCTGAACAAATTCGACATACTGTTCTAGTGACGACTTTCCCAATTGTAAATACATTAGAGTCGTTTGCCAAAACTCCTCATTTTGAAGGCCATTTACTAATTTCATTTGGATCAAATCCTATCCGACTGACTGTTTTTCCAATCCCAGTTTCTCAAATTAACAATATTTAGCGGTCTGTTTTAAACGAATAACATATTCAATAACTGGTTCATTCATTTTTTGATAAATATTCAAAAACTTAGCTCTCTCTGCAGTCACTAGTTTTTCTTAGGTGTTATGTTTTTCACTATTAGTTGACTTATATCATCAAACGTCATTTCCTCCAACTCTCTTGGTTGTGCAATTGCTGATAATTTTATAATGACCTCACAATCAGCAGTTGGCAACAAGAGGTTCGTTATTTTGTTTTCTCCTCCGATCGATTTTGAATCCTTTAGCCTTTTTGTTCTAGCTTTAACTGCTAGTATTCTAAACCACGCTTGGGCGTATTCATAATTATCAAATGATAATTGTTCATTCGGTTCCATAGATCTCGGCGACGCCATTATAATGTTGTGTTACTGACACGAGGGAAGTTTGGTTTGGTTTCGTTTGTTTTACGGCGTATCAACCTCAATGGCTTATTTAACGCCGACAAGATTTTTATTGCTGGTAATATTTTTGGTTTGGTTTGTTTTACGGCATATCAACCTCAATGGGTTATTTAAACGCCTACAAGATTTTTATTGCTGGTAATATTTTTGGTTTGATTTGTTTTACGGCATATCAACCTCAAGGGGTTATTTAACGCCTACAAGATTTTTATTGCTGGTAATATTTTTGGTTTGGTTTGTTTTACAGCATATCAACCTCAATGGGTTATTTGATAACGAAAAAAATTTTATTGCTGGTAATTTTTTATTCAAAATGAAAATGTATTGCTGGTAATTTTTTTCTTTTTTTTTTTTCAAAAATGTATTGCTGGTAATAATTTTTTAGAAAGTATTTCTGGTATTAAAACCTATTTTTACACTTTCATAGTGTTTTAACCCAAGTTTGGGTGTTAGCTATTAGCCCATAGCTGGGACCCTAACAGGTGCTACTACCCGGGTCAGGGTGGACCTGAGAACACCAGCAATTAAGAGGTGGTTCCACGCTCCTCAAAACACTCCGGCCTTCTTCAGATGGTTGGTGTGTCAAACTGAACCCTTTATTTCGCTTGCTGGGGTAGACTGTTCTAGTTCATTGTGCCATGTTTAATGGACGTCAGTTATCAGTCATCTCCTGCTAATGCCCCTCTGAAGGTTCTCCACTGCCTTAACCGGATATTGAACTCAAACTCTTCGGGTCCTGTCACTGGATCTAACCAACGCCTTTATCCACTGTGCCATGTGTCTTTGAGGACATCTGTATATGAATTTCTGAGCCGACCAAGCATAGAAATGAATACAATATGGGAACCAATAATAAGGAGTGCCAGAATAAAGCGATAACAACAAAAATTGCAATATGAGCTCTGGTAAAAACATGGATTTGATAACAGCAAAAATTGCAATATGAGCACAAAAAATGGTAGCTGAAAACATTAAGTTTATAATACACAGAAATTCATATATTTACAGATGTTCTCAAGGACACATGGCACAGTGGATAAAGGCGTTGGTTAGATCCAGTGACAAGACCCAAAGAGTGTGAGTTCATTACCCGTTTAAGGCAGGGGAGAACATCGAGAGGGGAATTAACAGGAGATAATTGATAACTGATATCCATTTAAAACATGGCACGTGGAACTAGAACAGTCTACTCCAGTGAGCGAAATAAAGGGATCAATTCGACATTCCAACCGCCTGAAGAATGCCGGAGCGTACAACAGCCGAAACGTTGTAATAAATATGGCGATAATGATGAGGACAATAGTCCGAATAATCTATGCTGCTGATACAACGGTGTATGGTTGCACCACCAAAACACTAGATAATCAAAGATTGGCAGCTGATCGCTCCTCTGATCGAGCTCTAACAGCTCGCTGAAGGAAAAAAAATTGGCTGGTTACATTCAATGCCTTGAAAACCAAACTACTCGGATCGGGCCTAGAACGACCACCAGTCACGATGAATTGGTGTTCCCTCAGGGAGGCCCTGTGCCTTGAGTATCTACTGGGTCTTAAACTGAACCCAAGCCTCAAGTGAAACTAGCACATTGCTGCTATATATGGTCTGGAGCCCCTTCTGTTTGTCTCAAGGTCCTTGATAAGATCCAGAGACGGATGTGCAATGTGACTGGCCCTGATCTGGCATCTCTTCTGCAGTCGCTCTCTCACAGACGCGCTGTTGCCTCCCTCTGTCTTTTTACAAATACTTTCACGGTAACTGCTCCGATCAGCTGCTTTCGCTGGTTCCCAGACTTCATGAATTTAAGCGTTCAACTAGGCTGGCATCTCGCTCTCACCCTTTCACTGTCGAAACTGTTAAATGTATCCGTCTCTTATATTCCAATAGCTTCATGTCTCGCACTTCTCGCCTGTGGAATTCCCTCCACTTTTCTTGTTTCTCTGATAGCTATAATCTCTAACTATTCAAATGTAATGTCAATCGAAATCTCCAGATGCCCTGATCTATCCCCTAACCCTCTCTTCCTCCTTTCCTCTATCACTCCTCTTTGCTCTCGCTCCAACTCTCTGTAACCCCTTGCGTGCTAGTGGCTTCCCGCCTTGCTTGGGGTGAAACGCTTAATATATATATATATATATATATATATATATATATATATATATATAATCTATCGCTAAAGATGCAGGAAAAATGGCCGAATTCCTGTAACTCTTCACTAAATACCTGGCTCCACGTGCTATCTTTTACCTTTATAAGAGCCAAAATAAGACCTAAAATAGTGTACTGATGTTATATTTGGGCCGGAGATGCACAGTCCCCACTTTCCAGTCTCGATAGAGTTCAAAAGCGTCTCCGCGTCCTTATGGGTGACAAATTATTTTCCACCCTGCAGCCCCTTTCCTCACAGACGAAATGTCACAAGCCTCTCACTGCTCTGTTGCTACTTCCATGGAAAGTGCTCAGACGAATTACATTCCTTAGTTCCATCAGTTCTAACCGCCATGGCTAGAACCTGACATATTACGCGCATTCTCTTCGTATTCCATTGGTGAGAAGTAAGTTTCACTCGAAGTTCACGCGAACCACTGCCCTGTGGAACCGCCTCCCAAGAGTATGTTTTCCCGATCACTACAATCTAAACCAGTTCAAGTCTAGAGTTAAAAGTTATATTACCTACATATCTGCATAAACTGTCTCTCTTACTCTATAACCCTCTACCTCGAGTGGCTCCCAGGCCTTGTACAGAGTGAACCATACTATACAAAACAAAAACAAAAGCAAACTATAATGCCTCCTTTTAAGAGCCTTGAGTTTCTTGATCGATAAATTTGCAATCATTGCTTTTACAGCAATTGCGCGACGCTCCGACTTTTAAGTTTGCAAACAATGCTGGTGTACCGACAAAGAAATTACTTCGTCTATAAATAACAAAATACTTTCCCATTGTATGTTAAGGTAACTCTATTGTAAAGTTTTTGGAAATCCTGACTCAGAAATACATCTGAATAACATCCTGGAAGTATCTCCAAACAAAATAGATACTCCCCCAAAGATCCTCCTGGCAATACTCAAATTGTTTAATGGACGTTAGAATGACCCACTCAAGTACAATTGTTCTCTTTCTTGTACACGGGCTTTGTGTGCAAGACAACCACGTCGTACATCCTTGTGCAAATTAATTAAAACAACCGCTTTAGTTTCCTTTCTTTTATCATACGGTCCGTTTTAGACCCACTAGATTGACAGGATGAAATCGATTTCTATTTCGACTGTCGATTAGTTGTCCTACGGCTATTGTCTGCTATGAACGTCACTCCAATGAAGCGTACGAAAATTGAACACACTGGCAATCCTTAGCAGTGAGCAAATCAAATTACTGTAGGCTGGCCTGAAAACTCTCCTGAATTAAATCCAATCGAGAATCTGTGGTCAATCTGCAAGGGACGATTTCGTTGAATGGACATACGAAGTACTAACATGTGCACCGGGTCATGTTTCATTGGAAAAATACGACAAAAAAAGGAAATGATAACGGAATTATTCGTTTTGTTTTAATTAATTTGCACAAGGGTGTAGGGGATCATGGCCCTCCATATCTTCCTGCATAATTAATTTGCACAAGGGTGTAGGTAGATTGCAAGATTAGATGCAGAAGTATTCAAAGTATGTAATGTTGTATTAGGACTATAATAGACTGAATTTATCCGTTCTGTTTCCGCTGCTCTCACCTGGATAAACATGGTCGCCAAATCTATCGTTCTATTTTCTAGTAAACGTTTCTGAATTAAATGTAACTGTAAACCAGGTATAGCGACATCTCTACTGTATTCCGTCCGTTACTGAGTTCGAGTTACTGATTTAAAATTACAATACGCCATTACATATGTCACATATGGCCCTGTACTCCTGCTATATATTTAGAGATCCTTGGTAAAATCCAAAGATAGAATCAGCAATATTATTGTGCCTGAAGATTGCGTTTGGCATGAAACTACGAGCAGTGCAAACGGTATGGGATATCTATAGTCATTAATATATATATATATATATATATATATATATATATATATATATATATATATGCACATTTCATTGAATACAACAGAAAAGGTGCTTTTATTTAGTTTTTTATACAATTTCTTTTTTTGTTTTCGGATGATAAATTATATAAAAACTGTCCGAATGTTCTTTTTATCCGAGCGCTTTCTTTTCTGTATACATTTAGCCATTTTCAAGGGTTAAATATTTTACCTTTTAAATAGGAAATTGTATGGGCTCCGTGGGTGTTGAACAAACACAAATGTGCCTGAGCTAGCCGCCTGAGTAGACGGGTATCCTCGAATGTGAGTGGCCAGCTATTATATATATATATATATATATATATATATATATATATATATATATATATATGATAAAATATAAATCACCGCCCTCTCACATACATATATATATATATATATTAGGTTGGTGCAAAAATAATGTCGGTTATATATAAATCACACACACACAAATATATATATATGTTTTCGCCTTGATTTAATGTTCTTGGTTCTTTCTTTTTTTTTCCTCATTTTTCCTCGAGTACCGATTTGTTCTCCTGCAATTTGAACTATCCAAGATTTTTCCAAACGAGTACCATCATTTATATATATATATATATATATATATATATATATATATATATATATATATATATATATATATATATATGTGTGTGTGTGTGTGTGTGTGTGTGTGTGTGTATACATTATTATAAAAGATTGCCATTACAGCGACACCAATATTAACAACAACAAGCTGTAGCACTTTGTCAACATTTTATTTACTTGTTTGTGTAAATAATATACCATGAAAGCCAAGGTACCCAGCGCGCATGCGCACAGACAAACCACACGGCTGGATCCGATATCGCTTGCGCTTTAATACATATAGATTGCTTAAAAGTTAACGCACACGCATACGCTGGCGCGCGCGAACAAACACACACAGGGACACACACAAAAAAGTGAAAAGGAACGAGCTGAAAGCTTTCTCACACCCACTTCGTATATTCGACTCAATCACATCGCACAGCTCCATTTCCATTCGGACACGTAGATGCCGCTGAAAGAAATTCCCGCTTTATGGCTGCGAAAATTTAAACAGCTTAAAATTTACATTTTGCATAATTATACAAACCTGATAGTCTTTCATATCTATCTATCTATCTATCTATCTATATATATATATATATATATATATATATATATATATATAATGTTTGTGTGTGTGTGTGTGTGTGTGTGTGTATTTAGGCAGCAATCCTTCTTTCATGCACATTTCATTGAATACGACAGACAAGGTGCTTTTATTTAGTTTTTTTATACAATTTCTCATGCGATCTAATATTTTTTTTCTTTTCAGATGATAAATTATATAAAAAATGTTCTTTTTACCCGAGCGCTTTCGGCTATACATTTAGCCATTTTCAAGGATTAAATATTTTAATTGTTAAATAAGAAATAGTTTGCTGCATGTTTGTTTTATAAAATGTTTTAATTTTTCAAAACACGGTCAAGATATCGCGCCCATGTTCATAGTTGATATCATTAAGTGTTTTTTTTTTGTTGTTTTTATTAATAAGGCTTCCGTTATTTTTAGCCTTTTTTAAAATATTTTAGCCTTGTTAAAATATTTAATCCTTGAAAATGGCTAAATGTAGAGCCGAAAGCACTCGGATAAAAAGAACATTCGGACAGTTTTTATACAGTGTAACCCGAATATAAGAGACCCGGATATAAGAGAAACTCGGATATAAGAGAGATTTTCACTGGTGTCAAATTAGAGCCTGTGTTAATGCATATAAAATAGATCAAACCCGGATATAAGAGAGACCCGAATATAAGAGACTTCTACAGTCCCGACAACTCTCTTATATCTTGGTTACACTGTATAATTGATCATTTGAAAAGGAAAAATTATTAGATTGCATGAGAAATTGTATAAACAACTAAATATAAAACTCTATCGCATTCAATGAAATATATATATATATATATATATATATATATATATATATATATATATATATATATATATATATATATGGTGGATTCTCCCGTCGTATTCGACGTATGAGTGTCAAGCAGCTCAGTTCCTAGGAACCGACAGCCCAGACACCAGCACATATGATTTGATTATAGCGGTGAAGGGTTTGTGCAGAAACCACCGCACTTTTTAAAGGGCCGAATACAGAGACCTGGTGTACTACGTGCCACGAGGTCCCCAAACGACCAGCTGCAGGTTTTGAATTCAGAGTTGTCCTTCTCCCAGACAAGTTGCCACCCAAGGCTATAAATCACAGTCTATCTTGCTATTTACCCATTGCTGGGATATATATATATATATATATATATATATATATATATATATATATATATATATATATATATATATATATATATATATTCAAATACATATCTGATATGGATGGGATTCGGTAGAACGATGGATGGCATGTTTCGCTTTGATTAAAGCTTCATCAGAGAATGAGATATTAAAAAGAGAAAGAAAAAGAAAAACTGGTATTTTTAATTTTTGTCTTATTTGTTTAAGTAAACAATACAAAAATTTAAAAATACCAGAATTTTTCTCATTCGTTCTTTTTCTCAATCTTATTCTCTGATGAAGCGTTAATAAAAGCGAAATATTTTAGATCTATAAACGTTTCTTATTTGTCCCTTATCCTATCATATATATAAAATATATATCATGTAATAAATAAATAAAATCAGGAACATAACACCCAAGTTCTTCCTTTTTCATTTGCTCGAAATAAAACTGCTATTACCTGGTTGAACTGAAAAAAAAATCGCTTGTAGCTAGTAATATTTTAAAACCGGTAAAGGACATTTTTTTTTTTTTTAGAAAAAGATAAAATAAATAAAAATAAGTTTGCTCATTTTAATATTTAAAAATAAAGAGTAAAAAGAAATCACATTAGTAGGTAGCTACAGTGAAACCAACCCCAAACCAAAACTATTATCCACTAACGCCCTTATCAACGTATTAAACATCAGAACGATTTGACTCTAAAAACAATAAGTCCTTCTTCAGCCAGCCTACACGAGGGGAGAGAGAGAGAGGGAGAAAAGAGAAAGAGAAAGAGAGAGAGAGAGAGAGCAACCTATTAGTCAGGCTAGTCGCCGGACAGACAGGTAGGTAGAGATAAGCATGAAATAATGTGGATATAGGTTGGTAATGAGAGCGGGCTGTGATGCTTGAGCCAAATGTGGGCTGAATTGTAAGCAGAAGATAGCGAGATTGTTTAAAGTGAGACACCATCAATATAAGAACAAGATATAGTAAATGGCGTAGTCGACTTTAATCACCCCAGACGAGAAGAAGAGACAAGATCGTCTGGGTGGCAGGTGAGGGGAAAACAACATGGACGCTGTTTAGGAATAGCACTCGCTTTAGTGACGATTAGAGTTTCTCGTTCTCACTCTCTCTTTCTTTAACTCTCTTCCTCTCTAACTCCTGTGTGTGTGTGTTATTCACTTATTTTTACCCTTTTTATTAGACAACCTCGATCAAAGTTTCTCTCTTGCCTTTTTTTTTTAACACTGCTCCTTTTTCTTTGTAGGTGTACTTGCCTTTCTTTGTTCGATATAATTCGATCCTTCAGCTAATAATCTATCTATCTATCTATCTATCTATCTATCTATCTATCTATCTATCTATCTATCTATGCATGCTTGTATGTACACGCACGGGTATGTGTGCGAGGAGAGACCGAAAGATGTAGGACAGACCCATTGACCGACAATGCACTCACATGTAGCAATAAAATGACACCTTTTTTCTGTAAAGAAGAATGCTTAATGTGATAATATTAAACCTCTAGCTAGAGTCGTTGAGAAAGATGACGCTAGACTATGAGAAATAGGGAACTGAACGCAAATATGTATAGTCACTGGATCTAACCAACGTCTTTATCCTCAAGGGCACATGGCCCTGTGGAGAAAGGCGTTGGTTAGATTCATTGACTAGACCCAGAGTTGTGAGTCCAATACCAAGCCACAGCAGTGATAAACCAAACGTGGAGAGTTGAGTTAAAGGGAAATAACTGATAAATCCGGAAGAGGCATGGCACGTGGAACTAGAACAATCTAACCATGGAGACGAGGGTTCAGTTCGAAATTCCAATCACCTGAAGAAGGCCAGAGCGTACAACAGCCGAAGCGTTGTGAATATGGCAATGAAGATGTGGATAACAGTCCGAATAATCTAAATAATGCAAATACACATAGATTAGTTAATAATAAATCCCACATATATCTCCCAGAAACACAGCCATCAAAATGATAAAGCATTAGTTAGATGAAGACACCACTGACATTAATGCCTTACCATTATGTGAGAGGTATTTCTGGGAGGTATTGTGGGAAGTATTTCTGCTGCTTCCTGTATTATTATTTACTATAAGAGTACTGAACTGGACAATGTCCTCACAGTTGAAGAAGAGACTTGATGCAACTGAAATATAGTTCTACAGCAGGATGCTGAGAATACTATACACTGAATATATGACGAAGTTCTAGAGATAATGGCAACAAAAAGGACACCTATGCTTAACATCTGAAAGGGAAATATCTGGGAAACATGATGAGGAAAGTTGGTTTGGAAAATTTGATACTCAGAGGAAAGATTGGAAGTAAGAGGGTCACAGGGAAGCAAGGCACACATACCTGGCGAATAGATGGCAGAGCAAGGTTTGGAAGAAATGGCAAAAAGACAAAAGTTATTAAGAGCTAAAAACGAGAGGAAATTGTGGAGGACCATGATCGCCAAACGTTCTGAAGGGACACATAGAAGAAGAATAACAATACATCGCCCATTTTCCGGTACATATCGTCCCCGAAGTGTACCGGATTACCCAGTTTGTCGGATTAACAGAAGTAACCTAATAACATTTCAATATACACACCTGACCCACTAATTATGTACCTATCTTATCTCTGCAGTATCATCGACTGTTAGAAAGTTATATGAAACTATTATTAAATGTAAATTATATGCGATTAAATAAGCCTTGCAATTTATCCGGATTAAAAGAGGTGTACGATAATCATTCACCGGAAATACATTTTTCCTTCATTCAGCTGTTACTGTTGTATCCTTAAAGAGGTTAGAAACAGACAAAGGTGGTACTCGAGTGAAGGAACAGCAACACGCGCGTAGATGAAAGAAGAGAGGTTTATTGTAAAAGAGAATACACTACTGAAAAACAGGGAATCGGGTGGCAGGCTAGTAATTCCCGAAACAATCCCCAGGTATATCCTGTGTTCACTATATATAGCTACTGATATAGTCAGTCCACATTGGCGATAGAGAGTGTGGGGCATTCCATTACAACAGTTACAGAGCACTAACGGAAGAAATTGCTGTTAGGAAGATCGTGTTGCGCCAATTTTCCAATTATATGGGTCTGTCTTGAAAATCAACACATAAAATACTTGATCCAGTTGGAAAATGCAGGTATCTATCTCAGTCGTCTATGTATCTGCCATTAGGCAGGTGTAGGTAGATAATCAACCTATCTACATGCAATGCACCAACGGTTGTATTTTATCGAGGTTTAATTCTTTCAAGTGTTTGCCTATGTAATACCGTACAGAGCATGTTTAATAATCTGCTTATATGCGATAAACACTAAGCCTTCACTGAAAGCGAGTTAAAAAGATGCGTGCGCAGAGACGTGCGGGCGCGCGCGCGCACACACACACACACACACACACATCTATCTTTCTTTTTTGACTGTTGAATTTCAGTTTTGCCAACCGTCTTCAAACAGACACTTCATGCTATTTCCCTCCACCATCTCTACAACCTCGTCGTTACATGACTTCGTTTTCTTCTACATGTTTCGCCTATATGAAATACGTTGTGTGCACGCATCAGCGACACCCAAACAGGTTTGTAAGCCATAACAGCGACATCAATAATAAACAACAACAATGAACAACAACAACAACAACAATATATATGATGCACACGTTAGGGTGTTGGGAAATGCAGGAGGAGGATGAGGAGAAAAAGGAAGAGGAAAAGATAGCAGAAAATAAAAGAGGCTGAGTCCGAGAGGTGGATGCAGGAGAGGTGTTGCAGTAGTTGTTGCCGTGAACGAACGAGTTGCCATGATGAAACAACTACAATTTGATAAGATTTATCTCTGTACAAACTAAAAATCTAAGACTGAAAATGTAAAACTATTCTTTTCTATTATTTTTTATTTTTTTATTTTGTGTGTGTGTGTGTGTGTGTGTGTGTATGTGGTGTGCAACTTGTGGAAGTCACCCCACTCCAATTAGTGATCAGTCTCAAGTAGACATTCTTTATTTTTGTGTATATTGCAGATTAAAAAATGTTTCCCGCTCTTGCAAGCTTTCGAAGATATAACCGAATGGAAAGACTGATTTCTTCTTCTTCTTCTTCTTTTTCTTTTCTTCTTCTTCTTCTTCTTCTTCTTATTATTATTATTATTACTGTTATTATTATTATTCGGCTTATTATTATTGTTCTTTTTCTTATTAATATTCTTCTTCTTCGTATTATTATTATTACTGTTCTTATTATTATTCGTCTTCTCATTATTGTTATTATTTTTTTTTCTTACTCTTCCTCATTCTTCTTATTCTTCGTGCCGTGTTTCTGCAGGACATGGGCAGTCATGGCTCTCCACAATTTCCTATTCTAGCTCTTAGTAAGTTTTGTCTTTTCGCTGTCTCCTAAAACCTGTTCTGCCAATCATTTGCACAATCTCCTTAGGTCTGTTATTCGCTGCTTTCCTCTGTCTATCTGCCTTCAATGTGCCGTGAGTATCAAATTCTCAAAACCCTCTTTCCTAACTATATTTCAGGGTTGCCAAACTTGTTTAATGTAAGAACCATATACGATTTAAGTTCAGATGGTTGTGAGCCGCAACACATACCCAGAAAATAATTATAAAGCTTGAATTTTTTTTCTTATTTACCTTTTATATTAACTGTGATGAAAAAAGAATTTCAGGTAACATTTTTCCACGAGCCGCATATTAAAGATCAAAGAGGCGCATGTGGCTCGCGAGTCGCAGTTTGGCCACTACTGTTATATGTCTTGGAAATTTCAATTGTCTTTTACTGATTCTAAGTATAAGTGTCTTTTTCGTTTCCATTTTCCTTAAAACTTTGTCGTTACGCATTTGTTCAGTTCCTGATATTCTCAACAACCTTCATAGAATACCGTCCTGGGTATGACGATAAACTACATCCGCGTCCTGACTACATCCGCGTCCTGGGTATGACGATAAACTACATCCGCGTCCTGGGTATGACAATAAAATACATCCGCGTCCTGGGTAAGACGATAAACTACGTCCAACAGCAAGGCCTCTAAACAGGAGGCTTTGAGGAGCGTGGAACCACTTCTTAATTGCTGGTGTTCCCAGGTCCACCCTGACCCGGGGTGGTAGCACCTGTTAGGGTTCCAGCTATGAGGTAAAAAGCATGATGAAAGTGTAAAATTAGGTTTTAATACCAGAAATACTATGTAAAAAATTATTACCAGAAATAAATTTTTGAAGAAAAAAAAAACTATTATCAGCAATAGGTTTTTGAAAAAAATATTACCAGCAATATATTTTTAAAATAATATTACCAGCAATACATTTTTGAGGAAAAAAAATATTACCAGAAATAGATTTTTGACAAAACAAAATATTATCAGGAAAAAAAAGTTGTCAGCATAAAATAACCCATTATGGTTTATAAGCCGTAATACAAAACAAAGTAAACAAACATTTTTGAACGAAAACTATTACCAGAAATAGATTTTTGACAAAACAAAATCTTACCAGCAATAAAAATTTTGTCGGCATTAAATAACCCATTGAGGTTGATATGCCGTAAAAGAAATCAAACCAAACCAAACCAAACCTTCATAGAATCATATTTCTGTTGATGCAAGTCTCTTCTTCATCTATAATGCGATTATCCAGTATTCTTGCCATAAAGAAGAATCAATATTACATAACAGTTCAGCACTCTTTTTTGTTTCTTACGAAATTTTCCTGTTTTTGATATTTTGCTTAGCTTTTGGAAGTCATCTTTCGCTATGTTAACGCGTCTTCTGGTGTAGGTGGCGTCTATTCTCTCCTCTGTTAAAACACTTCCTAGGTATTAGGATGGTGCAAAAATAATGACGTAATAATGTCGTTTTTTGACGTATTTTTAACGTCGAAAAACGACATTATTGCGTCATTGTTTTTGCACCAACCTAATATTTAAGTTTTTGTATTTGCTTGATTTTGGCATTTCCATTGCGTAGTTGGTATCTTAAGCTCTTCATTTTGCTGACAACTGTAAATTGTCTTCTCGCAATTGGTGTTTAGTCCTTTCTTCTCGCTTTCCTTTAGTCCTCTTTCTGTTTAGGCCAAAGTTTAAAAAGTGCTAAGCTGTTGAATTCTGCAGATTTTTCTAAGGGTCAAATCAGAGCTTTTCTTCTCGCAAAGGAATATTTTTTTCTTTTGTTCGACACTATATTGAGATATCCGTTAATCTCCAATTCATTATTCTGCCATTGACTTTTATCGACAAGAATAGCTGCAGTTTCAGCACTTATGATAAAAGAGTCCATAATACATTGTTTCAACCCGTAAGTGTCTCTGCGTCATTAAAGTATCTATGAAACAAAATGTTCGGCTTTGATATCAGGAATTTAAATATGCTTCAGTTATTAACTAAATATATTGATAAAATATTCTTATTCATTAATAATCACTTAAAGGTTACGATAAACGTTAAACACCCTATATATATAGCCCTTGTCCTCATATATATAATTTTGTTTTTTTTTAATTATCTCAAATTATAACAGTATTAGTTTTGTGTGGACAGAAGATATGGTGCATTATCTTGAGCGTATATATATATATATATATATATATATATATATATATATATATATATTGATCAATTCACCCCATAGAAGGCGGCAACGCCACTAAGGCTCAAGGGGAGACTGAGAGTGAAAGGTAATAAAACTTTAAAATGAACAGGAAACCCAATCCTAAACTTCAGACAAGGGATAAACCACTACTACTGTTCAAAAGGCCAGGGAGGTGTGTGAAGGCCATTGAGTGAATCTGTCTGATTGAGATCTGGTTTTTATATACACTTATTCAGATGCATACATAATTCTATACAGAAACAAGTTAATATTATCAATTAATTATAAATGAATATTTCTATTATAATTATTATTATAAAATAATAATATAAAACATGATAATAAATAAAATGAAAAATATATAATAGTAATATTACTATGAAAACAATAGACATAATAATAATCTGCTCGGTCACTCAATGTGAATGTAACAGTTGTATACTAATTATTAATTAGAGTATTTGAAACACTTTCAGAGAGAGAGAGAGAGAGAGAGAGAGAGAGAGAGAGAGAGAGAAAGAGGAGGAGGAGGAGAGAGGCAGGGGGAGTTGGAGGTAGAGAGAGGGAGGAGAGAAGAGAATATTTCAGATTTGAATTAGGACAAGAACTGAAGCTATCAATGCAGAAGCAAAGATACTGAAAAGCAGAATTAATAATGTGGCATGATGTCACTTGATTTGTAACGATAATCACTTGACACAGTATTTTGGAGAAATATGTTTTTTCATATATATATATATATATATATATATATATATATATATATATATATATATATATATATATACAGAGAGAGAGAGAGAGAGAGAGAGACAGACAGACAGACAGACAGATAGGGCGAGTGCGAGTGACAGAATGGGAGAGTGGTGCAATCTGTTGATTGATTGAAACAACGAAACCAATATAGATAAACTGATAGCAACGAAACAAAGATATATATATATATATATATATATATATATATATATATAGAGAGAGAGAGAGAGAGAGAGAGATACCGAACCTCGATAAACAGATAGAAACTTAGATAAATAGATACGAATCTAAGATACATATGTAAAAACGCAATATGAATTTTAATAACAATTTTAAGAAAATTTGAGTATTTTTCCACTTTGTCATAGATGTTCTTAAATTAGATACACATGCACAGACACACAGACACCCCTACATAAAGAAAAAGGAAACTTAAATACTAAATTATGACAAATAGATACATACACACACAGGCACACATACACACACACACAATAAAGTATAGATCTGTTATTATACATAGAGCACTATTTTATTGGCATCTATAATTAAACGTTATTTTTAGTGGATACCCGTATTTGAGACGACACTTCGTTTATTTTAAACAGTATTTTATTTCGTCTACCGGCCTGTACACTCAAGAAAACGTATTAATGAAAAGAGAGATGGAAAGAGAGAGACAGTGAAAAAAACAGATAGATAGATAGATAGATAGATAGATAGATAGATAGATAGATAGATACGACCTAACTGATAGATTTTCAAATATAACGGAATATGCGATAAAATTTCCAGTTGTAGGAAAGTCATTTCTATTTTAAAGTGTAAATTACTGTTAATATTAACGGAAAAGGCCAGAAGAGGAAGTTAGGGAGGATTGGCTTCCTGTTTGAAACGACAGTGTGTGGAGTGTAAATGGAAGAGGAATTAGGGACAGACAGAGGGAGAGAGAGAAAGAGGGAGGAGTGTTTCGCTCCCTCATCATTATTATTATTATTATTATTCGCCAAGTAGTCGACTGAATGAGTGGAAACAATAAAATGACAACAAATACATTGCATTTGCTAACTACTAAAAAAATAAACTGCACTGGGAGAAAATAAAGGCGAAGAAAAAAACAAAAAAGGAGAGAGAAAGAGTGCTAAGACGGGAAGAGAAAGTAAAGAGATAAAGCCTAAAGGAGACGAGAGAATGAAAGAGGAAAAAGAAAGAAGAGAAACAAATGGAAGGAAGAAAAGAAAGCTGGTAAACGAGATAGAAAGAAAAAGGGAAAAAAAGAGTTGCGAAAGAAAGGATAAATTAAAACGAGGAGAGAAATCAAAAGGATGAAAAAGAAAAGAATAAGAAAGAAAGACAGTAACACAAAGAGAGAGAGAGAGAGAGAGAAGTAATAGAAAAAGAGAGAAAGATAAAGAAAAAAGAATAAAAGGTAGAGCGAATTAATTTTTGAGCCGACGGGCGTTGTATCAATTTTTTTTTACTTTTTGTTGTTGGATGCGGTTTCGCCATTACAGCGACATCAATGAGAACAACAACAATAAGGAGCAGACGTAGCCGAAACATTTTATGCAACACACACCCACAACACACACACACCCGCAACACACACACAACACACACACAACACATACACCCACAACGCACCCACCCACGACACACCCACACTCACAACACAAAACACACACACACACACACACACACACACACATTGATTACCTGCGTGAGCGTTGTTTTGTGTTGTGTACAAAACTTGGAATCGAGAAAATTGGCAAGCGAGAAAGACCGAAATAAGAAAACGAAAAGAAATATTTCGGCAATGTTGAGCAAAATATATACATTTAATTATATTTTTCGAATGTTTTCGTAATAAAGAATAAATCTTGTAATAAAATTTAGAGGGAAAAAAAATATTTCGATGTTTAGTTTATTATGAAATGTAAATGACGTCGTGCTGTGAAGCATCCAACATTTTCAGCAAAAAGTCGCCTTTGAAATCTTAAACTGCGGAGACAATTAAAAAAGTGATTATAAAATTTGTTTTTGTTTTTTTTTTTTTTTTTTGTCTTTTTAACATTCATCATCCATAAAGTTATAGATTGGGAGAAAGATACCTTTAAAAACATTGACAGTGATAAATAAATACCGTACATAGCAGTTTTGAAACGCAGATTAAAATTAACAAAGGCGAGAAGAGTGGTTTATTCGGTTGAAACTCCTGAGAGACGGGAAGGGCTCGGAGCAATTCTTATTTTCAAATATTCAACGTTTAGTACATGTAAAGAATAAAAGTATAAAATATATAGTGGAAAGGGTGCACACTGCCTTCAGCAAATGACGCTCAACAACTTACGCATGGTTATTTTTTTATCGCGTTGTTACGTTCTTTCAGTAAATCTATATGGAAATCCTTAGCACAGATTTGCATGACACAATATCGAAATCGAAGTAAAAGGTCTAATACAGGGTTTAAAATATGGGCACACGCATAATAGGCAGGGGGGGGGCACAATTTGAATATCGGTGGCGGGTGGGGATTTGAAATATTGTTGAGAAGAGTGAAAAACATTCCTTGGCTAAGAACTACCTTTGTTGTGTTAAGAATTGTCTGATTAATAGTAAAAGCATCTTCAGATGTAATATTCAGATATTTAATTTTTTAGGCCGTTGGTGGGTGGGTCAAGAAATGTTTAAGATTTGCAGTAATTATGAGGAAAGAGTGCTCAATATTGGAGTAGAGCGTTTATAGATATATTAGGTTGGTGCAAAAATAATGACGTATTAATGTCATTTTTTGACGTTACGTCAAAAAACGACATTATTACGTCATTATTTTTGCACCAACCTGATAGAATGGACATAGGAATTGTGAGTCAGTTTCACGCCTCCATGCGATCTCCAAACACTGACCTGAATAACGCATTGAGACGTAAAGCTGACAATCATCATATAGGGGGGATTCTATCTCCATATTCTCTCTCTATCTTCTTCACTCTCTTTTTCTTTCTCTCTCTCCATATATATATATATATATATATAGTTAGTTTATGAAAAATTAGGTAATCCGTATGGGAAAACCTAAGGAGGATAAAATCCAGAGAGCTCAATGTAAATCCAGAGCAAATAATTTAAATAAAAACAGACAACTTTAAGGTTCCACGTAATAAATTATTTCACCACAGCCCTTTTAAAAGGACTGTGAATCATCAGACTTTACTTCCAAACAAAAAATGAAAAGAAAATTTACACATTTTTGACGGGCATTAAACATATGTAAATTAACGAAGTGAGTGGGGAGAGAAGACATGAGTGAGTTAGCAGACATTGACACATTTAAACGGTTAACTTAACAGAAGTTATATATTGATATCGAAGGAGTAGAGGCGAAAAAAACCCATAGAGAGAAAAAGAGAGAATGAAGTTATGAGAGAAGGTGTCACAAAAAAGGTGAACAAAATTCAAACGGATAGAGATGTCAACTTAATAATCAATAATAAATTTTTTTAAAGAGATTAAAATAAATGATTACTAGAAGTAAACTTATATTTTAAAATAAAATTTTATTCTTTTAATGTACTTTCTATGAATATTTTTCTAATTGACTATTTCATAGAAAATCCCCAAAATTAAATCACAAACATCAAATTAAGTTATTTGTAGACAGTTTAGAGACATTCAAATTTATATCAAACATTATAATCTTTATGAACCCCCAAAATAACACTTTCAAAGTAAAACAAAATAACAGCGTCTGTTTCTAGCCTCTTTTTTTTTTTTTTTTTACAAAGAAAATTAGTGACACCTTCTCTCATGACTTTATCTCTTTATGGGTTTTTTCTCCTCTACCCCTTCGATATCAATATATAACTTGCGTTAAGTTAACTGTTTAAATGTGTCAATGTCTGCTAACTCACTCATGTCTTTTCTCCCCCCTCACTTCCTCATTTCGTTAATTTACATATGTTTAATACGGCCCGTCAAAAATGTGTAAATTTTCTTTTCATTTTTTGTTTGGAAGTAAAGTCTGATGATCCGCAGTCCTTTAAAAGGGCTGTGGTGAAATAATTTATTACATGGAACCTTAAAGTGGTCTGTTATTATTTAAAATGTATATATATATATATATATATATATATATATATATATATATATATATATATATATATATTATAACGCATAAGTTACCTAACATCACCTGATAATGGAACAATTTCAAGTTGCGAAACAGAATTTTTTATGTAGAGATGTAAAATATTTTTTAAATAAAAATAGTATTATACATCTGATATCGCTATTATAAATGAATAGAGATGGAGAAAAATGGATAAACCCAGTTTATTGACTTTTGATAAAGTTGTCTATGGCGTCTCAGGAAAGAGATTAAACTTTTGGAGTCAATTCAGCTGTAACGTTTCTTTTGTTGGAAAACCCCCAAAAGCAGTGGTGTTTGTATTAAAGAATACTGCTAATTTGTTTGGAACAGACTGGATTGCATTGTTTGATCTTTGGGAGTTTCCAATTAACTCTTTTTGAAACAAGATAAATGTTGTTATGACCAGTACTAACAAGGTAACTGAAAAATTAAAAAATGAACTGAAAAAGAGTTTTCCAGTTACAAAATTACAAGCATTTTTAGGGTTTGCTAATTACTATCATATATATATATATATATATATAATTTTATCGCATATTCCGTTATATTTGAAAATCTATCAGTTTCCCTCTTGCCAATTATGATTATCTATCTATCTATCTATCTATTAGTTTTCTCTCTGTCTCTTTCTCTCTCACCCCTCTCTCTCTCTTTTCATTAATACGTTTTCTTGAGTGTACAGGCCGGTAGACGAAATAAAATACTTTTTAAAATAAACGAGGTGTCGTCTCAAATACGGGTATCCACTAAAAATAACGCATATACGTATACATAATTATAGATGCGAATAAAATAGTGGTCTATGTATAATAACAGAGCTATATTTTATTAATTATATATATATATATATATTAGGTTGGTGCAAAAATAATGACGTAATAATGTCGTTTTTTGACGTAACGTCAAAAAACGACATTATTACGTCATTATTTTTGCACCAACCTAATATATATGCCAAACATGCACGAATTAAGAGTACCCTTCAGTAACCTGCTGAAGAAAGGTGTGAAATAGAATTGGACAGATAAATGTCAAAGTGCTTTCAAAGAGATCAAGAAACTCTTAACATCGGATTTGCCACTAGTTCATTTTGACCCTAAATTAAAGATTGTGGCTGCATAAGGTGTAAATGATTCGAGTATGCGAGCAGTGATACTACGCAAATATGAGGACAGAACAACTAAACCAATAGCTTATGCTTCAAGATCATTGATTGCAGCTGAAAAAGCTACAGCCAGATTGAACAGATATGCCATGGTCCAGAAGACATATAGACTTCGCAGGACCGTTAAAAGGAACATACCATATAGTAAGGGGTCTTTCAGATGATTGATAGAGAGAAATTTCGCTTTGGAGGCGTTAAAACTAACATACCATTCCTTGCCCCAGTTAACAACGTCGTCCTTCAGACCAGCTGATAATTTGACCTTATCGAACTGATCAGTCTTCAGGAGTAAATGGTTATCAGCATAGATATCAAGTTGAGGTCACTGATAAAAATTAAGAACAAAGTAGGTGCAAATATAGAAACAATTAAAAACAGCCAAACCGTTTATTGGTTCTTTCTCATCAGAGCCAAACCGCTTTATCGGTCCTCTTTCATCAAAGCCAAACCGGTTTATGGGTCCTCTCTCATCGGAGGACACTTTTTGTCAATTCCTAGTACTTGAAGAGTCCTCAAGGAGAAATACTGTTGGGACTGGATTATTTTTATCCTCTGCCCCCACGTACGCGTGAAACATTAAATTTGTGTCATATTCATTTTATGTAGGGGTACGGATAAAGGCAAATATCTACTTTGAAATGTAGACGAGGCTACATATGTTCACTTTGTAATATGAAGGGATGTCGAAAGATTTCGTCTCGACTCACTTTACAATATGGACGTGTGCAGAAATTAGGATCGGTGTGTCGCGTTCAGATTCCAGTCGAGGTTGTTGCGTTTGCTACCGTTGAAATACCCTTGGGAAGGTGTGAATCTGAATCCACCTGTTCTTCCTCGAGCTACGGATCAATAGCAGAACGGAATGAGTTCTCTCGCTTTGGTTGGCGATCAGTCTAGGAGAAGGACATCTCTGAATTAAAAACAGGTTAGGTGTGGGGCTAGCAACTTCACCACATAAAAACTTGCCATGGAAATCAAAACAGCAACATCTAGCGTGAAGGGGTTGTAGCTTTATCTTTCTCGGCGTGGGGTAGTATAAAATACAATATCCGGACAAATGACCAAAGATTTTTTTTGAATGTTTTCTTGGTCGGATTGAGTACCTTGCAGCAGCAGCACTCGCTCGATAAAGTTTTCAGAAAGGCATGAACCCATATCCTTACACTCGGACTTGATTAAAAATTCGTTTACAGAAAACTCACAGATATCAACAGTGGATTAATTTGTTAGAAATCCTTTCCTTTTACTTTTTATATATGTATATCCCAACACAGGTATGTCGCGGTGTTTGATGACGAAAATGTTTTTCTATTCATTCTTTTTTACGGCTTATCAGCTCTTTGCAGGTTATTTAAAGCCAGAAAATATTTTTTAGATTATAAGAGGTTCTTTTAGAGTTATTACTGGTTTAATGATACAATTCTTACTAATTAACCCATAACTAGGGGAGAATAGGTTGATTCATACCTAATCAGAATTTGTTAAAAAAAAGTGGATATAAAGTGGGTGATCTATTCTATATTAAAATCTCTATATGAACTGAACCCTCACTTTGGGGCTATTGCCGTTTCTATACATTTATATTCCAGAGAATGTAAATAAATATGGAAGACATGCTTGTGTAGCTAATCAATATTTCATTGATTGATTAATTCGTTTTTTACGGCTTATCAGCCCTTTGCAATTTATTTAAAACTAAAAAATATTTTTAGCCTTACAGTTTTTTTAGCGATAATAATGATTTAGTGATGCACGTTTTACTAATTAACCCATAGCTAGGGAGAAGAGGTTTATTCATACCTTTCCCAAGTATATTTGCAGAAAAAGGTGAATGAATAGTACTTGAATAAATCCGTTTCACATAGCTAATCTTCATTTCTTGGTAATCAAAAGAAGTAAATAAAATTCGAGTTATAAAACTAAGCCGCATGAAATTACTTATCCGATTGCAACATTTCCGGGAGTGGCAAAATACTCAGGAATTTGTTTTCTGCGTAGTTCTCCGCCAAGTGCCAGCTCAACGCCCTCAGACATTCCAGCAAGATGCAAAAAAATATTTACACTATCTCGATGCTAAGTTATTCAAGAACTTGAGTTGATTTCGAAAACCAAGGAGTTAGAATCGAACAGGGGACGACAAAAAATGTAAGTGTGTGGAAAATTTATCTAAGTCAGCGTAATTAGAAAATTTGTTCGGTTTTGCTTCATGAGAAAAGATATTCGGATTAATGATTATGAAAATAGAATTTTTAAAATGACTTGGCACTACATGGATATTATATATATATATATATATATATATATATATATATATATATATATATATATATATATATATATATATATATATATATATTAAGAAATGGACAAAGTCCGACAATTTATTTATTAAAGACATTTTTATGTTTAACGTTCTTTTTATAGATACAAGTATTTAAGTAAATGCTCTGTTTATAATAAACAGTATTAAATAACATTTACCGGCCTGAATGTCCGAGAAATTTTCGTAGAAAATATTCGTCTTTTGACAGGATTCGAACCTGCATCCTATATATATATATATATAGTGTCCGTAAAGTCTGGGCACATAGAAAATCTCATTAGATAGATATTGTGTATTTGGGCAGCAAATTCTCTTTCCGGTAAGTCTGATTGAATAAATTACAGGCATTATGTCTGCTAATTTTTTACAAAATCCGCATATAACCACGAATAAATTTCTGGGTGTTGATATTAAAGGATTCTAACGAACGTTCAGCACATTTTCAACCGTTTTGCACTTAAAAGCATAATAAAAACATTACGGTTATGGATAACAACGCACAAGTTTGTATAAATACTTGTACTAATGAACAACATGTAGAAGATGATCTTGGAAGAAGATCGAAAGTACTTGGAACATAAAAATAAAATAAATTTATATAGCTGCAGAAATTTCTCTCGTCCTTTAACATCAATACACAGAAGGTTATACGTGAGTATGAACAGATTTTGTTAAAAATTAGCAGGTATAATGCTTGTAATTTATTCAATCATACCCACCCACACACACACATATATATATATATATATATATATATATATATATATATATATATATATTGTTATAGGTTCTCACCTGGTATTAATATTGTGATGGAGGACACAATCAACACCAGGCTAAGATCCATGTATTCTGTACGATGATTCGTTTATATCTTATATTCCTCAAATAACCTTCCGTTATGGGATTACTGAATAAATATTAGGGTGATTTCCCTTGCACCATTAAATCATCAGCAGATAATATAAAAAGAAAAGAAAGTAAGCGAAGTCGAACTCATGATCTAATTGAATTATGCTTCTCCGGGTTCTTGGAATAACACATTCGGCCGACCGCTGACCATAAATGAACGAAACGACATTGTGAACAATATAATATTTAATTAACAAGAACATGTATATGGCAACGACAATAAAGATATTATATCATGTAAGCTATAACATATATTTAGTTGGGATACGACAAATATTAACGAATGCAATGTTTCACACATATACAGGGGTATAGTCTCAATTATTTAGTATTACGATTATGGAAGAACATAATATTATTGGGTGTTTGCGAATCATAGTAACACTGTGGTTTTTGGGGTATAAACCTATCTGAGATATGCATTTATCGACTGAAGGCGATAATAGAGTCTTTTCTTGTATTCTTGGTTCAGCGACTGGAGCTTTAGGTTTTCAACTGGGATCACATTCTCTGCCTATCTTCACATTCTTGGCATTTGAGTGGTTGGTTTGCTTCTCTGCCTCTGGGAATGTGTCGTCTCAGCGTGCTGCCTGGAACATTGACGTTGGAGTGACTTTCCGTCCTCTCCAATAAAGCTGTTTTTCTTCTTCTCCATGTGCGCGTCTCCTTTTTGGCGCCTAATTTTCTCGACTGCTGATTGGTTGCTTTTGACCAATCGCGTTGTTTCTTTTATGTGCTATCTTACTGGGTCTGAATCTATTTTTAGAATTCGCCTACGCGTATTTCTATGCGTGTCTGCTTTGGGTTCTGTTATGGGAGTGGGGAATAACGTATATGTGTGGGCGTGCATTCGTCACAATATATATATATATATATATATATATATATAAAATCTCACCCTAAACAAAAAGATAAAACCAACAAGCTACTGAAAGTGACGAAAACTGAGTAGGCGTTACTGAGGGATGTCGACGGAGATCTTATATAATTTTATGTGCATACATTCTCTGTTTGCAATAGTATATTTTCAAACAAATTTTCAATTCACCGAAGCAAAGCGAAAGATTCAGACAAAGGTAACCCAAAACTCCTTGCCGTTTTTGATTGAAGAGAAAGAAAACGTATACATCAAATTTGACTTGTCATTAGTCCTCAATGTAATCTCCATCGGCATCCAGAAACATTTGCCAACATACCTCCAGCTGTGCAAGGATTTGGCGGCAAAAATAATGTGTCTTGGAGGCAATGACTTCTGTGAGGACATGTCGCTAGTCTGCCTCATTTACGAAGGATTTTCAACGAAGGTGGTTGTCCAGAGAATGGAAGAGGTTGCAATCTTTTGGTGCAAAATCCAGGGAGTAAGGTGGATGGCACAGTATCTCCAACCAAGTCGCCGCATGTTATTCCTGGCAACCCCAGTCATTGTCATGGAAGAACACTACACACTGGCGATTAACCAATGCTGGTTTCTTCTGCTTCTGTGCGTGATGCACATGTTCCAACTGCTGCGAGTACAGGTTCCCAGTGAAATTTGGCCTTTGGCAGCAGCACATAATGTACTAAATTTACGAAGGATATTCCACGAACATGGTTGTCCAGAGAATGGAAGAGGTGGGAATCTGTTGGTGCAAAGTCCAGGAAGTAAGCTGGATGGCACACAGTATCTCAAGGCATGTCGCTGCATGTTATTCCTGGCCGCCCGAGGCATTGTCATGGAAGAACAGTACACACCTGCGATTAAGCAATGCTGATTTCTTGGGCTTCAAGGCTTGATGCACACGTTCCAACTGCTGCAAGTACAGTGATTTTTCCCATTGGCAACAGCACATAATGTACTAAATTTTTGTCGATATTTTTTTTGAATTATCGCAAATTATAACAGTGTCACTTTTGTGAGGACAGGTGATATAGTGCATGATGTTGGGCGTAAATTTACCTTATACACACACACACACACACACACACACACACACACACACACACACACACACACACACACACACATATATATATATATATATATATATATATATATATATTAATCAATTCACCCCAAACAAGGCGGCAACGCCACTAAGACTCAAGGGGCGACTGAGAGTGAAAGGTAATAAGACTTTAAAAGGAACCGGAACCGCAATCCTAAACTTGAGACAAGGGATAAACCACTACTCCTGTTCAAAAGGCAGGGGATGTGTGTTCCCGCTAAATCCCGGTATTTTGACCAGGAGTAGAGGTTTATCTCTTGTTTCCTTTTTACTATCTGACAATAATTGGTAGACTACTATGTTCTTTTTTCACTTAGCGATCACATACTGAGATCATGTTCTGTACTAAACTGAAGTGTGATAAAAATTTTGAGAGTTGAATAGTTACTTACAGGTGTCCTTCCTTTTTTTTTCATTAATGATCCATCAATATATAATCATAATTTCTTCAAATTACGGATATATAAAGAAAGACTCGGGCAAAATATGAATGCTAGTCTTTAATCAACACAAACATTTTATGAGAACTTATGAAATTCGTGTAATCTGTTGTCGCAAAATCCAGGGAGTAAAGTGGATGGTACAATGTCTCCCAGTCAACTTGTCGTATGTTATCTCTGTCCACTGCACCGCATGAAGCCTGGCATGGAGGAAGGTGACACCCTTTCGGTTAAAGGATGTTGGTTCCTTCTGCTTCAGTATCTGTTGCACACGTTCTAATTGCTGCGAGTAGAGGCTGCAGTGATGGTTTGGCCGCTGGTTGCAGCTCATAGTGCACTACTTGTCGTGGTGTGAGTCCCAATGGTGACAACCAATGTCTGGCACGCTTGGTAGTGTCATACAGGACTCACATTTTGTCACTGGGGTGCACTCAATCAAATATGGTCACGTTGCGGTATCGAGAAAGCAATGAGAAACAGTTTATCACGCGTTGTTGCTTGTTGCTACCCACTTGCTCAACTTGTACGCTTTCACTATATAGTGCAGATGAAGTATCACTTTTTTGATAGAAGCTTGGAAGCTTCCGGCAAACCCAGCAGTAGGTGATCTGTTGTCCTCTATATTTGCTTTCAGGGCCTCATCAACCAGGATCTGTGGCCGGCAATTATCGGGTCCATCACAAAGGGACAAATCACTTGACCTGAACTTCTGGAACCGATGCCTGGTGGTGCGTTCTCTCACAGCATTATCCCCAAAGGTTTGATGTATTGCAACTGCGGACAAGCCCACCTTAAATTCATAAAGCAGACAACCCTGAGCGAGTTGCTTCGACACTGCCATGTTCCCCCACCGCTGCTCGAGCCTTGACTGATGTGTGTGCGCAACGCACCTGCATTGGTTAAAAGCAATGCTAGAACCACACCCACCCTAACGCTTTCCCGGCACGTGACGCACTCATTTGCGTATCAATGATCACTTCTTCCCACACGACGTAAAAATGGCAAAATTTTTGATGATCTTAGAAATATTAATGATCAATATTATGCTTTGAGCTCTTCACAGAAAATATGAAATTCCTCAAAATATCTGAAGATGCTAAAATCAGATGTAACATCTAGAGGTTAAAAAACAACAGTAACAAAACACTTTGTCAATGAATTATATATTAGGGTTTTCACGCTTTCAAAAATAAGGTTTTAAATGTATAATCAACAAATTTTTCTGGGGAGGGCTGGACTGCCGAGTGAATATTTGGAATAATTATGTACGTTTCATTGTTCTAGGTCAGTAGTTTCCAACTGGCTACCACACCCTTGGATCCCAGATCTCTAACGCTCCCTTTCACACTCATATGAAGACACTATTTTTTCTTGGTATTGGTATATTGCAAATTCAAAACAACCAATCTAACATCGAACGAACATCCGTGGCTACATCGCTACACCTATAAAACCTAGAGCAATAGCCGTCGAGTCTCTGCGCTGGTGTTTGGCGCGTTCTGTCCAGATAACGTCAGCAGGATATCAAGCATATATATTAGTCTTACTAATTAACCCATAACTGAGGGGGGAAGTGGATTCATAGCTTTCCCAATGGTATTTGCACGTAAGTGAATATAACGAACCTAACTGAAATTGGAACTCGGCTCTCCGATTAACTATCCCGAGCCGTTATCCATTACACCACCCGCACATCCAAGCTTACAGCACCTGATATTCGCAAGCAGTCAGCCATCTAGTTATTGACCAGGCACGACGTTGCTTAACTTCGGTGATCGTACGGGCACCGATGTTTCAATGTTATCTTGCTGTTTTTTGTTGTTTTTTTTTTCATTCTGTCTCTGAGTAAATATACGCAGAAAATGAATGTAGCAACATTCGAAAGTACTCGGGAAGAAAATAATATAAAATAAAAATAAATATGAATTTTGGCAAATTTGCAGATAACACAAAAACAGCTTCTCCAAAATGATTTAAAAAAGAGCAATTTTTTTTAGGCATTAAAATTAACAAGCCATTTCTTGCCCCTGTTAACAGCAGATTGTAGGCCATTTTTTAATATCAGTTGCTCATTTGATCTTATCGAACTGATTGGACTTACCATTAAGTCATGAGTAAATAGTTGTGCCATCATTATAAATACCGATTTGTGAACTGATGACAAGAAGGTCATTGATGAAAAATGGAACAACGTAGTTCGAAGGTTGGAGCTTGGGGGAGGGGGATTCACCCGTATTAATGCAAAAAGATCTCGAAGATTGGTCTGAATGACAGCATTCATTTCACGATTTGATAAGAAAGATTGAATCATTTAAAAGAAATCGTTCAGAAATATCATAACCTTTCAACTTATAAAAGAAGACCAACATACCAAACAACTGTCAAACGACTTCGAGATGATCCAAAGCAACAAAACCCAATGCTCACTATTCTTACTTAAAGCTTTCTTTCGACAATAACCGTTAACAGCGGTTGACTTAGACAAGAAGACGCATCAGAAGAGAAGGTAAAATATGCCTGGGCCTAACACAGTGTGGGATTGGAACGACTTTGAGTGTTATGGACAAGTATTTTTCAGAAATTTATCGATTAAAGATAGTAATCGATGAAAAGCGTCAGGAAATATGTCGTCTTCCATGAAGACAATGCCTAGCCTCATATCTTTTTGCAGAACTCAAACTGAAATTGGTACAGTTTTGCAGGAATATCCTAATACATATACAGTAGAATCCAAAATTATGGAACAAAAATTAAGACTTCGATATCTCCAAAATGTAAGTGCATTTTTTCTGAAATTTTCACTAAATGTAAACAAAATGGCGGTTCAGTTGTGCTTAAAGTCTGTAAGTTATTTCGAATGATACAGAGAGAGAGAGAGAGAGAGAGGGAGAGAGAGATGATTCATTTTATTCTTTACTCAAATATCAAGTGTCCAAAATTAAGGAAGAAATCGGGAAATATGTGAGAATAACGCACATAAATCGAATTTCTGATAAGCAAGATTACAATAAAGATAGTTTATCAGCACTACGTCATTTTTCCAACATGGCGAAACCGACGAAAAGATGATACGTCTCTAAGAGCTGATGTTTTCAAACTGCGAAAGGAAAATCATACAATTCACCAGACTGTTGAACAGGCGAAGTGTACCAAAAGCGTCGTGAGCCGAATTCAAAAACTACGAAAACACTAGTCGCTTAACCAGAACAAAGACGAAAGAAAACAATGGTCAGAGAAGAAAGGATTGTTCAATGCCTAGCACTGAAGGACTGTTTTCCAAGAGAAATTTTAA
Organism: Acanthosepion lycidas; assembly: GCA_963932145.1. NCBI lineage: Eukaryota > Metazoa > Mollusca > Cephalopoda > Sepiida > Sepiidae > Acanthosepion > Acanthosepion lycidas. The sequence goes on along the minus strand of OZ010582.1, from coordinate 18,307,639 downwards.
ATGACATTACATTAGTGTCCCGACACTTGCAAGAAGCTTGCAAGAAAAATGGTTTTATGCTAGGTGTCCACAGAAAAAGGCGATCGTAAGCAAAAAGAACGGCAGCAAGAATGGAATTTGCAAACAGGCGCGTGATGTGGTCAGAAGAACAATGATCCAGCGCTTTTTTCAGTGATGAAAGGAAATTTAATGTATTTGCTTCTGATGGAAAACAGTATGTAAGAAGACGAATTAACGAAAGGTTGGGTTTAAAGTACACCATATATATATATATATATATATATATATATATATATATATATATATATATATATATATATATATATATATATATACATATACATATATATATATATATATATACATATACATATATATATATATATATATATATATATATATATATATATATATATATATATATATATATATATATATATGTAGAAAAATAGGAAAGAACACTTTAGGCAAATAATCCGGAGTTTTTAGTATTTTTGTTTTTATTTTTAAAAAAAAAACAGTGCTCCATACAGAAGTAGAGGATAAATTATAATATTTAAAAAAAAATATGATTCCTTCGCTACATAAGAATACAACACTACATGAATAAAACACCCAAAGTAAAATGGAAAATAATAAATTGAACAAGTACTTGTAAAACTTGGGATGACCCATGCCCTTTATGCCTACGTGAAAAACTATACATTATTAAGTTTCTAAATGATGAAAATTTCTTAAACCATAGACATGAGTTAACGGTTTTTTGCCGACATCAACAAATTTTCGCATTAAATAATTAGCATAAAAAAATTAAATTTCATAGTCTAATAAAAGGTTTAAAAGCTTAACCCAATCATAAGATAGAAAAACCCTTTAAGAAGTCGTCAAAAAACAAAAAAAACAAATTGAAGCGATGCGTTTATGTACGAAACAGACCTTTATGGA
>OZ010582.1:18026694-18304194 GCA_963932145.1 Acanthosepion lycidas | reverse complement strand
GAAAGAGAGAGATAGGGGGAAAGAGATAGAACCGAGAAAGACGTAAAGAGTAAGGGATAGAAAGAGAGAGAATGAGAGAGGTAGAAAGAGAAGAAAAGAGAGAGAGAGAGAGAACTGGGAAAAACGGAACTAGAGTATGTGTGAAAGATGGTAAAAGAAAGAGTGAGTCGGAGACGGAAACAGAGAATGGGTGAAGACGAAAGATAATGAATACAAAGAAAGAATTAGCGAAAGACGAAAAGAGAGAGAGAGAGAGAGAGAGCGAGTGAAGACGAAGACAGAGAGTGAAAGACGAAAGCAGAGTAAGTAAAAGACAGAGAATGAGTAATAGAAAAAGGGTGAGTGTAAGTTAAAGAAAAATATATGCATGTATGTGTGCGTCTGTGTATGCGTGTCAGAAGAGAAAGAATGGGAGAAAGAGAATACAAGCAATGGTAGAGAGAGTGACGAGTAAAAGATAGAGAATAAAAAACGGAAAGAATGAGTGAAAGATTGAGGAAGAAAGAGAGAATGTAGAGAAAAAGAGAATGTAAATAAAACAGAGAGAGAGAGAGAGAGAGAGAGAAAGAGTCTTAATGAATGAATGACGGAGAGTAAGGGGGTGAAAGTTAGAGAGAGAAATAGTGTATGAAAAAGAAGAAAATGAATTGGTTACTGCAAGGACGACAGAGTGAAAAATGTTTAGAGAGAGAGAGAGAGTGGGTGAAAGACGAAGAGAAAGAGAGAAACACTGAGTGAAAGAGAGAGAAAGAGAAGGAAAAGAGAAAGAGGGTGGATGAGAACTACGGAAGGAGAGAGGGTGAGTTATAGCCGAAGAATGAGTGAGATTGCATAGAATATGGATGAGATAATAAGTTAAAAGCAAACGTAAAACAGACAAAATGCTAAAAAAAAGTAATTTTACAAAATTAACAAATTTTGATATGTGGCCCTACAGAAGGATGTTGAGAATATCATGGACTGAACATGTGAGTAACGAGGAAGTTTTAAAGAAAATAGAAACTAAAAGGACACTTATACTTAGGATCAGAAAGAGACAATTGAAATTTAGGACACATTATGAGGAAAGGGGTCTTGGAAAATCAGACACTCAAGATATTTTGAAGACAAGAGAGAAAGGGGAAAGCTGCGTGTGACCTACGTGACATGCTTGTGTAAAGGGGTTGGTGTAGATAACGAAAAGAAAAACCTTGCTCAGAGCTACAAAAGGTAGGAAGTTGTGGAGAGCCATGACTGCCTACGTCCTGGAGGGACATGGCATATAGAAGAAATGTTTTTAAAACCTTGTGTTAATATTTCGAACAATTTATTGCATTTACAACTAATGCCATTACTGATATTTAGTTTACTCTGACACAAGGTCAACAGGATAGAGTACTTTGTGAAACATTGACTTATTACACTAGTAATGGTCTGCGAGTTGTAGCTTCGTAAGGTTTTCATTCTCTTTTGGACATTAGCAGATAATTAATTTTATTTTTGTCTGTTTTTTCATCACAATGTTTCAATCGATATGTTATCCTAAACACGGAAAACCAGCAAGTTACTTAACTGAGTCCAGTTGAGAAGAAGAAGAAGAAGAAGAAGAAGGGTATTAAACTACGATTTAGGTGTTAGTGAATGTGAGTTATCTCTGAGAAAGCCCGAAGAATACAACGACCGAAAGTTTGTTAAAACAACAAAAATGAAGATAACAATTCGCTGCAGATAATGACTAATTACTTAATAATAATTTATTGCTTGCGTCTGCTGCCATTATTGACATATGCCAGCAGATAACAAAATTAGGAGAGATGCAGGCTGAGACAAACAAAAGAAAAGATACACACACATACACACTTCACACACACACACACACACATATATATTTTAAGACATTTTTATACTTCAACATTCTTTTTATAGATACAAATATTTAAGTAAATGCTCTGTTTATAATAAACAGTATTAAACAAAATTTACCAGCACGAATGTCAGAGAAATTTTCATAGAAAATATTCGTCTTCCGACAGGAATCGAACCTGTATCCTATACGGAACCGTCATATAGCCTGACGTGTCTTTAACCGATTACATTTGGATAAGCTTTGAGCAGATATGAATGTACGTGAGAGATTCATGGAAGATTGAAGTTTAAAGGCAGTAAATTCGACCTTGCTAACCGAACGCTCCTCTGTGGCCAAATCAGTTAAAGTTTAATACTAATAATATAGGTTCTATAAGAGATTCACACAGGAGCCATTTTACAAAAACTGATCAACAATGCCGGGTCTACATGACTCCCATTCAAGAGCAATTATACATTTTCATACAACTTTGGGAGTGGTTTTCTTCTTTCATTTGACATCCTTTCAAGGCGCTCCATAGCTTCCTATTCATTATTGCTCTAAGTAACATGTACCAAATTACCATCCCTTTTTGTCGTTTTTCTGCCATCGATTCATTTAAACCGTTAAGTAGGTTACTCGCTCTTTCTTCTTGCTTCTCTAGCTTTCAATATGTGATGTGAGTATTTAATTCTCCAGACCCTCTTTCCCCATTATGTATCACAGAAATATCACATTTATTTATTTTTTTTTTGATTCATAACAGCATTTTTCTTCTAGAATTTTTGTTATTTTTATGTATATTTTCTATATATATTCTATTCTCTTTTTTACTCTTTATATATATATTCATTTATGTTTTCGATACGCTGGAAAATTATAATATTGGTATTGTGCCTTTAAATTGTATGCCATTTTCCCTATATTTAAAGTTTAAATAGATTTAATAAAATTGTAATGTACCAGCCGCTTTTAAACAAAGATTAATACAATCCAAACATGTTAGGATTCTCTATTTTGTGTTTATCAGACCTAGCTGTATTTATTTGTCTTTCCACGAAGACGAAATGTAGTCTTCAATTATAGGAACACACGTTCTTTTTGCGTTGATTGCGTCGAAAATTGCCCAGTTCCATTGGTATTGTCAGGATACTTCCCGTTTCAGTGCAATGGTGACCCACTATCCATAAACCGGTCTTTGTGAATTTTATCAGCCACGCCTGAAAACGTCACAAGGACAGTAGCAAACCGCTAGGTTTCAGAACATCCAACCAATAAATAATCGATCTCTAACAAACCATCTCTTTAGAACCGTAGGAAATATGCATAAGTATTTATATTCTTTGACATTCAAGTAAGAGAGCTCAAAGGTATAAAAAAATCGAATACTCCACACAGTCTATATCGGGTTCTCCCTATAATTACTCGAGAAGTTTTTTGATAACAGTTATGTGATACACAGCTAGGCGATCATGTATATTTCGATACGTGACTGACGAGGCAGATTTTTTTGCCCGCAGTAGGTTGCCATTTCTTTCTGCGGTAGACCAGTTGCCATTCTAAGGCTATAGAAACCGGTTTGTCCTGCTATTTACCCATAGCTTAGAAGAGGATTCATATCCTTCCCAAGGGTATTAGCACGTAAGTGAATGTAATGGATTTGACTGGAATTTGAACTCGGCTCTCCGATTCCTCAATCCGAGCCGCTATCCATTACTCCACCATTGTTAATATTTCGAACATTCTAATACGTGTAATTTTGGTTATTTAGCTAATTATATGTTACATGATGTTTACGTAATAAAATGATATCAGTCGATTTTATTAGATAAGTAGGTAAAAAAATTATTATAATATATCTCTCTCGTTCTCTCTCTATATCTATATCTATCTATCTATCTATCTATATATATATATATATATATATATATATATATATATATATATATATATATATATATATATATATATATATATAATTGTCTCCATTCTGGAGGTTACATCCAGATTTCAGTCTTCAGTAGATTTGGTTGAAAAAATTGTAAAATTTTACAGTCAACTGAAGATAGGATATAATCTATTCGAAACTCAGTCTATAGGTAAGTGAATATTTAATTTAATCTATTATTATTAATAATGTATCTTGTGATATCGTGCACAAAAACTGCTTGCCTTAAAAACGTTATCATCCAAAAATACAGTAGAAAGTCACTGTATCTTTGTCATTTATTTATTTAATTTTTTTTTGTGAAACCAATCTTGTTTCATATATATATATATATATATATATATATATAGAGAGAGAGAGAGAGAGAGCGAGAGAGAGAGAGAAAGGCAGAGAAAAATAGGGGGAGAGTAATAATCTCAGATTAATAATATCAGATTAAAAATAAAAGCTAGATATGGGCCTCCAAGTGAATCTGAACGAGTTTTGCAATCTTTAAAAGGCTAATTTAACCATCCCTAGCTGTGAAGCTCTCTGTGATCAAGAAGTATCTAGCACGCCGACACAGACGGTAGTTTCCCCCATAGAGGAGGGCTTTTATAAAGTCTATGAATACGTAGACCAGTAGATACAATTAGCACGTTTTAACGAATAACAACAAATACGTGTATCCACTAAAATATAAACTTTTAGAGCAATATATATATATATATATCAAGACATTTTTATCTTTATACATTCTTTTTATAGATACAAATATTTAAGTAAATGCTCTGTTTTATAATAAACAGTATCAATAGCATTTAACCGGCCTGAATGTCCGAGAAATTTTCATAGAAAACATTCGTCCTCCGACAGGGAATCGAACCTGTATCGTATACGCAGCCATCATTAAGTCTGACGTGCCTTAATCGATCGAGCCAGGGAGAACCGTTCGATGGGCAAGGTCGATATATGTGTGTGTATGTAAACACACACACACACACACACACACACACACACACACACACACACATATATATTATATATATATATATATATATATATATATATATATATATATATATATATATACAAGTACCGTCCGATTAGTGCTTTTTTTACGGATGTCAGTTGATTGCTTACCATTTCTATTACAGTGTAGAAAAAATAGAAATCACTAAAAGATATGTTTATCTGACAATTTATTCGAGGGCGAAGAATTATTGTTGTATCAAGGTGTTTTAAATTATTTTTGCAATAATCAGCAAAACAAACAAAAAGTATTAGCTAAATGAAAAACAATAATCTGCAAGAGAAATATTAGCATCATAACTTCCCAGAATCAGTGCGCTACTTTTAACACACTCCGTATATATATATATATATATATATATATATATATATATATATATATATATATATATATATATATATATATATATATATAGTTGTTCCATGGCTGTATTTTGGAGAAAAAATTGACTTCAGATATAACCAGACAGGAAAAATATGTTAATATATTTTTCTTACCCTGCAGAACGAATGAAACGAAACAACCAAAAGATTCGTTATATTATTTACGCGGTTCAAAATAGCTGTTGTTGAATAATTGAATAAGAACAAAACCACAATCACAAGACAAAACAAATTAGGTGGGTCCTTAGTCTGACAAGATTTCTATGTGAACAAGATAAGCGCTCTTCGCATTGGGCAAAAGATAGTTTAACGATCGAAAAGTTAAACAACCAAGAGAGAGCATACTTTGCGAAAGAGAACTTAGAGACGCCATTGATATTTAGGGATTCGCATTGCGTCTTCTTGATTCTTCTAGCAAAGCTGTGCCTTATGACAAATTGAAGTAACTTGAATTCAAGGGGAAATTTTGACGGTATAATAGGAATCATGGGATTGAATATCTTCCTTTTCACCTACTCGAATTAAGATACCTACTTCGGTGTCTTATTTCCTTAACAGCGCGCTCCATTGCACAAATTTGGAGACTGAATTGCTGATGTACGTTCCAACTTTTAGCCTGCGAGGAGTTAGACCATATAGCTCAGTGAAGGTGAATAACTAAATTGGGTTTTGAACAGCCTCAGAAATATCTGAAACTGTGTCAGTTGACAGTTGGAATTCCTAGGAATTCATTACAATGTCTTTTTTTCTTTGAAAGATTCATTTGGACCATTTTGAATGTTCCAACATTTATTGCTAATATTTTAACACAGATTTTCTTCTTATCATGGAAATATCTGGTACTTTTTTCTTATTTACGCTCATTTTCAAAGGCTTCCTGGTTTCCACCAAAACGGCCATATTTATGACAAGACATTTTTCTTCAAACTAATTAAATCTTCCTGTTAGATTCTTGGGAAGTGTCTAAAGGTTTAGTATAAAATCAAAAAGAAAAGTTGAGCGAAAATTATAAATTAATTAATAATAAAAGTCATTATTTTCTTTTTCAAGGGACTGAATCAGGTCTTCTCCCTTTGATTGTGAAGTTTGCTTGAAAGGTCTATTTTTATTAATGCTCATATAAACTGAAGTTTCAAATAATTAGTTACATGTAGCGTATAAGAATCGTTCCTTGGATATATATATATATATATATATATATATATATATATATATATATATATATATATATATATATATATCCAAGCATGCGTGACATTGTCACGAAATCATATGTGACACGAACTAGTGTGATTGTTCCGTAGTGGGCCGCTTCGCTTGTGTCGCTGCATTAATCTCCACGATTGTCTTCAAGCCAATACTTCAATGTCGCAGTCTGATTCTGACTGAAAGCCAGATCAGTCTAGGGGAAAGGTTTTCTTGGACTAATAAATAGTGCAACGCATATAGTCTGTATTTGTTACTTTAATTGTTCCCTGGTAGGGAAATTTTGACAACTATTTGTCAATGATGGAAAGGGTGTAGTGAGTGATAGAAACTCCCCTATCTTAGGATCTTGTAGATTTATGTGTTCGTACCAAGTGAAAATTTCTCACTGACGTATTTTGGCGGAAGAAAAACGTTTTTCTACCAGGAAATCTCGCGTTCTTACTCGTTGTTGATTCGTCAATTCACGGGCCATTGAAAAGTTACCGCCACATTCTGCTTCGTTTTTATTTTTAGCGGGACATGTGTGACCATCAATTGGCCTTGACAAATACATCATATTTCATAAGTGTTATATATTTCCAACAAACTGTTTAGGACATAATTTATTTTTTCTTGGTCCTTAACTTTAAACTATTCTTCTTTGTTTTATACCCACAAGGTTGCACACGTTTCTGAGATTTCCATAACCGAGCAAAGGCAAAAGTAGTATATGCAAACGAGCTGTGTGTTGTTGGAATCCATTTTTTGCCACCTGCACACGATGGATGACTGCACTATCTTGCTGGAAAAAAAACAAACTATCAGCACCAAAAAGAACTATCGCGAACCTTCAGTGATCAGTTAAGTACCATACCATACGGAATACACGCTTGGGCGATCATGTCTCTTTCGATTTATGAACGACTAGGCAGAAGATTTTACCGAAGTAGGCTGCCGTTTCTTTCTGTTATAGACTGATTGCCAAACAAGGCTATAGGACACAGTCTGTCCTGCTATTCAACCTATAGCTGGGGGAGAAGAGATGGATTCATACCTTTCAGGAGGGCATTTACGCATAAGCGAATCTAACGAACTCAACTGGAATTCGAACTGGAATTCGAACTGGAATTCGAACTGGAATTCCCTGATTTCTCGTTAAACTGCTGAACCGTTATTCATTTCACCATAACTTACGGATTGCAAATTGTCTGTGACAAAATCGGTGTATGCTACAACTGCTCACACTCGAAAAGAAATCTACTTGGGCTGCTTACGAACACGTACAGAACAAATCTGACACCATTAAAGGAACACCAACAGCTTGCATAACCCCTTGCCGACAGGCTGAATTCATAGCCTCATGCGGTCACCTGCACACAAGAAGGTGACCATCCGTCCGAAAGACATTCGTGTGAAATTGAAGGCGACAGACTAGACTGAAATTCGAACTCGGTTCACCGGTTTCACTTTCCGCGCTGATAATCGTTGCACTACTCACACGTCCTTTTATAGGAAGAGATCTTGTATTCTTATTAATTTTTTTGTCTTTAACTTCCTGGACCTAAATTAAACGTTGCAATTACTTTCACCTACGTTTATTCTTTTCTCTTTATTTTTAATCAATAAGAAAAAACGGAAAGAAAATAAACCGAAGTTCTGAATAGATTTACTATTTTTCCAAATATAGAAAAACGAAAATCAATTTATCTTCGTGAAATTACCTCCCTTAGAAATAATGGCCGCCCAAAATAACTGGAGTGATAAATAAACATTTCCACTTTCTAAAGGCAAATATTTATCCATTCAACTCCGTCCCGAAATGACTGAACGCGTAAACATTGAAATTGATTTTGAATCAAACATGACAGAACATTTCGTTACATCCTGTGTTCAGTCGGTATTGACGCCGAATGGATCGGATTGAATTTGGTGAGGAATAAGCTTCATTCTATGTGCCACTGTCTTCTATATGAGCAGCAAGAAAAGTTGGGAATGTTTTACATAATGGGATAATCCTAAGTCATCGAATTAATAAGATTTCGTGTAAGCATCTTTCTCGGTCATAACTGTCAGTGCACTCAGCAGCTTTATAGGTAAAAATTGGTTCGTAAATCGTATTCTTATGATTTATGGTTCGTTGTGTTTCAGTTAAATCAGTCTGTTACGTTAATTGGGTCCTTTTGAGTGGTACTGAGGAAAATGAAGGGTTCAGAAGGCAACTTCTGGTAACCATGAAAAAGGTTTCTGAGAACGGAACCGTGTGGAAACAGTCGTCGTCTCTCGCATTTTACCCTCGCCAGTACCACAAAACAAACATGACAAATAAAAAACAACCCTCATTTATTATATATATATATATATATATATATATATATATATATATATAGAGAGAGAGAGAGAGAGGGAGAGAGAGAGAGAGAGAAGCAGACAGACGGAAACCCCTTATTTCCAAAACACAAAACAAAAAAATTGTGTCAGCAGTAAGCTGATACGTGGGGTTACAATCTTAGCTCTGGTTAACTGTAAATGTCACTCTTCCTAGAAACTTCGTCTCTCTCCTCTCTTTCTTCATTGTGTTTGCTTGCTTAAAGTGAGAGAGGGGGAGAGAGAGAAAGGGAGATGGATAGAGGGCAGACAGACAGACAAAAAAACCCTTATTCCCAAAACAGAAAACAATACTGAGGTGAATAGTAAGGTGATACGTGGAGGTTACAATCTTAGGTCTAGGTAACTGCATCTGTCTCTCTACGCGGGTACTCCCTCTGAGTCTGTGTATGTTTTTTGTAGTGGTAGTGGGGGGGGACGTAGCATTCTATCAGTATTAATCCTCCCACTGATCACGGACCACGGCGAGAAGACCATAGCATCTGGCACATTTCTCCCACACAAAAAGTTCAATATGTCTTTGAATAAGACAAAATGCTAAGATTGAAACTTTTTATTGACTATAACTGGAACCTTACTTTCGATGCAACAGGTTTTGCCACTGCTGCCTGTGTTCGTAAATTGGTTATAGAAAAGTGGTGATCACTATCGATCTCTCTGTATTCATCTCTCACTGGTTTTATTAATCTATCTAATAGTGGCTAATATCTAGCTATTTAGTTTACTTCCATATTCATACCTACAAACACACACACACACACATATATATATATAGTCATCCAAAGACAGTTTCACTGTATCACAGCTCCTCAGTGTGGTTAGACGTCCGATTGCTTCAAGCTGGGATCAAGACCTGACTGATTTGACATCAGTCAGATCTCTTACCTCTAGACCATCGTCGCACGGCAGGGAAGGAAGGAAGGGAATTTTAACGTTTTTCTCTATGTCATCGGCTCATAGAACTCAGTTCAATTTTACGTGAAGAGTAATGCTTAATTTAAATCTTCCTTTTCATTCTCTTGCAAACCGGAAATATATCTACCGTTCTGACTTTTAGTGTAGAATTAACCGTTCTTTGCCTTTCTATTCGTTCATTGTGATTTTTGTCCTATAAAACTTGTATTCAATATTATAGAGTGTGGCATAAATACTGTTATAAAAGTAAAAACTCATAACTCCTGAAAATGTATTCTATCTGTACACAAAGTAAGTATTCTTCTTCCAAATAACACCAGAAAATCTTATTCAATATGGTTAGCCTTCATCCAGCAAACAGCATGCATGCGCATAGAGAACGAGTTCAACGAATATACCAAAAATAGAAAGAGGCGTAAAGCAAGGATGTGTCTTCTCACCAGACCTATACAGCGAGGCTATTCTGAGAGAATTGGAAACCCTACCGGGATTTAGCATTGGCGGCCACAATCATAACAACATAAGATACGCAGATGACACAGTATACGGAAAAGAAATTACCAAATCTCCTACAGAAGCTAGCGACGGAGAGTGAGAAGAAAGGACTAAGCATAAACTACAAGAAGACAGAATGCATGGTCATCAGTAAGAGGCTGAGCCCGAAATGCGATTTGCAGGTCGGGAACACAAGACGCGGAAGTTTAAATATCTGAGAAGCTTCTTGACAGAGGACGGTAAGTGCGACACTGAGATCCGTAGACGTATTGGGATGGCCAAGGACACATTCCAAAAGCTGGGCAGAGTATTGCGAGACAGCAGGATTTCTTTGGTAACAAAGAAAAGAATACTTAGTTGTTACATGACATCTGTTCTTCTCTACGGCAGTGAATGTTGGACGATTTCCTCAAAAATGAAGAAGAGACTCGATGCGATGGAGATGTGGTTCTATAGAGGGATGCTGAAGATATCATGGATCGAACTTGTGAGCAAAGATGAAGGTCTTAGAGAGGATGCAATCAGGGAGAAGGCTTATACTTAACATCAGGACGAGGTAGATGAAGTTTCTGAGACACATAATGAAGAAGGAGAGCATGGAGAATCTGATACTCACGCGTCGAATAGAAGGAAAAAGGAAAGATAGACAAGGGAAAACAACGCATGACATACCTGGCGGGTTTAAGCAAGTGGATGACAGAACGTGGTCTGAGGGAGGTAGCAAAGGGAAGGAACTTGCTGAGAGCTGCAAGGGATAGCGGGAGGTGGAGAGCCATGATCGCCTATGTACTGAAAGGAGATGGCACAAAAAAGAAGGCTTCATCACATGTCGATGACGGTTTCTGGTTCCTTAAGCGGCATGAACAGACTAAAGACTTGTTGAAAGAACACGATTAGATTTTTGAAACCTTTTTCATTGTGACTACTGGAAGAATCTGTCTCTAGATTATCTTGTAGGGCGATATCCTTAAATCATTTCGACATAGCCTCCACATGGTTCTTTCCAATGTTCTGGACACCTTAGACAATTTTCTCCTTGACCTTCTTGGATTTCGCTTGATTTTATCACGTACCTATTTAATGAGTTTTTGGCATTTTCGAGGTGCAAAGTACATCCTGGTCTCGATCTGTCTTTAATGGAAAAAGTTTCGTTGCATTGATCGATTGTCCTTTTGATAAACATTCTATTGATTCCTAGACGTCTAGTTCGATTGCTGTAAACGTTTGTTGCGAGCCGGTGTACGCGTTGTGAGATGAACACATGTGTGTCCTGAAATGCCCCCAACAAACATGGCGGACTCGGAGTATGAGTCCAAAAAAAGAAATGTAATGAAACAACAAAAATATATGTACAAACAAATTAATATGTATTAAACAATTTAAAGGTATTAAAAGGTTACAAATGACAAAAACAATAATGTGTGTGTAACAAATGAATGTGGAAAGTTTGTGATCCAAAGTATGTGTGAGGGAATGTGCGTACGTACGTGTGTATGTGTGTTTGTGTGTGTGTGCTTATATGTGAAGTTCATGCATGTCCCAAAAGAGGGATCAGGTTCTTCCGCTGGAAATTTAAATGAGACATGGTGAAAAAAAAAAAGAGCGAGAAAAAATTCGCCGAGTATTTATAGTGTTGGAGAGCGCCTCCTAGTAACAGTTTCGGAAACTAGGCGGAAGTAACGCGACAATACCCCCCTACAGATAGGCAGGAAATATTTTCTGGCTATATGTAAAGTTTATGGAAGTTTTTATTTTTGTTCTGTGAGCTGAAAAGAAAAGGTGTCCGTTGAAATGCCTGATTCGGTATGTTATTTTTTTTTTTTCAAAGTGTTTTAGTATTTATTAGCAACGATGTCTATAGAAATTAAAAACGCATATAACTGGGGGACATGAAAACGGACTGACTCCATTTGAGATTTTTAAAACGTTAGTAGAAGTTATATTATGATTAATTTAACCTTTACAGCAAGAGAACCAGATGTCGTACTAGGATTTATTTAACCTTTACGGTAAGAGAACTAGAAGTCCTACTCGGATTTATTGAAATTTTTCAGGAAGAGAACTAGAAGTTCTACAAGGATTTATTTAACATGTCGGGTTATTTCCTCCTAATTTCCTAGTTTCCGAAACTATTACTAGCGGGCGCTCTCCAACACTATAAATACTCGGCGATATCTTTTCTCGCCCTCTTTTTTCTCATGTCTCCGTTTAGACATCATGTAAATTTCTAGCGGAAGAACCTCTTTTGGGACACGTATGAACTTCACACACACACACACACACACACACGTACGGACACACGTACGCACGCACATTCACTCACACTTTCCACATTCATTTGTTACATACGCATTATTGTTTTTTCATTTGTAACCGTTTTTTGTTTAATACATATTAATTTGTTTGTACATATATATTGGTTCTTGTTTCATTATATGTCTTTTGTTGGACTCATACACTGAGTCTGCCACGTTTGTTGTGGGCATTTCAGAAGACACACGTGTTTATATCACAACTCGTAGACAGACCCGCAACAGATTTGGTGACGTCTGACGTGATTATTATTTTTCTCCTGATAACAGAAAACACACAAGACTATAAAATATGTACCGACTCAAATATTCATTTACATATTTTATCCAAACCTACAGCCAGTGAGGAAAAACATCAACAAATTTCTCTTCCTATATTTTACTACACACGGTGGATACTATAAACTATTATCAAAAAGCATTTACAGTTACAAATTTTGTGATTAGACTCTATGAAAGTGCAAAATCACAAATGATGTTCTCCGACTCGGCAAATAGATTTTTCTGCAACACGTGCACCCCCTACCCAAAGGCCGTAATCGCCATTAGAATTGCTACTACGATGGCACAGTCAGTAGGCAACAATTCACGCATCCCTTGCCTACTCTTCTTTTTGCTTCACCTTTTCCTTCTCTCAGGTGACATTACGCTCGACTCGATTTTAACCGGCGGACATCACAAGATTCTTTTTTATCGACAAAACGAAAATACAACTCAATTTCAACTTTAATCAACGCTGTTTCTTCGGGACAAATTGGATAAAGTGTGACATACCTCAAAAGGCGACTCACTGTCCTTTATTTTCATTTTGCAAATATGCCACTCGAACGACACTAAGAATTTGCAAGTACCATATACAATCGACAATAATAGGAAAAGGTATCAAACATACATTCGACAATCGGTAGAAATTCTACATCAGCTCAACTTTGCCACAATGTTGCTTCTATTAGATTCGTGCGCCAACTTTATCCACGCATAACAAACAAACAAGCTCTCTCTCAAACAAAACTACGACCTGGAACCAATACAACGGGACGACAAAACCAATTCAACGTGGAGCAAGACAAATTTTAATAGCAAACGCTGAACAATTTACACTACCGACGCATTTTCCAGAGCGTACTACATTCAATTTGAACATACTACGGCACCCTGACGACAGCACAAACACATTTCGCCGAATCAGTATCAAACCATAACAATGCAATGATTAAAAATTTACATATCAGTTATCTCCTGTTAATTCCCCTCTCAAAGTACTCCACCGCCTTAACCAGGTATTGAACTCACACTCTTTGTGTCCTGTCACTGGATCTAACTAACGCCTGATAACTGACATCCATTAGACATAGCACGTGGAACTAGAATAGCGTACCCTAGTGAGTGATATAAAGGGTTCAGTTCGACATTCCAACCACCTGAAGAAGGCCGGAGCGTACAACGGCCGAACGTTGTAATAAATATGGCGACAAAGATAAGGACAATAGTCTGAATAATGTAAATAGTGTACATAATACCTCATCTCAGAAATATAGATAGACCAAAAATTTACAAGTAGAATTCATTTAAAATTTTGTATGAGCGTTTATGCCACACCCTGTCTGTATTATATCGGTAAATTAATCAATGTAACCGGGGTGTATATCTGCGGAAACCAATCGTCAAACTAAACTTCGATAAATAATTTAAATATCGGAATCTCCGTGAAGAAATGACAAATACTTAGGAATAAGGTTGATAATAAACACATTTTATATAACACTTTAAGAGAGATAAGAAGGAAAGGAAAAAAGTCCTTTTGTGTGTGTAATGTAGAAAGTTTGTATTTGTTTTATGTAGGGTTTACCTGCGTAAATTGAAAGTGCATTCATTGAGCAACATGATGTGTTAGATTCATTGAGCAGATGTGTGAATGACTACTGACCAGATGGTTTGCAACTGGTGCCAGGGCCGTTGGTAAGACTACTGTCCAGAAAACATATGTTCTGTTTTAATTCTAAATGGCTGTCTCGGCAGGCTAGAAATTATTGTGCGTGCGCGATTATTGTCTACGTGTAAGGCAGCCTGCGTGGATGCTTGCTTGTTTCTATAGGCAGCTGCTGCTAGTTGTGAGTTGTGATGTTTGCAGAAAACAGTGTGATTAATGCGTATGCTATTCAATTATTTTTTATTTTGTTAAATTTGAGATAACGTCCCTACATTATCTATCTATCTATCTATCTATCTTTTTTTTTTAAGCATTTCACCCCTAGCAAGGCGAGAAGTCACTAGTACGCAAGGGGTTATAGAGGATTTGGAGCGAGAGCAGATAGTAATGATAGAGGAAAGGATGAGAAGAAGGATAGTGGATAGATCAAGGCAACTGGAGATGTCGATTGACATTACATTTGAATAGTTGGAGATTATAGCTATCAGGGAAACAGGAATAGAGAAGGGAGTTCCACAGGCGAGAGGTGCGAGATATGAAGCCATTGGAGTAGAAGAGATGACTAGATTTAGCATTTTCGACAGTGAAAGGGTGAGAGCGGGATGCCAGCCTCGTAGGACGCTTGAATTCGCGAAGTTTTGGAACCAGCGAAAACAGCTCATCGGAGCAATTACCATGAAAGTATTTGTAAAAAAGACAGAGAGAGGCGACGGCACGTCTGTGAGAGAGCGACTGCAGGCGAGATGCCAGATCAGGGCCAATTATATTGCATATCTGTCTCTGGATCTTAACAAGAACCTCGAGGCAAACAGAAGGGGTTCCAGACCATATATTGGCAGCAATACTCCATGCTATCTATGTTGATATATATTGTCCAGCATTTACTGCCATATCGAGAGATTGATATTAAATAAAAGTTCATATCACTTTTTTGTTTATAAGAATTTTTTTCTGTTTTTAATATTTGTTTTTACTTTTGGAAGGCACCATGCATCGATTGATTGCAGTGTCACATTTTCCACATCTGTTAAAAACATTTGCTAGATATTTAAATTTCTGTATTTGCTTAATTTTGACACGGTCAATTCGTAATCTGCTTTTCCTATTGCTGGCAACCATAAACTCTGCTTTCTTATAAAGGATAGCTAGTCTTTTCTTCCTGCTTACTCACTTGACTAGGATTTAACACAGTTTTCTTTCTGTGTCTACTAACAACACGGTGTCATCTGTGTATAGTACACTATTAAGATTGTGACCAGACTGGTAGGACTACTAGTTCTCTTGCTTTAAAGATTAAATAAATCCTGTTAGGACGTCTAGTTCGCTTGCTGTGAATGTTAAATAAATCCTAGTAGGACTTCTAGTCCTCTTGCTGTAAAAGTTAAATAAAACGTAGAAAGACTTCTAGTTTTCTTGCTGTAGAGGTTGAATAAATGCTCGTAGAAATTCTAGATGTCTTGCCGTAAAGGATAGATAAATCCAAGTAGGACTTCTAGTTCTGATGCTGTAAAGTTTAAATTAATCCGAGTAGGACTTCTAGTTCTTTTCCTCTAAAGGTGAAATAAATCCTAGTTAGAATTCTTGTTCTCTTGCTATAAAAGTTAAATAAATCCAAGTAGGACTTCTGTAAAGGTGAAATAAATCCTAGCAGGACGTCTAGTTTTCATGCTGTAGAGATTCAATAAATTCAAGTAGGACTTCTAGTTCTAGTAAATGTTAAATAAATCCTACTGGTACCTCCAGTTCTTTGCTGTAAAAGTTAAATAAAACGTAGTAGGACTTCTAGATCTCTTCCTGTAAAGGTTAAATAAATCTTAATTGGACTTTTAATTCTCTTCCTATAAAAGTTAAATAAATCGTGGTAGGATTTCTTGTTCTCTTGCAGTAAAAGTAAATAAATCTTAGTAGGACTTTTCTCTTGCTGTAAAATTTAAATAAATTCAAGTAGGATTTCTACTTCTCTTGCTGTAAAGGTTAAATAAATCCTAGTATGACCACTAGTTCTCTTGCCATAAAGTTAAATAAATCCTAGTATGATTTCTAGTTCTCTTGCAGCAAATGCTAAATAAATCCGAGTACAATATCAAAGTTCTCTTGCTGCAAATGCTAAATAAATCCGAGTACAATATCTAAGTACTCTTGCTGCAGATGCTAAATAAATCCGAGTACAATATCTAAGTTCTCTTGCTGCAAATGCTAAATAAATCCGAGTACAATATCTAAGTTCTCTTGCTGTAAAGGTTAAATAGATGCTAGTTGGACTTCCAGTCCTTTTGCTGTAAAAGTTCAATAATTCATAGGAAGATTTCTAGATCTCGTGTAAAGATTAAATAAATCCTAGTAGAACTTCTAGGTGTCTTCTAGTAAAGGTTAAATAAATCCTAATACGACTTCTATTTTTTTTTGCTGTGAAGGTTAAATAAATCCTTGTATGACTTATAGTTCGTGTGCTGTAACGATTAAATAAATCCTAGTAGGACATTTAGTTCACTTGCTTAAAGGTTAGATAAATCTTAATAAGATTTCTAGTTCGCTTGCTGTAAAGGTTAACTAAATCCTAGTAGAACTTGCAGTCCACTTACTGTAAAAGTTAGATAAATCCTGGTAGGACATTTAGTTCTCTTTCTGTAATGGTTACGTACATCATAGTAGTTCTCCTCGCTCTCTTGCTGGAAATCTTAAACAAGATTTAGTAGGATTTCTAGCTCGCTTGCTGTAAAGTTTAAATAAATCCTAGTACGACATCTAGTTCTCTTGCTGTGGAAGTTAATTAAATCCTAGTCAGACTTCTAGTCAACTAAATGTAAAAGTTAAATAAATCTTAGTGTGACTTCTATACTTTTTCAACTCCAAAATGATAATAATGAACCTCAAAATGGACTTATTTTCAAGTAAAAAAATTAATCAACTTCAAAATGGATCAATCAACTTCAAATTGAGAAAATGTCAAAACCTAAAAACAATCAACTTCAAAATAAGAATAAACAACTTCAAATTGGAATAGACAGCTTCAAATTGACATATTTTTTTGTTAATTGAAAATTATTTTTTCAGTTAATTTATCCCATGAGTAAGGAAATTGATGAAGAAAAAACCAAAATACAAACAACTTAGAGGCCAAGAAAGCATTCGGTGAGCCTACAGTAAAAGTAGGAGGAGAAAGTCCTGTATGGGTAAAAATGATGATTGATGATGATGCTGGATAAACCTCTACAAAAGAAGCTGAAGAAGAATTAGCAACAGCTTCAAAGAGGACTTACCTCAAGAAAACTGTGGCTGGCGAAAAAAGGCCCAGATTTTAGCTGCACATGCCGCAGCAGGAAATTGGAAAGACCTGGTAAGAACAATTGGTGTGACTCTGCCAACAGCGTACCTTTGGTTAGACCAGGGTACTGATAAGAGTGACTCTAGGGGAGGAGCAAGAAAATATAAAATTACGCAAGAGCATAAGAATTTTATGGCCAAATTAATTGAAAACTCTGTTAGGGTCACTCTTCAAGACATTGTAAATGTCGAAAAGTATGAGGTTCGTGTGACGAAAGAATGCATAAGAAAGCACTTGGACTCCACGGCCTTTACTTTAAAAGCGGTTCATTATGAACCAGAAGCTGCCAACAATAATGTCAATAAGGCAAAACGTAAGGATTACGCAGAAGCTTTATTAGAATTTCAGTCCCAACGTGTGCCAATTTTTTATATGGATGAAACCAATTTTAATCTCCATATTTCAAGAAGAGAAGGTCGCTCTAAAAAAAAGGCACGAGATGTACTACAGTCGCGGCCGGATCCAGGGGAAATAACATCCATGTTATTGGATGTATTAGTAATAATGGATTAATTCATCATAAAATTAAAAAGAGGTTCTTTCAAAAAAGAGGATGCAAAAGAATGGACCAGGGAGTGCCCTAGGAAGGTAAATGAAATTTATGAAAGGGGAGTTGTCTTAGTTATTGATAACGCTCCTTGCCATACTTTAATTGAAGTAGTTGTGGAGGAGGATGAATTTAGGCAACACCAAACTTTCAGACTTGCCCCCTATAGTTCGATGTTAAATCCCATTGAAATGGTTTGGTCAATCATTAAAGCTGACGTAAAAAGAAGTATGGCAGACTCCATTGTTGGGATTTTAAGAGGTGATGGATCTTTAACTAAGGAATTCCGCCTCAGCAAGTTAGAAGCGATGATCTCCGAGGCAATTAATAATATTTCCCCTGAGACTTGCACTAACTTCGTATCTGGAATACAGAGATTACTTCTCTCTGTAATTAACTTAGATGATGTAATCTTTTAAATAAATTTCATAGTAACGTTTATATTTTTTTATATCCCTTTTAAGTAAAAATAAAAGAATAAATATTAAATTTATTAGTATTATATTAATTCCCAATTTGAAGTTGATTAATCCATTTTGAAGTTGATTAATCCATTTTGAAGTTGATTAATCCATTTTGGAGTTGATTAATTTTTTTACCTGAAAATAAGTCCATTTTGAAGTTGATTATTATCATTTTGAAGTTAAAAAGTTATAGTTCTCATCCTGTAAAAGTTCAATAATTTGTAGTAGGACTTCTAGTTTTCTTGTTGTAAAGGTCAAATAAATCCTAGTAGGACTCCTAGTTCTCTTCTTGTTAAGGTTAAATAAATCCTAGTACGACATCTAGTTCTGATGCTGTAAAGTTTAAATGATTTCGAGTAGAAACTTCTAGTTCTCTTTCTGTAAAGATCAAACAAATCCTAGTAGGATTTATAGATTTCTTGCCGTAAAGGTTCAATAATTCTGTGTAGGACTTTTAGTTCTCTCGCTGTAAAAGTTAAATAAATCCAAGTAGGACTTTTAATTCTCTTTCTGTAAAGGTTAAATAAATCCTAGTTTCTTGCTGCAATGGTCAAATAAATCTGTTGAAAAGACCTATCCTTTTTTTTTTCTCTTTTTCTATCTTTGTGTCAAATTTATTTTTTATCTGCATCCTGCTAGTTTTTTGATTTTGTAATTTTCCGGTAATAATCAAAGACTGTTGGTTTTTAATTTATTTTTAATCAATCAATTAATTAATTAATTTTATTTGTTTTTAATTTTATATTTTATTAAGTCGTTCAATCTGTTACCGATTAAAGGGGAATGTGTCATAATTTGCCTGAATCTCGTTATTAGCTTTCTCTCTCTCTCGCACACTCAATCTCAATCTCTCTCTCTCTCTATCTCTCTCTCTCGCACACTCAATCTCAATCTCTCTCTTTCTCTCTCGCACACTCAATCTCAATCTCTCTCTCTTTATATCGCTCTCTTTATCTCTCTCTCTATCGCACACTCAATCTCAATCTCTCTCTTTCTCTCTCTCGCACACTCAATTTCAATCTCTCTCTCTTTCACTCTCTCTTTCTCTCTCTCTCTCGCACACTCAATCTCAATCTCTCTCTCTTTCTCTCTCTCTCTCGCACACTCAATCTCAATCTCTCTCTCTTTCTCTCTCTCTCTCACACTCAATCTCAATCTCAATCTCTCTTTCTCTCTCTGTCTCTCTCTTTCTCTGAAGAAGTACATACACACAATCACACATAGATGCTCACAAACACACACATGTTCACACATACATACCTCCACATCCACAGGCATACAAATTCCTCACTGGGTACCCCATACTTTCGGCCTTGTGCCACTTTTAAGTTATACTTAGAAAATCACCATGGACATACAGATGGGTATACATACACACACATATACATTCACTGATGTACATATAGATACACACATGTAGTCACACATACAGATAGACACGCACAAAAAAATAAGTACACATACAGAGATACGCCCCCATACACATAAGCAAACACACATATACAACTAGACATACATAACATACATACATTTAGATACACACACATACATATACGCCGACAAACACACGCAACCCTAAAAGTAGACACTTACACAAAAACAGAAACAGAAACACAGAGACACATTAATAGACGCATGCACACGCAAATATACATATAGATGCACATACACACAGATACATTTCCAAACGTACGCATATAGACACAAAATGACATATACATATACATACACACATGCAGAAAAATACGCATGCATACATACTTTGTGTATATATAGTATGCGATGTATAAATTGTCGTCTAAATTAGACAAAAATGAAAATAACACATCTCATTTTAGCAGATATATTTTCCAAAATTACACAAAAATATCTTGAAATACTAAAGATTAAATTTATTCAATAAAATTGTTATTGGCTTTAACCACGGCAATTTCGGAATCTCCTGCAACTCTTCTGGGCGGTCTCCTTGTTTAAATTGGTGGATCCTGCTACAATCCTTGCCTTCAGTTCATCTTTGGTGTTAGAAGGAGTTTTGGTGATCTCTCGCTCAACTGTGCCCCACACATAATAATCAAGGGGGTTGCATTTTGGGAAGTTAGGTGGTCAGATGTAAGGGGTGATGTGGCCGCAGAAATTGTCTGACAGCCATGACTGGGTTCTCCTGCTTATGTGGCATGGTGTCGAGTTCTGTTGTCAGACATAGGGTCTTCTAGCAGCCACCCTCTTGACCCCAGTGCAGCACTACCACCTGAAAGCACTTGATTTACATCAAGTGCTTTCAGGTGGTAGTTGAGTCTGAGGCTCTCTGGGAAGATGAATGGAGGCATAATGTCGCCATCACTAGTAATCACTCCCCAAACCTTCGTGCTCACCATTAGACTCATTCAACTCCTTCTGAATCCTCTGCACTGTCCTCAGATTGACGCCCAAACACTGAAATATTTGTATTAGAGCTTCCGGTGCGAATGCCAAGCAGTACACCATGCCGTTTCCAAATTTTTCGCGGAGTCAATTGCGTCATGGTGCTCTTTTCCTCACAGACAATGCCAAGCTCAACTTCAACTCCCACCGCCCATACAGTGTAAAGAAAGGGATCGTCCGCTGCTTACAACATTGAGCAAAAGTCATAAGTGGTGACCCAGAGATATATGAACAAGAAATGGTCAGTATAAGCAGTACCCTACAATATAACAACTACCCTGCATCTATTCTCTGCGGGAATTATTAGTACACCCAGGAAGGCTAGCTGATTATTATTTTCTTCTTCCACTGTGAACTGGATCGAAGGCTTTATTGAGTTCACGTGGTCCAGCAGTATTTGTACAGCTTCCTTGTGTGGCCATAGCATGAAGGTGTCATCTACGTACCCCGGTTTTAATAGTGTCGTTTTTAAAGTCATTTCTTCGAAATATTCCATCTATATGTTCGCCATCACTGGTAACAATGGTGAACCCATAGTCAAACCTTCTCCCATTTTTGTATATATCAGACTCCAGTTGGAAAAATGCCAGTGTATAGAAGGTCAAGATTTCTATCTGATTATCTATTGAAAATAAAGGATTCAGTTCAGAATTCCCCGTAGATTACCTAGATCGACATGATGAAAGCCGGGGGACACAACAGCCGAAATATTTTGATAACAACAACAAATATGAGGAGTTTAGTCAGAATGTAAACAGTATAAATTCCATAAATCCAGACAGAAGTAATGTTAATCTCTTCAAGTCTAGATTCAATCGTTATCTTTCCTACATATCCTGAATTCTGCACTTCTTACCTCATCCTACCTTCATACAACAGCTTCATTCGGTAACCGTCTACCTTGAGTGGCTTTTGAGCCTTGCATTGAGTAAAAAAATAGTGTTATAAAATATATATTCTTTGCATGTTTCCTCTGGAAACATCACGATTGTTGGCATAGCAAAAGGAATCGGGAAATAGTGTTTGGAGGATTTTCTTTATGGTAATTTAGGACTTAATCACTTGGTGCGGTGGTTAGTGGCTCGGAATAAGAGCAAACTGAGCTCTTACACTTTGGCTGTCAACTAGTCTAGGAGAATTTGAAAACGTTGAATTCAAAGCCGTATATACTATGTATCTTATGAAAGGATCTGATAGATACTTGGCCCAACCCATGGTATGGTTTTTAGGCATTTCACCTCGTTCACAAATCGACCATGGCGAGATTCAAACCTGTGTTTCATAATTGGAACAATGACGTTCTAACCGCAATTAGGAGGATAATTAGGGAGTGATTTACTGGGGTGATTAATCTTCCTTGATTCAGCCATCACGGGATGCAAGGGACGAGATATTTTGGTATGCTATCTATCAGCTGAAAAAACACAGTGAGATGTAATTTCATACATTTCCTAAGACCTTTTCCGATCTATGTATCTTTCTATTTTTAAAATCATTTCGCCCAAGCAAGGCGATAATGCCACTAAGACGCAAGGGGTTACTGGTTGTGAAAGAGAATGAGGAGAACTTACAAGCAACCGGAAACCCAATCCTAAACAGAAAACAAGGGATAAATGTCTATTTCTATCGCCCTGTTCACACTTCTTTTCCGTTTTTTGAATAGGAATAGACGTTTATCCAGTAAATCACTCCCTAATTATCCCCATTAATTATTGCGGTTAGAACGTCATTATTCCAATTATGAAACACAGGTTTGAATCTCATCATGGTCGATTTGTGAACGAGGTGAAATGCTTAAAAACCATACCATGGGTTGAGCCAAGTATTGTGAGTGAAATTGAGTACAGGAAATTATTTGGAATCCATCGATAGTTGTGTTAGCACGATGTCACAAGTCACCGTGAGTGAGGGTTTGAACGTACTGGCCTTGTTCAACTACTGTTCTCGCCAGATTGTGCGTACTCTCTGAGAAACTGTAACCAAGGTCCATAGTTACGCTATAAACCACAGGTTGACTCTGGCTGCAAAAAATGTGCCTGAGCAGGCGTCATCAACAAGGATTATTTAGCCCCTGTAAAAAACTATATAGTGGAGTAATAGATAGTGGCTCGGATTTAGGAATCGGAGAGCCGAGTTCGAATTCCATTCAGATCCATTACATTCACTTACTTGCTGATACCCTTCGGAAAGGTATGAAACCTCTTCTTCTCCCCCTCCCAGCTATGAGCAAATAGTAGTAAAAACCAGGTTCTATAACCTTGGATAGCAACTGGTCTACCACAGAAAGAAATGGCAACCTACTGCGGGAAAAGATCTACTCATCAGTTAATCTCGCAAAAATCGGAGAATTATGTTTTGAAAAGAAATTAAAAAAAAAATGAGAAAAAAAATTGAAATGTCTATAATTGTTTTTTTGAAAGAAATTTTCTCAAACTTAGTTGGATTGTTTCTAGAATAGAGACAAGACGTGAATCTCAGCAGAAATATCATAAATAAAAATCTAAAAAGAAAACTACAGCAGAAAAAAGACCATATAAATATTTTTTAAATTCCTATGTCGGTTTAGGACGTAAGCGACCATGATTCTTTATAGCTTCCTTTTTTAATATTTATAAACTCTTTATTGCCATGATTGTTTTGATGAAAAAGAACAGAGTGTATTCTTATGTCGGCTTCACCGCGGTTTTGACTTCAGACATGTTCTTCTCCTAAACTAGTTGCCAACCAAAGCTAGTGAGCTTACAATTTTTGCCGTAACTGGGGAAGGGAAAAAATATGGTTTCATACCTTTCTAAAGTCCATTAGTGAGAAACGAATACAGACTACCTCGGCCAGTATTTGAACTCGGCTCGCAGATTTCATTTTCTGCGTTGTTAATCATAAATCCACTCGCACCTTCTAGTAGTAGTTGTAGTAATAACAATATTAATAATGATTTCTTTTTTCAATACTGTTAACCCTGAAATGTCACTCTAGCTAGGATGTTACGGAGTAAGAAGCACAATTTATGGGGCCATGTGGAAAATACAATGGTTAACTCTAGATTGAACAGGTTAACATCGTATTAATTAGGAAAGCATCCTCTTGGGAGTTGGTTCTACAAATCAGTGCTTCGTGGAAAGAAGCTGTTTGAGTGGAACCTACATTACTCCAAAGGTATATGAAGGGAATGAGGATGGTTCGCTACAATGGGTGTGGCATGTCGGGTCTTAGCCGTGAAGATTAAAACTAGTGGAAATAAGGGACGTGGCTCGTCTGAGCACTTTCCATAGAAATAACGATAGATTAGCGAGAGGCTTGTGACGTTTTGTCCGTGGGAAAGGATTAATAAATACGCCCCAAATAGGTAAAAATCAGAAGAAACAATATTGTCTTTGTGAAGAAAGGACATGAAATCATAAATGAATGAAGGTTCGAAATGAAAATCAATACAAACACGACAGGGAAGAAACAGTCATATACTGAGAACTGTGCAAAACGACTTTGATTCGAGCACGTAGACAAATGGCATCAGTACATGCCAGAAGATGTTGTAGAAAAGCAAAAAAAAAAAAAAAAAGCAATAAGATGTTCTAGAATTTTAAACTCGAGACTGAGCGCTTCATCTGATAATCGCAAAGACAGTAAATAGACCATGTAAGATCGTGTATGTGACTATGTCAGCGGACCATCGAGTGAAGGTGAAAGGAAAGGAAAGTTGTTCGTGAACAAAGAATCCTAGGTAATAATAAAGCAAGGGTCGTGCCCATAATAGTGAGAGCACTTGGATACGTGTATAAAGCAGATGGATCGAGATTGGATAAATTACAGATGATGAATTGAGGAGATAAATATATATATATATATATATATATATATATATATATATATATATATGCACAGATCGATAGATAGATAGATAGATAGATAGATAGATAGATAGATAGATAGATAGATAAAAACAGACTGACATAGACAGGTTTTAAAATTATTTCCTAAGCTTGGCAGAAAAAGATGAAAAAGCTTGAAATAAGGAAGATACTGTTGCGCCAATTTTCTTGCTTGATTTCCTTGGATATCAGAATCTGAAATCCTAAGTTTTCTGTGGGTTAGAACAATGAATAGTGTGGGAAATGGCAACTATTTCGGTCACAAGGCTATCCCTATGATAGATAAATAGATAGATATGAACAGACTGAGATAGATAGCGTACTAGTGGCTTTTCGCCTTGCTAGGGGTCAAATGCTTAAAAAAAAAAAGAAAAAAAAAGATAGATAGATAGATAGATAGATAGATGGATGACAGACCGAGATAGCTAGCTAGCTAGCTAGATATGAACAGTCTCTGATAGATAGATAGATAGATAGATAGATAGATAGATAGATAGATAGATAGATAGATGACAGACCGAGATAGCTAGCTAGCTAGATAGATATGAACAGTATATGATAGATAGATAGATAGATAGATAGATAGATAGATAGATAGATAGATAGATACATACATACATGATCAAAGAAGCATGCGAGGAGAGAAATAAAAAGTGATCATTTTTCAAAAAGAAAAGGTATTAATTAAATTTTAATGATGCCAGAAAAAAGTAAATTGAAAATTTTGCGAACATTCCGAAGTAAATATTAGTTTTAAAAAGTGATGCTCGTGTTTCTTGTTGGAAAGAGAGAAAAAACAAACATAAGAAAAGAATTGAAATTAGGAATGCTAGAAATCCGATATTGAAATGAAAACAAAAAAAAAATTAGATTCGGTCTTTGTATGCAGGCATGTACAATGATCTCGAAGACATGTTTATGTGTGTGTATATTTTATGAAAGAGATGCGTCTGTACATGACGGAAAAGAAAATGAAAGCTAATACGAGAAGTGGATGAAAAGTTCTCAGTCGGACACCTTTTTCTAAAATCTCACTGAACATTCGAATTCACCTGGAGTCCTTTTTTGGTCAGGATGAGAACTTTTCAGCCAACCCAACGTGTATATGTTGATTAAAATTGTTATATGTTTAATGATAGTTCCATGTGGTGGGTGTGCACACGAGAAAGAATAGGTATGTCGAGAGGAAGAGAGAAAAAGAGAAAGTGAGAGAGAGAGAGCAACGTAAACGGAAATAGAGAGAGAGCGAGCGAGAGAGAGAGAGAGATGCGTATAGAGAGAATCGAAAAATATATCGTGAACATATGGAAGGGAAAAAGGTAATAAGATTGATAAAGAGAGAAAACATCCTCAGGCACACACTTGCGCACGCGCAGACACACACGTACACACACACGCACACACACACAGATTGTCCGGGAAGTTACCAGCCATTAAGAATATGCGGTCTTGATGTCACTTGCCAACAAACCAGAAGCGACCCGCGTATATTTTAGCTGTCTCATGCGTTAATTCATTCGCCAGGGAGAAGCCATTTAGTGAGGTTGTGTACTGTGTAAACATTGAATTCGTCCTGGTAGTGTGCATGCCAGTTCTTTACGTGTCGTGAAAGAGCCTTTCTGGCAAAACATCGCATTCTCCTTATTTGTCAGCCCCACCCAGTTCAAGATTTACCTCCCCATGTAACTTTTTTGTTTTTATACATTTCACCCCAAGCAAGGCAATAAAGCCACCAAGAAGCAATGGATATCTGGGCGTGAAAGAAGCTGAGGAATAAATAATTGAGATATTAAAACAAAAAATTGGTTATAAGATATTATAAACTGGTTACTTTCACTTCCTGTCACTTTCTTATTTGGTGGAGTTTTATCATCTAGCTACCACTTTCTTATCAATGTTGAATATTATTCAGCTTCATACAGATTTTCAGGAAATATTAACTTCTAATTGGTCAATACATACAAGTGGGCGTTGCAATCCACCCACGTACAAATATTTTTCCAGCGCGTTGTGACACTATTTGGCCTGCTAAAAGGGAAAAAGAAAAAAAAAAGAAAGGCAAGAATTAAATTTAGGTGATAAGAAGCCGTCACGAAAAGGACACTAAGCGGTGTTATTTTTCTGACAAGGAAAAGTGGTAATTTTTTTTATTCCCATTGTCGAGAAGGTAAAAAGGAAGATACTGGAATTAATCTGATTTAGGTTACGGGGCGGGTGGAAATTCCAGGTTGGCCAAATAACCTCAGAGACAGAATTCTAAATAGATAAAAATTAACTGTGTCGCAGAATTATAAAAACAAAAGTGTCCGCTGACCACCATGAAGGAAAGGTTAAGCCTTTGTCTATATGTAGAAATCATTGAGAAGAGCAACTGTTTATCGTCAGGCTGGCTATGTTGGCGAAATTATAATAATTTCACCATCATAGCCAGCCTGACGATAAACAAATGCTCATGTTTGACGAGGTAAGTCGCCGTTTTCTTTGCTATAGTGACAGCCTCAAAAGAACTTGGCGGGAAAACTTGACTTGGTCACACTGTGACGTCCCCCCTCCCGTGTCGCTGCGCCAAATGTGATGCCCGCCTATCCGTGTCCATCGTGCTATCCTGTCGTGTGACTACCAAGCCAGCTGTTGCATATTTGGAAATGTTCTGGATGTTTGTAATGTAGGTTGGGAAAGTTCGTACGTACGTGTATGCGTGAGTATGCTTTTAACGTCTGACCGCACATGGTCGAGACGGAAATCCTTAAGATCACATCTTCGCAGGAATTTGGAAGAGTAAAAGAGAATGAGCGAACTCGTGTCTGCTATTTATAGATAATGTAATCACGTGACAGGATCGCAGTAAATTGGCGGGAAACTTGACTTGGTTACGCGCTAGAAAAATATTTGTACGTGGGTGTTTATTGACCAATTAGAAGCTGATATCTCCTGAAAATATTTACTGAGCCGAGCAGGCTCTCTGATCCCCTTTTTTGCACAAAAATGTACAAAATTAGACATTGATAAGGAAGTGATAGTGGGATGTTACTATGTTGATAACAGACATCTACAAATGTTCCATTCTTATTAACACATCCTTCAACAGAGTCAGTCGAGTCGTCTTAAACATGGTTTTCTTTTTGTGCCAAGCCGAATTTTGAGATGAGAAAACGAGTTAAAAGCAGAAGTCGAATATGGTTAAGTGAAGGAGAGAGAAGAAGCAAGTCGTTTGTGAGTAACATGAGGTGAACTAGAGTTATGGTCCAAGTAGACAGAAGTTCTTTCTTACTTTGTGTGACTAGAGGATGTAGATAGATACAATAATCGGCCAGTTAGGATTACGCTGTTATAAATAGAGGCCATAAGACAAACAGAAAAACACAACAGAAAGCTTTCAAATTTTAACAATAATTAACAAAATGTTCCCTTTAAAGATTTTAAGAATTAAGAACTTTTGAATGAAGGACTTCTAAAACAGCACAGTTAACCAACTGCGCAAAGACAGTACGAAACGTGATGTATTTGCAAAAAAAAAACGAAACAAAAAATATCACGTGACGTCATTCGTCATGTGATTCCAACAGTCAGATAATTTTGTCTGATGTTCATCTATTCCACTTTCTTCAGTTGGATCAAAGGTAGTTTCTTTTTTTTTTGTGTGTGTGTGTATGTGTGTGTGTGTGTGCGTGCGAAGATGAGAAAAAAAAATAGTTGCATCGATTCGTGAACCGAATTTGAAGCGTTATATAGAAGAGATGATTTAAAAAATACACGCATGCGCACTCAAGCAAGTGAACGTTACTCAAAAGAATGGACATCTTTATTAAAGCATGCGCAGAGAAACGCACACAAACGCGGCTTCTGCGCACGTATATCTGAAGACATATTGATCTCAGTCGGTTCGCTTCCATGTTACTCTTTTCTTTGTTTCGTTTTGTTTTTTTTTTGTTTTGTTTTTTTGTAGAAAGTAGTTACAAATTACTATCCGGTTATCTACAAGCGAAAAATTATATGTCATTTTTTAAAAGATTTAACACGTAATGTAGGTCATAATCATTTCCCAATCACAAGATTTTATTTCTACTACGTCATCAGAGTATGGGCTCCTCTAGCAACGGAAAAATATATATGGATATACAGTGTTATATATATATATATATATATATATATATATATATATATATATATATATATATATATACCCACTATATATATATGTGTGTGTGTGTGTATTTCTAAAGAAAGGGGTAGATATTTTTATTTATTAATCTGACAGGTTTTCATTGCTTAAACGTTATGTTCAGTGGATACTAGTGTTTGAGTACAGGCTCCGTTTATTTATTAAACAGCATATTTATTTATTTTCGTCTACAGGCTTGAATATTCGAGAAAACATTAGAGTAAAATATCCTACTAGAGAGCGCATATTTTTCTCTAAGTTTTCACGAATATTCAGGTCGGTAGACGTAAATAAATAAATATACTGTTTAATAAATAAGCGGAGCGTATACTCAGACACAAGTATCCACTGAAAATAACGTGTAAGTAATATATATATATATATATATATATATATATATATATATATATCCATGTAAAATCCCCATGTTCGTAACATTCAATTTAAAAGAGGGCTCAATACAAAAGTTTTCTTTTTTAAGCATTCAACCCCAAGCAAGGCGGGAAGCCACTAGTACGCAAGGGGTTACAGAGAGTAGGAACGAGAGCAAAGATGGGTGATAGAGTAAAGGATGAAGAGAGGGTTAGGGGATAGATCAGGGCATCTGGTGACGTCGATTGACGTTACATTTGAATAGTTGGAGATTATAGCTATCAAGAAAACAAGAAATAGGGAGGGAGTTCCACAGGCGAGAACTGCGAGACATGAAGCTATTGGAGTAGGAGAGACGGCTATATTTAACAGTTTCGACAGTCAAAGGGTGAGAGCGAGATGCCAGCCTAGTTGAACGCTTAAATTCATAAAGTTTGGGAACCAGCGAAAGCAGCTCATCGGAGCAGTTACCGTGAAAGTATTTGTAAAAAAGACAGAGGTAGGCAACGGCACGTCTGTGAGAGAGCAACTGCAGACGAGATGCCAGATCAGGGCCAATTACATTGCATACCCGTCTTTGGATTTTATCAAGGACCTTGAGACGCTCCAGACCATATATAGCAGCAATACTCCATGCAAGAGCGAATGGTTGATTTGTAGATTTGAAGGATCGACTCCAGTGAGAAAAATTTCCTGGCGCGTCACAGGGAGCCAACTTTCCTTGGACGAAGCTATTGACTCAATGTATTCGTTCCATCTCAGGTCAACAGACAATGTGAGACTGAGCTGTCGCAAAAAGGTGCTCTCGTGGAGTTGAGCGTCAGACATTCTAAATGGAGGCAGGGATGGTTCTCTCTGGTGAGTAATAGAGAGCAGTTTCGTTTTTGAGAAGTAGAGCAATATTCTTTATTTTAGGATATTACATCAAAAACATCTAAGAAAAAAAAGCTACACAAATGCAATCGTGTTTCGATGCGTATTAACACATCTCATCTAATATGTTATCATTGTTTATATTATATATCAATGATACATCGAGAAAGATCGTCGAAGATGTGTATTTATAAGCAGTAATTTTGACTGAACTAAAACGGAAAATTCTTTGCGGTTGAATAGTTAACAGCAGGCCAGTCTTTATGACGCTTTCTGTATGGGATAAATGTTTGATCCCTGAGAACGCAGATTTTCTGTGAAATTTCTGGATTAATACTGTTTAATTAAAACAGAACATTTACTCAAATAAGCAGTATCAATATATGTGTATATATATATATATATATATATATATATATATATATATATATATATATATATATATATATTGTGTGTGTGTGTGTGTATTATAAATTAACTGATTAAAAATATGGTTTCTTCGCTACACAGGAATTACCATGTTTCAAAAACTTTTATTGTAAATTGATATTTTTATCAACTATTATTGTAAATTGATACAATAATAGTTAATAAAAATGAAGACGCTACCACCCCTGTCTAAATGATTGGATTTCTCTGTATCCTTGGAAACAAAAAATTGTATGTGCGTTTAAGACTTAGTAAATTTAAAAATAAGTTATTCCAAAATTCGCTTGCTGATGAAAGAGAACTAATGCTTTTAATTTAATTATATAATTAAATTTGAAGTTTTTAGCTTCGGTTTTTGAAACATGGTAATTCCTGTGTAGCGAAGAAACCATATATTAAATCAGTTAATTTATAATACTCTTTTGTAAAAATAAGAATATCAATAAGAACACCGGATTATATATCTTACTTTATATATATATATATATATATATATATATATATATATATATATATATATATATATATATATATATATATATATATATATATATATATATATATATATATATATATATATATATATATATATTTATTACATTACTTCAAATGTTTGTTTTTAATAAAATACTCATGTTTGAAATAGACGCCCCGTTTTTTATTTTATTTGGTTTTAAATAGTGTAAATTACTTCCAGCGGTCTGCAAACTAAAGTAAACTTAAACGGAATGTTTTCGCCAGCAGGGTTCGAACTTGCGTCCTCTTTTGTAAGAGAGGGCACCGCTCCATGAGGCGAGATTTAGAGCCCTCAGCCAGAGACAAACAAGAGGATAGCGATTTTCCAGTCGCAGCTTCGCTGTGGCAATACAAACAAGAGTACATACTAAAATACCATTTAAATAAAAATAGTGAATTAAAAATAAATGCATTAATATTTCCAATATATATATATATATATATATATATATATATATATATATATATATATATATATATATATATATATATATATATATATATATATGTGTGTGTGTGTGTGTGTGTGTGTGTGTGTGTGTGTGTGTGTGTGTGTATGCGTGTGGGTATAAACAGTAAGGAATCAAACGTGATAGTCATAAGTACTCGAATAATAACAGAACAAAAATGAACTTTAAATAGTTTATTCACAATTTTGAGCCAGATATATAACAATATCTTTGACGAAATTTTGTCGGTTGAATTTTTTTAAACTGCTGATATATATATATATATATATATATATATATATATATATATATATATATATTTTTAATTTATTTGTTTAAACGTTATTTTGAAGAAATCTTGTTAGAAAAATATGCAACCCCGCTTCGGCATATTTTTCTAATAAGATTTCTCGAATATTCAAGACCGTAGATGTAAATAAATAAATCCCATAATTATTGCATATAATAAAACTTTGTTCCATTAAAAATTGGTTAAGTCCCTCACATCGCAGTATGTTCTTTCAGACAAACAATATGGCTTTTATTTCTCTTGGTCAATTGTCGAGGTGCTAACGGTTATTGCTGAAAGTCTCTGTCAAGTTTCAGATGAAGTTCAGTCTGTTGCTTTAGATATCTTGAAGGCGTTTGACAAGGTCTGGCATACTGACCTTCTTCGGAATTTGAATGGGTATGACGTTTGTGGTCGAATTTCTGATTTGATTACATCTTTATTATCAAATAACGAAATAATAGTTATTTTGATCGGTCAGTTTTCTAGATCCTTTTAAATTATTACGAGTGTCGTTCAGGTTTGTATCCTTGAAGCGACTTTGTTTCCATCAACGACCTTTCCGATGCCATCAGCTCTCGATACATAGAAAGTCTGATAGGTTTGATGAGGTCAAATTGGCAGCTGATCTAAAAAAAAATGACCTTCAATCTGTTATTAACTGGGGCAAGAAATGTCTCCCAAACGAAACTGCTCTCATGTAATCGTATAAAAGATCCTTTTTTTTTTTTTGCATTTAATCGTATAAGAGATCCCTTTTTTTGTTGCTTTTCATCAGCATGGCAGATGCTAACCTTTCAGGAGAGTAATTTATTGCGTCTTCTCGGTTTAAAGTTGTCCATTGACATCAAGTGTAACGATTATATTGAATAAATTGCTGGATCTGATACTAGGAAAAAGTTCGTTTTTCTCGCCATAATCTCATACATTTATCTGTAAGACTAGCATTCGTTCGTGCGTCGCATATTGCTATCACATATGGTTCTGTTATGCATCTTGGCAGAATGCAAAAAATTCCGCAATGTGATCGGTCCTGACCTAGCATCTCGGCTTCAATCACATTCCCATCGCCATAGCGTAGCTCCACTGTGTATTTTCTATGAACATTTTTTTGGTAACTGTTCCGATGAGTTTTTCTCTTTGGTACCTCAAATTTACAAATTTAAGCACGTAATTGATTGGCAGTTAGGTCTCATCATTTCACTGTTGATATTGTTGTTAAGTGTAAGCGTAAGTTCTATGCTAATGATTTCTTCTCTTTCACTTCTCTCTTGTGAAAATCTCTTCCGTTTTCTTGCTTACCTGTCAAGTAAGATCTTCAAAAATTTAAATGCTTTCTTAATCGTCATCTTCCGTCTACTTGAATCATGTTCTTTTATTGTCCTAACGGTTTTAGATTCTCTTTCACTCTCTATTACCCCGTGTGCCTTAGTGGTTTTATCGCTTGGCTTGGGGATTAAATGATTAAAATACATGCATGCATACATACATACACACACAGACAGACACACACACACAATATATATATATATATATATATATATATATATATATATATATATGTATGTATGGGTGTGTGTGTATGTGTGTGTGTGTGTGTGTGTAATATGAATTTCCCTTCAGATCAAATAATGTTTTTATTGATAGAAACATTATATATTTATGTGTGTGTGTGTGTGTGTGTTCTCTAGGAAAAGAGGGTTTAAAAAACAGAGGCTCCAACTGCAATTAAGCATTACTCTTCAAGTATGAATTGAGTTCTCCTAGCCGATGGTGTATTTCGTATAGAGAAAAACGTTAAAATTTCTTTCCTCGATGGCCTAGAGGTAAGATATCTGACTGAAGTGAAATCAGTCGGGTTTCGATCTCGGCATGAGTCGGACGTCTAGCCACACTGAGTAGCTGTGATACAGCGAAACAGTCTATCTGTGGATGACTATATATATATATCTGTGTGTGTATGTGCGTGTGTAATATGATAAATATAGTTCTAATTATGCAATATTTGTGGGTTGAATTGCTCAATATCAGGAATACAGCTTATGTAAATATAAAAATAGACATTGAGTGGCGATAGTCTATTTCATGCTGGTCGATGGTGCATTATGGGTAGGTCTATTCAGAATTCATATCAATATGCAAACACGAAAACAAATTTTTACTACATTACTTAAAAATCGAAAACTAAAAACGAACGAAAACAAAAATAATAAGAAATAAAGAAAAATAAATAAGTAAAATAAAATAATGCAAATCAATAAATAAATAAAGAAATTAACAAACTACGAAGACACACATCAACACAAGAGAACAAGAAATCAACAAGAAATAATTAAGTAATCAATAACAAAAAAAAAAAAAAAAGAAAAACATGTATTTTGTTGTATTCTAAATATTTCTGATCAATAGCCCCTAGAATAATTTAAGAAACAACCATTACCGCCCAACGAATAACAGTTAGAATAACACAATGGACCTACCCATAATGCACCATTGACCAGCATATACAAATACTCGAGACAAAACACAACACACATGGCTTGAAGATTGCGTTTAAGCATGAAACAGACTGTCGCCGTTGGCTGTTTTCTAACCAAAAAATATTACAAATCCCTACATAAATGCAATTATGTTTCTGCACTGTATGGTGTTTCTTAAGGCGGTGGTGGTGTACCGACATGCTTTTATTATAATTGTTAATTTATATATATGGTCATCCGCAGACTGACTATTTCGCTGGATCAGCTCATCAGTGCATCTAGACATCCGATCGAAACCCGACTGTTTTGGCATCAGTTGGAGATTTTACCCTTGAGCTATCAGCGCCCGGTAGAGAGGAAGGCGGATTTTTACGTACTTATTCTTCAAATAAACGCAAAAATGACCGAGAGGGCACAATTCATAGAAGTCCTTTACAGTATTAGCAGTTGTAGTCATTGTTTACGAATTCGCGCTTTCTCTCAAGAGTGCTCGACCGGAATTAAATTTTACGGGGGCATATATATATATATATATATATATATATATATATATATATATATATATATAATATTTAAAATTCTATATTGTGTTAATAGGACTCGCTTGGATTATACCAACAGATTACTACCTGTATATATATATATATATATATATATATATATATATATATATATGTGTGTGTGCGTGTGTGTGTGTGTGTGTGTGCGTGTGTGTGTGTGTGTGTGTGTGCATCTGCATGCGTGTGAGAGAGAAAGAAAGAATTTGAACGAGATAGATAAATAGATTACTTAGTTGTTTATAATGTTAAGTATGATGTTTGAGTACGTAAGAGCTAGATTTTCAAATATTGAATTACAAGACAGTCTCTTCCTCATAGAACACAATTTTCTTATCCATCTTATTTAACCTGATTTAGTCGTGCTTCAAATGAAGCTAAATAAATGCCGATATGATATGTGACTACACAGATTGTGACATAATTCACTCTCTCATAATAACCCACAGATGTCCCATAATAGCCTCTTCCATAGTAATCTACCTTTATCATATATTGGCCTCTTCCATAATAGCGCCCCTCTCGTCTTAAAGCAAGCAAACAATGAGATCTCGAGCGACACTTAAATGACTCACTTCCAAAATTATATCTCCTATTTTATTATATTCGACCCCAACATCAAATGTGGGTTTTGCTATTATGGTAGCAAAAGTTGGACCCTCTTTACATTATTCGGAATACTGTCCTCATCTTTGTCGCCTTACAAAGGAAATTCATACACAGATGTCCTCAAGGACACATGGCACAGTAGATAAAGGCGTTAGTTAGATCCAGTGACAGGACCCAAAGATTGTGAGTTCAATACCCGGTTAAGGCAGTGGAGAACTTGCAGAGAGAAATTAACAGGAGATAACTGACAATTGACATCCATTAAACATGGCACGTGGAACTAGAACAGTCTACCCCAGTGAGCGAAATAAAGGGTTCAGTTCGACATACCAACCACCTGAAGAAGGCCGGAGTGTACAACGGCCGAAATGTTGTAATAAATATGGCGACAAAGATGAGGACAATAGTCCGATTAATGTAAATAGTGTACATAATTCCTCATCTCAGGAATATAGACAGATATTGGACCCTCTTGTCATTAAACCATATTTTTGAGGGTGCTTTTGAGGGTACATATAGCAGCCTGGCAGAATGAAACATGACACAATGAGTGGGCAACAGTAATGGCTCACGAGACTAACATTTTAGCAATTATTCCACATTATTCCGCCCTCGCTTAGATAAATTATTTATTTTATCTACACAGATAGGTTAAACTCGGGTTATCTATTACGACTCATTTTTAGTCAGTTGTGGATTGTCTGAAAAGTAAATCTCGTCTTCTAACGTTTGCATTCTCGTTTTTTCCCATGGCCTGGTGGTCTTTATTTCTTTTGTGAATTTTTTATCTTCTCTTCTGTTATTTGCTTTTATTTCTATTTGCCAAGCGCAAAAAGATAAAACGAACCAATTTGGTCACGATTCATTGGAGCAGAATGTAATGTCTTTCTCCCTGAAAGAAAACTCAATCTCGCCAGTTTTCCTCTTTGGCTCTGACAAAATCCATCAAAGTGGCATAGTATAGCATCCCTAAATTTCTAAACAAGTATTGAAACACTAATTTGAATAAAAGTGATACAATCAAGTGTTTTGAATAACACTTCAATAAATTGTAAACGTATATAAAATATTTACAAATACATTCTATAAATGTTTTCAGAAAAGGAAATATTGTATAAATATTGTATTGTATATTGTATAATATTGTATAATGATTTCAGTGCTTGTAAGATCTGTAATACTTGCGGGGTATTAAATATGTGTGCATTTAAATAAAAACGACGTTTAGACAATGTTTAACTTTAAAAAGCGATAGAAAATGCTTGATTAAAGAAAACCATTTGAGGGTCTAAACAAGTAAGAAATAAACAAGCAAAAAGGAGTTCTCGATTAAAATGAAAACGTTCAACAGAAGAAAAAAAAAGAAAGAAAGAAACAGAAAAGAAAAAGAACGAAAGGAAGAACGTGTAGAGCATTGTATTTGCCGACACACTGTTCTAAAGCTTTTAATTCCCCAAGAACTAAATAAATATACACATGTCTGCTTACGGGTCGACACTGTGAGGCGCCGTTTAGAAAGCCCCTTACATTGGGCCGTTTAAAGTCATAGAGAGACCTGAAAAATATTTTGTTATAGAGTTCTATTCTGGAGACCATCAGAATGTGTCCTTGGACAGACTGAAGCTTGTAATAGAATCAAAAATACCTCTCTCTGGCCCAAAATCAACGGGAGTGGCATCAAAACACCTAAGGATGAACTATCAGCTGCGAAAAACACGAGTGGCATTTTCTAAAAAGAACGAGTTTATATATTTCTAGTAAATAATATATTCATACAGCTCCGTTTCTGATGGTAATGGACCTATAATGTCAGTATGGACGGTTTCGAATCATGTAGAGGGTAGTAAGAAAGAAACTCCCGCTGATTTTGTGTGGTGAATCACCTCTACTTTGTTGACACTCTTTGGTCCATGAGCGTATGTTCTTATCCATGTTAGGCCAAAAGTTGCGGAATTTGATTAGTTTTACTGTGGCTGTGTGTCCTCGATATTGTGCAAAGTATCATAGATCGCCTTGCACGATACTTGAGTAATAAATGGTCTTGGGTGCTCAACGAGAGCTAGTAAGTCACAAAGTTCAACTGTCACTGCATCTGATGGTCTGGAGAGGTATACTGCAACATTTTTTTCCTACGAATATATAGTATATCATTTACCTATTCAGATATTAAGGACAGGTGTCTATCTGATTTCATCGATGTTGTTTTATGAAAATCTCATGCGAGTGGCTTGTGATCAGTGAATAAGATGACATGTCTACTTTCAATTTTGGATTTGAATTGCAAAACTGCCAAGTATGGTACCTGTAACTCCCGGCCAAATGTGGACCATTGTCTTTGGTTTTCGGAGAGTTTCTTAACGAAAAACCCTATAGGAACAGTTCTGTTTTCATTGATCTGATGTAATGCTGCACCTACAGCATAGTTGGAACTATCCGATAACATATGATGAGTTACACCTGAGTCGGGGCAAGGAAAGTGCAGTGAGTTTACCCAGGACATTTTTAATGTTCGCGAATGCTTCTTTTTCAACATCATCAAACTGTATGGTTTTGTTCTGAGGGTGCTTCTTTATCAGTTCAGTCAGTGGTGGAAGAATGTCGTCTGTCTATGGAACAAGTTTCCTATAAAAATTAACCATTCTCAGGAAACGCCGAAGTGATTTGTAATCAGTTGGTTCTGGTTTTATTTGCTACTTTTTTCTCTTTTGTGGAGTTTAGGCTTTTGGACTAATGTGATTACTGTTATAGTGGAACACACCTATTCTAGAGTTAATAGACAGTAGGAGTAGTAAGAGTAACGAGGGAGTCGCTCAGTGGGTCAGTCAGTCGATGCCGGACGACCGTTAGTCGGATACTAAAGTATCAGCGACCACAACTAGATTTATCTGCGTCATTACCTATTATATCAAGTTCCTAACGTTTTGTACGTCAAACCTATTTTAGGACCGGCTTAGTACAAATACAAGCCTCCACTGTGAAACCACTCCATAACAATTACCCAGAAATTCAAGCCCCTTCTTGAAGAATTGGCACTCATCCAGTGAAATTTTTAGATTATTTTCTTGTAAAATCTCTAGAACTTTTTCTAAATCCTTGTAATGTGATTCTGTTTCGAAGAAAATTAGAACATCGTCCACATAGATAAAAACACAGTTGACCTTGAGAAATATATTGTCCATAAATCTTTGAAATAGCATTTCATAGACCAAAAGGCATGTATACATACGCAAAGAGGTTAAAACGGTGTTACCACTGCTGTTCTCAATATTTTTTCTCTCATTTGGTGGTAGGCTTGTAGAAGGTCAATTCTGGAAAATATATTTTCTTACCTAATTTAGAAGAAGATTGTTGACATTCGGCACTGGGTATCTGTCGGGTTTTGTTAATAAATTCTTGTCGTCTCCACAGACGCGCCACTGTCCAGGTGTTGGATTTTGGAACCCTGTGATGAGATGATGATCAGAAAGAGTTTGACTGTCTTATGATTCCCGATTGGAGAAGCGTTGTAAATTTCTCCTTAGTAGCTTTAAGTTTTTCTTCAGATATGTTTCTCACTTTAGCATAGGTGGGTGAACTATCACCTGTATCTATGCCATGTCTGACTTTTGACAGCGCAGGAGTAGGTGTCTTCATTCTTGGTGTAAGTAGTGTTGGCAGGCCCCGGAATAAGAGACGTACAATTTCTAGGAGATTATCACTGTTATTGACTGATATCTGGCATATGGGTCCCTCATCGTGCTTACTCTATAAGTAGTATTTGGTATTTGAGTCCACCAATCTTTCATCTTTACAGTTCACTAGCAGTCCATAGTATCGAAGAAAGGCAGCGTCCAAAATTTGGTTGACAGTGACAACCGCCACTATAAACCATCAATACGAGCGGTGAAGACTTGGAAAGTCTATGTGAATAGATGCTGTTCCATAACATTGGATATCTTGTCCGTTGGCTGAGGATAGCTGAACTGGTGTTGGATATAGGCAGAATCCGTTGGTATATTTGCTCGGTACTATTGCCACTGAAGCACCAGTATCAATCAGGAACCTCAGTATTGTTTTTCCAATCCGGTTGCAACTACAAAAGCGGCAAATCATTGGTTACAATGGCAACATGCCCTAAAAGCTTTACGAACCGGACTCTTCATTCATCAAAGGTCGGCAAATCACTGGTTGCAATGGCAACCCGCTCTAAACGTTTTACGAACCGGACTTTTCATTCGTCATAGGTCGGCAAATCACTGATTGAAATGGCAACCCGCCCTAAAAGTTTTACGGACCGGAATCTTCATTCGTCATAGGTCGATAAATCACTGATTGCGATGGCAACCCGCTCTAAAAGTTTTACGAACCGGACTCTTCATTCGGCACAGGTCGGAAGATCACTCATTGCAATTGCAACCCGCCCTTAAAATTTTTACGAACCGGACTCTTCATTCGACATAAGTCGGCAAATCACTGGTTGCAAAGGCAATCGGCCCTAAAGGTTTTACGAACCGGACTCTTCATTCGTCATAGGTCCTCTGGCTGGTGACGTTAATTTGGAATTTCGCTGTATTTTATAGGCTTCTTTATTTGACCACTGGCACCATGTGTTGAAAGGTGTCCACGGCATACTTGGGGGTCTCTGATTTTTTTTAAAAATTCGATTTACTCCATTATGCACTTCTATGTTGCGGTTTGTTTTCCTTCCGTTTTTTTCTTTTGTAGCGTTCAGATGTTGTGTTTTAAAATGTATTAGGTCGGTGCAAAAATAATGTCGTTTTCTCACATAGTAACATATGTGAGGAAACGACATTATTTTTGCACCAACCTAATAATTCTCTCAGTGAGTGAGAGGGCTTGCCTGTCATTCTCATGTCAATTTTTAAAAAGGTTCCGATTTTTTTTTCATAAAATTTGATGACGTATTTTTATTTAAGGTCCTCATATATGTTTTTAAATGGACGCCGGGATTTTCGTTACCAGTTCAGCTGACAGGGCCGAATTGTGTTAGAACAACTCTTAATGTAGAAAGCTTGGGAGTATTTAAATCCTTTTTTTAACAGGTAAAATATTGGGTTATTGAAATGTTGCATTTCCAGCATAGCTCGTTAGTTGCGGTGATGAAGGGTTCAGCAAAGAGAGAGAGAGAGAGAGAGAGACAAAAGAGCGTTGCTCGCCTGAAGATCATAGTAATCGTATTAGAAACTGTAATGGTATTAGGGTTTTTTTTTCGCACAGTCTTATCCAGATTGTTGTATATCGTGTTGAGTTTTGAAATTTGTGATTTTGCTCTTTACATCGGGTTTAATCCCAAATTTATAAGTAATTTTTTTTGTTGAAATATACTTTTTCTGTGTGTCCACGTGGATACTACGGGAAGTAGAAAAGTTGTTGACTAGCTTTTTTTTTTTTTATTTGTACGTGTTCATATCGCGTCGTGGTCACCAATTATGGACGGTTGTATTTGACAACGTGCAGCTAACGGATCTTGAATGTCGGTGGACCTCAATAAACAAAAACAAAAAAAAGACTCGAGTAGAAAATGACTGGCCAATGTTTATTGACGCACGTGGGTAAAAAGATGCGGAGGGGTGGAGAATGGTTGCCCTCAAGTTAGACTGACGTTGAGCGAGGGTGGCCGGATCTCCCTTTCGTTGGGCTGGCCACCAAACACGTCCGAACTCAATGGTTGGGAACTGGGAAGAGAGCGATCATCTCCTTTCCGGAAGTGTAGTCATAAATTTCACACGTGACCGGAAGCCTTTTTGGTTTCCTTTTGAATTATGGGAAAATGAATGGATAAAGAAAAAAATTTGAACAATTAAAAAAGAAAGAAACAAAAACTAATGTTCGATTAAAAAGCAAACATTCAACAGAAGAAAGAAAGAAAGAAAGAAAGAAAGAAACAAGCAAAGCATAACGAAAGAAAAGCTGAAGGAAAGATAGAAAGTTTCATTAAAGAAAAAAATTGGAACATTTAAAAAAGAAAGAAAAACTAATGCTCGATTGAAAAGAAAACATTCAACAGAAGAAAGAAAGAAAGAAAGAAAAAAGAAAGAAAAAAGAAAGAAAAAAGAAAGAAAGAAAAACATAACGAAAGAAAGGCTGAATCAAAGAAAGCTTCATTAAAGAAAATAATTTTGAAAGTTTAAAAAAGAAACAAAGACTAATGTTCGATTAAAAAAAAACATTCAACAGAAAAAAGAAAGAAAGAAAGAAAAACATAACGAAAGAAAGGCTGAATCAAAGAAAGCTTCATTAAAGAAAATAATTTTGAAAGTTTAAAAAAGAAACAAAATCTAATTATCGATTAAAAAAAAACATTCAACAGAAAAAAGAAAGAAAGAAAGAAAAACATAACGAAAGAAAGGATGAAGGAAAGAAAGAAAACTAATAATTTGAACGATTAAAAACAGGAAAGAAAGAAACAAAAAAAAAAAATGCCCCATTAAAAAGAAAACATTCAATAGAATAAAGAGTAAAGAACAATCAATATGTCACTCAAAGGAATACAACTTAGTACTTATATAAAAGAGTGGCTTTGTTTTTAAGCGTTTTTTATGGGAAGAAAAAAAACAATACATTTTCTCTAAAATAAAATAAATAAAAGATTTACGAGTCAAATAAAAAAGGTACCAATCATATTGTCAATCAGAAGACTAAATTGCATTTAACTTAATTAAATTAAATTAAATGCAATCATTTTTGCTCCTCGAAAGAAAAATCCGGAAAGTGGACAAGTCTTATTAATGGGAGTTGAAACAAACTGTTTCTATATAAATAATGGCGATGGAGAATTTTTTTGTAATAGAGGTCAGGACTAGAAATTGACAAAACCTAGATGAAAGGAATTGCAGACGACGGCTGACTGAAAACGACACCTGTGTTTGAGTCTGGAGAGAAATGGAATGGAAGCTGTAAAGTTCGGAATACTCTTAGAAATAATTCCAGAATGAGCGCGGTGCAGATAAAACGTGATAGAAAGTCAATTTCTATTTGTCCGTCAATATGGTACCCTAAGACCTACTTGTGGTAATAATCCCCATTTTAGAGGTCGACTCTTAGCCTCGGTTCTAAATAGTGCACGTTTTCGTAACAAGTATATTTGAAGACTATGACGACAAAATGCAAAGTATTAAGAGTCCTATGGCAAAATATAAACGCCATATTGATAAGTTATGTTTATTTGCAAGACAAACTAAAATGTCCCAAATCTCTTAAACTTATAACTGCAACATTTGATCTACGCATAAAAAGTGAACAGACATTTTGCCAAAAGAGAGAATTGGATTATTTCGTAT
Organism: Acanthosepion lycidas; assembly: GCA_963932145.1. Classification (NCBI taxonomy): domain Eukaryota; kingdom Metazoa; phylum Mollusca; class Cephalopoda; order Sepiida; family Sepiidae; genus Acanthosepion; species Acanthosepion lycidas. The sequence goes on along the minus strand of OZ010582.1, from coordinate 18,261,159 downwards.
TAATAACCCCTAACCAGAACTATAAAAGCGGGTTCGTGCTTTAATAAATAAGGCAGGTTTCATTAAAATTTTTAAAAAAGAAATAAGAAACATGTTTTCATTGTTCCTTGGTTTCAACAAATAAATAATCCTGACATTGATATCTAAGTTCTCGTGGTGATGGAAAGCGGCCAGATGGCATTACCATTTTCCCTTTTACAATGGGGAAGTCGTTGATTCGGGATGCGACCTGTGCAGATACATTTTCGACCGGTAATTTGATCAGGTCCGTGGTTGAGCCGAGGTCTGTCGCCCGGGACGCAGAGTTGAACAAAAAAAAGAAGTTAAATATTCTTCTCTTGCTGATTTTTTTTTTTTTAACTCCTTTGGCAGTGGAGACTTCTAGGGCTATTGGCCCTCGTTCGATGGCGTTTCTTTGGAGTATTGGCGCGATTGCGTCTCGATTAAGAGACGAGCCTCGCGAAACGGAGTGGCTCTTGCAGCATGTCTCACTGGACATGGTTCGAGGTAAAGCTTTCTCCATCATTGCGGCTGGCAGAGGATAGAAAAAATAATTGTTTATAATTACTTTGTTCAAACTTTTTTTTCAGTAAATAAATTTCTCTATATATTCTTGTCATTATTTTATGAGTCCAAGATGCAAACTAGGATTTGGAGATGTCGAAATCAAGCAAGTACAAAAAGTTAAATATCTGGGAATCTATCCCAATAGAAAACGGAAAACGTGACACCGAAATCTAAAGGCGGATCAGAATAGCGAAAGATGCCTTGCAAAAGTTAAGCAAAGTATTGATTGATTGATTTTATTTAGCGGCATATCAACAGTCAACACCTCTATGAGTTATTTAATGCCGAAAGCTAAATATTTTGAACACAATTATGTACATTCAACTACAGAGAAAATGCATTGATGGGAATTCTACTTGTTGTTGGGCTCTCTCCTTTTTACATTAGATGGACTCGTCCAAAGTATACTTATACTGACAGAGAGAATACCTGCTGTTGAGCTCCGTCTCGATACAGTCTTTGACTGTTTGCGACGGCTGTCGGACTCTTTGCGTTAGCAGAGAGGAACCCGGACGAAGCTTTGCCGAAGGGCAAGGTTTCGTCCGGGGAGGTAGACAGGCCCTGAACCCGTCTAGGCGGGTTCATAGGCTATATTTTTGGCCGAGCCTACGGGCTCGGAGATACCCACATTAAACCGGCCTTGTGCCACATTTTATCCTCGTGGGTGGATAGATAAATACAGAGATCCGTCTCGATACAGTCTTTGACTGTTTGCGACGGCTGTCGGACTCTCTGCGTTAGCAGAGAGGAACCCGGACGAGGCTTTGCCGAAGGGCAAGGTTTCGTCCGGGGAGGTAGACAGGCCCTGAACCCGTCTAGGCGGGTTCAAGGGCTATATTTTAAACTCGGCCTTGTGCCACATATATTCCTCGTGGGTGGGATATTAAATTCTGAGATACGTCGAGATACAGTCTCGACGTCTGTCGAACTCTCTGCTTTGACAGAGAGGAACCCGGACGAGGCTTTGCCGAAGGGCAAAATTCCGTCCGGGGAGGTAGACAGGCCCTGAACCCGTCTAGGCGGGTTCAAAGGGTATATTTTTAGCCGAGCCTACGGGCTCGGAGAAACCCACTTTAAACTCGGCCTTGTGCCACATATACGGAGACAGACACCGGTTGTTCTCAGAGAGTTATACAAGAGTCCAGAGAGAGAGAGAGAGAGAAAGATTACGGCTTTACTTACAGAGACTTGTATATATACTTTCTACTAACCCGCATTCCTGGACTATTAATCTTCACTTCAAGTCTATATTCTTACATTTAATACACTTATTTTTCTATCTCAATTACTGGCGTTGTTTATTTATTCCTGCAGGATTCCATTCACGGAATCCACAACACTTATATATTCAGCTATTGTTGGTATTTTTATATAAAAATGTATTGCTCGTATTTTTATTATAAAAATTGTCATTCAGATAAAGAAGACATTTGAGGCAACAGAGATGTGGTTCTACAGAAGGATGCTGAGAATGCTATGTACGAGACATGTGAGCAGCGGAGAAGTTTTAAGAAAAATAGAAACAAAAATGACCCTTATATTTACAAGAATAAGAAAGAGATAGTTGTCATTTCTGAGAAAGACGGTTGGAGAATTTGATACTCACAAAACATAGTGAAGGCGGATGGGACAGAGTAAAGCGGCGAGTAACCTAAGGAGTTTGTGTAAATGGATGGCAGAACAGAAACTGAGAGAGATAAAACAAAAGAAATATTACTGAGAGCTACAAAAGAGTGGAAGTTGTAGAGGATCATGATTCCGCACGTCCTGAAGGGATACGGCTCACAGAAGAATGCAGCATGGACCTGAATTAAATTGAGATCCAATGAGAGGAATTTGTACAGGATATACACCCTTGTGCAAATTAATTGAAACAACCGCTTTAGTTTCCTTTATTTCGCCATATGGTGAGTTTTAGACCCACTGGAGTGACAGGGTGTAATCGATTTCTATTTTTTCCTCAGATTGGGTCATTTGCAGGGGTGTGTAGTAAAATGAATCTATTTTCGGGGTGTATGATGAAATTTGTTTGGCCTTGAAAAATATTTCGACATCCGTGATTGCATCAGATTTTCATCACACCAAAACACTGTTGACTCGACTATCGATTAGTTGTCCTACGGCTATTGTCTGCGATGGACGTTACTCCAAGGAAGTGTACGAAAATTTTTACTTTGCGCGAACACAATGGCAAGCCTTACCAGTGAGCAAATCAAAGTACTATCGACTGGCTCGGAAACTCCTGATTTAAATCGAATCGAGAATCCGTGGCCAATCTGCACGTAACGACTTTGTGGAATGGACATACGAAGTGCTAACATGTGCACTGTGTCCTGTTTCATTGGAAAAATACGACAAAAAAGTAAATAATAACGGAATTATTCGTTTTGTTTCAGTTTCCATAAGGATATATATATATATATATATATATATATATATATATATATATATATATATATATATATATTATGCACTGTTACATTAGAACATGTACATACCCATTACGAAACTGTACATCTTGTTTCAACGTTAAATATTTTTTAACGTTTCATTAGGTGGACCGTGGTCGAGTGGTTCACATTCTAACCATGAGATCCGGGTTCTAATCTCACCTTGGTCGATTTGTCAGGAAGGACACTTCCTGATGTTATCAGACTGGAAGTGTCGATCCCAGCGTGTCTGAAAACCATACCACGGGTTGACCCAAGCCTTGTGAGTGAAATTGGGTAGACGAAACCTTTGGGGGTCGTCGATAGATATGCTAGCACAAAGTCACAAGTCACCGTGGTCGAGGGCTTGAGCGTGCTGGCCTTGTTCAAATTGTTCATCATTCAAGATAATACGCTATTTCCCAGCACAGCCGCAGTATAAGCTCCGTGGGTGTTGAATAAACACAAATGTGCCTGAGCAAGCGCCTGCAATAGGGATTGACTAGCCGCTCTAGTAGACGGGTATCCTCTAACACATGTGACAAGCTATACATACTTATACCGTATTTGACGGCATGTGAATCGCACTTTTTTTACTAAAAATATCTTTTAAAATTCCCCTGCGTCTTATATGCAATATGTAGGTTTAAAATTCGCGATAGTCTGCCGAAATTAGCTACCTGGCAACTCCTATTAACTTAGACTTTAGAGTAACTTTCATATACCTATTGTCATTCTTTAAAAGGCTATTATGCAGATTAAAAGTGAAATAATATTCATTATATTAATTTCATCGCGTTTAATATTAGTAATTTGTTTCACTAAAATTATATGCAATAAATTCAAATTATATATTTGTAAAATATATTCGTTTACATTAATATTTTTCTTGCAATAATTTCCGGTTGCATTGGTGTAAGTACAATCAGAATTTTCATAACCTAATTATTCCACTAAGATGTTTACAAAACGCAGGTTGTTTAAATCATATAAAGGAAAATTATTGACTGAATTTTAACGGTAACTACTGTTTTGCTCAATTGTAATAATTGCTTGATTTTTATTTTGTTTTCTTATCTTTGGGTATAATGAAGTTTTTATAGGCTCGTGTTCTTTTATTTTTCATTTTCTTCATTTGCCCTACTGAAATTGGGGTGCGTCTTATACACTCGTGCGTCTTATATGACACCAGATACGGTATATTTAATGGTCACCTCGATGTGGCGTAATGTTTATCAAACTCGTCTCTCTAGATCAATTAAAACTGAATAATCAGTTCGATCCACACTGGGTGTCCCATACTTTCGGCCTTGTGCCGCATCTAAGCTGCGCATAGAAAATCACCTTACTTAAGCCTGCTCGACATTTTATCTCGATTGAGATCAGCAATTTGATCGGTCTTCAAGTCCGATATCTCGTTCGTCTATTTCGAGTTGTATGTAAACAGCGTATTCGAAGTAAACAAGTTCTTTTACATAATACAATTTCCTTTTTCCATTCAAAAATGTTTGCTCATTTGTTAGACCCGAAATAAAAAGAAAGGTTTCATTTACCAGACAGACATTCTCATTCTGTGATCAACAAGATTTTAACATTATCAGAATATCTTGACGTTCTATATCAAATACATCAGACATGAAGTGAGACATAAATAATAAATCTAGCATCTAGAATTTCAAATTTGATCAGTTCTTATCCGACAATCACTTTTTCAAATAAAGTTTGGTTGCATTTAAAAAATTAGTTAATGTTAATTTTTCTGGTAAAAATGATTAACATATTTCTGTTTTGTATCTGTCTATATTTCTGAGATGAGGTATGTACATTATTTACATTATTCGGACTATTGTCCTCATCTTTGTCCCTTTATTTTGCTCACTGGGGTAGACTGTTCTAGATCCACGTGCCATGTTTAACGGATGTCAGTTATCAGTTATCTCCTGTTAATTTATCTCTGAAAGTTCTCCACTGCCTTGACCGGGTATTGAACTCACACTCTTTGGGTCCTGTCACTAACCAACGCCTTTATCCACTGTGCCATGTGTCCTTGAGGACATCCGACCTGGCCTTCTGCCTCGTGTCAGTCATACGGTGTTTCAGTAAGTCAATCCTTCGCAAGTCCAACGAGGGTATATTAGCACTTCTCGAAGCTGCTGCCACAACCTCCAGGACCAAGTTATGTCTAAAGGTGTACCAGCCATTCTGTAGCGCCTTCGGACAGGATGATAGAATATGGCGCAGGTTTCCGTATGCAGCAGACAATCGGCCTGAGGGTGACTTATGCACACCCTATCTCCTCAAATTTGCCGGTGATGCCGCAACATCATATGAAAGCTGAGTGTGCAACTTTAAATGTCCTGCGCTGAGACCACCAATCAGACCAACTGATTTGAGCAACATCAATACCCTCCCAGTTGAGCCATTGACCCTGCTGAGCCTGTTGGACAGACTGCACCAATCGTCTCTCCTCCTCGAGCTTCCGAATCCCTGTTCCTGCTGCTCTTGTCCACTGGCCTCTGACCAGAATCGCTCGCTCTCAACTAGACGAATTCCAGTACGTCCCTCTATTATAATACCCTGAACCTCTGCCTGCTTTATCATCACTTCCACTTCGCTGGCATCATGTCAGACACTTTCCACCTTCTTCCTGTCTTCACCTCCGGTGCATTTTTTTTCGGATTGCAGCATCTTTAGATTCACACAGCATGGACTTCAATCTCACCTTTGCCACCTTGTACGCCCCCACCAAAGAAGTAACAGGTAACTGAAGCCCCTCCAGGTCTGCCATACAAAGCGACCGGCGACAGAATCCTCGCAACACCAAGCCACTTCCGTACGCATTTACTGATTTTCCTCTCAATTATCTCAACTCGACACAGTTCCACCTCATATATAGTTAGAGGCCACATTAGTCTCGGCATCAATCCAAAATGCATATACCAGATTTTAAATTTCCCAGGATGCCGCATTGGTCTATGCTTCATAGATCTGTCTCTGCTTGTCGCATGATTTCAACCCCGCGGTGACGATATGTCACAGGGAAATTATACCACCTCCCGAGACTCTTCACATCTTGCTCCCGCATTGTTTGTATCTTTTCAGCTGCGATGGTAAACACTTCATTAATGACAGAACCTCCCTTCATAGATAGTGACCTGCTCTTCCTTGGTTTGAAGGCCATCTGACCCCACTCTACCAACTCAGCCAGTCTCTCCTGAACCAACTGTGCTAATTTCTTATCGTCTTGACTTTTGATCTCCTTCTCCAGGAAGTGGTGCTCTGGCTCTCGGAATCACCTCCATCACCATCGCAAACAGTATTGGAGAGAAGGCAGATCCCATAGCAATTCCCCTCCACATACCTTGTGGTGTACTTCATCGTTGAAAAACGCAGCATGAACTGATTGAAATACATACCCAGCTACGGAACGTAGAAGAACTCCAACGCCAGCTGTATCATGTTATGAGGAACTGAACCGTACGCGTTATCAAGATCCAACCAGATGACGTGAATATTCTTCCTTGCAGTCTTAGCCTCGCGGATCTTTGCCCAAATCACTGACACATGCTCTAAGCACCCCGGGAAACCTGGGACTCCTGCCTTTTGGATACTAGTGTCTATGTAGTTATTCCCGAGCAGGTAGTTCGTCAGCCGACGAAACTGACCAAGAGTCAACGAATTCCCCTCTTTCGGTATATAAACACCATCATATCGACACCAACACTCCGGAACATCACCAGCTTACTAAATCTTCACAAGGAACCTCCACAGAAACATCAGCGGCCTGGCACACTTCTTGTAGAGAGCATATCTTGTAGATACCATTAGGACCACCCGCAGAATAGAACCTATATATATACATATATATATATATATGTTATCGTCGTCCTCGGCATCCATCTGTCTCGTGAGACGATGGAGTGCACTACGAGCCTTGGCGGGATATATAGTGAACTTGCTAGCAGAGTCCAAAGGAGAGGATAAACCAACTGCAGGAGTTGCCGGAAGTGCCGTCCATCCGCCTTAGAGGATCCACTCCGGGTTTGAATTCAGAGTTGTCCTTCTTCTAGACCAGTTGGCATCCAAGGCTATTTACCCATAAATAAGAAGAGGGAGGGAGAAGAGGATTCACACCTTTTCCAATGGTATTAGCACGTAAGTGAATGTAATGGATTCGACTGGTATTCGAACTCTCCGATTCCTCAATCCAAACCGCTATCCATTACTTCACCGTGCCTCCTCATTCATATATATATATATATATATATATATATATATACATATATATATATATATATGTGTGTGTGTGTGTGTGTTAGGATAGGATAAAGAACCAATAGGAAACTTTTATAAATCTAACATGTTTCGCTTTTATTAAAGCTTCATCAGAGAATGAGATATGGAGAAAAAAACATTTTTTCTGGTATTTTTTATACATTATCATCCGAATCCTGCGTAGACAAACTAGAATTATGATATACACATTGCAGATTATGCACACCAACATCAAACAAACTATTATTTTGAATATTCTTCTTATGCTGTTTGTTTTCTCTCCTAAACCTTGATCCGCCATTCATTGCCTCAAACTCATGCCATAGTTTCCTATGTATAATACCCATTTCTTTTCTAAAAAAACAATAAGCAAAATCAGGGGTGCGTATTATGCACCGCTACTAAAAAATCTTTTAAAAATTGCTGTAAAATAAAATAAGAATTATCATAAAACGAAATTATAATAGCATTATTCTATGTTTGAAGCCATTTTTAATAAGAGTATGAAACGCTAGCCGTAATGAAATTGGAGAGGTAAAATTTATAGAGTTTGATTACCAAACAAGGGGTGCGTATTATGCGTAAGTAGAAGCATTTTCCCACAGATTCAGCACAATTTTACGTGTGCGTATTATGGAGGAAGGCGTATTATACATGGGGAATTAAGGTAGGTTATGTTTTGCTTGTTTCTGGTTCGCAGGAATCTGCTAGAAAATGTGTTTTATTAAATTATGCAAAAACCAATACTGAAAAAAAGATGTTTTTAGTTTTACTGACATATTTTTGGCAAGATTTAGGGCGAATTTTCCGTTTACACTTGATATGGCATAAACTTTTGCTGAAATATCTTGAGGGATTTTTCTTTATATAACAGTAAAAATATTAAAAAGTACACCCGAGATATCTATCTATGTGACGTCGTCCCCTGGTCGCAGCGCCAACCGTGTCGTTCTATCCCAGTCTACCACGGCACCAACTGTGACGTCCTACTTTGATTCCCAGTCTGCCTACCCACGTTGTGAATTGATCTAGGCAGAGGAAATCAATCAGTCATCGGGGCCGTACTGCAAACTGAGTCCAACGGTGGTGATACCACAAAAATACGCATAAAAGGCAATAAAATGAAAACTCAAAAGTTCAAAGTATCAAAGAAAAAGGTAACAAACTTTATGTCTAGTTGTTCGATACATAGGACTGCATCTATCTCCCGACCCGTTCTATGGATTGTGACACGTCGTTTTCCGCTAGGCAAGTTTTAACACTTCAAGTCGTCTGCTCTCTAAGAAATTGGTGTTTCGGTGGGTCTTTGGACGAAAGTCAAAAGAAAAACTTATTTCGGTGATCTGGATCTAAGTCGCTCTTCAAAATAATTGTTCTTGGTTTGAAGATATGGGTCCGGAAAGTGCGCGAATCTTGGTCAGCTATCTGCGAGGCTTGCCCCAACCGGAGACTGACTCTGGGAATTGCTGGGTCTCGACTCATTTCTGCTTGTTGTGGCTTCGTTTATATGGGCGCCGACCAAAACCGGGGTGAGTTTGTCGGCGCCGGTGGGGGGTTCCTCGATAATTCTAAATACATATCCACCTCTCTGGTTAGGAATTTCCACCTTTTTCCATTTTTGGGAACCTTTCCTCACTCCCACCTTCTCATCATACTTCAGAGGGGCGTGAATTGCCCTCCCCACATCTTCGTGGCAACCTCTCTTATTCATCCTCCAGATGGGCGGCAACAGCCTCCCTCGTGCATCACGTGATCACCACTCGACCAATGATGTCTTAGTCGGGCGTGGACAAATCTGCGGCTTTGTTTCAGGAAGAAAAAAAATATCTTGCTTAAAAAAAAAAAATTATCTCTTCCCTTTTCTTCCCCTTAATGGTTTATCATTTCTCCAGCCGCAAACGGGATATGACAATGGCGGTCATAACTCTTGTTCTACACGTGGTTTACGTCAGGTATTTTATCGCTAATTATCAGAATGTGTGGTCTTCTTGACATGGTCTCAAAAAGGAACATCTCCAAAGTTCCAGTCCGTCTGTCGCCTCGAAGAAAGAAAGAAAACACATTCATTTCCTTCGGTACAAATTCCTGATAACAAAATTTTATTATCGCAGGCCAAGGATGTTCCGTGGGTGGTTTTTAATTTTTCATATCTGTCCAAGTCCTTTTTTAGTTGTCTGTTTTTCGTCACTTAACGAAATAACATTTTCATTTGAATTTTTCTTTCTTTCTCTGGCCAGCCGGTCTGTAGTTGATAATAAGATGTCTTCCCGTACCAATAGTTTGTTTTCATATCCTTAGATAACACAGCCGATGCCAAAACATATCTGATTCTTTCCTTCTTTCCCTCTCTTTTTACTCAGAATTTCCCTGTCATTGTAATGACACTCTTTCGCCATTTGTTACTTATCAAAATATCCTTTTATCCATTGTCTCTTAGCTGTGTGTGTGTTCTTGCTTATCACTCACGATTCGGTTCTTAGCCTCTCCTTTTCTTCCCTTCTCTCTTTTCCCTCTCTGCCTCGTTAAATGGTGCCACATCTATATACAGTCCGAACGATGTAAATAATGTAAATACACACGAGATATCAAAAAGTGGGGGGAGGGGGTAATATACCCCCCCACACCAAAAAAAAAAAAATTTGCCCAAAGTTTTTTTTTTAAATAAAATAACTTATTCAGTAATGAATTCATTCACTAATGAATAAGTACTTAAAATTTTGTTTTAATCGGATAGTTCCCTGATTTTTAGTAAATATTTTAAAACAGGCGGTATTGATTTTTTACCTTGCATTTCAGAAAGAAAGCAACCATTTTGGCGTTACCTAGTATAGGATGCTATTTGACATGAATTAATTCCGTCAGATATTTAAAGTTGCTAGACTCTCTTGCAAAGACGAATTCATTCTCCTGTGATAAAAATCGGAATAGTTGCCTATCGAGAGAAACTGTGATAAGAACCTTACCGACCTGAAGGATAATTGAAGACCTCTCGGAAATGAAGTCTATTATTCTTACGACTGAACGTGACTGACCGCCGTTGTGTTTTGCTAGTTAGTGGTAATAATGGTAAAGGGGGAAGTTGCTGATCAAATTTGAAGTTTGTATGTTGCTCGTCTGTTATATAAATTAGAATGCTCGAAATTTGAGAGGGAGATATAGTGAAAGAGAACAGAAACAAAGTGAGTAAGAGAGAACTAGAAAGAGAGTGAGTAAGAAAGAAAGGGAGAGAGAGTAACAGAGCTGAAATGACAGATAGAATTACTGAAATGGAATTATTATTTTCCTTCTACAAGTCAGCTTTTTAAATAGATCCATTTTGCGCTGCCTTACTTTTTTTTCAATTTCCCAATATATATCTTTCATTCTTTCTTTCTTTCTCTTTTCCCTTCTGACTTTGTCCCTTTCCTTTTTTCTTTCTTTCATTTTTTTCGCTTTTTATTAATTTTTTTCTAATAATATCTTTCTTTCTTTTCAACACATTTCTCATGCCAACACGTTTTATTTCTTTCTTTTCCCTTTTCCCTTTCTATTAAGTCATTTTCTTTCTTTCTTTTCCCTTTCCCCTTTCTATTAAGTCATTTTCTTTCTTTCTTTTCCCTTTTCCGTTTCTATTAAGTCATTTTCTTTCTTTCTTTTCTCTTTTCCCTTTCTATTAAGTCATTTTCTTTCTTTCTTTTCCCTTTTCCCTTTCTATTAAGTCATTTTCTTTCTTTCTTTTAATTTTATTCCGTTTTTGTACTCATATGTTTATATTTTCTTTCTCTTTTGACTCCTTTCTTTTTCCCTTTCGCTTTTATTAAACTTTTTACTCAATTTTTCGTACATTGTGATTATTTTTTCTTTCTGTCTTTATTTTCTCTTTTCCTTTCGTTTTCTCCCTTTTCTTTCTTTCTTGCTTTCACTATTTTATTAATTTTTCTTATCGTGTCTTTATTTTTTACTCTTCCTTCCTTCCTTTTCTTTTCTACGTCTCTCCTTTCAGCTTTTCTACACCAACGGACATGAAATTAATAAACATAGACAAGGTTGATCGATGAAAATTTATCCTAGTTGCCCATGGCAATGTCCAACAGTGCCTGGTTGTTAATAATATTTCGAATGAATGAAAAGTCGTTCACTAGAAACAAATCTACAATGGCAGACAGACAAAATGACGTTGCTTCATTCCCTCCCGCAACTACACAAATCATTTGGATTATGCAGATATTGCCACCGAATATTACAACAATTTCTGATTATGGAGTTCTATTAATCACATGTGGCGTGAAATTTTTGACTTGTGTCATCCACTGATTTCTTATATTTTTATGCGCCTTTTTCCCCGCCAAGAGTCAACGATTTGCTTCAAAGACGGAAACAGACGCCGTTTTCCTATCAGTGTTGATCCTCTAACAATGTCGGCTAAAATATCGGTAGAATTTGGCGCAGCAATGTTCAATGCCATACTTTCTTGAAAATTCCTTACTGCTGCAGATTTCAGGCTTCAGCGTAGATTCGCGATTTTATTTTTAGATTCTCGATTTTATTTCGCGAGGAGAAGATGAATTCAGCTCCCAAAAGTACAATTTTATCTTTTAGTTTCTTATTTACTAAGATTAGTTTAGTATATAGTGACAAGTATACGTCGCTAAGAGTGGATCATTAAACATTACCCACAATTTTGTTTTCAATCGTTTTATAAAATGTAAAATAATTGCTATTATATATATCTATCTTTTGACACGTCTGCACCAGGTACATATAAACTCTCTCTCTCTTTCTCTCTCTCTCACACACGCACACACACACACACATATATATATATATATATATATATGAATAAAAATGTCAATAGGAAAACTAGTAATTGCTGACGCGTTTCGTCCAATATATATATATATATATATATATATATATATATATATATATATATTGCTGAAAGTAATTGGGAAAATAAAAATTATTTAGAAAAAAATTTGGGTATTTTTCTTGATCAATTTTCTACAACTACCAAGAAATTAATTCATGGACTAAAATAAATAGACATAAGACGTCTAAATTATTTAAGCAAACCTGCTTCATTAAAAATATGGTCTCTCTCTGTCTCTCTCTCTCTCTCTCTCTCTCTCTCTATATATATATATATATATATATATATATATATATATATATATATATATATATATATGAATGGTAATATTCGTTTTGAAAAACCTCTGTTGACTCACCTTGTAATATAACAAATTGATGTCCGATTAAAAATTGGCAATAAAAACAGAAAGAACCCGGAAGATCCGTTTAAGTGAAACCTAGGTAGGTTTGCCTGACTCCTTAGGATTATTTTAGTTATATATATATATATATATATATATATATACGAAAGAAATTAATGTATTTTAGTTTAAATCTGACTTATATTTCTTATTATTAACCGCCTTGTTTTTGTTTGCTTGAGATTCTTTTTGTTTCTTTATTTTTGCAGGATAGATTCTAATGTCCACACTCGCCATATCTCTCCAAATGCTCTCTCCACGATATCGAAAACACTTCCTCCAAAAATATGCATAATTTTAAACACACAAACACTAACTCTAACACACACATGTCGGTTGTTTATTATTTTATTTTATAGATAAACCAGTTATTCAAAGCGAAACATACAAACATGATGATTGTCGACAACCGAAAGCGCCCGACAAAACATCAACGACTAGGGTCTCTTTTTCAGCAAATTTGACCCAAATATTAAAAAAAACCTCCAGCACAAGTAATCTCGGATATATATATATATATATATATATATATATATATATATATATATATATATATATATATATATATATGGATACAGTTATTTATATATATATATATGGATAGAGTCATTTGAGTAAATTCTGTTTTATTAATTAAACAGTATTAATTACATTTCTATTGTTTAATTAGACAACGGAGGCATTTATTCAAAAATTATTTGAATAAGTGCTCCGTAAAAAACGTCTGAACGGAACATATATATATATATATATATATATATATATATATATATATATATATATATATATATATATATATCAGGTCATCCCATAAGTTCTGTCCAAATTTTGAATAAAGAAAACAAGTGACCAAATGTTACATTTAATTACAGATTCAATCAACAATGTATTTTCCCTGATTATCTATGACTTCATTCCATCTATTAACAAGCTTACTAATTCCATTACTGTAAAATTATTTTGGCTTTGATTCGAAGAACTCACAAATGTCAGTTTTAACCTCTCCCTGTGTTACAAAAGCTGTTTCTTCCAAATGATTCTGTAAGCTACGAAACAAATGGTAGTCTGAAGGAGCAAGATCGGGAGAATCAGATGGATGAGGAATTTTCTCCCAACCAAGTTCTTCGATCTTTTGTGACGTGATACTTTCTGTGTCGGTTCGCGCATTGTCCTGATGAAATATCACCTCTTTTCGATTCACTAGAGCAGGTCTTTTTTTTCCTCAAAGCTTGATTCAAACGCTCTAATTGCTGACAGTATATTTGAGCATTAATTGTTGCATTAGGTGGCAAGAATTCAAAGTGGATTATTCCTTATTAAAAGAAGAACCATTTGCACATGAAGTTCCCTTCTCAGCTGTGGCCGGGGTCCTTCCCCTTTACGAAGCCACTGTCTACGACGCTTAACATTTCGATAAAAGATCCATTTTTTTGTCGCCAGTCACAAATCCATCCAAAAAAAAGGTGAAACAAGTTGGCGAGAATGGAGAGAAGAGCAGATGTCAACTCGGGATTTGAGGTTGTTTTCAGACAATTCATGAGGCACCCATTTTCCAAGTTTAGGAACTTATCCAAGTTGTTGAAGATGACGATGAACAGTTGTATGGTTTGAACTGAGAACCACTGCCAATTCCTCAACTGATAAAGCAGGATTTTCTTCAAGGGCTGCTTCAAGAAGCTTTTCATCAAACTCAACTGGACGTCCGGTTCGATCTTCATCTTCAAGGGTGAAATCTCTACCTCTGAATTTTGTAAACCATCTTCTACAAGTTCTTTCATTCACACATTCCTTTCCATAAACTGAGTGAATATTTCTAGCCGCTTCAGCTGCTGAGTTTCCTTTCTTGAACTCATAAAGCATTATGTGTCTCAAATGATTCTTGGGTACTTCCATCTTAGCAGGGTTTTAATCAAACAAAATTTAATTTTATTGTTCTCTGAAATAAAATTTGATCAGTTTAAATGCATCTAAACATAATAATGTTCACCTTCATTAGACATTATAAAATACTCTTTAATTTTCGTACATTTTAACAAAAAGGTAAAATTCGGACAGAACTTATGAGACGACCATAATATATATATATATATATATATATATATATAGATAGATAGATAGATAGATAGATAGATTGACAAAGGGAGAGAAAGATCTATTTATCTATGCTGGGTTTATCGTTCACACAATGTACTTAATATAAATTATTTGTAAAACAGTTTCTTCTTACATTCGAAAATAAAGTTAATTGTTAAGACGTAAATCTGAGATTACTTGTGCTGGAGGTTTTTTATATATATATATATTTGGGTCTAAGTTGCTAAAAAAAGACCCTAGTCCTTGATATTTTGCCGAGCTCTTTTCGTTGTTGTCAGTCGTTATCATGGCTGTATGTTTCGGTTTAAAGTTCGGTTTGGATTGTTTTGTTTTACGGCATATCATCCTCAATAGGTTATATAATGCCGACAAAATTTTTATTGCTGGTAATATGTTTTTCTTCAAAAATTTATTTCTGGGAATATTTTTCCTTGAAGAAATTTATAACTGGTCATTTTTTTTTCAAAGAATGT
Organism: Acanthosepion lycidas; assembly: GCA_963932145.1. Taxonomy (NCBI): domain Eukaryota; kingdom Metazoa; phylum Mollusca; class Cephalopoda; order Sepiida; family Sepiidae; genus Acanthosepion; species Acanthosepion lycidas. The sequence goes on along the minus strand of OZ010582.1, from coordinate 18,246,069 downwards.
ATAACTGTTTGTATTGCTGGTGCTTTTTTTTTTAAAGTATTGCTGATAATAATTTTTTCTTCAAAAATTATTGCTGATAATAATTTTTTTCATTACAAAGTTTTTCTGGTATCAAAACCTGTTTTTACACAAGTTTGGGTGTTAACTATTTGCCCCTAGCTAGGACCCTAACAGGTTCTACCACCCCAGGTCAGGGTAGACATAGGAACACCAGCAATAAAGAGGTGATTCCATGCTCCTCAAAACCTCCTGATCTGAGGCCTTGCTGTTGGACGTAGTTTATCGTCACACCCAGGACAGCGGTTTGAAGTCGCTTGTTTATTATTCTATTTTTATAGATAATATTTTGGGTATTTAGGCTGTATATTGGACTAATTTATTAGTAATTGGGAAGGGGTTGGTATTTATTATTTGGAGGATAAGTTAATGACAATGTTTAAGATGTTGCTGCCAGTATTAAATGCTATTTTGCTTATGTTGGTTTTTTAGGTTTTTGGTTTTTAATTATGATACATATATGTATTATATATATTTATTATATATATATATATTATATAATATATATCTTACAATATATATATATATATATATATATATATATATATATATTATATGTGTGTGAGTGTGTGCGTATGCCAAGTAGCCAGCGCAAACAGCACTCACTAACAATATCTTTTGTACTGGCCAATATAATCAATATTGATTCAATTACAAGTGTTTCCTTTCTGAAACTGTCCACAAGAAGTGTGCTTATGACACATATTTTGTGAATGGTATTTATGGTTTCTTGATGCTGAACAAAAACGACAGAAGACGAGCAAATTTTGGTAAATGCAATCAATTTAGCACAGGCTTTTATAAAGAAAGGCTAATTGACTTTTTCGCAGTAGATGTGCAGGTAGCGTGCCGGTTATTAAAGTAAATAAAACAAGCGGAATCAGCAAACCAAGTTCAAATTCTGATCGATTCCGATTTTTCTTCAACTAAAGCAAAGTTTGAGAGCAACTCAAGATAGATGTTTATGAATCAAGTATGTAATAAAAATGTAAGAGGAATAGATAAAAGCGAAGGTATGAGGACAAGGAGGATATATAACTATTGACTCTTGAGTTGAAGAGATTCACATTCTAGTATTCCAGGCGGGAAGCACCCACACAGGAGCCTGCTACATAAAGTAGAACTATTCGGAAGAAATGAGGGTGATTCGACTCCGTCGATATAACATGTCGAGTCCTAATTGTAAAGGTCTGAACTGGTGGAAATAAATTTATGCTATTTCCACAGAGATGACCGTTGGAAAGACATGAATCTGTTATTCTCTTGGCTATGAGTTAAATAACCTGGCAGACTTGGTTCTCTAGCCTAAGTTGGAAGCCATTCTAGAAGAAGAAAAACTCTAAATTCAAACCAATACCGTGAAACGCAAGGAAGATATTCCTAGTTTCGAGGCTTGGTCTGGTAATCTTTCAGTATTCGGATTAGACCCACCTTGCTGCTGGATTCCAGAGAAAACTTGAAAGCGTCGGTCTGGACCTGTGTAACCTTTTACTCAGTTAAAATCTACTCACCCGCACGCCGTTCTTTATCATATCCCTTGGGGTGGAAAAAAAAGTTGAAAGAACGATTTCAAGAGAATAAATGGTCGAATTAACTTTCTTCTTCAGATTCAGAATGATTCCGTTTCTATCAGTTACCATGGAGTCAGTGTTTTAAGATTCTAAGCGTGTTCCCTGCCTTTTAAAGTGCAAGAACATGGGCGATGAGTGAACTAACCTAGTAGTCACTATGACAGCATTGCAAGATCGAGAATTTATTTATCATTTACTAGTTTTCTTTTGGTCTTTACATTTTTTTGCCGAAAAAATGAAGCAATGAAAATTCCGAAAATTATAAAACAACGAAACTTCAGAATAAGGTACATATTAGTCGGGCTCTGAACTTTTCTGTAAGCTTTGGATCTTCGTTGTTTCTGTAAGTTGCATCTTAGATGGATGCGTGGATTATGATTAAGGTTGTGCTTTTAAATACTGCATATTGTAACATGCTGTTACATGTTTGGATATGGAGCACGATCGGGAATTAAAAAAAGAAATAAGGAAAAACATAAAAGAAAGAAATATGAAAAGTGATGTGGGTGCCAAAGTTGGGCCCACAGAAGTAAAACACGGACCACGGATTAGATGTAAGAAAGATATATTAACAACAGGTTACAGAGATAGTGTAAGCAGAGCTTACTATTAGGTTGGTGCAAAAATAATGTCGTTTTCTCACATATATTACTATGTGAGAAAACGACATTATTTTTGCACCAACCTAATATAAGTAAGTGTCCAACACTGGTAGTTGTACGAGACTCACTGTCTCTCTGTGTCTCTCTCTGTGTCACTCTCTATCACTCTCTGTAGAGTGCTATGTCGCCTACTTAATATAGGCCTGGAAGAGTCTATTGTGTAGATAGTTTCCGGTCTCACAATACCCCACTTCCAAAGAGTTTTCTTTTTGAAAAGGAGAGAAAAAAAATAAAACTGTTAATACTTTTTCCTCTTGGGATTTATTGTTTCTCAGCTGGAAGTAGAGATCTTGATGCGTGAGCCACAGCTTTTCGCGAACCGTCTGGCAGTTTATGCAAGCGCCTATGCCGTACGTGCTTGCATCACTTGCGACTATGATGTCGAGACTAGGGTCGAAATGTGTGAGGGAGAGGTCTGAAGTAAGAGCTTTCTTGATCTTCTCGAATGCGTCTTGGCATTCCGGGGTCCATGACCATGGTTTGTCCTTTTCTAAAAGTTGGTTTAGAGGCCCTCTCAAATGTTGCATGTTCTTAATGAACCCTTGGTAAAAGTTAGCTAGGCCGAGGAAGCTTTGTAACGCTTGAACGTTATCTGCGGCCGGCATGTTTATGATCGCGTTGGCTCTTTCTGGATCCGGCCGACGACCATCTTTATTTATAATGTGACCTAAGTATTTAATCTCTGGTAAGAAAAAGTCACACTTTGCCTCCTTAACCTTAAATCCGTATTCTTGTATCTTTTCGAATACGTTTATTATATGGTTCCGGTGCTCTGCCGTAGTTTTACTAGTAACTAGTATACCATACAAATAGGCTGTTGCGTAGCCAAGATCGCCCAGCATGGCGTCCATGACCTGCTGGAAAATTGCAGGCGCAACCTTTACTCCAAAAGCTAGCCTGTTGTATTTGTACAACCCTCTATGGGTGTTTATGCAGAGCAATTTGGAACTTTGTTCTTCCACCTCTATCTGAAGGTATGCGTCCGAGAGGTCGATTTTAGAAAAAGAATTTCCACCATTGAGTTTATTGAAAATTTCTTCAGGGCTTGGGAGAGGATAGTGGTGATCTTGCAAGGCATCGTTTAACCCTGTGGAAAAATCTGCGCATACTCGTATTTGATTGGACTTCTTTTTTACGTATACCGTAGGTGCTGCCCACTCGCTGAAATCTGTTTTTGACAGAATACCTGCTTGTTCGAGTCTATCTAACTCTTTATTGATTTGCTCTAGAGCAGCGAAAGGGACATTCCGTTTCTTTTTGAATACCGGTTGTGTACCGTCCTTCACCTTGAACATAGCTTTCATTTTCGTACATTTCTCAAGGCCGCCGGAAAAAACCTGCGGTGACTGTTGTTTGAGTTCCTTTTTTAGATTTACCAAATTGGACGTTGTACTTTGTATCTTGCAACAAAATGTACTCATTGGGAAATCCCAAAGATTGAAGTTTTCTATCCAATCAGTTCCAAATAAGTTGTCTAAAGTTTTTAATACGTAGGCTTTGAGCTTTTTGGTAACTCCATTTCGTGTTACTGTAAGTATTATCTCGCCTAAAATGTTAATATTTTCGCCAGTTACGGATTTTGCTGTTTTATCCGTTTTTCATAAGATCGGCTTGTTCAATTTTCGCCAAGTACGCCAGTTAATGGTTGAAATATCAGAACCCGAGTCAAGCTGGGATTTAATGGACTTATTGAAAATATCCACTGTTACATATTTTCTTAAATTCCTATCAACAATATTGTCAGATTGAGCTTGCCTAATTTTATTTTTTGGTTTTCTCGTTCTGTTGGCGTACCAGCACGAAGTTAAAGTATGCCCACTTTTATTGCAATTTTTGCAATATTTTTTGTTCTTAACTGGACAGAATTTCATCCAATGCCATTTACCACAATGGTAACGTGGCCCGGGCGGTTTCTTTAACTTGTTTGGGTTTTGGTTACTGCGGAATTTAGGACATGGGATTTGCCTTTTGTCTTTTTGAGGGGAATAGGAGGTAGACTTGCTTCTGATTTTATTAATCTGAGTCACACATGATTCCTCGATAGTGTTTGAGTCACGCTTTACAGATATTACTCTTTGACAGCCCTCTGTCAGTTTTTGGAGAGTCAATCCTTGTTCGTTCTCAAGCTTAGTCAGTACCCGTCGTCTGACTTCGGCGTCTTCAGCAGATACTAGACCTTGTGCGAAAATTAAGCGCTTAAAATCATCGGCAGTCAGTTCGGCTAGTTTAAAATCATTACATAGCTTGTTCACCGATGCTGCAAACGTTAGAAAATCTTGCTGGTTGTCTTTGACTGTGTTCAGGCATTTCCAACGTTTGTGGAACAAGGTTGTGTTAGGCCCGAATAATTCCGATAGGAGCTTAATCGTCTCTGAAAAATCCAAGTCAGTCGTTTTCTTGGGTAGTATGAAGTCTACGAACCTACTATGTTCTGTAGTTCCCAGTCTTCTCAATAGTTGACGTACCTTTTTTTTACTGGGCCATTGTTCACAGTCTACGTTGAAAATATCTTCGTAGCGCCTGTAAAAAGCCTGGAACGTTTTGTCTTCCTCTGGTATGTATTCAAAGGTTTCCATTGAATTGTAGATTATACTCTGGGAGAATATTGTATCTTTTTCAGAGTTTGAGCCTTTTAATGCATTTACAAGTAATTCTTTAAATTGTTTCTGTTGTAGTTCAGCATTCTGAAGCGTAATTTTTTGAAATTCAATTTGCTGTTTATGTAAATCCAAAAACTGTTGTTGTCTTTCTTCTGATTTTTGTTGCTGGTCCAAATTTAGTTTTACCATTTGGGCAACTACTTTTTGCAAATCTTCCATATTTAAAAATGACAGCGCTTTTTTGTTGCTTTGAAACACGTGTACTAAGAGGAGGTACACAAAAAAATCTTGATAGATTTTTGTTCCTTTTTTTTTTCTTTTACAGAAAAAAAAATATGGACAGACAATAGTTAAACTAAACTAATGTGTGTTTAGCTTTTTCCCGTGGTTCCGTTAATTTTAACGTAATTGAATAATATTTCACCATACTAATTTTTCGATAGTTTTTTCCGAAAACTTGAGTACAAAGGTAGTACTTGATCTTGTGTTGTCAGTTTTTTTACGAACAACTGTTTTTTTTTTCTGTGAGTGTGGGTGTGTAGAAATCGTTCTCGTATTGGATAGACTTTGATATTCTGTAGATGTCGAATATTGGAATATATGTAGACGCTGGATGTTTAGCTTTTAAATCGCTAATGTATTAATACCAGCTTAATTTCACGTTCAACACTGCTGTGGGAACGCGTAGAGTTTGTGTATTTTTCGAGTACTGCCGCTATTGATACGGGGAGAACGAAATTCTCGAATCTTTCTATCGCCACTGTTGTGGGACTGGCAAGGTATTGCGGTTTTTCGACGTGAATGCGTTTCTAGAATTCTTCGTCGACCCAGATGTGGGATTGGTAAGATATTTAGGTTTCGCCGTATGTGCGTTTCTAGAATCCTCGTCGCCACTGATGTGGGTGCCAAAGTTGGGCCCACAGAAGTAAAACACGGAACACGGATTAGATGTAAGAAAGATATATTAACAACAGGTTACAGAGATAGTGTAAGCAGAGCTTACTATAAGTTAGTGTCCAACATTGGTAGTCGTACGAGACTCTCTGTGTCACTCTCTATCACTCTCTGTAGAGTGCTATGTCGCCTACTTAATATAGGCCTGGAAGAGTCTATTTCCGGTCTCACAATAGAAAGAAAGAAAGGATAGCATAGAAGAAAGGACGAAAGAAAGAAAATGTAAAAGAAAGAAAGAAGAAAAGTATACAGGGTGCGATGTATAAATTGTCGTCTAAATTACTAAATTACATGATTGCAGTCTTAGGAGTTTGATGGTCAAATGTAAGGGGTGATATGGTTGCAGAAATTTCCTGACAGCCATGACTGGGTTCTCCTGCTTGTGTGTTATGATGCAGAGTCCTACTGCCAGACACAGGGCCTTCCAGCAGCAACCTTCTTGACCCAGGGCAGCACTACCTACTCAAGTTACTCCGTGTTGTGTCTGAGGCTCTCACCAACAACTTCAGGTGTTCTTTTCTTATCAGAGCGATAAGAGTGAGTTTTTCCGAGCTATCGTACCTTCATAATCACCATTAGACTCATCCAACTTTTTTCCGCATCCTCTGCACTGTCCTCAGATTGACACCCAAACACTTAGAGCTTCCGGCTCGAATGCCACGCAGTACAGCATGCTGTTTTACAAATTTCAGGCCGAGTGAATTGCGTCATCGTGCTCTTTTTCTCACAGACGGGGATCCAGCTGACCTTACTATACTGTGCAGTTGACAAAATCAAAAACAAACAACGCGAATGAGCGAAATTTAAAAAAAATAAAATGGCAACTCATCACATCCTGTAGAAAGGAAGAAAGAAGAGAAAAACATAGAAGTGTGACACTATTTAGCGGTCACGTGAAAATTAAAAGCGAGAAATAATTAAGGCGAGAAGAAGCTGAAATAATTAAGGCGATAAGAAGTTATCACGAAAAGACATACTGAGCGATGTTATTTTTTTTAACAAAGAAAAGTGGTAAAGATTTTATTTTCATTTGCGAAGAAAAGTATTTTTTCGCAGGAGATAGGAAATTCGTAAGATCTCGGATCTGTCGAATTAATTTATGCTATGAGTCGGCGAATAAAAGATAGCCATTTGCCCATGGCAGTAATGAAAATTTCAAATTGGTCAAGTGGCCTACGAAACAGAAGCTGGGAGATAATGGTAATCAGGTCACGCACTGACCGAGAATGGCATCAATTTGGACCACCCCAAGGAGAGAAGGAAAGGAAGGGAAAAGAGAAAGGAAAAGAATAAACCATTAACTATCATTCGGAGATATCATTTGGTTTTGGGAAAAAAAACACCTGTTTTATGTTCAGACTTAGCCATGATAAGAGTTTGTTGACTGGACAGATTGTGGCGACGGAAGTACGTAGGCATTGAAGAGACAAAGAGATTCACTTGACCAACAACAATGATTATTTGACGAAAATCTCGTTGAGGAATTCCAGACGACATTCGGTTAAGATAGAGATTAAGGACCACATTACGAGTCGTAGGGGTCTGGTGAACAAAGAAAAAGAAGAAAAGAAAAAAAAGGAAGATAATTTTTGTAATTTTTTTTTGCCTTTGAGCAATAATGGTAAACATATGAGAAGAGAGGCCGGGGTGACGTCACAGAAGTAAAAAATAAAAACATAGTAGAATGAAAAAAGAAAGCGAGAAGGAAAAACGTAGAAGAAAGTAAACAAAAGAAAGAAAGAGAGAAAGAAAGTAGAAAAAACATAGAAGAAAGAACGAAAAACGTAGAAGGAAAGAAGGAAAGAAGGAAGAAATAAAGAAGGAAAAGAAGAAGAAAGAAAGAAAGAAAGGACTTAAGAAAGGATGGACGAAAGGAAGGAAGGAACGAACGAACGAAGCGAAAAAGAAAGAAAGGAAGGAAGGAACAAAGAAGGTAAAAGAAGAAAGAAAGAAAGAAAAAAAGGAAAGTATTCATAAAAGAAAGAAACAATATAACAAAAAGAATATTAAAAATAGGGAAAACGGAAAGAAAAATATAAAAATGAAAGGAAAGATGAGAAAGGCAGAATGGAAAGAAGGAAGAAAAATCAATCAATTACTATGCAATTCATGCATTGATGGTTTAATCGATAGATCGATCAGTAACTGAATGTTAGGTGGGAATTGTTTATAAATAAATAATTACAAGTGAAAAAGCGAACATGAAGAGACAAAAACTTCTTGATTAATAATTAGTCGAAGAAAAAATATAATAATCGTGACAAAGGACTTAATAGAAACGGAAAAAGAAAGAAAGAAATGAGAAAGAAAAAAAAGAAACACAAAATAACGGGAAATATTCGTTGGTAATAATTTACTAAGTTTAGACCGATACAAGTCGCAATCATTGCGCCAGACTCGAAATCACTACGCTAGTAATGCGACACGGTAAGCGTCCTCAAATGGAAGCTTACCTATGATTGCTCAACATTCTGTGCAAAGCGGCTATCAAGAGGTGTCAAAGTTCAAGTTTAGACTTTTACTTCACACAAATCGTGAGCAATAAAAAATTAGACACAAAGAGATGAAAAGTTACCAAAAGATTAAAAATAGAAATTGACAAAAAATTGAATGAATGAGAAGAGAAAAACCAGACATTAAAAAGAGAAAAGTCGGAATAAAGGGAAAAGAGTGAGACATTTTTTTTTTTTTATCTTTTAGAGAGAGAAAGAAAGAGGGGGAAAGAAAGAAAGAAAGAAAGAAAGAAAGAAAGAAAGAAAGAAAGAAAAAGAGAGAATAAAAAAAAAGAATTTTAAAAAAGACGTTCATGATAAACGAAAGTTGAAGGAAAATTCACTTAACGACAAAAAAAGAAAAAAATGGCAGGAAAGCTTAATGGAATTTCAAAGAAAAACGTCAATGTGATTATAATGGATAAATGGGGGTAGAAAATAGAGCGAAAGAAAGAGAAAAAAAGAGCGATAGAAATGATCCTAGAAAGAAACAAACTCAAAGAGAGGTTAAGACAAAAAGAAAAAAAGAAAAAAAAAAGGAAACATATTAGAAAGCATTGAATTGATTATTCTGAAGGAATTTCACCATTTCTGCAAACGTTCAATCAAGTAATGTATTGAAATGGTCAAATCTTTCAACCACACAGGCTATTACCAAAACCCATCATCACCAGGGAGATTTAACTGGTTTATAGGCAAATGGCCGTTCCCATGATGATTCAATACACAAAACCATTTCTGAGATGGCCACTTATTTTTTTATTTCATTTTTTTTTGTTGATAAAAAAAGATTTCTAAAAAGATAGCGAACTCGAAACGGATCACCTAATTTGTTGAAACAGGAAGAAAATTTAAAAGACGGACGAATTATTTACTTGCAGATGTCAATTTATTTTTCAATAATCGACAAGTACCAACGAAAAAGGTAGACTAAATTGAGATTTATTTTGAAACCTGAATTTTTTCTTTAGCATTTTAATGACCAAATTGTCTTCTCAATAATGTCACTTTCTGTAATTGAATTCTCGATAATTGGAAATTACTTTCTTCGAAGGCCATAACATCGATTGAAGTTAGTCACTAAATTTAACCTTGTCTGAAGTCGTGTTTGAAATAGTTACATACGAGACAGTATTGGAATGTTGCTGGATTAGGCCTAAACTGGTCACCATTACTACTGCAAATAATGTTTTATATATTATTTAAATATGGCTTTCTCCTTCGGAATAGTCTTCTTAGAAACTTGCGTGTTTTTTTGTTATATACCGTACCCATGAACACTAATGGGTATGTACTAATCCTCATAAATATATTGGACACTAGTGTAAGTGTGGGTAATAGTGTCCTCTCCTCCTCTTTCATTGTAAATCATCAGATTTTTATGTATAATTTGTTTATAATCATCAAATTCTTATGTCACAGGGTGCGTGTTTTTTAGGTTCCCTGAGAGTATGCGGTATTATGGTATATGGAGGATTGATTAGGGACGGATGAGTTCTTGTGGTGAATGTGCTAATTGTACTGAGTGAATGTGTTGTGAATCGGATTAGATATGTATAAGATAGTCAGTGAAGACCATCCTTAACCCATTTCCTCTTTTTAGGCTTTGTGCCATAATTGTATTTTATACAATAAATCTCAATAAGCTAAGTAGTCCACCACTAGCAGTGGTTTACCTACTTCACGCCGCTGGCGAGTATTGTATTTTGTTGATGTTATAAAGATTAACATTCATTTCCAACCTCCGTTTTGGTTATTCCTCATTCAGTAGCCTTTTCTAGGTTACAATAATTTTATAGTCAGGAGTTTCCTAGTCTGTTGTTCGATTGACGTATGTTTAGCTTTAGTTCAGGTCCATAATATTTAGATTGTTACCAAAACAAGTGTAATAAGTCTGGTCTTAGACCGGAAAAATATGAAATTAAGTGTAAGTTGATATTAAGTCTGTATAAAAAAGAGGAATCGCATTGTGTAGATCCGGATTATTAGTGGTTTTATTCGGTGAAGTGGGAAGAGCTGTTTCTTTATACGCATCTGTGTTGTTACCATGTGTATATTAATTGTATTTTTACGTACAATTTTGGCACAAGGCCGAAGGAGAAGTTGAGTGAGACTGGTTGACTATCCTAAACCAAGCTAATTGATTCACGACACATTAATTCGTTATAATATACTCATCCACCGCAAGAACACATCCCTTTTCACCCAATCCTACATTTACCAAAATACGATATATTCACAGAGGAACCTACTAAAATCCCATGATGGGAAATTTAAGGTTATTTACATTTTTTAAATTATTTTTCTCATTTTTTTTACAAAAATAATAATTATGTGTTGTTACCATGTGTCATTCGTGTAGAGACGTAATTTGAAGATTAGTACTTTTGAAAGAAAGTGCTATTTATGTCTTCGTCACTTACACATTGAGTTGTTTACGCGAAGAGACGACAAAATTAATAAAAAAGATAAGATTTAGTAAATAAAGCTGGTAATATTTCCAAGTTAAATAATCAACTACGCTTATTCACTTTTCTTATTATGATCATCATTATCATTATAATCGTCAAAATTATCATTATTATTAATATTATTATTATTACGTTGGTGTATTACATTGACGTCATCTTTTATATGCCATATCCCCGAAGGCGTTGGCGATCATGGCTTTCTACAATTTCTTGTCCTTTCTAGCTTTTCAAAAGTTTTAACTCTTTTTTTTAATCTTTCCGCCATCCAATTGCTCAAGCTCGCTAAGTAGTTTATGCGTTGTTTTCTTCTGTCCCTCTTGCCTTCAATCTGTTCTGTGAGTATCAAATTTTCCAAACCCTCTTTCTTCATTATGTGCCTTATAAATTTCAACTTTCTCTTTCTGAGGTTAAGTATAAGCGTCCTATTTGTTTCAGTTAGTCATCAGAAATAATTTTCTTGAGGCATGGGGCTAACAAATCTCCTCACAACTCAAAAACTGTTCAAAGAATCCTCGCAGAGCAAATAGTATGTTGCTGTAAACCCTCCTACAGTAGAATGAGTTCTTCCTCTTCTCATAAATACTAACTGTGAGACTTCCTAGCGGAAAGTTGTAGGGTAGAGGAGATGCAATGTTAACCTACCGTTCGGACGTACATTTCTAACTACTTATTACTAACACTCTTGCTTTCAATACACTTGTTCAACCTACCTTCGTCTTCCGTGTCTTTCTTTCTGGCCTCTAAACAGGCCACAACATAGTGTCAGTTTTCTAGAGGTTTACAATCTTGGTCTCAAATCTAATTTTCCCTTAGCGCTCTTTCGCTTTTCGAGTGCTCCTATTATTACAGGGATTACTTTAACAGTCATTTTCCTTAAACAGATATTGGTAGTTTGTAATCTTTCCAGTTTCCTTGGAGTCCACTTGTGTATCGTGTGGAACAGCAAAATCAACAATTTGACACTTTCATTATCTATAACAATTTGTTTCAATGACATTATTATTATTATTATTATTATTAATAATAATAATAATAATAATAATAATAATAATAATAATAATAATAATAATAATATTGTTTTGCCTCAGTTTATTGCAGTACGAGTTGCCTCCCTGTGTAAACGAGATTTCAAGAGAAAACACGTTTTTATCAGAAGATGCAAACAGATGTCAGGCAATAAGAGAGAGAAAAAGTTTGTGGTCACCTCATTGAGGGAAATCCGCGTAAGATATGAGAAGTACACAGAAACACGATTCATTGCAATTCACATATTTTAGAATTGCCATGAATTTGATCCATATATTTGTTTACTCATTTTGATATAATTTTCAATGACCCAATAACAACAGGCAATGTTTTTGTCTTGCTATGCGACATTCTACTGATTTCTATTTCCATGTTTCTGTATTTGCTTTCTTCAAACGTTTTCGGTATTTTTTTTTTCTGACGCTATAACATCTATTAGAAGACAAAATGATTTCAAAATGATTTTTCACAATTATACCTGATCGATTTGACAGAATTTCCCTATCAATCTGAACGCTGAAGTTCCAGATCATGGTAAACTCCTCATTCGGTACAACTTGTGTTGGCTCATGTCCCCACACATTCTAGTGCACAATATATTGACGTATATATATAATGAGCAGCCCTATTACATCGTTGTAAGTACTCTGTTGGCGCCAATCGACCACACCCAGGTATTATATGGTTTATTGTCTCCGGATGTTCTCCATGTATGAGGCAAGATGGGCTGCTGTTCTAATTCAAGTGGTAGTTTTGGGAAGGCATTGATCCAGGGCAGCAATGATGAATCCTTCAGTGTCTGATTTGAGATTATTATTATTATTATTATTATTATTATTATTATTATTATTATTATTATTATTATTTCCTTGGATTTGTGTTGCATAAACATTTCCTTCCGGGTCCCAGAAACCTAAGGTCAGAAATAACACACATTTTACATAGATAAAGCTCTTTGTAATGTGGGGTGAACTGTACTTGTGAGTACAATTTTTTATATTTCTTTAATGCATGGGCTACCAGGAATCCCTCAAAGATTCTATCGGAACCTTTTCCAATCAATCCAAGGACTCCAAATATAACTGGAAATATTGACGTCCACAAGTACCACATTGTTTTAGATTTCCATTTTAACATCTTTGTATTTTGGTAGATGTTTTTTTTTTTAAGACCTTCAAAGATACATTACAATCTCCAGGGACTGCCATGTCAATAAGAGAAGCACATTATGTTTTTGTGGTCTTTGATCACGATGTCTGGGTGATTAGTTTTGATTGTTCTGTCTGTGTCTATTATTATTATTATTATTATTATTATTATTATTATTATTGTTAAGTTGATAGTTTTACATTTCAAAGTAAACTTAAAGAAAGCTTAACATTCTTAGATGATTTCTGTTGATAGAATAAAATCACAATATATAAAACTAGTTTGGTTTTTGAGGTATTAAAAGTTATAAACCAGTTATTTCCCCATTGAGCTGTTTGAGCAAAGGTTAGAAAAGAGATCAGCTGCAATGCTTCCATCCATCTTGGTTTTTAGAACTTAAAAACTCACCTTTAATACAAATCCATTTAACAACAGCAAGTCGGAAACGTCTTTTTTTATTACAAACTTTTTCACACCATTTGTCAATATATCGCCGAACTTTTCTTTCTTTCTTTCTTTCTTTCTTTCTTTCTTTCTTTCTTTCTTTCTTTCTTTCTCGCCCACTACAAAACCTCCCCTACGCCGTTTTAGTAAATAATTCTATTTTATGGCTGCTGGCATTTGTGACCTTACGGCCATCAAAAGAGTCTGTCGATATCGAAATAGAAGATCAATTCATACATTCAAATCCGTCTTCTTTACAAAGTGCCAACTGTTTTATTAACCCCCCACCCCCACTGCTGGGCAGACGGGAAAAAAAACCATTAAATAAGTCCTTTAAAAAAAAAAGCAGATCGCATTAAAACACTGAATCATTTTCGTTTATTTTTATCCCAAATAAATACTTTCTTATAAAAAATATACGTAACTATTTTATATAGTATAGTTGGCCACTCATATTCGAGGATACCCGTCAGCTAGCCAATCCCTATTGCAGACGTTTGCTTAGACGCATTTGTGTTTATTTAACGCCCACAGGGCTTTAACTGCAGCTATGCTGAGCAGACCTTAGTTACAGTTTCTGGGAAAGAGCGTATTAGCTAACGTGATCAACAATTTGAACAAAGCCAGCACGCTGAAGCCCTCGGCCACGATGACTTGTGACTTCGTGCTAGCACAGCTATTGGTATTAGGGAAGTTAGACCGGCTTTACCCACTACGAAGAATGGTCCAGCATGAAAAGACTGTTTACGTTTCCTGTCAAACTTCGTAAATGTAATAAGTATCAATAACGATCAAATATCAATTCTCATCTGTCGAAAACATTGATCTCTTTTTCAGCCACTAATGATTTTTCATTGAACTTTACATTTGACCACTTTACTCGTACAAAAGCCTTTTATCTACACCCTTGTGTAAATTAATTGAAACAACCGCTTTAGTTTCCTTTCTTTCATCTTTCGGTCAGTTTTACACCCACTGGAGTGACAGGGTGTAATCGATTTCTATTTTTCCCTCAGATTAAGCCATTTGCAGGGGTGTGCAGTAATATGAATTTATTTTCGGGATGTATGATGAAATTTATTTGGCCTGGAAAATATTGTGTCATCTGTGATTGCAACAGATTTTTATAATTTCCAGACACTATTGTCTCGACTGTCGATTAGTTGTCCTACGGTCTGCAGTGGACGTTACTCCAAGGAAGAGTACGAAAATTGTAACGTTGCACGAATACAATTGTAAGCCTTACCAGAGAGTAAATCAAAATACTATCGACTGGCTCGGAAACTCTCCTGATTTAAATCCAATCGAAAATCTGTGGTCAATCTGCAAGGAACGACTTCGTGGAATGGACATACGAAGTACTAACATGCGCACTGGGTCATGTTTCATTGGGAAAATACGAAAAAAAAGTAAATAATAACGAAATTATTCGTTTTGTTTCAATTAGTTTGCACAACGGTGTATACACACACACACGCTAACACACACGCTAACGCACACACAAACATACACATATATATATGGTAAAAAACGATGAAAAGCGTTCTTTGAAATGATATTCTATACTTAAAAGAGAATATGTTACTGGAAATGGGAGAATCTAGCTGAGTTTAATAGAAAATTTAGAATGGAGTTTCAATTAATTTGCACACGGGAGTATATATTTATTTGTCTGTATTATCACTGATAAGATGAATAAAACATGTGCATCAAGATGTTCATTTACTTTAATGTATACTCATAATTGTAATAAATGGACACGTGTCCGTGGCCAAGTTGAATTTGACCTGGAGATGGATAGGTTCCGCCAGGTCTACTTACGCATGAATGATTATTTATCTAGTTTTCAACCAAGAAATCGGGAGGATACTATGCAACGACTCCATCATTTTGACAATAAATTTAGTTGCAATGTTTCTTTATCAGTAAATTATTAGCCATGTATTTGATATGCTAATAGCATATCGGCTATCGGTCCGGAAAATAAAACCGGGATGTTGAGTTCAAATTCTGAACGATTGTGTTTCTCTCGATTCGTAATAATACGCTTAAAAAAAGGCACAAATCCATTTTCTTAGTGCTAAGGGTTAAATAATAGGGTAGACATCGACTCTAGTAGAAGGGAAACTCTGAATTCAAACTCACTACTCTTCAGAAGTACAGAAGGCTAATGAGAAAATCCTATACAAATCTAGAGTATCTTGCGATCTCAACGAACTCTCGTTGCCACTTTTGTAATATCAGCGAATACTCGTTGTCACTTTCGTAATGCTCGTTGTAGTAGAGACTTTGTAATCGCAGATACAACTATAGTATGCCGTTGAACAATACTGGTGTCAGACGCCTTTGAATAACGCTCGCACTAATAGTACTTGCTCGAAAATACTCGTTTGAATAGTAACCACCAAATAGTAATCCGTATAGTGATCAGTATAGAGAATAGTATAGGGAATAGTATAGAGAATAGCGATTCGTATAGTAATAGAGGATAGTATAGAAATAGTGATCAGTTAGACCCCACGCTAATTCCCACATATACATTTCCTTTGCCATCACATGATCTACTTATTCAAAATGGGATCGCCTGTGCTCTCTCGCGATCTATGTTCAAACTACAGTGTCGACAGGGACATTTTACTCCTATACAACAGAGTAGATTCCTTGAAGGCAAATGGGTAGCTGAATGCATAATCTGGCCACTCCTGCAGCTGCGTATAGCTGATAACTGCCTGCACAAAGAGGGGTACAATATAGTCTGATGATTGCTTAAGTCGTGAAATTGTTAGTCACCATGACTCACTTATAATCTTGCAAAATCTTTCGTGAGAATTCCAAGTTCACCGATAATGATGGGTAAAAATGTCCACTTCACATTCCATATTTTTTCAAGTCTGTGGTAGATTCCAGATATTTATACGTTTTTGATTCTCCAAATCCTATAGAGGTTTTACATTCTGTTGGGTATGCTCAATTTTGTATATATTATTGCTTTACCTATTCAAAATCATGTCTATTGCGCGATTTGCAATGTTCGTTAAATTAATCAGAACTATTCCAAATGCGCCGATTATGACTTTAACTGTCACTGACAAGATCCAGATGTTTATTCACCTTTTCCTTCCTTTTCAGTTTCACTTCCTTTTAGTTACATTTACTTTCAGTTTCGCTTTCTCTACGTTTCACTTCCTTTCAGTTTCGCTTTCTCTACGTTTCACTTCCTTTCAGTTTCGCTTTCTTTCAGTTTCATTTACTTTCAGTTTCACTTTCTCTCAATTTTATTTACTTTCAGTTTTATCTCCATTCATTATCATTTTCTTTCAGGTTCGTTGTTTTGTTTTTTATTTTCACTTCTTTTTAGTTTCATTTTATTCCAGTTACATCCTGTTTGGTTTCACTCGCGCCCACAGTTGTTTCTTTTACTTTTCAATTTCCTTCAGTTTCAATTCCTTCAATTTTCACTTTTATTTCCTTTTAGGTTTACTTCCATTCATTTTCATTTCCTTTTACTTTCACTTTCATTTTCGTTTTAGTTGTCTTACTCTTATCGATCAATTTTCCTGTGCGACGTATCATCGGAGAGAGATCTATTTGGAAATCGTAATCCCATAAAACATTACGTTTCCCACTCTCTAGGAAAGTCTCTGTTTTGTGCATATATCACTCATTATCCAAAATAATACAACTGGATACAAACCCCAAGTTTATAGTGTGATAATGCTAAGTCATTTGCTTTCAAACGAACTGGGCAACAGCTTTCGAAAGGAAAGAAACACAACAACCTGCACTATTTAAATATATTTAATATCCAAAATAGAGAAAGAGAAATGTCTGCAGACGGATTTAGAAAAAGAAAGCATGTAGGTATCTTATAAACAGTCTTTGTTGAAGACGTCATTCTTTCAGTCCTCTGCTAGCTTCTTTGGTTACTAGTAATTTCTCTTAAAGTTACAGGTTCCGTTCTTCCGTAACCTGGTGCCACTGTCTGGGGCATTTGGTAAAAGGAGCAGCGTTTCTTTGTGCAGTCTGTGTAACTTGCTTGGGTCTTTGAAAGTGTTTATATAGCCAGAGGCAGTAATTGGTCCTTTCTTTAACCATCCATCGTCCTCGTTTGAATCTGTTTGATTAATCTTATTTTCGGAGTGATTATTGCTTCTAAATTCCAGTAATTTGCCCGATCAGATTCCAGTGTAATGGTGTGGGTGTGTGCCGTTTAAATGCTAACATGGGAATTGGATATTCATCAATTAACATTACATTTTATTAAAATCCTGACTTCATTTACTTACAGCCTGTGTGTGAATGCAGCCCACAGGGCCGTCGACCGATACGGGGACCTTACATTCTCCGCTTGCGATTTGTGAGAGACTGACCCCTCCCGAATCGCAAACATTCCCAAACCTGAAAGCTGGATGCAAATGTGAGATTACGTGCTTCTGCATTCGGCGGTTCGGACGGATCTACTGGTGCACACAATTTCTTTCATAATCCGGTGTGCAGTTTTTATTCTGTCATCATATTACACTAGTAAGTCACCGTTCCTAATTAGTCATGTCTATTTTTTGTTCTCCTTCTGAAATGATTTGCTCATCTCGTTGATACTTTTTATCTGATTTGCACATTTCTTATTCTGCTGTATCTTATCTCCGCCTTAATAATTTTGATAAACTTGGTTCGAGGCGGGGGGGGGCTCTTAATTAGGTATCAATTCCTCTTTTCAAATGTTCTCTGCGCAATGAGGCTTGTTATATTGTTTGTATGATATTTCTCATAATTATTATTCTCATCCTAAATTATATTTCTAGATTATAAAACATGACATTGCGTCTACTGTACTATTATTATGAATGGCATGTTGACCCCCCTCCACACACAGTCTATTTGAACAGAAATTAAAATGCCTTTGAAAACAGGCAACGTTTACTCAAGCAAATGTTAAGATTATTATTTTGTTTTGATAACAGTTATTGATTTTTTTAATCTAAGTTAAGTTTTATTTCTTTCTTTTAAGTTCTAAAATCAGTTTTGTAAATAAAACTTTAACTTTTAATGTGATATATTCTTTTTTAAGGTGATATATTCTTTTCAACGTGATATATTCTTTTTGAAATTTTATATATTATTTTTTAATGTGACATATTCTTTTTAATGTGATATATTCTTTTTAACGTGGTATATTCTTTTTAAAATCTTATATATTCTTATTTTAATGTGATATATTCTTTTTTAAAATCTAAATTGCGGGTGGGGTAACGGATATGCAAATTGAGTTCAAATTCTCTTTCACACAAACGAGCTTTGAAAAGGCATGGATCAGTCTCTTCTTTCCCCTCTGTCTATGTTTTAAATAGCAGGGTAGACTGGACTCTTTAGCCTTGATTTGTAACCATTCAAAAAGAAGGAAATCCAAATCATAAACAAAGCAACAAGGACCTATTCCACTATATTTCTCAAACAGTCATGGTAAATCTCAGATATAAAAGAAAAAAAGAAAGCTGTGCACCTGGCCAATTTCCATTACATTTCCACATCATTGTCAAGCCAGAAAGGGTAATGTCTTGAGCAAGTAACCCTGGAAGAACCCTTTCCCTCTCCAAGTTAAACCACAGCCGATGTCCTCCAACTTGAAGGCTTACCTTCGTCACGGATATGTAACCCTCCCTCCGCCTTGAACCGTGGCTTCAGTCTAGGAAGCACTTCGCCCAGCTATGCAGTGTCTCCATCGATCTGGCTCCCTACCTAGATCCCAGTTTAATCCATTTTTCTAGACGGCCGTTGATCCTATAAGGAGGTTCGTCCTCCATTTGACAAATCTTGCTTTTACTCCTACTAAATGTCTAGCCAACCTTTTCAGCAGAAAAGCCTGGTGGAAGACGCGGTTTAGTCTCCGATAATCCGACCATTCATCACTTACCACTATGCTTCATGGCACTAGTATCACTTGTAGAGTGATCTAAGATAACATAATTCTTTTCAAAATTTGAATCTTTCCTTACAGTCGAGAGCATTGGCAGAATTCTTATTCTGATGAGTTAAATTGATCGCTCCCCAAGTCAATACACAAAATCGAGGTCAACTGATGCCTTAAAATTATCTGATTAAATTAGCAACAACGTATTCTTAAATGAACCGTGAATAGAATAAAATTCACTTTTTGGCAACCGGTGGATTTACGAATGTATTAATAGTTGGGGTCGAATCGAAATACAAATCGATTTCAAATGCTTATTTTAAAGGCAGATGGGTTTTCCATCTCTAAAGGAGCAAACCAAACTTTCTTACCACATTTGGTACTCTTCCATACTCTTCCATATCTATAATAGTAAATAACTAACTTTTTTTTGTATCCCGTGATATCATAGGTAGGATTTAGTAAATAATGCATCAAAATTACCATTCACTAAAATAAGAGGATAAATGACGCAACAAATTTTGTCTGTAAAGAAAAAAAATATAAAACGTTAAAAACGACTATCAACTCATTTTTTTAACTCGAATTTCTTTCTTCTTGATTTTAGTTGCTTTATTTACACTAATCATATTGGTAGTGGTAATATTCTTTTGATTTTTAAATGAAGTATTGCTAATTATTATTCAGTTTTAAGTAGTATTTCGCTCATTAATTGTTTTTTCTTTAACTCCTCACACGGTCAGTCTAAAGGGCACAGATCTGTCAGCATCGCTTGAGATCTTATAGAGCACAAAATGTATTGCATCTGGAGAAATCACGCTCGGGTGCGAGTCTGAAATTTACTAACGCGCATTTATATAATTCCTACTGGAATAATGTCCTATGGTATAATGAAACCAAGATTGTTATTTGGCCTTAATTCAAATCGTCAAATTTGAAGGAAGGAACGGAAATTCAAGTCAGAGAACACTGTTCCAACTGTGAAAGAAGGTGACAATTTTCCCTTAAGATAACTTCATATAATTGAAAGAAGAATGACTGGAGCCATGTATCAAGACATATTGAACAAAAACTTTCTTATATCCATCAATGCTTTAAAAATAAAGCACAAATGAGTTTTTGGTGAACTTGTTGCGGGTTGTATGTTGAGTGAGGTGTATCAGAAGGTACATTTTTATAGGGTGAAAGTTATGCGTGTTTGCAATTTGGATTATCCCACAACA
This sequence comes from Acanthosepion lycidas, assembly GCA_963932145.1. NCBI lineage: Eukaryota > Metazoa > Mollusca > Cephalopoda > Sepiida > Sepiidae > Acanthosepion > Acanthosepion lycidas. Next base: position 18,225,512 of record OZ010582.1, on the reverse strand, counting down.
AATAGATTACACAAAGAACATAAGGACAATTGTATAACAAGGAATAACTGAACAACGTGATTAGAGATCAACAATAAAGAGAGTTTTATATACAATAAATACACATGCAAAGATAAACAGAATTTTCGTTGGTTTGGTAATTGAGATAATGTTGTGAAGAATGTTCATGCAGAATTGTGGTAAGTAAATTCTGATGCAGAAACAAAAATTATTTTCATTTTAATAACAAGCCAAAAGGGCTTGTTATTTAAATGAAAATAATTTTTGTTTCTGCGAAGTAAAATATCAAAATGTATTGTTCAAATGTTAGTGTGTGTGCATGTGTTATTTAGGAGTCAGAATTAAAGTTGTTAAGACTTGTTTGCCTTTAACTGATAGGCTAAATTGATGAATGTACAATTACTTTGACGTAATGAAAATGTTCACTCTTTAAGTCAATTGTAGGTGATGAAATATCCACATGGACAATGGTTATTTGAATGCTGCGTTGTTTGCTGAGAAACTTTAAGTGGTTTCGAGTCAGTAAATTGAACAGAGTGGAGTTTGTAAGGATCTCTTGAAATTTGATGACTGACAATATTCAGTCACCCCCTCCCCATGTGGCCCAAGGCCTTTTTAACGTGAGCTTTCCGAGCCCGTGGGCTCGGCCAAAAATATGCCCATTGAACCTGTATAAACGGGTTCAGGGCCGGTCTACCTCCCCGAAGGAGACTCCGCCCTTCGGCGTAGCCTTCTTCGGGTTCCTCCCGTCCGTAGGAAGAGAGTACAACCGGACAGTCGGTAGTGAACTACTGACTGACTTCAATTTGATGACTGGCGATATTCAGTCACCCCCCCACGAGGGCATCATGTGGCACAAGGCCGGTTTAACGTGGGATCTCCGAGCCCGTGGGCTTGGCCAAAAATATGCCCATTGAACCCGTATAAACGGGTTCAGGGCCGGTTTACCTCCCCGAAAGAGAATCCACCCTTCGGCGTGGCCTCCTTCGGGCGGGGAGGAGCCCGAAGGCAGAGAGTTCAACCGAACAGCCGGTCAAGACTTGAGCGACTGACTCAATTTGATGACTGACTGACTTGAATTGAGTTATGTGTTTGTTTATATAGAGATGGGTGTTTAAAATTCGGCTCCAGGGACCTTAGGCGGGAAAAGGTTCTGTTGTGACTTTGCTACAGTTTTAACCAATAGAAGTTTGAATTTTACTGAAACGAAATGTTGATTGGTTAAGGCTTTCTTTTATAGAAGGAAACATTTTTCTGAAAGGGGTAGAAGGTTAATATGGAAGATTCCACAAACTCATTGGACTCTTGGTGTTTTGACCATATGCAATATTGGTGCTCAACTTGCGCTTGACTTTACAAACATAAACTACGGCATTACCAAAATTGCTATTGCAATAAACGATAACGTAATATTCATATAATAATAATAATAATAATAATAATAATAATAATAATAATAATAATAACAATATAAGCATACAAACATGATAATATAATATATATACATACAGACGCACATATAGATATTGAGTATGTAGCAGCCACAGATGTTTGACCAGATGTACATACGTTAAAAATCCTATTAGCAGCAGCTACCCTTTTCAGCTTTTGGGCATGCGTAAAAATGAAAGCATGTGTAGCACGAATTTTTCAGACAGCACCACGAACGAGGTTGAACACAAATAGCTACGAGACACACTCTCTCAAACCTTCACTAATCAACCGATTAAGTTCAACCGCAATGTTTCTTTTCTTTTTATAGGAGATCATTCATAAGAACATTCCTTCAGTTTACATCTTTTATTCTTTAAATTCTCTTGATACTAAAAGTTCCCAATAGAATAAAACTTTATATTTCATTTTCTTTTGTCTGTACTTCTCTTCTAACCAATTCAGGTCGTGTTAATTGAGATTATCGTTAAACGACACAGTCTCACTATGTTACCCCAAAACACAAAGTAATATCGTAATGATCCATCAATGAAATTTAAGCTGTGCTTAAAGACTTACGCATTGTTTAATAATGTTTCTTTTTAAGCAACGGCACACCTAAGACGAAAAAGAAAATATCACGGCACACATGACAAAACTTTTAAAGCGTATACATTTAAATGTTATGAAATAAAACCATAGATTTAAAAAAAACATCACACACACGAATATGAACTTTATTTCAATCTTCTTATTCAATCATTTGTGCAGATTATTTAATGTGAAACTCTGCCTCGTTTTTTTCGCGATTTCTTCAATATTTGGTCGAATGTGCGATAAGCAGGCCCTCATTTCTCCTTCAGTTAAGCGTAGTCTTTCTCTCTTCTTACCTTTTATGTTATTTAGGGTTGAGAAGCCTAGTCTACCTAAATAAGAAGTAGAAAATTGGTATAAAACTGATAAAGCCTTTTTAGCTAATGTGGAATAAAAAGATTAATACTTATTCATTTATTAAATTACTAGTACTGTACCATTACTACTTCCGCACCCATACATACATACACACACACACACACACACACACACACACACACACACACATATATATATATATATATATATATATATATATATATATGCCGTGAAAATATTTCGCGGCAAACCTAAGAGTCGGCACTGCTGTTGAGACTCAATGGTCTAATACATCAAAAATATAATTTTATCCCCAAAGTTGTGGCTATCTAATTTTACTTTATTCTTGTGCTTATTTCAAAACTGCTGTCATCGAAATGACTCAATCAAATCCTCGAAGATAAATATTGAATAGAGAAAAATGTAGAAACGAATCAATAGTTCTATAAAAAAAATCAATAATGGTGTTGGAAAGAAATGAAAACGCCATAAAGAAGAAAGACTCTATTAAACTGTTGTAAAGGCATTAATCTTGATATGACTCTTGTGAATACTCATGGTGGACTGATTGACTTGGGGAGCGATCAATTTGACTAATCAGAATAAGAATTCTGCCAATGCCTTCGATTGCACGGAAAGATTCAAATTTTGAAAAGAATTATGTTATCTTAGATCACTCTACAAGTGATACTGGTACCATGAAGCATAGTGCTACCTGACGCATGGTCGGATCATCGGAGACTCAACCGCTTCTTCCACCAGGCTTTTCTAGAAATACAGTAAAGGATAAACACTTCCGAGACATTCAACACAAGTAAAATTTAACAATGTTCCGCTGCAAAAACGAAATAGTAAATATGAGAATTAAAGCACGAGTTATACCGGTTGATGAAACCAGCAGAGATATACGCATTCAAATACAATCAATTTTATTAACTTAGAAGCACATTTTGACAAATACTTCTTTAATATTAAACATCATCATCATCATCTTGCGGCCTCAGCCGAGATTGAACTCACTACACCTCTCCAGTATTCCCTATCTGTCATAGCACCTAAAAGATCTTCCTTAGGGATCAATGTGTCTCGTTTTATCCTATCTGGAAAGGTTAACTTGCGTGATCGATTGTCAGATGATGGGTGCCTCCATAGTACAAATGATGAAACGAGTTAAACATTAAACCGTCCTGGGTATGACGATAAACATTAAACCGTCCTGGGTATGACGATAAACTACATCTGCGTCCTGGGTAAGACGATAAACTACATCTGACAACAAGCCCTCCGATCAGGTGTTTTTAATTGCTGGTGTTCCAAAGTCCACCTAAAGTAGATTAAGAAAGCAGAAATTAATTGAGAAAGAAATAGAATTAATGTGAAAATTAAAGAATTAACGAATCTCAAGAATACTTCGGCCCCACACCAGTTTTGGGACGAAGTGTATATAAGCAGATGACTTTAGGGAGCTCAGAGACTTGGGCTAAGAGACCGCTTTGAGTTCCTCTGGCAACGTCTTTATCCACTGGGCCATCACCAACTAGTAAAGGCAGCAAAGTCCTCAAAGATACATGACCCAGTGGATAAAGACGTTGCTTAGATGCAGTGACTAGATCCAAAGAGTTGCGAGTTCAATACTAGACCACAGCAGTGATGAACCAAAAACTTGTAGAGTTGAGTTAAAGTGAAATAACTGAGACATCCGGAAGTGGCAGTGCACGTGGAACTAGAACAATCTACCCCGGTGGACCAAATAAAGGGTTCGATTCGAAATTCCGATCACCAGAAGAAGGCCGAAGCGTACAATGGCCGAAACGTTGTGAATATGAAAATGAGGACAACAGTCTGAATAATATAAACACATGTAATCATAATACCTCATCTCAGAGATATAGACATATTTTTTTATTCATTAATTTAAAAAAATGTCTGTGAACAAGAAAATTTAAATAAAAAAAATAACGACGAGTAAGTATAAGCTTATATTTCTGAGATGAGGTATTATGTACATTATTTACATTATTCGGACTATTGTCCTCATCTTTGTCGTCATATTTATTACAAATGTAATTGGAATGTTGAACTGAAGCCTTTATTTTGCTCACTGGGGTACACTCTTTGGGTCCTGTCACTGGCGAATATATACATGGAATATTTTGAGGAAATGGCATTAGAATCTATATCTCTAAATCCAACTATATGGTTAAGGTACCTAAACCATATAGTTGACTTTAGCCGACCAAGCATAGAAATGAATACAATATGGGAACCAGTAATAAGGAGTGCTAGAGAAGAGCAATGAATAACAACAAAAATTGCAATATAAGCACTGGTAAAAAATGGTAGCTGAGACATTAGGTTTATAATAGCCAGAAATTCATATATAGATGTCATCAAGGACACATGGCACAGTGGATAAAGGCGTTAGTTAGATCCAGTGACGGGACCCAAAGAGTGTGAGTTCAATACCCGGTCAAAGCAATGGAGAACTTTAACTGATAACTGGCATCCATTAATCATGGCACGTGGAACTAAAACAATCTACCCAGTGAGCGAAACGGTTCAGTTCGACATTCCAACCACCTGAAGAAGGCCGGAGCGTACAAGGGCCGAAACGTTGTAATGAATATGGCGTCAAATATAAGGACAATAGTCCGAATAATGTAAATAATGAGTAAGCATAATTTTTTTTGAAATAGAAAATGCATTTTTAAGATCTTTCTTTCAATTGCTCTCGCCACATAAATTTACTAAAATCGTTCAAGAGCATCTTTTTCTCTGAACAAAAACATTCTTTTCATTTATGTTTATTCAATTTTTCTTGTTTTATAGTTATTCATAAAATTTTAAATAATAAATATTGCATTGTTGTTGATTTACATATTTTAATAATTTTGTATTTTTTTTATAAATTTTTGAATTCGCTTGTGGATCACCCTTCTGACCTCCCTGACTTCATGCTTTTCAGCCAACTTTAATCTTCAAAAATTTAAATGTCAATCTCTATTTACTGTCTTCCTTATTGCTCTTTTCTCTTCCCGCTCATTACTAATGTTTCTCTTCCTAATTCTTCCACTGCCTGTAACCCCCCCTCGTGTCTTAGTGCCTTTACTGCCTTGCATAGAGTGGTATCGATTAAAAAAAAGATTTCTTTTCAAATTTATTTCTTTATAAAATCTAAAGGTAAAAAAAGATAAAAAACCGCAATTCTCCAAGTATAATACGCATTTTTTTCTAAAAAATAATGAGCAAAATTTAGGGGTGCGTATTATGCCCAGCTACAAAAATATCTTTAAAAAATTGCCGTTTCATAGGTCGATTTCAGTTGTGAAATGACTACTCACCACAAATATACGACAATTTGACACTAACATTCGGCGATTGCGACCCCATAAGGATGTCAAATACAATCATATATACCTAACAATACTTACAAATGTAAAATAAAATAAGAATTATCAGACGACTAAATTAGAATAATATTATTCTATGTTTAAAACCATTTAAGTGTAAGAAACGTTGGCCATAATGGAATTGGGGAGGTACAATTTATAAGGTTTGATTACCAAACAAGGGGTGCGTATTATGCATGAGTAGAAGCAATTTCTCACACTTTCAGCACATTTTTAAGGATGCGTATTATGGATGAAGGCGTATTATACATGGGGAATTAGAGTAATAAAAATCGCATTGTAATTGGTTCACAGTTTTATAATCTTGTAAATAAACATTCCCGAGGGAGTCAAAAGTGTATACTTTAATAGCAGTGTCCAGCAAATAACCATCCTGTTGACACTTTTTTTTTCAGACACGAACGTTAAAAATTGCTATGTCCACACATTAATAAGTTAAGCAGAGATAGTGGGTATCCGCCATAAGCCGCTCACGCTAATTCCCGTTGATAGCAACAGTCATATTGCTACCATCTGATAACTTTGGTTCAGTTCCGTTTTGTTTATCCTGTATCTCTTGTATGCCATTCCATTCAGTCGATGGTTAATAGATCAGTCATGTTCATATAAATGCGGACTTCAGGGCTTAGAGCTGGTATCAACGTAAATTCCTCACCTGTTGTGGACTCGTGTAAAATGCTGAAGACCTGTTGTGGCATAAATATCGACTCACGTTGTAATTCTTCCTTTGTTCCTGGTCAATTGTGTTAGCATCGATCACGGAACGCCGAGAGAATAAGAAAGACATTTTGAATCGAACGCGGTGTTCACGACAGTGGGGGTGGGCGGCTTTGGCATTGGCTAACGTTAATCCCGTTAATGAAATAACTGAATTATTATGCAGCCCAAGTCGTAAACTCTAACCTTAGTCCGAATCATTTTCGCTCATTGCTCATTTTGCAGTTTCTCAACTTATCCAGTAAAAGAGAGAGAGAAGGTGGGGGGCAGATGTTTAAGGTTTCCGACTAAAGCTTCACCCTTTCCCGCTTCTTTTTTTCCTTTCTTGTTTGATTTTTCTCTCTTTCAAATATCCTTACTGACTCTCTCTATCTCTCTTCCTTTCTTTTGTATTCTTCCCACTACTTTTTGCATTTGTTTCTTGTCTCTTTTTTCTTCTGACTTATTTGCCTTCTCGGCTGTAACGTTCTTTTTCTTATTGTTTCATCAACTGCTGCCCTCCAATGTTTGTTACTTTCCTTCTTTTTTTCCTTACATTTTCTCTCTCGTCTCTGATATTCGTTCGCTTTCTCTTTCTCGTTCACTTTTTCTTCTCTCTTTCTCGCAGGTTTTTTGTATTCTTCATTCCTTCTCATTCACTATTTCTCCTCTCTTTCTCGCTCATTTTTGTATTCTTCATTCGTTCTCGTTCGCTTTTGTCTCTCTTTCTCGTTCGTTTTTTTTATTCTTCATTCTTTCTAGTTTGCTTTTTCTTCTCTGTTTCTCGCAGGTTTTTATATTATTCTTTTTTTCTCGTTCACTTTTCTTCTCTCTTTCTCGCTCGTTTTTTATTCTTCATTCTTTCTCATTCGATTTTTTTTTCTCCCTTTCTCGTTTACATTCTTTTTTTTCTTTCTCGTTCTCTTTTCTCTTTTCATAGTTAACTTTTTCTTCTTCGCTTTTGGTTTGCTTCTTCTGTCTCTCTCGTTCGCCCGTTTTTCTCTCTTTCTCGTTCGCTCTTTCTTCTTTTCTTCTTCTTAGCTTTTGCAGCTACCTTTCTCGTCGATATTTTCTCTCTTTCTCATTTGTTTTCTTTTCTTTCTTCTTTCTTTATCATTCGTTTTTTCTTCTCTCTTTCTCGTTTACTTTTTCTTTCTCTATCGTTCACTGATTCTGCTTCTTTCTTGCTCCTTTTTTTCTACTTTATTGGTTGGTATTTTCCCCTTTTTATCGTTTTCTTTTCGCCATCTCTTTCTCATTCGCTTTTCTTCTTTGTTTATCGTTCGCTTTTTCTTTTTTTATGATCGATATTTACTCTTTCTTTCACTGTTCTTTGTTTCTTCTTCTCTTGTTCATTTTAATCCCATTTTCTCCCATTACCCTTTCTTTTAATGCTTCACACACACACACACACACACACACACACACACATATATATATATATATATATATATATACAGACACACGCAAACTTACATGCAAACATTCAAACTCTCTCTCTCTCTCTCTCATTAATATTTCTGTATTTGTCTTCAACCTTTTCCTCTATTCCCACCGAACTCTTTGTCATTCCCCTTCTCTCTTTCCTGTTGCCTCTCTATCTTACACTGGAAATATAGATATTTTAAGTCTCTCTCATCTTCTGATATGTCTCAGTTTTTCCTTCTCTTTTACTTATTGTCACTATTCTTTTTTTCTATCTTTCCCTCTCTATGTGTCTCTCTATCACCCTCTCTCTCTCTCTCTCTCTCTCTCTCTCTCTCTATATATATATATATATATATATATATATATATATATATATATATTTCTTTCATTTTCTCTCTCTTTTTTTTCAAACGCATATGCGTGTTTATATATGCATTCTTCATTCATATAATTCATGAAGCTCATTCTCTCACGCACAGAGGGGGAGGGCGGAGAGATCTTAAGAATGAAAGACTGGCATTGAAAAATCGATTCTCAGTCCCTTCAATGTGTCTGAATCACAAATTGACTAAATCCAGTTCTGGTGAGGGACTTACCATCGGGCTGGACTTTTCCCATTGCACTTAGAGGAGGAGGGTCAGGATCAATCCCTGGGCTTAATAATCCCAAGAATGCGTGCGATTCCCATTTTAAATACGGCCTTGTGAATAAATACCACCGTTGTAAAAAGAATAATGCCTAGAACGAGAAAAATGTTTGGAATGCAGCGGAACGCAATGGATTCTGACTCGGTTACGCGTCAAAAGAAGAACGAACTACAAAAGATATCGAGGGCGAATGAAAAAACCTTTGACCATTTTAATGTGTCTCTCATTTAGTTGCTTTATCTACTTGCAAAACACATAAAAAAAGGCGCCACTAAAAGAATTATTTTTAACTCCGTAACCTGTAGGATCATACAGGGCATCATGTATATACTGCAGCCGAAGTAGAGGTGGTGTTTATTGGGCAAGATAGCCTGACGTATCCTAACCCTCTCCAGTCCGGTTTTGAATTCAGAGTTTTTCCTTCTCCTAGACCGGTTTTCACTCAAGGTTACCTGCTATTTACCCATAGCTAGGAGGAGAAGAGGATTCATACCTTTCCCAAGGGTATTAGCACGTAAGTGAATGTAATGGATCCGACTGGAATTCGAACTCGGCTCTCCGATTCCTCAAAAAGAGCCCCTTTCCTCCACCGTTCCTCCCAAACTAAAAGAACGTTTTAAGAGGTTCGTTTTTGTTGATCGTCTGTACTACGGCAGCTGTTCAAAGTATCAGGTTACGATTTTGCTTGTTCCTTCGTTAGCGCGATCGTTTCGCCCTGCCAATACATAATAAATGCTGGATTATCCCGTTTTGATCTCGAGGGGAAGACGGCAAAGACACATCAGAGATGATGTTTGGTTTGAGAAAGAAAGGTGAAAGTCAAAGAAAAAAGGAGAAAGAAAGAAAATTAACTACAGTGTATGAAACATTGAGTAAAAATCTTAAAAGTCAAAGAAAAAAAGAGAAAGAAAGAAAATTAACTACAATGTATGAAACACTGAGTAAAAATCTTAAAAGTCAAACAAAAAAGGAGAAAGAAAGAAAATTAACTGCAGTGTATGAAACATTGAGTAAAAATCTTAAAAGTTAAAGAAAAAAGGAGAAAGAAAGAAAATTAACTGCAGTGTATGAAACATTGAGTAAAAATCTTAAAAGTCAAAGAAAAAAGGAAGAAGTCAAGAGAGAAAGAAAATATAGAATATGTGTACAAAAACGGAACAAAATTAAAAGAAAGGAAAAGTGAAGAAAGAAAATGACAATAGAAATGGAAAAGGAAAAGAAGGAAAGAAATGAAACGTGTTGAAAAGAAAGAAAGAAAGACATTATAAGAAAAATTAATAAAAATCGAAAAAAGAAAGAAAGTAAGAAAGAAAAGGGCGAAAATCAGAAGAGAAAAGGAGAAAGAAAGATAGAAAAGGGAGAAAGTCAGAAGAGAAAAAAGAAAGAAAGAAAGAAAAATAAAGGTGTTAATAACGCTCTCATGTGTTGAACGCCTGCTTCAATGAAATTGAAAAACTTCGCAACCATATTAATGTGTTCGGTAAGTAATTATAAGTCAAGCTACTAAGGCAGAACCAGTGATTGAATGTAAGAAAATGGGCCTAGATTTAGTGTATCATTTCGTCTATTCGACAATATATGATTTATTATTCATTTTAAAGTTTAGTTTGCAAAGAGGGATTTTGAGTTCGCCATGAGGTTAGAATAATGTCCGCCTACATGATCTCATGCTACTCAAATAACTTTACCATATGTTCGATGATTTCTCTAACACGATCAACAGTCCTGTCTCCCATTGAACATGTATGGGATATGATGCGCCAACGCCTGACTCATTCAGTCAGCTCACCTCCAACTCTTTTTGCATTTTCTTAATAGGTGCAACAAGTCTAGATTGTGTTGATCGTTCTGATTAGTTTGGTTTATTTTGTTTTACGGCATATCAACCTCAATGGGTTATTTAATGCTGACAAGATTTTTATTACTGGTAAGATTTTTGTTCAAAAATGTACTGCTGGTAATATTTTTCTCTACAAACGTACTGCTGATATTTTTTTCTTCAAAAATTGCTGGTAATACTTTTTTCTTCAAAAATTAATTGCTGGTAATACTTTTTTCTTCAAAAATTAATTGCTGGTAATAATCTTTTACAAAAATGTATTTCTGGTATTAAAACGGTGTTTTGACCCCAGTTTGGGATTTGACTATTTGCTCATAGCTGGAACACTAACCAGTGCTACAACCTTGGGTCAGGGTGAACATCAGCAATTAAGAGGTGGTTCCACGCTCCTCAAAACCTCCTAATCAGAGACCTTGCTGTTGGATGTAGTTTATCGTCTTATCCAGGACGGATCAGAGAAATTATCGAACAGATGATAAACATATGACAATAAAGTCCGTTGAGTAGCACGGTCATCATGTGGGCGGGTATTATTCTTCTGGAACAGTACATTATCTTTTGCATGTCGCATAAATGGTCACCTGTGCTGTGGATGCCGTGTGATCGTATACTGCTGAGATTGAAATTCTTCGATCTTGGTGAGTATCCTTACTACGTTGTCATCCAAAGCCTGTTCTACAGGTGTGAAAATGTTCTTTTGGTCACTGTTGCCAGCATATTCTCTGAAGAAACCAACCAGCCTCGTGAAATCTCCTACCAAATGGTGTTTCCGTTCCATAATATCAGCTCAGGGGGGGGGGGGAGTCGTATTCATTTTATCGCAGCTGACAAAATAACCAGACACCAGAAATACAGTTCTACTGACAGATATTGAATATATGACATTTTTTTTATCCGTGGCCCGTAGGGTCGTAGGGGAACAATGTGTACTGCAGCCGCAGTAGAAGTGGTGTTTCTTGGGCAAGATAACTTGACAGAGCACAATCCACAAGTAGGTTTTGAATTCAGAGTTTTTCCTTCTCCTAGACCGATTGCAACTGAAATTGCAAGGCAACTGTTGTGATGTCTTCCCTCTAATGAGTCTATTGTGGACTCTTCCACTTATTATAAAGTTAGTAGGAAAAGTAAGCATCGGGGGAACAGTGATAGATTGAACACTGGTCAACCGACACACACTCCCAAGTCGTGTATCATTCTTCTGTTGTATTTACTGTTCAATACACTATTTATATGCAACCTCTTGTTTTATTATCTCTTAACCAATTACTTGGTCACAACAGCAACCTATTTATCCATAGCTGGGGGAGAAGAAGAGGATTCGTACTTTTCCTAAGTAAGTGAATGTAATGGATCCGACTAGAATTCGAACTCGGCTCTCCGATTCCTCAATCCGCTATCCATTACTCAATTCCGTAATTGGCATAATACGCGGCAAATACGAAAATATTATAGAGAGCATGAACTACAAAGAAACTGTTGCTAATAACCAGCGAAAAATGTAGCTGGAATTTTAGGGACGCATAATAAGGAAAGACGTGGGTGAATTTAATACTCATATGACAAACCGAAAAATAAGAAAAAAGATGGAAACAGCGAACAAAATTTGACAAAATTGAGCAATAGATTCATAGATAATAAATTATAACCGAAAGTGACAAAAGATAGGGAGATGTGGAGAGCCATAATCACATACGTTCTAAAGATGATGAATAAAAAATCTAAAGAGATGATTAAAAAAGTTGAGAAGTAGGGCAAAAAACAAGGTTATCACTAACGTTTCTATCCACAGACATTTTCTCTTGTCTTTATCCAACATCACTGAAGAAACTCACCAAATATTTTTTCTTTGACAAATAAGACGCATTTCGAAGAAGAAGATATTTACCGAATGTTTTTCTTCAACAAATAAGACGCATCTCTCTCTCTCGAAGAAGGTATTTATAGAATTCCTCAACCAGACATTCTTTCGTACTTCTTGACTTTTGGCACACATCACCAAGTCGATCCGAAACAAAAAGTGCCACCACCAGAGATCGTGACATTATATCGAATTGATGCCGTGATAGATTCACAAACAGACCGGAATAAACGAACGTTCAGGTTACGTTTTAGATATATCTTTTGATTATTTCCCAAACACGAGACGGTACGGCTTAGGAATTTACATTCTACGCCTAACTGTATTATTGTATTTAATCTTGTTAGTATTGTTATGTCTTAGAATCACGACATTCTCAACCGATTGCGGGGGGGGGGAATTCATTTGCGATATTTAGCAGTTTTCTTTTTTAAAAGAATATGTGTTTTAAATGTATGAAATAATTAAATCACTTTATCTAAGAATCATAAAACAGTATCCTTATCTTTTACTGTACAGCCAGTACCGTCATTTTCAAAAAGATGAAGTACCAAAAAAAAAAAAAAAAAAAAAAAAAAAGAAAAGAAAAATAAAGACAGTACAGTAGACGGTCTCGCTATTCCAATTTGTAAAAAAAAATGACGACCGGATGTGTATGAATAACAGGTAAAAAAGTAATGTAGCTGTGGCATAAGTAAAGAGGTAATGTATCTGTGTCATAATAAGCAAAGACGTAGTGTAGCTATGGTATAATAGGTAAAGACAGACAGTACAGTGAACGGTCTCGCCTTTTTCCTTTGTAAAAAATGACAGCCGGATGCGTATGAATAATAATTTAGCTGTGGAATAATAGTTAAAGAAGTAATGTAGATATGCTATAATATGCAAAGACGTACTGTAGCTGTGACATAATAGGTAAACAGGTAGTGTATCCCGTATTCCAAATGTAAGGAGAACGTTCAACACGATCAGCTTTTTTTTTGCCAATAATTGTTACTGGAACAGACTCCAGCATGGATGTTTCCTTGGAAACGAACCTCTTCGAGTCAAGGGTGAGTCTTTACCTATTTTCCTTATCTTCATAATCTTTATTCCCTACCTCCTCTTCTTTCGCCAATACCAAACCATATTCATCATTACTATTTTATCAGTAGATCTGAGTAGATCTCGAGTTTTGAATCGTGTGAATTTTAGTATAAAAAACAAACATTTATTTTAACAGCAAGAACAATGGTTAACAAACATCGTTCTCCATATTTTCATCTGGTATCTCAATCTTCATTGTTTTTAACGCAACTATATATAGCGAGTATCTGCTTATATGCGCCTAACGTTTGGAATCGGGAAACTGAATGTCCTTTAAAGATAACTTAATTCGAAAAGGAACACGGGATAGATAACGCTGACCTCATTAGAGGTTGCTGCAGGTCAAGCAGTTTATTTATTTCTAAAAACAACATTTATTTATTTCTAAGAAATGAAATGTCGTGTGAGGTGCAGACTGCTTAGCAGCATCGAAAACTGAATCAGTGAAGCGAGATGATCTATGTTCATTTCGCACTATGGCCCTTGGAAAAGGCATTAATTATAATAAATGAGACAACAGATATTGAAAAATAGTCTTGATTAAAAAAAAATTACATGCAGTAATTATGTAACGTCGGTTACTTTGAAAAAAAAAGTGTTTTCTTAGAAAATTAAAAAAAATTCCAATATAATTTCATTCTATTTTTCATTTGTTATTATTTATTTTATTCCTGATTGCATTGTTTATATATATATATATATATATATATATATATATATATATATATATACTTAATAGTAAATTTCGTCCTTTATTAATTTTTCTCTCAATAATAAAAAATGTTCTTATATATTTAATGACAATTTCATACTTGTATTATTTTTATTCTTTTCTTGTATATTGATTCAATTCCTTTGGATGTCGTTCTACAGAAGGATGCTAAGGATATCATGGACCGGGCGTGTGAGCAACAATGAGGTCGTAGAGAGGATGCAAACAAGGAGGAGGCTTATAATTAACATCAGGAAGAAGCAGCTGATGTTCCTGGGATATATACTTGTATTGAATTACATATTTGTATTAGTTTTATTCTTTTCTCATACATCGATTCGGTTCTTTTATTGATATTAAAGTAATAATTTGTCAAACTGGAACATTTGATAAAGAACCGTTTACTCCGACATCCAATATAAAATATGGTTGTCATGGTAGAGAGCTTACTTGTTCCAATGATCCCAAGAGCGAAACGGCCTGGAGTTCCAACTCGTGTAGGGACATCTATAGCGGGAAGGTCGAAGAGGAAGAGCCAGACTGAAAGTGACCAACTCCCGAAGACACCAACTACGGAATCTACACGATCTCAACAGCCAAACAGGCGAAAGATGGCAGCGCAAGTCGGCCTGGTGTAACCAAGGTGGACCTTGACAGACCAAGCACCCGAGAGCCAGGTTTGCCAGATCTCGCTTGTCTCAATCCCTTTTGAGCCGCATGGGAGGAGCTTTTGACCAAGTGTATGGGCTTCTCCGTCGCTCAGAGTTGTCCATCAAAATCAAATTCACGCGAATGGTTTCGTCAAACTCTCCTTGATTCGCAGCTATCTTCGCCATCGCCACTAGAGAGGAGAAAGAGAATAGGGAGAAAAAATGACGATCCCGATGACCGGATGCGAGCGGGTGCTGACAACATATTTTGGCGAATTTTTATGCCAGTAAATTAAAACTGCTTTTTAAATTGCTTATAACAATTCTAATCAAATCAACATTTCTGGACCAAGTGAGCATTATTAACATCTTTTTTAAGCAATTTACATAAAATATACAAAAGAGACCTGTGATTATATGCATTGTAGATATTTAGAAACCCTGGCAAAGCCGAGTACATCTGCTAGTATCTGGTATGTCTTTCAGCCTCTTTTGGATATAACAGCAAAATTGTCCAAATCGTGTAACAACATGGGATAATTGTCCATCCCACAAAATGTTTAATATCTAAAAAAAACACACTAAACTAATTTCTTTTTTTTCCAGGTTTCCAGATAAGATGTTTATCCATCTTGACACCATTTGTCGTAAGAATCACTGAAAAACTCTTTGAGTTATTCAGCTAGAAAGAGAACAGGATAAAATCGTTTTATGTCAGCCCCACTGTCTTCTCAACTGAGCAACAGTGAGAGGTAAAAGATCATTCAGGCCTTCAGTAATGGTACCAATATTCATAGTCTGGATTCCATCTTCAAAGTCCATTCAAGAACCATCACGAGAACGGTGAATAATTTTAAAAAAGGAGCAGTAGAGAGGAAAACTGGATCAAGAGCTTACAACAGGAAAAGAGATCATCATTTAAACTTAGAACTAAAGAGATTAATTAGAATGGATCCAACTCAATCCATAAGACATTTTGCACGTGAGCGAAGAGTTTTCAGCAGTAAAAAAAGACTTGAAGCGCGTGAGACACTTTATTACTCTAGAACAGAAAGTTAGAAGGCTAGAGAGAGCGAAGATCATAAGTTGGAAAATGATCTTAGAATAATATATATATATATATATATATATATATATATATATATATATTTGAACTTTATTTCAATCTTTCATGAGCTTCTGATCCTTAGCTATGATTAATTAATGATGAACATATCATTTTCGTTTATGATCGAATTCATCACAATTCTTCTGTTAAGCTTGGAGAGTAATTATACATTCTTATTGCGCAAAGTCCAATAGTGTTATAAAAACCTCGTAGAATTCCAGTAATATATGTTCAATCATTTCTAAGGTACAACGGTTCAAAGCTTAATCTAACAATTGGATAATTATGCTGTTACACTCGGTATTGCTTTCGACAATCTTCCCTAGCAAGAAAAGTAAAAGACATTTAGTACTATTTTCGCACAATTCGACTTTTTTTTATGAAAATGTAATTGACTTTTGTAGACTGTGACAATAATAATAATATTATTTGGCCAAAACTTACACATTATAGAGTTACACTTAAACGAAAATTCAGAAGCTTTACAAGAGACGGCAGAAAATGTTGCCTCGAAATTTGAAGACGCATTGGAATAACGAAAAGATGTCTTCCAAAAGCTAAGCAAAGTATTAAGAAACAAGAAATGTGTTCAGAAACACTGAATAGAGTACTCAGCCTGTATGTAATATTAATCCTCCCATATAAATTTGAATTCTGGACAATTACCTCACAGCTGAAGAGGAATCTTGAAGCAACAGATATCTGGTTCTACAGGAGGATGCTGGGAATACCATAGATGTATTACATGCAAGTAACGAGAAAGTTTTAAGGAAAATGGAATAAAAAATTACATACTTAGAATACAAACAGTTGAAATTACTCGAATGCATAATGAAGAAAGACGGCCTGGAGAATCTGACACTCACAGGATATATTAGAAGCAAGAGGAGCAGAGAAAAATATTGGTTGCTTGCTTGGTTGGTCGATTTTGTTTAGCGGTATATCAACACCTCTATGGGTTACTGAATGCCAAAATCTAAATATTTCGAACGTAATTTTATGGCTTCAACTCCAGATAAAATGTGTTGTTGGTCATTTTGCGATACAATTTATTGTTGGTAATTCTGCTTTTAAATGTATTGGTAGTGAAACTATCGTTAGTAATTTTGTTTTTATAATAATGTATTGCTGATATTGATGTAATTTTATACTTTCATAGTGTTTGGGGGTTCACTATTTGCCCATAGCTTGGACCCTAACAAGTACTACCACCCCGTGCCAGTGTGGATCTGGCAACAATAACAATTAAGAGGTGATTCCACTCTCCTCAAAACCTTCAATCTCCCGATCAGTGGCCTTGTTGCCGGATGTAGTTGGAAACATTGTGTAACTTACCTAATGACCTTGTGTAAATGGATGGCAGAAAAGTGAGTAGGAGGGATAGTAAAGAGACAAATGCTGTTAAGAGCTAGGAAGGATAGGAAGTTGTGGAGACCCATTGGCCACGAAAGAAGAAGAAGCGCAAACAGCAGCCAATCCCATTTTGGTTACTGATAAGTAATATTAGTCTTCGGTCTGTACAAATTTCGCATGCGATGTACACTGAAGGCAGAGGTGGGGTCCTTTAAAATTGATCCACTACATTTCCCGCCTAAAAGGACGCACGTCTCTTATTTCAATTCAGATGAATCACGAACAGCGCAATTGTAAAAAGTCATTAAACTGTGTGTTGTTCTCATGATTAGCTAACAATCTGTCACGTACGTTGACCGAGATGTGACGAGATCACGGCTGGGCGTCTGAACTCGGCGTTCATTAGTGGAAATAAGATTTGAACTGGCGCTTCTGACTCTGGTTTTAATTTATGGAAATTGATAAACGAGTTTGTTGTTGGCATTCTGGCTTTAGAAATCCGATTTTTCAGTGATCACACAGGTGATAACTCTTATTAGAAGAGCATTCAAATTAAATTTATGTCGTTTATGTCTCGTATTAAACATAGTCCGCGCCATTGCACTAAGGTTTGATTTGTTTTACGGCATATCAACCTCATTGGCTTATTTAATGCCGACAAGATTTTTATTGCTGGTAATATTTTTGCTTTCGTTGGTTTTACGGCATATCAATCTCAATGGCTTATTTAATGCCGAGAAAATTTTTATTGCTGGTAATATTTTTTCTTCAAAAATCTATTGTTGATATTTTTTTTCCAAAAATATATTACTGGTAATTTTTTTTCCAAAAATGTATTACTGGTAATTTTTTTTCTTCCAAAAACGTGTTACTGATAAAAAATTTTCCAAAAAAGTATTGCTGGTATTATTACCTATTTTTATACTTTCATAGTTTGACTTTAGTATGGGGGGTCAACTATTTGCCCATAGCTTGGACCCTAACAGGTGCTACCACCCCGGGTCAGGGTCGATCTGGAAACACCAGCAATTAAAGGTGCTTCCACGCTCCTCAAAACCTCATCAGAGGCATTGCTGTTGGATGTAGTTTGTCGTCTTACCCAGGACGCGGATGTAGTTTATCGTCTTACCCAGGACGGCATTGCACTAAGATGAGTTTACTTTTCTTATACAAGGTTACAAGTATAGGTTAATTAGTCAAGACGAAACTAAAGTAGTAATTATGCTAACAATTATTGTTCCTTGCTATACAATGAGGCTCCAGTTAAGTATGGAACAAGGCCATGCGTGAAGCACACAATGAGGATTCTAATCCACTACGACGTGCAAAATCGGTAGATACCCAATGAGGATCAAAGTCACAGCGGCAACGAATTTTAAGTTCTCTGCGATATCAATATTTACAGAACTGAAAGGAAGAAAAGGCGGTCATGGATCTTCACAGCTTCCTTTAATATATTATCTATGAATTACTAAGGAAGATAGTCGAATTGTTTTCTCTTGCCTTATTCATGGTTTCGAATTCAGTTGTCGGTAATGTTGAACCTTCGTGGCCGAGAAAACGAAATATCAAAAGGAGAGTTTTTCCCTTGATGCCGCTATTATTTTAACTACCTTCACCCCTCGGAAATGTTTATTGTTTCAAAATATATATATATTAAATATATATATATATATAGTTATACTCGTTTGGAAAAAACTTTGGTATTTTGGCTTGTAATTGAACAAACCAATGTCCAAGGAAAAATGAGGAATAAAAAGAATTAAGACCATGGAATTGAGGTAAAAACAATCGTCCAGAATCCAAGCTCAGAGAAAAAAAAACTCCAAAACGAGTAAAGCAGAAGTAACTGCATAAAGTGCTCAATACGCTAAGTAGAGCAATCCTAACTATGCACGTAAAGAGCCAGGTATATCGTCAGGGTAAGCTGGCCAAAGAGGTAAAATTGGAACGGAATATATATTGCCTACAACATAAAAACAACCATGACTACGTGGCTAACTAAAAAAAATAAAAAATAAAAAAATAAAAATAGCCATTTTGTTTCAACACTTTTGTTGTCTTATCAAGTGATGGTGTTGAATGTAGAATAAAGTGCTTTCCTCTTTATTCTACATTCAACACCATCACTTGATAAGACACCAAGACTGTTGAAACAAAATGGCTATTTTTGTAGTGATTTTATAACATATTTATGTTATAATTTTCGAATAAATAATTATATATATATATATATATATATATATGTGTGTGTGTGTGTATGTGTGTGTGTGTGTGTGTGTGTGTGTGTGTGTGTGTTCCAGTATTAAATCAAGATTCCATTAATATCTATTAAGTTTAAGTCAGTGAAGATCAAAGAAAATTTTTGTTTAGCTAATTATCTGTTTAAAGAAGGCGTGCCTGCCTCAAATATCGGCATTCTAAAATCACGTGTTTTGCCTGGTCTACACTATTGATTTCCGTCATAAATTGGAATTACATAATTATATAACAGCCAAGACGCTTAATATTTTCTGGTTTACGGCCACGGCAATAAGGATATTTATTTCCGTAAAAACGTGGCACAAGGCCTAAAAAGGGGGATTGGGGAAGGACGGTCATCATTTGTCTTAATTTTGAAACTTAGCCACAACCACTGACCCAATCAAACAAAACAATATTCCTATCACCAAAACAACACATTCATACTTACCTTTCTTACTACATCCACCAAAATACCTCATTGTCTCAATGAAAATCCTAAATAGTCCCCCATATGTACAAATATTGTCTGTGGGAGGAGGTCAATAAAACAACAAGTTAAAATATCCCCAATGATTATGTACAATATGACTTAAAATATTTATATATAACTAAACAAAATCATATTAGTGATAAAAACCCCCACAAGCCTTAAATATGGCAGAAATATCAGTTAACTGGACAAAATCGATGCGGGGCTATAAAAATATAGAAAACATTCATCCATCCCAAGCACTCACACAGACACTCACTCATTCTGACACAACAACAAATACGAAAAAACACACACGCGAAACGAAAGGCGTTCCGCATCCACCAGAGAACTGACATCACTGACCACCTAAAGAGGGAGGGGATGGGGAATTAAAATTAAAGAAAAATAGGGACAGAAATAAAAGGGGCCGATGAGCATACATACCCTAGCTAAGTTTATAGAAAAATGAAATTAAAAATTCAAAAAACCAAACCTAAGCTAACCTAATTTTGGGATGGGTTGCCCATGTTCAACCGAGGTAAAGCAATATCATGATTCCTAACCGGCATCAGAGTGTCACTCAAGGTCAGCCCCTTTCACACGACACAAACGCGCAAGATTTAGCCGAATTCTGATGAAGTGAGTCGCCGCCTTTCAGTCCTAATTCTAACCTTAAACTGATATTTAAAGTATAAGATCAGTTGGGAAGAAGTGAACTTCTCGCCTTCATAGAATACCTTCTGACGTGTCGTCCAAATCACAACTCTCATAACACCTAGCAAGCATAAGAACACATAATGTTCAGCCCTCGTCAGCGGCGGAGCCACATTGCTACAAACAGAAGCGTCCTCAAAGACAAAGATCCTTCCAGACAGCATGCGAACTATGAGGCCTTCAACATACCTGCACAACGGCGCTACCACCCTGCAATGGAAGAAGGCGTGACCAATCGTCTCGACTTCTCCACTACAGCGGCGGCAGTTTGGATATTTCTCCAAGCCCGCTGTGCAAAGTCTCCTGCCGACCTAGAGGGCCCCACGCATCACCAGCCTGGTGAGTGATGCTTCATTGTTATTGAGACATTTCAACACGGGCGTCCAAGGCCATATTGAGCGAGCCTCCTGCTTCGTAAGACCGAGCTCGTCAAGCAATTCCTCACGAACAGCCCCCCGCTGACAAACACCTATTATAATGCCTTACGAGACAACGCCTGGACGTTGGAGAGGCCATCCGACGCCCGTAAGAGGCGTTTCAGAGCACGACGACATTCACGATAGAAGGAGCACTCAACTTTGGGTAAACGGTAGGCCACGGCAGTAAGACATCTAGTGAAGTTCAGACTTTTTATATAAGTAAATTGATCCTGCAAAATGACTCTGATAGCCATGGCCTATGCGATAGTCGGCCAGGTATACCGATGTACATGACTTATATAATTTCTTTCGCAAGTATTTATTGTACCATGAATTAGATAAGCAAGTGTGTCGCAAGTCTGCTGATGGCGCGTCCGGAATTAATGAACGTCTGCTGTTTCTGACGTCAGCAAAAGCACAGGGGAAAACGAGCAACAGAATTTAGAGAAGATGGCTAGACTTCTTCATAAAACGTTAATACCAATGTCATTGGGAAAACATCTGCTTGCATAATAAAGTCTGACATAGTCTATAGATGTGTCCAAGAAAAAAGTTTTAAATGTTGATAAAAGCGAAGATACTTTCGATGAATAAAAGAAGTACATATTGACAAAATATCATGGCTTTCCACAACTTCCTTTCTTTTTACTCTAAGCAACGTCTGATTCTTTGCCATCCTTTTTTGTGCAAGCACAGCCGGTATTTCCACAAACTTTTAGATAGGTCACTCACTGTTTCCGATATATACATACTAGAGCTTCCTGATAAGCGTTTGGCCCGAAACAGTTCCCAAAATCTGAACAATCCTTAGAATTTTTGAAGAGTTTCTTGGATGAACCAAAGACGTTTCACATACGCACACAAACAGAAACACACACACACACACACACATACACACACACATTTATTGTTTTAAACGTTAGAAAACGTTATAATATATTCAAAGTTGTTATAATGAATACTAATAAAAGATGTCGGATTAAAAATAAATCCATTAATTCTTCATATATGTATATATGTATATATAAACAGAAAATATATTAAATAATTGTGGGACTTGATCCATTTCATAATATGTTGTCAATGTTTGCGTTAAGGTACGTTTCGTGAGCAGATATGATCGTTCGGGAAACATCGTTGGAGATTTGTTGTTTATAAACAGTAATTCGGACTAATCCGGCGCTTCTCAACAGACCGTTCCAGAGCATTTACTTAAAAAAATTGTATCTAATAAAATAACGTATATATGTATATATAAGTGAACACTGGGGTTAGCAACGAACGGCAACAATCTATTTCATGCTTGAACGCAATTTTCAGACCACTTTTATATTTTTATTTCTACGTATGATTTATCTCTGATAGTCAGCGCTTTTATGCATAAATACCTTAAAACTATATTTTTTATCATATATATATTTATCATTTATATATATATATATATGTGTGTGTGTGTGATATATATTGTAAAAAATATAGTTTTATATCAGGTCATCCCATAAGTTCTGTCCGAATTTTAACTTTTTGTTAAAATGAACGAAATTTAAAGAGTATTTTATAATGTCTAATGGAGCTGAACATTATTGTTATATTTAGATGCATTTAAACTGATCAAATTTTATTTCAGAGAACAATAAAATTAAATTTTGTTTGATTAAAACCCTGCTAAGATGGAAGTACCCAAGAATCATTTGAGTCACATAATGTTTTATGAGTTTAAGAAAGGAAACTCAGCAGAAATATTCACTCAGTTTATGGAGAGGAATGTGTGAATGAAAGAACTTGCAGAAGATGGTTTGCAAAATTCAGAGGTGGAGATTTCACCCTTGAAGATGAAGATCGAACCGGACGTCCACTTGAGTTTGATGAAAAGCTTCTTGAAGCAGCCATTGAAGAAAATCCTGCTTTATCAGTTGAGGAATTGGCAGTGGTTCTCAGTTCAAACCATACAACAGTTCATCGTCATCTTCAACAACTTGGAAAAGTTCCTAAACTTGGAAAATGAGTGCCTCATGAATTGTCTGAAAACAACCTCAAATTCCGAGTTGACATCTGCTCTTCTCTTCATTCTCGCCAACTTGTTTCACCTTTTTTTGGATAGACTTGTGACTGGCAACGAAAAATGGATCTTTTATCGAAATGTTAAGCGTCGTAGAGAGTGACTTCGTAAAGGGGAAGGATCCCAGCCGAGAAGGGAACTTCATGGGGAAAAGGTTCTTCTTTCAATGTGGTGGGATCGCCAAGGAATAATCCACTTTGAATTCTTACCACCTAATGCAACAATTAATGCTCAAATATACTGTCAGCAATTAGAGCGTTTAAACCAAACTTTGAGGAAAAAAAGACCTGATCTAGTGAATCGAAAAGAGGTGATGTTTCATCAGGACAATGCGCGACCCCACACAGCAAGAATCACGTCACAAAAGATCGAAGAACTTGGGAGAAAATTCCTCATTCACCTTATTCTCCCGATCTTGCCCCTTCAGACTACCATTTGTTTCGTAGCTTACAGAATCATTTGGAAGAAACAGCTTTTGTAATACAGGAAGAGGTTAAAACTGACATTTGCGAGTTCTTCGAATCAAAGCCAAAAGAATTTTCCAGTAATGGAATTAGTAAGCTTGTTAATAGATGGAATGAAGTCATAGATAATCAGGGAAAATACATTGTTGATTGAATCTGTAATTAAATGTAACATTTGGTCACTTGTTTTCTTTATTCAAAATTCGGACAGAACTTATTGGATGACCTGATAGTTTTATATATATATATATATATATATATATATATATATATATATATATATATATATAAACATGCAAGCATCTACTGCTCCAATACACTATATATATATATATATATATATATATATATATATATATATATAGTTGTATTGATGTGAGTTTGTGACACTGGGTTTCACGCTATTTGCGATCGTCAGACAAACTTATTAATTTTTAAATTTTGGATTTATATATGATTCCGTATATCAGTGTTTTTATGGAAGTGGGAGGAAAAATTGTCGTCGGAACGCCACTCATTAACGTACGCAGGCATACAAAAACGCAAGTTCACTCATTGCAGCTCCCACAAATGTAAACATATATGAACAGTGTTTGACTGGGCATATATGCGCATCCATGTGTCGTTGCGTACATACATTGGATCTGTCTGTTGCAGTTTCAACGCGCTGACCGTTCGTCTATTTTGTTCGCTGAATAATGTTTTCTCTCACACACGTAGATACGTATGCACACGCGTTCACACATCTTCTATCCGTCTGTTTTCTTTTTTATGATGGGGTCTGTGTAAGACTATGCTAGGTAAAATTGCTATTATTTTTAATTTTTTTTGATGGGATCGGTGTGAGACTATTTTAAAGCCGGTTATTTGCTTGTTTTTGTCGATTGCGCATATGTAAATGGTAGAAACTCCAATTTATAATACTTATCAGTATTTATGCGGTGGTATTAATTTTGCTGGCGGTGGGAGAAATAAGTATAATCGTGGACTGATATGGTAATGGTAATTGTGGTGCGGTAGTAATTGTGAACTAATACGGCAATGGTAATTGTGATGCGGTAGTAATTGGGGTGGGAACGGTTGAGGATAGTAACAATTGTAGCAGCAAATATATATTGTAAATTGGTAGAAGTTATTGTAGTAATAGTGGTGGAATGGTAATAAAAATCATTATAATTATTATGATGGTAGTTTGAACTAGAAAATAATTGATGGTGTTATGGTGTCAGTGGTTTCTCTTTTCATGTTCATAGGGTCAATGGTGGTTTATGTAATAGTGTTGTTTTTTTTTTTTTTTTTTTTTTTTTATCCGTTTGGCATAAATTGTGATAATAGGTATTTGTTTTCAGGTCCGCATTTAGAAATTATTTCTGATCTTATGTTTAGTAATTTCTTTTGTTGGGTGTGAGAAATTATTGCTACATTTTCGTGTAGGCAAAGTAGGCATTTCTTTGTAATGTTGTTGCAGTCAGGTGCGTTTTTCAATATTTTCCAGTTTATTCTTGGTGTAATATTTCTGTCTTTTAGATGCCATATGTATGTGTATAGTGTAGTGCTGTTTGAATATTTTCTGTCGGAGAATGAAAAGTTGTGATTCTATTTTCTTTTCTTGAATAGCCCCTCAGTGGCACCGATGTAGTACATTGTGCTGTTAGTTGCACTTACCTTGGCTTTATATATTATATTCGTGTGTTGGCAGTTTTCTTGGAGTGGACATGTTGGTTTATTTTTGCAGTTGAATTGAGGTTCCTTGGTTTCGTTATTGCAAGTTGTTACTTTTTTTTTGTGGCTTTTTATTATTTGTGTTATATTTTTGTGCAGCTGTAACTGATTTTAACGTTATTTTTGTTGAATATTTTTGCTAATCGGCTTGTTGCAGGGAAGTACTTTTTTATTAATTTCAGGAATGTCCTTCCTGTGTTTGTTTTGACGGTTTTGTTGTATGGTGGGTTAAACCAGATAATGTTTCTTTTTCTGTTTTTGCGTTTCGGTTGTGGAGGTGTGTATTGTAGTTGTGTGTATCCAATTTTTTAGTGATTCGTCATATGGCGTTTTCTTGATGAGTTTTTAGATAGCCTGCGGCTGATTGATATGGGTATTTGCTTGATGATTGAAGGTAGATGGTTGGAGGATGTGTATACGTAAGTTGGGATGTCATTATCTTTTTTGTACGGTTCGTATGTATTTTTGTTCAGGTTAAGAGTGACGTCTAAGAAGTTTATTGTTCTTGTACCTGCATTTATTTCTATTTTAAATCCAGTTGTTTTTAGGGCGTTTACTATTTTTTCCTAAATCCGTCTAATTTGGGGCCATTGGATGCCTTTATCAGGATAAGACCATCATCACTATATAGTCCCGTGTCTTTTTTCTCTAGGATTCTGGCTAGATATGAAAGGATGAGTATGCCTACTAATTCACAATGTTTGATCCATCGTAGATACCCATTGTTACATCAAATAGATCGTGATTTTTTTTTTTTTTTTGCGTATGGTTCATTATTGTGGAACAACAGAGATTTACGGCAGTGCTTGATTATTTTAATATCTCCGTCTGTAATTTTTACATGTTATTGTACTAGTTTTATAGTGTCATTTAATGTGTTTTCCGTGTTGGAGGGGTAGAAATTCACTATGCCAAACTGGGTGAAATTAGATTTGTTTTTGTTTTTTATTGCTGTAAAACAGTCTGTGACAGCTTTGGTATTTTCCATTGGTTAAGTCCTAATTTTTTCCCTTAGTTTGGTGTTGATAGTTTTTAATATGTTTTTGCTGATTTTCTGTATTTCGCTTTTTGCAAGATTGATTAGGCGGAATGTGTTTTTTTTTCACAAAGTTGGTTTTGTGGTCTTTTGCTGTCATGAAACCTTGTTGTTCTGCTATGCGGTTTATCCTTTCATCTAGTTTTAGTTTGACGGTTATATATTCAGCTTCTTGGCTTATCATGTTTTTGAGTTCACGGTTGTCTTCTTGTGTGATGGTGTTAGTTATGAGATTATTGTAGGCTGTGGCTTCCATTGTGTATATATTCGTAGTCTTGTCAGCCATTATGAATTCCTTATTGGAGTTCATTATTTTTTTTTCCTGTCTTCTATAATTTTCTTCTGGAAATTGTCCAAGTGTTTTTTGAACTTCAAGTTTCTGACTATATTTGTCATGTCTTCCTCGAATTTCAACATTTCTTTATATTTTGATGGGCATTTCCTTTGTACTGAAGTCAAATGTTTTGGGTTTTATATGATGAATTTTATGTCAAGGTTGGATAGCTTTTTTTTTTCGATGGTGGTTGTTATGGAGTTGGTAATTCGGATTCCATAACAGCCATCATCAAAAAAACCTCTGCAATCTTGACATAGAATTCACCAAAACTACTAATTCACCAATACTACCTCTAAAAGACAAATGTGTGTGTGTCTGTGTGTGTGCGTGCGTGTGTGCATGCGTATTTCGTTGAATATAGCGGAAAAGAATTATCGTGTAAGTTTTAATCCGTTTTCCTTGCCTCCTTACAATTTTTCTTTCTTAAATGCTAATTGTGTAGACGAATGGTTTACAGTGTTTCTTGCCCCCGAGCACTTACAGTTAATTCTTTAGCCATTTTCGTTTTTTTTTTGGGGGGGGTAATTGTCGTGCTAAAAAAGATAGTATATTTGCTTTATTTCCTATAGTGTGTTGTGCGAAACGAGTCTTAATTTCATAATGTTTAATATTGTTTGTTTAGTCTCCAAACAAAGCCAAAACACCTTGACTCCGTTCGAAAAAGTGTTATTTAAGGTTAGGCCTTTTTTTTTTCTTTTATATATTTATTATGTCTTTTTATTCCGTATCTGTCTATATATAAACACGTGCCAACAGTCAAGATTACCAACACTGAACGTCTGTTGGTGATGCAGTTCAATATTCTTATACCTCATACACACAGTATCTGTCTATATTTCTGAAATGAGGTATTATGTACACTATTTACATTATTCAGACAATTGTCCTCATCTTTGTCGCCATGTTTATCACAACATTCCGTTGTACGCTCCGGCCTTCTTCAGGTGGTTGGGATGTCGAACTGAACCTTTTATTTCGCTCGCCGGGGTAGACTGTTCTAGTTCCACGTGCCATGTCTAATGGATGTCAGTTATCAGTTATCTCCTGTTAATTCCCCTCTCCAAGTTCTCCACTGCCTTAACCGGCTGAAACGTTGTAATAAATATGGCGACAAAGACGAGGACAATAGTCCGAAAAATGTAAATAGTGTACATAATAAATCGTGAACATTGTGACTAAAATGTGTCCCATTATGCATGAACCACGTGCGTCTTTGTATTAGCAGGGATACATCCTCTAGCAGGTCTGGAAGTGTGCTCGAAATAAAGTCCCTGTAGTCAGCTCCTGTAAGACGCGCTGGGAGAACATATGAACCTACCAGAGAGTCACCTACAATTCCACTCTACACATTAATCGTAAACAGATGCTGGTGTCTAGCCTGTGTTGTACCATTGAGATTCCGATCCACCTACAAATGTTGTTTGTGTACATTTGTTATTCCATCTCTTCCAAATATTGCCTCATCCGTAAACAAGACTGAAAAGACAAAACGTATCGGCAGTATAATATATACAATAAACCATCGGCAAAAGTTCCCCTGTGGTGAGTGATCAGATAGCGAAACCCCCTACATACGTTGCAAATGATGCGGATACAGGAGTTGCTCTTGAAATAACCTCTATGTGATACTATGAGATGTACAACGTGCTAAGGCCACTAGACGTGTGCTAATACCTGGATCGTCACCGACAGCCTATAGAATGTGTTCTTCCTGGTCAGACGTACGAGCGGATATCGTTTTTGGTGGCACTGATCCTGTCTCAGCAACGCGACGATAAACAGCAACAAAGGTTGTATGACTCGGCTGCCTTCTGTCTGGAAATGCAATCTGATACGGCTGTATAGCTTCGCGTCTATTATCATTCGCGCGGCCGTATGTAAAAAATCCTATCTGCCTGCCCACGATAGGAATATCCTGCCATTGTTAAACGGAACACTTCTCAGTTAACTCACTAACTACACACGTTAAACATTGAAGACGGATTAACCACAACTGTACACGAAGGACAAATGTAACCTAGTCTATATAGCAACAAATAGCGCTATCTACCGTAAACTTTCTTTAGACTTAATAACTCAAAACGTCTTTGTTTTAGTGTGAGGAACCCGCCTACAAAGTTTGTAAAAGTATATAACCTTACACTAATTAAAAGTGCATATATAAAAGAAAAAACAATTAAATTTTCTGGGGGAGTATATATATAGCGGTGAGCAAAAATGTGCTAGCTAACCATAAAATAAACTTACGTCTCTCTTGGCCTTACCGTCTCTCTCCCGTCACGTTTACTGCTGACTCTCTCTTCTTGCCATTCTACCCATTTGTACATAACTGGGCGCGTAACTTTACTGATGACTGGTCACCCGCCAAAGATGGGTTAATTACTGAACCATGACTACCGATATAAACTCATGACTGGAATGGCCTAACTTCCGGCCAAGTGACACTTGATCCAAAAAGTTGTATCTATTTAATTCCTTTTTCCCTATTTGTAGACTACATGTTTTCATATGTAAACTTTACGGTTGGTCATAAAACACTAGACTCTTCAGAACCTGATAAAATCCTTTAGAACCCACTTGACTTCGTGCGTATTCACATTACTGCAGAGTTGCATTATATCCTAGATAGATCGACACAGAGATAGATCGATAGAGAGATAGATAGATCGAGAGATAGATTGTTTTCATTGTAAAAGGGATAGAAAGTAAAATATATGTTAGATTTGCAGATAAATTGACGTCGAATAAAGAATAAAAAAGCGAGAGCTGCTATAATTTTTTTTAAAATCAGTAATATTAAAGGATTATTGAATAACTAACAGTATAACTCCTCTTCGACCGGCTGTTTCATTACTGGGAATTTTTGCCGTTCAATTGGAACAGTTTAAGGTTAAAGTCAGCCCACCTGAAAATCAATATTAGTAACAACAATTGGGTGCAACTGAAGCACATCCCCAAATGGGGGGTTAACAATTTAAATGGGTGGGGGGAGGGCTGAAAAGGGCCGTTTTTGCGTTCTCAATCTTGCAAGGAAGGAAACTCTTCCATGGACCGTCATAATAGTATACGATAATTTGTATTTATAATATATATATTTTTTATAATTCTAATAATCTTTTGCGTTAGATTTCAACTCTCTAAATTGATTGTACGCTGTTTTTTACAAACATTAAATTTCGCCTTTGATTTTTGCGCAAAGTACAAAAAATCAGTTTTTTTCGATTTTTCACCTTCAAGGTTGTAATTTTTTCCAGCCAATTTGGACTCAAAAACGGCACTGAAGAATTATTTATCAAACAAAAGAAATTTCACCGAAATCGGATGAAAACTTTGTAAACGCATAAACAACATCCGATCACACACGCATACACACACATTTTGAGAATTATAGATATAGATGCCGTTGCAAATTACAAAACGAACGCAAAATTAATTACATGAATGTCCAAATCAATGCAGAAAACTGCTCCTCAATTCACAGCATGTTACAAAACAGTGCAGTTTCGAAAAGTCAAATATTGATATTTTGTTTTTGTGCGTGTTTTCATGAGAGACGTTCATTTTCAATCGTCCTATTGGGTTTGTTTTTGATAAATTTCTTTTTGAATTTCTATTCGCCCAATTATTGACAGCCTGTGATTAATCTCATCTTTACGAAGCAGAATTTGCAAACGCGCATGCGCAAACACACATAAATGCGTAATTTTTTTTAATCAGTATCATCCCATGCAAGGCAATAAAGCCACTAAAACACAGGGTATTACAGGGTGTGGAAGAATTAGGAACAGAAACATTAATAATGAGCGGGAAGAGGAAAGAGTAATCAGGAGGACATTAGATAGCGATTGACATTGCATTTAAATTTTTGCAGATTAAAGTTGACTGGAAACGAGAAAAGAAACTGTTAGTATAGAACTTGCGGCTAGATCTAGCCAACTCAACTTTAAATTGATGAGGTATTGACGCTAATCTAGTATTACACTTAAATTTTTAAAAAATGTCTAGGTACCATAGCGAAGAGCTCATTCAATTACCATGAAAATATTTATGGAAAGGACACAGAGAGTCAACTTTACGGCGATGGGAAAGTAACTGAAGCCCAACCACCAGATTAGGACCAAAGATTGTTTAAGAAATATTTTTTTTAACTATTTCCACCCATAATTCACGTCAGTATGGATGGATGATAGAATAAAGAGAAAGTGAATTAGTAATGTGTTAAAAGAGCAACAAAACCAAGCAGTTATGGAGTACTGTTATCGCACACGACCGGAGAAAATTTGACACATAAAAGATTTTTATTTTGATAAATCGGCCGTCGTATAGTATTTTTCTTAACAAAAACATCACAGATAAAATAACATAGACGATAGAACAGGGGGCATTTCGACGTAGTGTACAGGTTAACAAGTTTGTCTCGTTACGTCAATTACGACTGAATAAATAGTGATTTCGATCTTCACTTTCGGCTTTGTGCTACATCTTAAGTTTCGCTTAGAAAATCACCATAGATTACAAAACAGACATAATTAAAATTAACAAAAGGAAAATTACAATTTCAGTCGTTAGTAATACAAAAAGAAAAAAATAAAGAGTGACAAATTACTATAGAATGAAGTAACAGGTAATCACTCCAGAACTGGGTCGAGGAAATGAAAATATTTTATACACCGACCAAACACAAGGAAAGAAAGTACACACGTATCAATAATATATTGACACGGGTGTATCTATAAACATGGAAATGATTGCAAAACACTTTCTCCCATCTCCAATTTATAGGCAAAACTCACAAATGCATGCTGGGATTTTTCCTAGCCAATAAGATAGGCTAGTTCTCGATCTCATCTGACTCAGTCCCGAGTTACCGATTCAGGCGGTTCGGACTGACTTGTCCGAACTCTTTGCCTTTGGGCAGAGAGGAACCCAGAAAAGGCTATACCGGAAGTCAGAATCATGTCTAGATAAGCCCGATCCCGTGTGTGTGTGTGGTCTACGGGGAATTTTTGCTTAAGGTTACTGGCTCGGATTCGCTCCACATAAAAAAAAAAAACGGTCTTATACCATATCCTGCCTTGTGAGGTGGATAAGGTAAATGACCTCTGTCCGATATGTCTTGTCTTGAAGTTAGAACGCTGCATTCGTTTATCTGAATCTTCTCTTGTTTATTAACACCAATTCTTAGTTTGTAAACTTTTTGCCATATTACTGCTAATATTGCATATATTGTTTTACCTTTACCCTGGTCTTTTCTTTTTTCTTATTGTTTAGTGCAAACTTTATCAATCCTGTTGGATCGTTCTGCCATTTATATCTAAACATGGCCACTTGCTCTACACATTTTTTTTTTTTTTTTTGCGATGGTTGTCTTGATCTAATATAAATTGTCTCGGGGACTTTTAAGTGATATTTGAAATAGATTCTCTCAAAACTGAAATACATCCCCACAGAAAGATCTGTCTATATTATGTACACTATTTACATTATTCGGACTACTGTATTCATCTTTGTCGCCATATTTATTACAGCATTTCGGCCGTTGTACGCTCTGGCCTTCTTCAAGTGGTTGGAATATCGAACTGAATCCTTTATTTCGCTCACAGGGGTAGACTGTTCTAGTTCCACGTGCCATGTTTAATGGATGTCAGTTATCAATTATCTCCTGTTAATTCCCCTCTCCACTGCCTTAACCGGGTATTGAACTCACACTCTTTTGGGTCCTGTCACTGGATCTAACCAACGCCTTAATCCACTGTGCTATGTTGCCTGTGCCCACTGGTAGACCATACCACGCCTTGTGAGTGAAATTGCATGGATGGTACTAATCGGAGGCTGTCGATGGTTTTGCTAGCAGGAAATCACAAGTTATCGTGACCGAGAGTTTGAACGTATTGCCCTTGTCCAAACTGTGTATCACGTCAGAAGATTCCTTCTCGTATATTCCTTTTGCTGTTTGTTCTATCAGGCTTGACGATTGTGTTTAAGCATGAAACAGTTTATCGCCTCTGCACGTTAACTTCAATGTTCCCTTTTATATTTGCATATGCTCTATCCCTGATATTGAGCACTTTAACCCATAAATATAGCATACCCTAAAATTATATATATATATGTGTGTGTGTGTGTGTGTATATATATATATATATATATATAGAGAGAGAGAGAGAGAGAGAGATTGTTGAAACAAGAAAAAACAAAAACATATTCGGTATAGTGTTTTTATTTAATAAAGTTAAAAATGCAATCCTAACGCAAAAAAAAAATAAAAAATAAATTTATGCAGTTTATGGATAATGTGAATAAAGCATGGATAACGGAACGACAACTGTCAATCTCTGTGGATTGAATAAAGGGTTAAGTTTGAATTTCCTGGATCGTTACCAAATCCGACAGACTCGGGCAAGGAGTAGAACGACCAAAACATTGTGAATTTAACAATAAAGATGACGGATAAATCAGTGTATAGTAATGTAATTTATAATCTTATATATTTAAGTAGTGGAAATCTTGGTAATCCGTATGGATAAGCCCAAGGAAGATGAAATCTGGTGAGCTCAATGTTAAATCTGGGCGATTAATTTAAAGAAAACTTTCATTTTTTTTTTAATTCTTGGACGTGAGGTCTGATGAGCCAGGGAAAAAGAAACTCCCTGGGGAAATAAATTATAACCATGGACCCTTAAAGTTGTCTGTTTTCTTTCAGTTATATATATATATTTCAGACTAGTCACAACACATTACATTGCATCTAGACATATGGTTCTGTTATTAATATTTCGGTCTTTCGCGTGGTACGTCATAGAACCGTACCTTGAAATTAGGACCTGCATCTGCTATTCCGCGACCGTTATCGCCACATAGCAATCTTCTATGTCAACCTAACAAAATATCATCTTCGATAGTGAATATCTTTGTTTTAATGTCCGTATAACCACTCTGAAGATAGCTCATATGATCTTAGATCAAGGACCAACTTAATAAAAAATTATCCAAATGTTAGATAATTTTTATTTTCACTTAAAATTAAAGCAAACATACGAACTTTAGAATGGCTCATGATCAGACAGACATTCGTTGTTTGTTATATTTAACAATATATGTCTAAATATATATTTAAAAAAATACCTGGCCACTCGTATTTGAGGATACCCGTTTACTAGGGCGGCTAGCCAATCCCTATTGCAGACGCCTGCTCTGTAGTTTATACAGCAACTATGCTGAGCAGGCCTTAGCCACAGTTTCTGGTAATGCCAGCTCGCTCAAGCCCTCGGTCACGATGACTTGTGACTTTGTGCTAGCACAGTTATCGACGGACCCCAATATATGTGCGAAACAGTAATTCATCTGTTGTTCGGTAAAATGGTAAGACCCAAAGCCGAATAATCTAATCAACGACTTAATTGCTTTGCTGAATTTGGTTTAAAGAAATTGATTTTTCTCGCTGCTCTTCTTCCCTTATGAACATGGGTCTCTGGAGATTCTTTACTTAAGAGGGGGCAGAGGGTCTATCTGCCGAAATTTTAAGCAAATAAAACACAAGTAACATTTTCTAAAAACAATTTATTAATCGATGACAACACGCATAGAAAATCCTTTAATTCAAAAGAAAATCTTATCTTTCCCTATTTTACCCCCCACCCGAAAAAAATCAATTATTTGGTCAATATTTTTCCAACAAATAGGTTTAAATACTTTCACTCAATGTTTAGCATTGACACGCTTTTTAATCGTATTTGACAAGTTGTGTTACTGAGATCTGTCTTCATATGAAGGAGAACCCTTTAGATAATTTAACAGCAATTGTGGCAATATGCCATGGAGATCATTCTTGTAAAGTTTTTTTAACAACACTAGCTGTAGTTGTCTAGGAATCTGACAGATGTGCGCATAGTCCAAGTCAAACGTTGCTTAGGGTATTCACATCAACTCTATACGATAAATTGGAATCCGCCCGCCTTGAGAATAACAGAGCCGCGTAGGTCTTGGTTGATACTATTAGTGATTCCATTTCCACAATGATCTTATCCAGACTGAAATAATAAGCAGATATGCAATGGTAGTTGAAATCAAAGGCACTCTCGTTTGATGATCTACCAACCAGGTCTTGCAATCGGCGTGCCCCACCTTTTTTTTTTTTAAATGTGAATCATGTCCCTTGGACAATTTGTTTGATAGTTTCAACCGGTTTTTCAGAGCATTTCTAAACGCATTCAAAGTTTCTTAATTTATGCAGTTAACCCATTATCTTTTTTTATCATTTCACTCAAAACAAGGCAATAAAACCACTAAGACGCAAGGGGGGGGGTCACTGAGTGTGAGAAAATATGAGAAAAACATTATTAATGAGAGAACAATAAAAAAAAAAAAAAAAAAAAAAAAAAAAAAAAAAAAGAAGCAGGAATTAAGAAGATAACAATTGACATTGATATTCAAAAGCTTAAATGCAAAGTTGACTGGAAAGCAAAATCACGGGAGACAGAGTTCCACAAAGGAGAAATGTGATAGAAGAAACTGTTAACATAGAACTTGCGGTTGCATCTAGCAATTTATAAAATGATGAGATCATGTCATCAATCTAGTACTGCGATCAAATGCATAAAATTTAGGTAATCATCAAGACAATGACTGCTGTTTCAAAAATGGGACAACTGGCAATAATGGGCTACAGGCAGAAACCTATAATGTCGGATGATTTTTTAGAAACCTGTAAATATCGGATTTTTATCTTATTGTAATTAGTACCACATTTTGTAGTGATCATTGAGATAATAAGATTTCCTTTCGTTACTGCAAGTGTTCTTACGGTTCAAACGCATACAGTCTCCCCACCCCCCGAAGATATTTACAATGGCTGCTCGTCGTTTTAATAGTATTACTTTTAGCACAACCGATCAACTTATGGAATCAAAATCGCATCTTGTTACACTTTGAGATTTCAGTATCTATGAGATTTTTGTTCTCCGACAAACATGATGATTTCAAAGAGTTCATGTCATTTAGGATTTTCTTTTAGAAAGTTGAAGAATCTCTGAATATTTTCTTAGGCATTATGGATATCTTCAGTCTCTGTTATTTTGATTGGCAGGTTGATTCATTTTTTATGGCTTATCAACCGCCATGCATGTTATTTAAAGCCAGAAAAGTTTTTTTGTCGTAAGAATTTTTTAGAGGGAGGGTAATAATGGTTTAGTGATACGTCTAATTAACCAATAGCTTGTCAGGTAGAAAGGTCGGATCCATTGATTTGATTTATTTAATAGCGTATCTAGTCCTTATGGGTCATTTAATACCGACTGGTGGATTCATACCTTTCCCAAGTGTATTTGTGCCTAAGTTAATATAACAGACCCCATAGAAATTAGAACTCGTCTCCCCAATTAACAATTCTGAGGCATTAACCGACCCTCACATCCATGCTTACAGCACTTGGTATTTCTAAGCGGTTACCCATCTAAGTACTGACCAGTGACCACAACTTAAGTTAGATCAGTCACAAGCATTAGGTGTATCTGCTACAAACCTATCTACCTATTTTTTTTGTTTGTTTCTCCCCACATCATTTCATTTCACCCCAAGACCGATGATAAAGCCACCAAGAGAAAAGAGAACAATAGAAATAGCAAGAAAATTAAGAGGAGAACAACTGATGCTGCATTTCAATTTTTGAAGATCAAAGTTGACTGGGAAGCAAGAAGCTGGAATTTCAACTGTAAAATGAAACTTTTCCAACCGAGTACTGTACTTAAATTCATAAAGTGTAGGTACCGTAAAGTTCATCAGAACAATTACCATGAAAGTATTTCTAGAAAAGACACAGGGAAGCTACACTATGGCAGTAGAGGAGAGAGGGGAGGAAAAAAAAATGACTGAAGCCAAGATGCCACATCAGGACCAGTAACATTGCAGATTCTTTGTATTTTATAAAGAATCTCTAATTACATAGCAGTGGCACAAGACCAGATGTTGCAGGAGTATTCAAAACAAAGATGAACAGTAAACTCATATGTAAAATAGATTCTGGCAAGAAAACATGTCTAGTATGACACAGTGAACCAACCAACTTTCTTAGTAGCAGACCTAGCAATTGATTCAATCTTTCCACTTTATGCCAGTCGAAAACGTTAGTTAGAGAAAGCACAATGAATCAGTCTCCTAGAGGTCATCTCAGATGATTAAGAGTTTTGTTTCAGAGACATTCAACCGGCCATTCCTTGCTCCGGTTAACAACAGATTGTAGACTTCTATGTTTGAAAAGGTGTCATTTGACTCAGTCACGAGTTTCCTGAGTGACAGGCCAAACTTGACTAATTGTAATAGACTTGGACAGGTTCTAATTATTATGATGGGAAGTAACTTGATGGTGTCAAGCATCTAAATTAAATCAACATTACAGCTCACATGTTGTATTAATGAACAATACCCCTAAATTAATATATCAATTAAGAAACAATCAGTCCTTGCCACCCCAAAATGCCAGGACACTGAAAAAGAGATGGCAGTGATTGACATGAAAACAGAAAAAAAATAATTTCATTTGATGAGGTTCAGTGAAGGAGATTCAACTCGGAAATTTTTCAGCAACTCCCTCAGAGCTAATATGTTCATTAGACAAAAATGTTAATTGGTAATTAGTTGTTTCTGGAGAAGTTGACACTATTTTTGGTTGAAATTTAAGAATCTAATAAAAAAAATATTTTTCTCATGTTCGGTTACTGTTCATTGCTCATTTCTGTATTGATGGGGGATTCCTTGCTAACATTTTGTTCGAAGCATAGGATGTCAAGTTTTTGATTTTGATTTTATTTTTTCTTTGTGTTATACGTGATATCTGCTCTACTTGTCGCTGTTAGTCCGAAAGTGATGTAATTTCTGTTGTTTGATTCTATAAGCGCCAGTCTATGAGGTTCAAAGACCTATTGGATTAATTCGCTCAAAGCCATTTTTAATTACTGGCTGGAGAAAGTTGTTGTATAATTGACAGTTTAGATATTTCTGAACGAGTTAGACACCATACACAACATCCACATGAAAGTCTGGATCTGACAAGGCCATTTAAGAACATCATTAATTTTTACGTTAATGTTTTATGACCACAAAGAATAAAAGGAAATGCACGAGTTACTATTCCAATAACCATTCATTTAAGCAGTGTACAATAAATTGCTATTTCCTAAATAGCGTAAAATCAACAAGACCAAAGTATATATGTTTATTACAACTAAACATTATTAGAAGAGATAATGGTGGATAACACAATAAATGCTGAAAACAGGGGACAACCGTTTTAGCACTGATGTCACAAATTTGTGAAGATGTAAAGAAATTGTGTCAACTGGTGACAGTGAGAGTCTGGGGGACACACACATTTTTTTTTTTTTTTTTTTTTTAGTGAAATTGGAGTAGATTTGAATAGCAAAATCAAATCAGAGCATTTTGTTTACTGATGGGGAAATCTGATCTAGGGCAGAAGTTGTACCCATTGAATCTGGGTCATCAGGAGACAATGGAAATGGTCGAAATAATTTTTATCGATTAAAAATTAAAATAGAGCCGAGTAAGTTAGAAGGAACTTTGGAATTCACATGATTTTGGTTTAAGCAGCCAGAACCCCGCGTTAATCGTGTGCAAAGTGGTTGGGCCAAGGGTCAGTTATAACCAGCTGGATTTATCTATAAACACGTAGTTATGCTGAAAAACACAGACAGGAGAAAATTCTAGAAGAGAGAATTGGCCTGGGCAAGCGTTGGGAGGAGGAATGCCACTTAAGCCCCGCAGAGAAATCTTTATCCCTTCATTGCAAGAGTCATATATCGTTCTGAGATGATTTAACAAGATAATCACATAGACTGTCTAGAATCCAGTGTATGAGATTTTTTTTTACCTTTTTCTGTAACCCGTTTCACTTCTCTACTATTCTTTTCCACTATATAAAAGACATTAACAATTCAATCATTGAATAGTTGTTTGGCTTTCTGCAGATATTAATTTTTTGCTGCCTTCTAAATTTCT
Source organism: Acanthosepion lycidas (assembly GCA_963932145.1). NCBI lineage: Eukaryota > Metazoa > Mollusca > Cephalopoda > Sepiida > Sepiidae > Acanthosepion > Acanthosepion lycidas. The sequence continues at coordinate 18,186,905 of OZ010582.1, read as the reverse complement.
TAGCGCAGACTCTCAGCCGTGTCTCCATCTTCAGTTGACTGTGAATGAACGGACATCACTTCTGTTTTCTGGATCAAACAAATCACGTGGGCAGGATTACACCAACAGACCGGTCGAATAATCTATGGATGCTCAGGGGACCTATGGCCACTCCCTCAAGTTCGGTTAGGACCGAGTAGACACCTCAACCCAGAGAGTAAGACGCCGGAGGTTGAGGGGCTGGGGCGAAAGTGTTAGACAACAGTTCCAAACTGTCAACACAATTTACACAAAGATTTTCCATGTTTCAACTATTTATAGTGTTATCATCAGGATCTGCAAAAAACTGCTGCTGAATAATGTGATGAAAGTATATCCTGTGGTTGATTTCCTCAATTCCAGACTAAAACTGCATATATGAAGGATTATCACCATCTCCACAATAATTCATTGACAGGATTGATAAGGTTAATTTACCTGCACACCCACTTGACTGGAGACAAAACTGACTCAAGCCCCTGCTGCCATTTTTCCATCTGAGGATGTCATGTAATGATTATGCACCACTGGGAAAGGTGAATGAATATTGTCTCTAGTACATTAAGTTTCAATGTTTGGTTTGATAAAATTTTATTCACTGGCAAATGAAGTGTTAACTGACCAAATACTTTGTGATCAGCAGTTAAAATTATTCTTCGTTTAGAAGAAAGTCACTGTGTCTATGACGATGATGAAATCTTAAATGTAATCAAACTAGTTCCATGAAACTTAAATTTTATCAAGTGATGAGTTTCAAATTATCAAGGGAGATAATTGTCAACCCAGAGTTGTTTCCCTTGAATTAAAAACTGAACTACACACCGTCAACTGCCCACTTCTCTTGAAACTGGGTCACTAAGAGTATTTTGCTAAAATTGCTGCATAGAAATGCAAATATGTATGCAAATAAAAGTTCATAGCGTGTAGCCCAGATAACTTCATACTTACCCTTCTGTCCATATGCCACATTAAGAAAAACGGAGTAAGAATGGAAATTTAATTTCTACAAGAATATTTTAGCTTTATGAATTTAGCCTTAAAATTCTTTAAGAAAATATTTATGAACCAAGTTACTGATGAAATTAGGTGAAACCCTATAAGTTTGGATAGAGAAATCACACTAAGGAATATTTTATTTAGTAAATGGCGGGGGGGGAGAGAGAGAGAGAGAAAAGCTGATACTGAATTTGTAAATCACTAGTTTTTAAATTTTCAAATACATGCCAATTAAACTTTAAATTTGTAAAAAAAAAAAAAAAATCTAACAAAAACAGTAAATGACAATAATAATGTTTAGTTGTAATAAACATATATACTTTGATCTTATTGATTTTATGCTATTTAGGAAATAGCAATTTATTGTACACTGCTTAAATGAATGGTTATTGGAATAGTAACTCGTACATTTCCTTTTATTCTTTGTGGTCATAAAACATTAAGAAAAAATTTAAAGTAGTAAAATGCTTTAAATTTTTTTCTGAAAAGGAGTTACAGTAAATTTTTTTTTTCTTGCTGAGTGAAGCACAAGTATACACAATTTTTAGATGTTGAAACTAATATTATTGGGATTGAAAATTAATTTCCAGTTTTAAATAATCCAGAAACAAATGCTTATTGATTTTGCAGAAATATCTCCAAAACAACATCCATGTCATGGGGGTGGATTTGGGAATGCCACACTTTGTGAGCCACACACTCACCTCGAGTTTGGCTTTCCTATGCCACGCAGACAGATTTGATTATAGTGGGGATTGTAAGAGATGCATTCCCCTTCCTTACTATCAGTCCCCCCATCTCTCGAGTTGAGTGCTGTTGTAAACCCTGGGATCAATCGGATTTCCTTTGCGAGTGTCGGTACGCCTTGATAATCATTCCTCAGTCCAGTGACCTTTCACTGCCTAGGAAGGTCCATTGTTATTTAGTGGAGGGGGTTGCAAAGGATCCTCTATGTGAGTGGCTTGACTTGTTGGAGGAGTTTCACTCTTTCTGATCTTGGGTGCCAGTGGCAGATTATCTCGGTAACCCTGAGTTTTCGCTTACCTGCCAATTGGCTCAGAATGACAAGACCTTCTTATGGGGCTTAGTGGTTTTGTCAGACTGTGAATGGTGTGACCCTGGTTTAGAGGAAACGGCTTTGCACGCCTTCTACCATTGTCCCTGGATCCGCCCCTTATGGGACAATCTCTGCTAGTTGACGGCTCGTCTCGCTCCTGAAAAGCTTGTGCTCATGGATTGCGCATACACATGTTGCCCCCATATTCTGGGGTGAAATGAATGGGGTTACTGACACTGCTGGCCACGGCTCGAATAGTGATTTGGATGGCACGATACGAGGAAGTCTTGTAAGGTAATCGGCTTTGTCATCAGCTCAAGATGAAGATTAGAACTGATAGAAAACACTTGCATTCAATAGTCTCCAGCCAAAGGTGGGTGACTGAGGCGTGCTGGGTTTGTTTGAACGAGGCTAGTCTTAATTTTCCCTTTTAGGTTAGCCTAGATCTCATCGGGGTGGTTTCCTGTGGAGCTCTCCCCTAGATTAGGTCAGACAAGCTTTTGTGTACCTTAAATGTAAGGTGTTGTTCCTGGCCTGCTCCCAGCTGCCTCTTTGGTTATGATCCAAGTTGAGATTCTCAACCTCACCAGTTTGTTTTGGCCTCCCCTTTTTCATCTTGACTGGATCAGCTTTTATATTTTCCTATTTAGCAAGAGAGACTTTTGATTTTGTCCAATGGGCAGAATAAAGCAGCCTCTCTTTTTTTGAGGGTTGGATGGTCTCTACTAATATCAGTTATGCTTAGTTTGCTTTGTGTTAATATTTAGTTTGTTATTGGGTTCATCTCCCCCCTTCTCATTCTTCATTAAATTTTTATGGCATGGGACGCATTTTGTAGGTCCCCCTTGAGAGAATGCAGTATTATAGTGTATAGAGGATTGATTGATGACATGAGTTTTGATGGTGAATGCAGAAATTGTAATGAGTGAATGGGTTGTGAGTCAGATTAGCTAGGTATAAGATAGTGTCGACCAATAAATCTCAATATCTCCGAACAAATACGTCCACATCACACAAATATACTGTGATGTTCTCAGCCAGACTCCCCAGGCTTAGTCACGTTCGTGGGTCAGGCTGAATATTCCAACACCTTCCATGTGTATATAGATAACATGATTTATTGTCGACGTTTTTGGTTAGTATTTTTTTAAAAAATTAGTGTACAAGAAAAACTCATACAATTATTCTGGAAGAAAATGCAAAGTAAATAATAAGGGGTCATTTTGTCCAAAAAGTTTTACCACAAGAAAATTTTATTGACTGCAATTTTTCAGAAAACGTTAACATCTGAAGCTTCCGTGCCCACAAACCTCCATTCAATACGTTTTAAAATTTAAAAGCTAAGAAACAGGGGAGATAACTAGTTATGTTAAATTAGATCAAAAGTTACTTCTCTTGGGTGGCACGAGGTACTGCTTCAGCCGATTACATTTTACTTTTCAAAATACCTTAAAAACCTAATATTTTAATTTATATAATTAAATCAGAATAATTTTTTATTTTTTAAAATATATATTAGGAAAAATTAATTCGGACATAGCTTTCAGAAAATCTTTTTATCTATAAATGTATTATTTAAAGATGCAAAATTTTTGCATTTTACTTAAGAACACATACCGGTCCACAAAATCACTAAAACGGACTTTGTATTCTAGTTAGGAAATACTCAAAACGCTATCTACATTTAGATTTAAATGCTATATTTTTTCGAGTCTACAATGTCACGAGTCATTTAAGCAGAGAAAATTAACAGTAGCTCTAGAAATGAGTAAATGTGCAAGTGAAATGAATTTTCACTTCTATTTTAATTTCTCTTACCTTCTAAAAATTATAAATTACATTAATATATCCACTGGAATTTCACATTCTACCAATTTTAAGAGACAGACGTTATCTTTTGTCAAGCACAGATGAGAAGACATTCATCAGTGAATATTCAGAGAATTTGTCACATTTCTTCCACACGCAGAAAAAAAAAGTTCCAAGGATTTGCACGCATAGACAATGGTGATGGTTTTATATATCATTAAGGAAAATTATCTACAAGTGCATGTGTTTAAATAAAGTCTTAAATCTGGAAACAGATTAACAAGTGAATATATTTTAACCATCTTGTCTTTTCCTCACTGGACACTAAACACCCTGAAAATATTCTAAAAACAAATCAAGTCCGATAATTTGGAGAGAGAGAGAAGAAAGGGATTAACCCTCTCAATTGTTTTTAATGTCAGTTTTAACTGCAATTAAATTTTGTATCCTTAGTAAAATACTTAAAACTAGATTGAATAGCCAGTAAATCTTCAATATATAACCTGAACAAAAGAGGTTTCAATAATGATAATCAACAATGTGGCACTTGACCATTATTAGCATACTCTACAGGTAAGTGAGGTCCCTGAGAAAATTTGAATGGCTCTTTGATGATGGTAAGGGATTAACCCCTTTCTTTCAGCAGTCAGTCTAATAGTTGGTCATATCTGTAATAACTGTACAGAGGATTTTATAATTGTGAGTAACTGAACATTCAAGAAATTCCAACCCCCACCAACTCATAAATTTTTATTAAAAAAAGATAAAAGTTGTTTTGTCTGGCCAAATATGTTACGGCTATTTAACAAATCGACAACATTGTAAAATGCCAAACTTTAACCACAACAAAATTGAAGTTTGCTTGGTAATCCTTTATTCAGAGCCACCCAAGCCAGAAAGGAAAGCAGCAGCAGTTATAGACCTATAACTTTACTTTTCACCAACACACAAGATTTATTCCCAGTTCAACCATAAGCCTATCACTCTGTGCTTGGCAGTGTGTTTATTCATTTGACGGCAGTGCATAAAATTATAAAAATCTAAATATCAACCCATTTGTAAAATTTGGCTGTAATAAAACGGTGGCAAAATGCAAATTAACAGATTCCCCCCCCCCATAAGACTGGAAAACCCTATTTCTTATACCCTCTCCTTGAGTGTTAAAGCCTCCATGTACAGAGGAGAGAGAAAGAAAAAAAAAAAGGGGGGGGGTGTTACTGAAAACCACCTAGCCCAACCAAGAAGACACCTCCTCCACCTAACAAATTCTGATATTTTGGGAATTAGACCGAGAACATTTTCAGGCATCTGATACTATGCAATAAAAATATCAATGATTTACCAGTAATTGCTAAGATCAGAGACAACTGTAGGGAGCAGCAGAGTAAGGGGTGGGGGATTATAATTAGTCTGTAAGAAAAGCATATAGGCAAACAGTACTTGAAATTATATATATGAAGTGGAAAAGCATTTTAAGTATATTTTAAGGTTTTGTATTGCATTTCCAATTTTTATTGACCATTGTGTTTTATTAATATCTGCCCAGTAGGGAAGAGGAAGAGAAAAAAAAGTTTTAAAATATGGTTGCAGTAATAATAATGCAATAATAAGGCTTATCTATTGCAAACTACCATTCTTTAACCGATAGGGTGTTGGGAAAAGACCAGAGAAGTGTCCAAACAGGAGACTCAATGTGATAGCAGTGTAGTGGAATTGAACGGTAATTTGGTCTGGTAGTATGCAACAACAAGACTGGTTGAGCGGCTGCAGTAAAGGTGACAACAATTGCACCCAGGTCATTAGAGACGAACAATTGGTGAACCGAACGACAGAAGACTGCCACTTTGAGAGACAGTTACAGAAGAGGAACACCATCATTCTTTATGTCTTGTAATAGTAGTAGTAATAGTAGCAGGTTGAGTTGTACTAGTCTTAGAGTTCTTTAAATGATGGCCAACCGTTGAATTTGTTAGGTAAGTATAAGAGAGAGAGAAAAATAAAGACGCAGAAATGCCTTTTTGATCAGACAAGTGTAACCTGTTAGAGCTACAGTTTGCCTGGAATCTGTTTTTATAGTTAATTTGCCAAGTGTGAGGTCTTCACTGACAGATGAGAGAATTTCTTTCTGGATGCTTTAAACTGTGGCGCTGTTGGATAAAGTGTTGCTTCTGCCTTCTTTGGTGATTACTCCAGAATTATTTCCTCAACACTTACCAGGAATTCAATTGTTTCATCAATATAATTGTTGGGATCATTATCTTGAGAATCGGTATCATGACCTGAGAAAAATGAAGAGAGGCAACGATGATAGAAATCAAATCAATTTATAATCAAGGATTTTACAAACATTAATTTATTTAATTTAAAAAAAAAAAAAAAAAAAAAAAAAAAAAAAAAGGAAAAAGGAAAAAGTTAAATATATTTTGTGGCATAGAAGGACCATATTTGCAAAAATATACCAAGGAAGAACAAATCCACTAGTAATTTTTTTACTCATTGGGATGTGCAAATCACATCAAAAAGGTATTGTGTTTTATTAATTTTTTATTTTTTTTGGCAAATTCCTAATGGAAATCAAGATTACAAAGTGCAAGTAATTTGAGAGGAGAAAACTGCAACACCAGTACATACCATCTCTCAGAGCAATTCGCCTCTCCCGATAGAGATTGTATTCATGCTCTTTGTCGGCACGGTATTTCCTGAACTCCTCCAACATTTTCTGGCGCTTGTCAATTAATTCCTGACAAATTTTAAAAAGTTTAACATTTAATATAAAAAGAAAAAAGAAAAAAAAAAAAAAAAAAAAAAAAAAATGAAAAGAAAAGAAAAGAAAAAAGACGACTTTTTTCAAAAGGCAGATAAATCCAGAAGACAAATTAAAATGGCTGACATTCAAGGGGAGGTAATTCGGTAATTGGAAATTGAAATTTGCTCCAGGCATTAAAAATCAAGTAGATACCTACAAAGTGGGTGTATATAAATAAACAGTTGAAAATGCTAACCTTTGATGCCTTTGTCTGACTCATTTTGTCTTTAATTTCAAACTGCACTGCATATTTCTTCATATTTTTCTTGATTTCTCTAATTTGCTCTTTGGTGAGCAAACTGGCAGGTCGCGGCCGCCAAAGCAGTTGACAAAACCTGTCTAGGGATTGCTTCTGGAGGAGCCTACCTTGGAATGACCACAGCCAATAAGCATTGTCAACCTAAAGGAGAAATTTGTAAGCTATTAATAAAAACAAAAACAAAGCGGGGATAATAATAATAATAAAAAAACAACAACAGGGCGAGGGGGGAAATAATAAAAAACAACAACAGGGGGAGGGGGGAATAATAAAAAACAACAACAGGGGGAGGGGGGAATAATAAAAAACAACAACAGGGGGAGGGGGGAATAATAAAAAACAACAACAGGGGGAGGGGGGAATAAAAAACAACCAACAAAAGGGGGAGGGGGGAATAAAAAAACAACCAACAAAAGGGGGAGGGGGGAATAAAAAACAACCAACAAAAGGGGGAGGGGGGAATAAAAAACAACCAACAAAAGGGGGAGGGGGGAATAAAAAACAACCAACAAAAGGGGGAGGGGGGAATAAAAAACAACCAACAAAAGGGGGAGGGGGGAATAAAAAACAACCAACAAAAGGGGAGGGGGGAATAAAAAACAACCAACAAAAGGGGGAGGGGGGAATAAAAAACAACCAACAAAAGGGGGAGGGGGGAATAAAAAACAACCAACAAAAGGGGGAGGGGGGAATAAAAAACAACCAACAAAAGGGGGAGGGGGGAATAAAAACAACCAACAAAAGGGGGAGGGGGGAATAAAAACAACCAACAAAAGGGGGAGGGGGGAATAAAAACCAACAAAAGGGGGAAGGGGAATAAAAACCAACAAAAGGGGGAAGGGGAATAAAAACCAACAAAAGGGGGAAGGGGAATAAAAACCAACAAAAGGGGGAAGGGGAATAAAAACCAACAAAAGGGGGAAGGGGAATAAAAACCAACAAAAGGGGGAAGGGGAATAAAAAACAACAAAAGGGGGAAGGGGAATAAAAAACAACAAAAGGGGGAAGGGGAATAAAAAACAACAAAAGGGGGAAGGGGAATAAAAACCAACAAAAGGGGGAGGGGGAATAAAAACACACAGAGTTACAGTGCTGCTTCAATAGTATGAAGCAGCACTGTAACTGTGTTTCATTACATTAATTGTTGAAAAGTGAACACTGCTTATTCCAAGTTCCTATTTTCATAGAATGACAATCAAATAGGTTCATTATTTTGTTGCTTGCCACGTTGGTGACAAACTCTAAGATTCATATTTAATTGAAAGAATTAAATGCTAAAGATATACACACGCACGCACAAAAAAAAAAAAAAAAAAAAAAAAAAAAAACCCAAAGTGAACAAATGTTATTCCCAAAGAAGTTATTGAAAAAAGTAAGAACTAATTGTTTATATGATTGGTCTTAATGCTTTTCCACACACTTACCTTGTGTCCCCACCAACTGAGACCAGATACCACATAACGCCCTGTTGGGTCCCATTCTACATCTGTAGCCATAAAGTGTTCCGTCTGAGCCATAACAGTCATATCATTAGTGTCAATAAACTCTAAGATGCCATTCATGCTGCAATATGGATAGAAACATTTTTAATGAAAAATAGCCAATCAGTTGGAAATTCAATCTACATTTTCAAATATACCAAAAATATCAATGTACAGAAGAGGGAAAGTAACTTGTAAAAAGTACATCTAAAATCTTTCATTATTTTGCATGGTTGCTATAATTTTTTTATTAAACATGACATTTTTTTTTTTTTTTTTTTACTGCTTTCAGTATTTGAATAAAACTTGTTCCAGATGACTCATTGCATTTATGTTCAGATTTGTAGTCTGGTTACAATTAACTGTTGCAATTTTACACGGAGAGAGTGGGATGATGGGGTCCACTTATTTTGATCTTTTTTCTTTCTCTTACATAACATCACGAATTTAGAATACACTAATTTGAAGTTAAATTATAGATGTGCAATAATGAGCATTTTACAAATTAGCACAATAATGTGTGGGTGAATATAAAATTAGTGAAATATAATAAAAGAAATGCTGCTAGATTCCCTACACAAAAGTGGCTGAAGTAAAAAAAAAAAAAAAAAAAAATTGGAAAGACAGTGTTACCTCCTAAGGCCTGCAAGAACTATGAACTGTCCAGATGGGCTCCAAAACAGGTGATTTGCTTGACGTTTATCGAATGTTTCTGCAAGAATATATATATATATATATATAAAAAATTTGCAATAATTGGATATTTAATTTAAAGCAAATAAAAAAAACTGTAGAATTCCCTAAGTCGCAAAAATTCATTGAGTGAAGAATTTTTAAGGACAATTTAAGAGAAAATTTTACACAAAAGATTACATTATCTCCTGCATTCAATTGAAAGAAGAGATTAAAGTAAAACAAAAAAAAAAAAAGAAAAAGGAAGGTGAGATTTCAATTTTAAAGTATATATATATATATATATATATATATATATATATATATATATATATATATATATATATATATAAAAATAAAATATATTGTAGTACAGGTATATTGACCGTGACTTGTATAAAAGTATGTTGTTGGCACACTGAATGATTTTAAAACCCTATAGTTAGCAAAAGGTTGCTGACCAGTCATAAAAGACTCATTTCGACATGTATGCCTCATTAACTTGCAACTCAATTACATCTTAGTGCTGATGATGAAGGCAACAGCAGGAAATTACTAAGCAAAATAATTAAATTCTTGTCTTTTATTGGATTTGTTCAGATGAACTATTCTTTAATTCTATCAAGTCAGACCTGTACAGCTAGGATATGCCAGGCTACATCCATAAAGTTGAATCACTCATTTCCGCTTTCAAATTAGGAGGAGGAAGTTCAAATAAGACAATTCTCTCCCAAGAACTGAAACTTTGGGACACACAGACTCCTGCATGGATACTTCCTTGAATAGTACAAAATCTCAACTTCTGATTGTCAAGGGTGAGTCATCTTGTCCTCAGTGTTAAGTGTTGGAAATTATAACAAAGGAAAAAAATGATTTACCAAAACACAGCGCTAAATCACAAACAAACATTTAATTTTCTAAAATACAACATAAAATATATACCAGATATACAATTGTGGCATACAAAAACAGAAAACACAGAGTTTATGGGCGAAGGAAGGGCGAGTCAAGTCTTTACCACGTCAGGGATAGCGAAGTAATCTAAGTGCTAACTGGAAATCCACAAATGTGAGTATATATTGAATAATTGGTAGTTTGGTCATGAAAATAGTCAAAACTATTTACCAGATTTGTTGGTCGGCAACTTTTCATAGAGATTCTTTTGGCTGGATATAATAATCCTCAAATCAAAGCCAGAGTTGATACTGGCAGAAATTTTTCACCAACCGACAACCCTTTTCCAAAAACCTAATTAGCATATTTCTAGATGTTTCTTGAATCATCTAGATTTTTCTCAAATATACTGGAATGATCTAAAATCTTCCAAACATTCTATTTCTAATTTCTCTATTTTACAACTACTTCATGAATGAAAACGTTTTTGTATTAACAAGCAGGACTCGTTAGAATCTCTTACTATAGAAATGCATCCTCATAACAGTCAGAATCTTCAGTTTTTATCACTTGCTCTTTCATTTATTATTACACTTCATTCAGTAACCTTCCATCTTGAGTGGCTCTCGAGCTTTCCGTTAGGTGAATTTTTAGTAAAAATGCTTAAGAGTCCTGAGTAACTATGATAAACCCATTGTTATACACCCCCCAACACTGGCCATTTGCAAGTACTTTGCAAAATGTCAGAAAGTAGTAGCACATGACAAAAAGAGACAAAGCAAATGAAACAAAAAATTTACTTACTCAGAGTTTCAACTTTTCCACCTTGTCGTATATTACAAAAAGTAACGGAGATACGTGGATTCTCACCGTGTATGTAAGCAAATTTACTTCCACTTGGTTCCCAGGCAAAGGCAATAATATTTTCTAAAAAGACAAAAATTTCAAGAGGAATTTGCACAAACCGTATTAGGTAAAAGGCAAATTTAAAATTACAATTTTCGCTTGTAAACATATTTTGAGAGTTATTTTTATAATATCTATCCTTTTTAAAATAATTTCTTTGATAATAAAAGTCAACTGTATCAAATGCTGAAACTAGAAACATTCATTCATCTTTGAAATGTTATTTAAAAGAAAAAAAAAAAAAAAAAAAAATTTTACATTATAAAATTTAAAGAGAATTTTCCTTTATTTCTTTCATGTTTTTGAAAGGGAGGTGGGAGAAATCAAAAGCAAAAAGTACTAACCTTTCACTTCAAATTTGTCCACAGGTATTTGTTTTTCTCGAATACGGAAAATCTCAAAGTTGTAATAAATCCCCTAAAGAAAGAAAGAAAAAAAGTAAATGCAAATGTTTACTTGTGTCAAAAGTACCAAAACCAAAATCTGCTTTATAAAACCATGTATACATGTATAAAATAAAATGCAGTATTAAATCCTCAAGGGAGACTGACAGAGAGCTTTGCATTAGAAATACCCAAGATGGTTGCTGATGAGTGAACTTTGGTTGCACAAATTGTTGTGTATTATAATTTATGGACATAGTAAAAATGTGAAGATTAAAAGAATTAATGACAAAAAGCAAAATAAACTGAATTAGCACCGGTGTTGGATTTGAAATCCTGACTTAAATCATTTTGATTAGAACCATATTGAGTGAAACAAAGAGAAATCACACCAGTTCAACTCACCAATTGGGAGAGAGAGGTGGAGGGAAAAAAAAAAAAAAAAAAAAAAAAAATTAGGAAAGAAGCATAACAAGGCAGATGGGAATGGATTGTCAAGATCAGACCTGATCTCCCACCCCGTCTATTGGGATCAAGAATTCAACTGAACCCCATTAGTGAGTGGCATAACTATCCCTGTTCGAGACAGACAGAGAGAGAGAGACAGAGACAGACAGACAGAGAGAGAGAGACAGACAGAGAGAGAGAGAGAGACAGACAGAGAGAGAGAGAGAGACAGACAGAGAGAGAGAGACAGACAGAGAGAGAGAGAGAGACAGACAGAGAGAGAGAGACAGATAAAATATATATAAAAAAAACTTTTACAGATGTGGCAGTGAGCCAGGAATTGGTCAGCCTCCTTATGACCCACCATGCATTCCGAACACCTCAGATGCTATCTCTGGCCCATGCTGTTATAGCAACGATGATAACTGGGTGATAAGGGAGTCTGCAATAAAATGCCAAAAGTACTTATGCAGAAAAGTGTCGGAAAGAGATAAGCCAAGAGCAGTCCATTAAGAAAAGCTTCCAGTAGTCAGGATTGTGAAAGAAGGTAAACAAAATTGAACAGAAGAGCTTGTGTGTCTTGGTTACCATTTGATGAGTAGAGACAGTTTGACATCCAGCAGACACATAGAACTAATCCCAATGAAGAAAAATAAAACAGTGGGCCTTTTTAAAAGTAAAACATGTACAGACAAGGTAGGGAAACAATTTGACAGAGATCAAAGTCTGCTCAGATCAATAATCACAATGTGAGTTCTTAGTAGATCACAGCTCAAATCTAGGAGAAATTTGATTCTATCCAAATGGTTTTCAGACGATTCTCATTACTCGATATTCCTTCAGATTTGTGTTGCCCTTGGCATTTCCCATTGATAATATGCAGGCAGGTGGGTATAAAGGTACTCAACATGCTATCATCCTCCTCTTCTCAATCAGGTCAAGATAAAATAAAGTATAACTCAAGCCCTAAGTTCAAGACAGGTCAACTGATTGTTATCACCACAATGACCATGAGCAGTAACAGTTGTAAAGCGGAGATCAAGTCAGTTATAAGCCTATTATTTTAATTGTCGTTTTTAATTCAATTCAATCATGAAGTACAGGTTTTTTTTTTCTTACTTTGCAACCCATGTTTTTGACAATAGCTCTATATTGAAAAATAAGTAGAATATTGTTTACACGTCACTGGACATAATTGTAAAATATTTTTAAAAATATAAAACGGATTATATCCTGTAAATATGAAGCATCCCCACCCACCACAGGAATCATATTCAAATTTGACACAAATCTTTGTAATTCTTGCTACCACTAATTCCAGTGTTTAATTTCCCGTTTAGAGGGCAGAAATGTCTCAAATTGGCATTTAAAACCCACTGATATTTTATTATATATATATATATATATATATATATACACAGTATTAACCTATTGTATTGGATTCATCAAGCATGCTTGTCTTCAATACATTTTTATAATATGGCAAACTCACAGGCATGATAAACTTATTGAAAGAATAAAAAGTTTCAATATTAATTACATGTGTTAAAGATATGGGCAAAACTAAAATAAGCATCAAAAAGAGGTTATCAAGCTGGGCCGACAACCAGTTAAACTTTTAGAAATAACAATGGCAGTGAGTGCTGAACAATCTCCTCAAAGATGAAGAGGAGACTTGAAGCAACAGAAATGCGGTTCTACAGAAGGAAGCTGAAGATACTGTGGACTGGACATGCGAGTGGACTGAACATGAAGTTTTTGAGAAAATGGAAACAAAAAGCAAACTAATACTTAACATCAGGAAGAGACAGTTGAAGTTTATGGAGCTTATACTGAGGAAGGAAGGCTTGGAAAATCTGATACTCACAGGACAGAAAAACGATGCATAATATATTTAGTGAGCTTGATGGTGGAACAGGGATTAGGAGAAATAACAGACAAAGTTTATTAAGTGCTACAAGAAACAGGAAATTGTGGAGAGCCATGATAGAGTAGTACAGTAAAAGAAACCAGCGTGCGCACAAGCAAGAGAGGATTTTGGGAAATCCTTGGAACTCACACTGTATTTATACTGATCCTTTTCTTCAACTTTTTTAGCTTTTGAGTAGCGATCTACTTTCACGCACAAATAGTCCCCTTGCTTTTGCCAATGCATTTTGCAGTCAGCCACATTGAATAAGTTCTTTTTGCATAGTTCTGTCCTTTTTGGTATACTTATAAGGACCACTCTGGCAGGCACGTTCTGCTGTTCAGGCATCCAGTAGGCAATGATGTTATCTGTTGGAGACCAGGTAAAGTCTCTGCAAGATTTAAAAATAAAAATAAAAAATAAAATCTTAGCAGTCAAAGATAAAACATTGAGTGTTAGACAAATGCAAAATTTATAGGGGTAAAAATTTCATTTAAACTGCTAAAAGATTAAACCCAAAAGTCAAATAAAAGTGAAAAAGATAGGATTTATAAGAATTATGAGCCTTGTCAAAGATGATTACTAGTATCTGGTGAGAATTAAAATGGGCCAAACTTGCAAATTGGTTTGCAAGACCAGCTTGTAAGAAAATGTTTTACAGAGCAGATCAGGTATAAATGATTTTGTATTGAGATTGAAAACAGTTATAAATGTCATTAATTAAATGAACTGATGGCAAATGGTAATCCGCATTATTAGAGACTGGGGTGCTTAAAGACAAGAGAATTTACAAGTTAAATATCAACTATTAGTATTAAGAAGATAAAATGCTTTGTACTGACTTGATTCCAGGCAACTTCAAACTCTTTTTATCAAGCAAACCAAAAGACTGAAAAAGAAAAGGAAATTAAAACAATGAGAATAAACAGGCCTTAAAAGTGGTCTTGGAAAGATTTATCATAATTGTTACAGACTTATTTGCAACCATTATTATTATTATTTTCCTTTTTTTAAACAAGCAGGTTGTCTTTAGAAAGGAATTAATTTGGAACAGAATACTTTGTATTGTTGCATGAATAAATTGAAAACAGTCACTAAAAGATGGCATTTATTTACTTTTTATTGGTTGAACATCTATTTGGACCAATCAAAAGCCTGCATTCAACCTTTGGTAAGTTTTGAGCCTAATTTATTATTTTCATGTGTCATTGTTTCAAACTTCCAATTTCTGACATTTGTTGACAGTAAATTTTATTGCCAGATTTAAAAAAATAAATAAATAAATGATGACCTTGATGGAGCCATTGAAAATTCCCATCCTTGTTATAACAACCACAATGTATTTTACTCAGAAATGTACAGATTCTAAAACAAGGATTTTGAGATCATTTTTTTCTTTATTCTTAAAAAGAACAAAATCTACTAAATCCCTTGCAAAGAAATCATGAGTTGTTTTCTTGAAATTTTCAAATGAAGCAATTACTATGATAGAACATGAAGTCAACTTACAGGTGTTTCATAAACACTGAGGGCATCCATTCCAAGTCTTGCAAAATATTCACCTGTTTTATTCCACCTGAAAAATGAAAGAAACTTCAATAAAAATGACCAAAATGAGAAAGAGAAACAGTGGTAACAGAATTCAGCAGAAGATTTTCAAATTATTTTCCAATATGTCACAGCAATAATAAATGGCTTACTTAAAAATGGGCCAAGTTGATTGGCTCTCACAATGAAAACCACGTTTCTTTTGACCAGTCCTGATGTCCCAGATAATAATAGCTTGAGGATCCTCTTTGCTATCCAAGAGAGGACTGAAAGACACTAGATATCTGCAAGGAAAGAAAATAAATTTTAAGTTCTTTTCATGTTCTAAGAATAATCTACTTGAAAAAATATTTACACATTTGTCATATACAACAGTCTTTTCATGAACTGATAACGTGAAATTGAGAAAGAATTTCATCATTTATGTTCAAAAACAAATTTAAATCTATGGGGGTGAAATGCTGCACTCTAGTATACAAAAACTAAATCACCAGACTATCTACACAGATCTAATGCTTGCTTGTGTGGGTTTATTATATATATCTTAAAGAAACAATCTATGCAAAGAATTAAATAGCAAATCACTTCACTAACAGGACTTAATGAGACATTAAATTACCATCAATCCTTTGAATAAGATCCTTATATTCAAGTTGTCAGATAGAAGACACATTTCAAGTGATTTCGACAATTTCAAATTGTCATCTTCAGGGTGCAATTTTCTTATATATATGCAAATACTAAGACAAAATATGTGTATACTGAAAGATATTTTGTTTTAAATTATGGTATTTATTGACAGTTGAATATGTTGTGGAGTGTCATAGATATATATATATATATATATATATATATATATATATATATATATATATGTGTGTGTGTGTGTAAAAATACACACCTGCCTGATACTGTGAAGACATACAAGTAAACATTATGAGAAGGAGTAAGAATTTTGTTTAGAGCTAATCCCAAATATACTTATGATGATTATATTGAGAATTGTTTAGACACCAAAATTTAGGACTCATTAGATCAATTCTAGAAGTTTCTCTTCATGACAATTTGCAGTAACAAAATCAAATTTTAAAAATACCACTTCATGTGAAACTGAATGAATAAAATACAAGTGCTGCAAATAATTTAAGTATTTTTTTTATTTATTTAAAAAACAAAGACTTTCAATAGGAAGAAGTTTGTTGAAACTGTAGAAGAAAAAAAAAAGACAAGAAAAAAAAGTTCACGAGAAGTGACAAAAATACTGGAGAATAAACTCTTAAAACTCAGCCAATGAAATAGATTCAACCATCAGTTTAAAAAAATGTTGCTAATTGAGAGACTATAAAGCTTTCAAGTACAACCCTACTTTATCATTAGGTGGTCATCCACAAATTAGAAGGGTCACTAAAATGAATAGCTGCATAGTTGGACCAATTGTGTAAGAACAGAATGGACTTCTCAAATAGGTTTGTCATTTTTATGCAAACCCCTTTAGATGAAAGGGGACAATGGCTAGAGACAAAGTCCTGTGAGCCCCATATGTTCTTCACTAAGTGGAATCTACCTGGACACACTCAACATAATTTTTTTTTTGATAGAGCACTTTCATTTTCTATTCACTATAAATGTATTTCATGGTAAGTAATTTGAAACCAAATTGTTTGGTTATTTGTAATATATGGAAAAGCAGATGCAACACTTTTTCATGACAAAACTATCATACACTATCTGGTTGGGTACACAAGTAGAAGGATCAGGTATTTCTAAATTGGGTTATCAGGGACCCCCTTAGCCACCTTGATGACAACCTTTCTAGTGGCCAATGGCTTCATCCTTATGATGAAGGCAGCCTGCTCCAGAGTAATGGTCAGAAGCGGATTTTGGACCAAGTGATGCCAATTCAATGTGAATCTTGAATATGTAAAAGGATGTGTAGGTGGCATAATGGCTAGTGGCACAAAATGAAAAAAAAAAAAAAAAAAAAAAAATCAGACTTGAGCTCAAATTCTAGTCTAATTCTTTACATTCACCTACATGCAAATATTAGGAAAGGTACGAATCCATCTTCTGCAGAGTTATGGGTTAAATAGTATGCCATGGTTGGCAACCAGTCTAGAAGAACAACTATAAATTCAAAACTATTACAATTGTTCATGATCCTGGCCCTCAACAAGGAGGATGGGAAGATGTGTGTGATTATATATATATATATATATATATATACACACACACACACACGATAGAGGTTATGTATATAAAAGATGACCCCCAAGTAAATGTTAATTCCAAATAATGGGGGCATTAGAAAGAGAAAAATAGAAGTTCAAAGACATAAAACAAATTAGATTTTCAATGCACACTGAAGAAATCTATGAACAGACTAGCAGCATGGCCCCGCGTTGCTCATGCTTGATTCAAAAATCGTATGACTCATACAGCAATTGCTATCACTTGACTTAAAATATTTTTGCCCTTCGTTGACTTTAAAGGAGTGGCCTTTGCCATGCTGGTGTTGCTACATGCCTTACTTCTTGCCTATCTCACACTGAAAATTTTTTTTTAAGCTCTATACTAAACATTAAATCTGTTATGAAAAAAAGAACTAAACAAAATGAACACCTTAAAAAAAGGACTCGCAACCGGAAAAAACGAATGTTAACAAATAATTTTTCACACCAAACCCAGTTCTGCGGAATCAGAATGAATGTTGAGTTTAAGCAAGCGAATGAGCAGATTTGAGTAAAGTGCCATGCAGATTTAAATTTTTCCCACTTGTGAAGAATGCAGCTATCAATTTTTTTGCATGCTAGTTAACATTCGTGTCAGTCAGCTGTTGGCTTTCACTCTGGCCAGTAGAAAGTGGCCGCAAACTACATGAAAACTGCCGTAGAAGCATGAAAAAAAAACAAAAAAAAAACAAAAAAAAAAAAACACGATTATTTCCACTATTGATGGGAGTTGGGAAATGCAAAGTCGGTCTTGGCCTTTTCACTAACTTTGAGCATGTGCATGTAAATTTTGGTACAAATCTGTCGAAAATTGCGGCCATGTATTCGTTACACACACACACACACACATCCTGCCTTTTATAGATAGAGATATATCTCTAGAGAGAGAGAGAGAGAGAGAGAGAGAGAGAGAGAGAGAGAGAGAGAGAGAGAGAGAGAGAGAGAGAGAGAGAGAAAAAAAAAAAAAAAACATTTGGGCAGTTATAAAAAAGTTCATAAACAATAAAGAAAAAAAAAAGAAAAGAAAAGTTGAATAGGAGGCAAATGTGACAAGGTACACATACCTTTCACAAGGTGAAAAATCAATAAGCTGTACACCAGGATGACTGAACTTCATTATCTGCTCAAACTTGCTCCCGCCCCAGAGAGCAATTCCTTTTTGATGGAAAGTGGCAAGGTAAGTTCCCTGTGGTGACCAACGGACATATGTTTCTGTCCAGCGCTAACAAAGACAAAAATGCATAAATAAAGTATTGCAAGTGCAATTTATAAATCACATCCTCACAAACACTGAATAATTCAAAAGGACATAAAATATTTTAAATGATCTTAAATCATCCCTTTTTGAAGACAAATATTGCCATTAAGACTTGTTTTAATTAACAGAAAAATTAACAGTGTTTGATGAGAAAAATTATTAGGGTAATGTATTAAATATATCTTCAGGAGAGGTTTTTCGCTGTAATATGGTAAATCCTTAAAGAAGTGAAGGAGAATCAAGTATTTTTAAGGGAAAACAAAAAACAACTTACACTTCGTTCCTCAATAAGTGTTGGCTGGGTATGAGAATTCAAGAAGATGGCTGTCTTTTCTCCGCCATCATAGATGACGCTAAACTGATCAAAGCTTTCGTTATTCAGTAACCAAGAGCGCAAATTACCCTGAAGAAAAGGTACACAATATGTTAAAATGAGAAGCAAGACTTAAGGATTGGGGTTGGTAGGGTTTATTTACTGAAGAGGAAGGGAGGAGGGAAAAAGAAAAGAAAAAAAAACTTACAAGAATGTTACACACTATTGGCAGTTCATTTCATCAAAATGAACTTCCACCTAGAGCATTTTTTTTTTTAAAAGTAGACTGATGGAACTACAAGAAGCTAGAGAAATCTTGTGGAAATGATTACCAGGATTTGCCCCAGGTAAAATTTAACAATATCAATGGCTTCTATCTTCCTGCTGGGACAATGGAAGATTTAAGTGTTGACCAAAAACTGCTCTTAGAATATGCAATAGGAATTTCTTGAGGGAAAGTGAATCCTAAAATCCTGTCTGGAAAATTGAGTCTCTAAATCAAGCAAGATGGCTAATTTTAGCCATCAGGTTAATGTGTTTATGGAAAGAATGGAACTAGATGTGCCTATCCACCAGAACTCTATGATAAATTGTACAGTCTTATAAAGATTTTAATTGAAATATATGCATTTGGTTTAAAATAATTTAATTTCAAACCAACTGCATATATTTCAATTAATAAATTCCATAACCAACAACTATATAACTTCAACATGATCCAGAGAACAAATCAATAGCCAACTGATGTACAGAATGTTGCATTAAAAAAAAAAATTTACCGCAAAAAATATTTTTATTTCACAAGTAGCAAGCCACCAAAGAGATAAAAAAAATAAAAATAAAAATTTACATTCAACTCTGAAGTGACACTCTGGCCAAATTTGATTAACTTCTCATAAAATGAAGTTTGTGAACCTGCAAACTGCAAGAGGTTCTAATGAGTGGAACAACATTGGAGTTGTCAAATTTACCTGCACATTTGCAAGGTGTGGAAAAGGCAGTTAAATCAAGTACTAAAGCTTTACAAATTGTATATGGACAAGAAGCAAGGAACAATCACATTATTACTAAATCATCAAGCCATCAGATAAGACCATTTATTTCAAAGGTAAATTATACTGAACAATTCAGTGACATCATGATGTAATATGTTATACAGGGAAGTAGTTTTAGTGTGATTTTCAATAAACAAATGTAAATTTTAAACATTTTGTCTTCTAATTATGTATTAGATTGGTGCAAAAATGACGTAATAATGTCGTTTTTTGACGTATTTTTTAACGTCAAAAAACGACATTACGTCATTATTTTTGCACCAACCTAATGCTTAGCAATATTATGGTGTTATATACACTTTTTTGTTTTTATTAATTATAGCCTAACAAATGGTGTAGGATCTTATTTATTGATTAGCCATTTTTTTGTAATCATTATCAATTTTTAATTTTCACTTATCAAATACAATGAAAAATTTCATTTTTTGCTTGTGATTCATACTTAGAATTTGGGTTTGAATATATTTGCCATTCAATGAATCTAATACAAAAACTTAACGTTATTTAGGTTTATTCTTGAAATAGTAAAATTTTGAAGTCAATTTTTAAGCAAAACTCTGCAGAAATTAGGTATATCTGTACATGTTTTCAGACGATCTTTAAACCTAAATTCTCGAAAACTGATAAAAAGCTATGAATAATTTTTGGTGTCAGTACTTATTACATCAAACCCCAGCTTCTGTTTGCTACACAGGATGCAGGATATTAGGTCGTTGACTGAATAAGGATTTATAAGTGCAATAAGTAGTCAGCCATATTAATAAGAAAACAGATGCAAAATAGAACAATTACCCAATACTGGAATTCATACATGCCTTCAATCAGAAGGAAATTCAGTCTCCTTTATCATTAGACTAAAAAAAAAAAAAAAAAAAAAAAAAAAAAAAGTTTGATTTCTCCACTAATTTGACATTTTTGAAAGGTGAATGAAATTTCAAATCAAAAAGATTACAACATTTACAGTCTTCTCTAGAAAGATTGTTGCAATTCATTTGGAGAGGGGCTTGCTCTTGAAGAATTTTATGAAGTGTTGCATGAATTCTTGCTCAACTTTCCAGTTTGATGAGGAAACAAAAAAAAAAAAAAAAAAATAATGCAAGTCAAAAGAGGAAAAAATTCATTTACCATGTCCTTGTATGGCTTTGGCTGTGGAGGTTCCCATTCATCAGGAATATTTTCATATCTACAGAGGAAATGAATATGGAAGCGTGTTAAGAATGAATGAAAGTGAATCAACACCAAAGCAGAGTGCCATTTCACTAATTCTATAAAAGACATTTTAAAGAATCAACATGCTACATACATGAAACCTGGTAGTTTTAACAAGTCTAGGAAAATAAATGGAAATACAAACAAATTACGAAAGCTTACTTTTGTGGCACTTCAGTTTCTTTTTCAACAAATCACTATGATAAATGAAAATTTCATTTAAACGGCAAAAATTAGACTCATCAAGTCATAGCATAATTTCATTTTTATTCTTTTTTTGCTACCTCCATGATTAAGAATTTAATATATTAAATCTTCTTTTAGTTTTTAAAGGGTCAAATCAGAGTCAGGTCCACAAGACGATATTTAGACTGTACATGATGTTCTGTACAACACTCGTATATTGTCGTAGGGCAACAAGAAAACAACGCCTATTGTGAATGAAGTGAAAATCTCACTAAAGATAGATATGATGCTTAGGTATAGATAATATTTTTTTTGTACAAATAATGGACGTCTTTATAAATCAAAAGAAAAGGATATTGTTCAACTTATGAGTAAAGCTAAATAAAAATAATTGGAAGAGGAAAAAGAAAAGAAAGACATTGCCTACTTTTGAAAATCTGAGAATTGATTAACAATAAAAGTGTGCTGCTTGTCAAGTTTGTAGTTATTGGCCGTCTTCACAGCTTCAAGAGCATTTTCAGATGAGGCATATTCAAGGAACACATATCTAAGGAAAGAAAAAATAAAATAAAAAAATCAGTTAGTGGGAGGGGGAAAAAAAACGCACACTTCTGAAAGAGAGATTAGTGATAAGTTATTTGGACTTATTTGTGAATCACATTCAACACTTCAACTATTCTTTTGGCCTTCTGCATTCCTGCACATTTCCAAATACAAAGTAAAAGATTTCATAATTTAAACAGGTACATGTAACCAATTAAACACAAAAGTAAAGACAAGGTTTCACTGATCATAAAGTCTAATTTGCTTTTTATTGGGTTGTCCAGAAAGTTCTTTTTAAGGGAAATTAAAACATGAAACAAAATTATGTCATTAAATATTTATTCAACTAAATATGAACAATTTTGTTGCACAACCTTTCTCCAATTTTTCCTTCAACTTAAAGATTCCATCTTCCCAGAATGTTGATACTTTCTTGGCAAAGAACTCATTAAGGTGTTTTTTTGCCATCCAAAGAATTAAAATTTTTACTATTGAGATTATTTTGCAAGTACCTGAATAAATGAAAATCCGAAGGAGCAATGTCTGGTGAATATGGCGGGTGGGTGTCATATATCCTAGCCAATTTTTGCCGGGTCGCCAAAAGAAATGGGAGATTTGGCACTATCCTAATTGAAAACAACACCTTTCCTGTTCAACAATTCTGGGCGTTTTTCTTGAATTGCTGCCTTTAATCCATCCAGTTGTTTGCAGAATCAATTGACTGGTTACTTAGCAGATGCTCATAGTACAGGATTTCTTTCCAATTCCACCAGATGCACAACATGACTTTCTCAGTATGATGACATGCTTTTGAGGGGGCTAATGTTAGCTCATTATGTTAGCCCATCATCTTTTTCTCTGAACATTGTTGTAAACAATCCGTTTCTCATCACCTGTCACAATTTGCGATTCAAAAAAATTCTTTTCATTCAGATCAGATCATGTGGTACCCAAATATTAGTGATTTGAGTACCCAAGTTTCACTAAAAATGCACATGGATGGTGGATTTTGATAAATTTAGTATTTCGGCCAATACTTGCATTGTGCAATGCAGGTTATTTTCAATCAATGTCTGAATTTGATCATCAGCAGTGAGAGGTCTGCCTGAGCATTCTTCATCAATAAGGCTACAATCACCAAAAAAAAAAAAAAAAAAAAAAAAAGCATCCAGTGCCTAAAAATTGACACAAATTAAGTAATTTTAAACTTTCTTTCTCAAGAGATATTTTGAAGTGTGTTCTAATTGGAAATGTAAAACATATGTCGATAAATTTGGTGTATTCTAATGTGTTGGAACATGTAGGACTAAAAATTGGCATGAACTTTCCAGCAACCCAATATTTATCAAAGCAGAAGCAAATTGCTTCATCTCACATAAAAGTCATTTTTCTTTGGTTCTAACAAGGGAAAAAAAAAAAAAAAAAAATCTATTAAATAATAATAGTAATTTATCAATAAGTCATCACCAACCCCCATTGCAGAGATGTGCAACAAAATAGCCATGTCAGTTTTAATAGAATAGTTTCTTATTCAAAGCTAATGCTATTATAAGAATGCCGAGCTCTGCACAAACAGTGAAAGCATCAAAATGAGAGAAAAATACCAGAATTAATAATTTTTTTTAATCTTACATGGAAAGAAAATATATAAAATATATATGTATATGAAAATAAATAAAAAAGGCATTAATTGTAAGAACCATTGATCTGGATATCAACTTCCTTATCTTGACAGAAAGCTGATATTGCAAGAAAAAAAAAAAAAAAAAAAAAAAAAAAAATTAAATGAGGGGCATGAAAAGTGTCGAGTTGCTGCTGCAACAGTCTTTGACATTGGCTAATCTGGTCTGGTTCTGGAAGCAAATATTGGATTGGTATTTTATAGAAAAAAAGATTATCATTTCACTTACTCTGTCTCCTATTTCTTTTCACAACCGTTTCTCTTTAAGAATTTTTTTCTCATTGAGAAAACATTGACATTTTTGACTGTGTTACTTAACACTGATCCCTCATTCCACTTGTTAATGTTGCCATCAAATTCTTGAATTACATGAAATGAGAAAATGACAATTTTCTTTTCCCACAAGAAGGAATTACTCTTTGAAATATAATCTTATAATTGTGTATTTCATAAATGAAATTGCTTGAAACTACCAATTTTTCAATTAATTTACTTTTTAGGATGGCTCAGATCACCACTAGCCAAACCATTATATATATATATATAAAAAGAGAGAGAGGAGTTGGAATGAAAATTTGAAACAAATTCCAAGAATAAATGTTTTCAAGCCTTAAACCTGCATAAAATGTCAAATCCTGACAGCTAAAGCTTTTGTTTCTACAGAAGAGAATAGGATAACTAAAACCTATGGTTTATTGCTATAAAGCACCAAGTGGACTTAATAAGCTTTGAATGTAATTAACAAGTCTATTACCGCCGACAAAACAAGTTAGTAATGCTGCTGATTCAAGAGTGTTTAGCATGTCAAGGACAGCACAGGCTAAGAGTGCTGCCGATTTCAACCAGGTATTAATGAAGGAAGCAAAATTTAAAGGGATTTTGTCATTTGAAGGACAAAAAAAAAAAAAAAAAAAAAAAAAAAAAATCCATGTTTGGTTAGATGGGAAGTAAACCAGACAGGATTTTTTTTTCAAAACCTCCATCTTCAACACCATTTCCCAGAGAAATTAGAATTATAAAATTTCTGTAATAAATAGCCATGGCAGATGCTATTGACAAGTCAATAACTTTAAAGAAAAATCTCTATAAAACTTTCTGAAAATAACATCAATTGTATTCTGTTAAGTTTAGATCTCTACATGTCAGTTTCTTAGATTTAACATTGATATCACATTTAAAAGAACTTACTGTGTTTTGTTTAGCATGTAATAGACTTCCACAAAATAAAATACACACAGACATATACAATAAAGTGGATAGTGAAAATATTAAACAGATGATTAAGTGACCTGGGTATGACCCACATTTCAGTTGGGATTTCTTGGGTAGATTTGAAAGACAGACCAGAGAGAAAGCAACATATAATAGCCTAATTAATGTGTTCAAAAATGAAAAAGCTTGTTAGAATTTGAGAGAAAAAAAAAAGCATCAGTTTGAGAATATGGGGATGATGGAACTGGCCTGAGGCAAAGCAAGAATGAAGAGAAACAAATGGATTGTGTGAACATTTGCCATTCTAATACTTAAGAATGAGAAGACCCTCATGTAATCATCCAAGAGGACCAATTAAAAATGCTGATAAGTAATTTAATCTTTAACCAAAGTTATAGCAGACCAATTTTTTGGCATGAACTGCAGCTTCAGGCACTTTGAAATTTCTTTTATTGGAAAATTTATTAGTACAGTGGCTGACAATTGCTATACATCTTTATTGTGAATTAATCTACATAGTGCAATTTCTTTTAAAATAATAAGCATGTAGCCTGGTGTTCTAATCTTAAATTCAATGTTTATTATATATATATCTTGAAATTAACAAATTGCACAAGAAGGTGAACTGACAGAGAACATTAATCTAGCATTGACATAGTATGCCACACAAATAATGGATTAGTTTTGACATTAATCTGAAACTCATAAATAAAAACCCAAAACATTTAAGAGATAACTATTTAGAGCAGTTGCAGAAATATGATGAGACAGTGTGTGAGTGGGGAATGATATACTAGATAGATCTACACACACACACACACACACACACACACACACAACAGGTAAAAAAAGAAATGATATAGATTATACATAAAAGGGGGTACTTTAAAAAAAAAACAAAAAAAAACACACACTCTGCCTGGTCTGGTGTTTGGGTAAGAATGAGAATTTTTTTTTTTTTAGCACCCTTTCATATATAAATGCTTTACACTAGGTACCTCCATTAATTTGCAGGAAAAAAAAAAAAAAAAGAAGCATACCATGATGAAAAAAAGGCCCCAAACTTTATAAAAACAATTTTTTTTAAATCAAATGTTTATTAAATATATATATATATATATATATATATATATATATATAGTGTGTAACCCGGATATAAGAGAGTTGTCGGGACCGGAGAAGAAGTCTCTCATATCCGGGTTTGGCCCATTTTGTTTAGGTAAGTATGGCTCTAATTTGGGACCAGAAAAAATTTCTTATACCCGGGTCTCACTATATATATATATATATATATATATATATATAATTTTAATTCTTTCTTTCATGTTTGAAAATTTGATTAAAAATCTTTAGTAGAGGAAATTTCAGCATCTTTGTGGTACCCCCCTCCCCCAAAAAACCTTAACAGATGTACAGTTTAAATAAACAGCTACTGACAATCGGAAAAATGTATTTCTGTGATATTTTAAACGGGTAAGTTCCTTTCAAATCAGATTAATTATACTTTAAATCACCTAATATTTGTCTAAAGTTTCAGAAAAGTATATTTTTTAAACACTTTCTTTTTTTTAATAAAAAGAATTATATTACAATAAATGTGGGCTAAAATCAAATTTTTAGCAAAAAAAAAAAAAAAAAAAGTTTTCTTTCCAGTCAGTTTAAATTAGTTTTGACATTAACAAAAAGAAATATGATGAGACAGTGTGTGAGTGGGGAATGATATACCAGATAGATCTACACACACACACACACACACACACAACTACTGCAATCTGAAAGTCCTAAAAACATTTAACCAAAAATGTGATGATGAAAATGGTGGAAGATAAATATGAACAACAACAACAACAACAAACAAGAATCTGCTCTTGAAGCATTTAGCTTAATGGAAATTTTTCATTTTCTACCTTAAGAATCCGTAAAAATATTACTGATAATTCTAAAGGAGCCAATGTTATTGATCCAAGCTTTATATGTGTTTTATTTATATAATTAACAGTTTCATTATGAACAAATTTGGATTGACCTACAATTCCATTTAAAAATCATTTTTAAAATGTGAAAAGACAATGCCATGAGAAAATATGAAACTACCTTCTGAGATGAAAAAGGAAGAGGAAGTATTCACAGGCAGTGACAACCTAAACAAATCAAGAATACCCCCCCCCCCACCTAATTTTAGCTGCTTTCATTGATGGTTTATTTTTATGGAACTAAGCCTGAAGAGAGATATTTCATTAAATACCAGGAACAACACTGCAAATGTTCAAAATGGAGAGACAGTGTAACAAAATATACATGACTGAATGTCGCCTTTTTTTTTTTTTTAGTCATCTGAGAGAGAAAACTAGCAAGAAAGACAAATATGTACTTCTTGTGTTTGTTCAGCAAAGGCAACATGAACTGAGACAACCTAATTCCAATGATCAGTACATGCCTGTTTGAAGAGACTCATGGAAAGAAGGAGAGCAACAATTTGACATGATGACTGAAGAAAAAAAACAAAAAAAAACAAATATGTGGCTTATATAAACAAATGAATGCAGTCATTCACTCTCAATGTAAATCTCCCAGATATCAAAATGTTGTCTTAGGTACTAAGCAACTTTTGTGTATTTGTAAGATGTTTTTTATGCCTTCAAATTGATGAACTCAAATTATTAATCTGGCTGTATAACAGTACAATCATTATTGATGACTGATCCATTGTCAGTTACAAAACTCATTCAATGTTTTCAACAATTTTGTTGTATAGCACAACCAGAAGGACTGCATGATCAGTGACACAAATTAAAGACACTGTACATCACTAATCACATGACCAAGTCTATGCAACAAAATCACAGAGTTAGCTAAGCACATTTCAATCACTGATATGGCTTTGACAGTAAGCAGCAATCAGGTAAACATTCCAAGAAACTGCATTTATACTTAAGGAGCTGGCTTAACCCAGTTTTGAAATGCCAGAGGTTTTGTCACTCACAGCCAGGGACAGGGTTGGACGATTTGAAAATCAAAAGAAACTGCCCGTTCCCTCCCTATCTGGATTTTCTCTCCATTCTCCAAGTGGGTGGTAAAAAGCTTTTAGCCAGCAAAATATATGATGTTTGGTCATATACAGTGTAACCCAGATATAAGAGAGATTTTCTCTGGTCCCAAATTAGAGCTATACTTACCTAAACAAAATAGACCAAACCCGGATATAAGAGATTTCTTCTCCTGTCCCGACAACTCTCTTATATCCGGGTTACACAGTATCGGCAGTAGTAAGACTGAATTTTTCAGCACCATCTCATTCAAAATACATCAAGTGGTGTTGAAAGACAAATTTCATATCTTTATATCCCTAAACCTCTAGACTTCATGAAATCAGCTTGCTGATGAAATAAACTTATCTTATCCAACTGTACAGCTGTACATTTGGTAGCCAAGAGAACATAAGCATTGTTACATGATATAGTAAGTTTTTCATACTATTGCTTTGCTTCAGTTTACTGCAATCTGAAAGTCCTAAAAACATTTAACCAAAAATGTGATGATGAAAATGGTGGAAGATAAATATGAACAACAACAACAACAATAAATAAGAATCAGCTCTTGAAGCCTGAATGATTATGGATTACTTATGCCCTTCTGTAGAGGAATTTGTACTTACCCACTAGTTTTGCCATCATTCATTGGGTAATGCTCAGTACGTATTTTCCCAAAGTTCTGGAAAATTTTTCTGACAACATTCTGCAACTTCTCCAACCGTTCAGGACCAACCTTGGGGACATTGTCCACCACAATAACAGAGTCAAAACCATCATATTCTGTAGGCCTTTCTTTCAAGACATCAGCAACAAGTTCTGTAAGTGAGATTTGAATAAGATGCCATAAAAAAATCATGACCAAATCTCCAAAGTTAAAATTAACTTTTTGAAGCTATCTTCAAGCTCATACTGATTTAAAAAAACAAAACAAAAACTTATCAACCTTTTGTAGGTTATATTCAATTTCAGCCTTTTTTATATCACATTATCTTGACAGAAAAGAAACAAGTTTAAATTGTCTCATTTTGTTTAATATCAAAGTTGATCAACAGAAGTTCATATAATGAAAAAAAAGTGAGCAAAAAGATTTCCCAGCAATTTGTTTATATGCATTTAATAACTTCATATGTAATTACTTGTGGTCACAGCAGGAAGATAACATGACTTTAAAAAAAAGAAAAAAAGTAATATAAAAGTGCTCAATGATTCTTACTTTTAAACAAAGGAAAATATTTAAAATTAACTAAAATATTAAGCAATAACTTCAGAGGACATTGTCAAGAATTGTGTGTTTTGTTTTTAGTGTCACAAATGAAAATTAAGAGGGTTTGTCATGATAGAAAATATTTAGCATTGAAAAGGAATTTAGAATGTTAAAAACTTTCCAATTATTTTTTTTTTTTTTATACAGTTATATTTTAGCTAAAAAGCAAACAAAAAATAACTGATAGACTCAAATGTGTTTCCATTTTAAGGCCTGGTTTTCTCAATCAGAAGCATGATATTTGCCCAAACAGTATGTGCAGTAACAATCTGATAGAATCACCAGCATTCATTATATATATATATATATATATATATATATATATATAGTTAAGCTATGCCATATTTATATGGTTAAAGTGCTCAATACCAAGGATAAAGCATGTATAAATATAAAAACCATGGACACTGATGTCAACAGAGTGGTGACAGTGTTTCATGTTTGAACACAATCTTCAGACTATCTTGAATGGCCTGAAGATTGTTGCCACTGCGTTGACATTAGTGGTTATGCTCCTACCATATACAATTAAGAAGAGCAACAATTTTGTACAGAATTATACACATATGTAAAAATACCCAATGTTCCTGAATTGGTCAATGAGCACTCTTAAAAAAAGATGCCCAATAATTTGAGTTAACAATGAAGGTCGAGAGAGAGAGAGAGAGAGAGAGAGAGAGGAAAAAAAAAAAAAAAAAGAATCATGTCTCATATGCAAAATCATGCCTAGATAGATGCTTACACCTAAAGTGATTTTTTAAAACCTTATGAGAGTGTGCATGTGTGTTATCAAAATATAATCTTGAACATTTCAATTTAACTATAACTTGTTTTCACATTTGCTGGTCAATGTCAAATTGTATATCAACATACATTTTCAAGATTCACTAGTCTATATGGCTTTTGGGAGAAAGAAAATAGTCTCATTTTGAAGATGAATCTATTGGGATCTGCCATTTAAAATGCACCAGGAGTAGACAGTTACAAATGTAACCTTAACTAGTGAAATCATTTGCATAATCTTGGGGTAAAGTTAACAGCAAATTTCAGGTGTGTTTTTTAATACAAATTTTACCCGGAAAGTTTTGATATTTTGTCAATCAATGTGTATAGACCTTTTATGAAGTTTCTGAACTTTAAAGCAATGAAAATAGAGGAATGGTTTTGTCAGGAGCTATTGTTTGTATTAACTGTAAATTAATCTATTTATGGCAAAAAAATAAATAGAAATGATAACCAAGACTACCACTTTGGCTCATATAATTAAAAATTTGCTTAGCTTGTAAAATTTTCAACATTGCACAGGATAAATATTAAAAATAATATAGCCATTTTCAAAGTGGTTATTAAAAATATGAATGTTCTTTTATAATGGATTTGGCATTAGAACTTAAAGTTATTCATTTTTAATTGTTATACAAAGAATAAATCAAGTTTGTTTTTAATGAGAAGATACTTTCATTAAGAAATCAAGATGATGACACATACACACACAACAAAAATTCTATTCCCATTTATATATTAAAAATTTCCTTTTATTATGAGATTAGTTGGAATTAAAAAAAGCCAACACAATTCAGGCTTTGGAGAAACTTAGGTTAAAACAGGTTAAGAAAAAAAAAAAAAAAAATCCAAAAACAACAGTTTAAAACAGAATCATTTTATAAAAGTATATATTAGCAATTAATCTATTGTTTAAATGTTCAAGGATATTTTTTTGTTTTTTATCCAAGTTTAATGCAATTGTTGTTAGCAAAATATTTCTTTCAAAACATTAAAATACTGATGTATTAAGATGTGGATTTTGTGTCCAATTAATATTTACAAAAGAATTACATTTTTTTAATGTATCAGCCACAGTAGGATTGAAAATAAAATTGGCATCTGAGTGGGTAGAGGAGGGAGTAGATGTAGAGATTTTATGCCCAAACAACATTTGGTAGCAAAATTATTTAAGGTATTTTGATTTCCAGTAGAATATTTTGATTAGTATTGAATTATTCATCTTAAATGGACACTTTATCAATCTATAAGCATTTTAGCAAAGTCTAGTGTTTGCATCTAAAGAAGGAAAAAAAAAAAAACTGTCAAAAGTACTTTTACATCCTTCCTTGCCAATTTCAATTGTTTTAAAAAGCTATTTCTAAAATTTTAATATAGACCAAACCATATGAAAGTAGTTTTATGTCTCCCTTTTTTCTCTCTCGAGAACTGACAGAAGTATTAAGCACTAAACTGGTAATTAAACAGTCCAATAAACAAATAGTGTTTGACATTTTTGGGTTATCAATCAATTTTTGAGAAAAAAAAAATCCATATGTTCAAATTATTTTAGTGAATGAATGTGGCAAGAGGAAATGAATGAAATGCCAAGAAAATACACTTTTTCAAAATTATTATCAGTTTCTCATGTTTATTTAAATTTTCTTGTTTGCAAACATTTTTAGAAATTTATGAATTTCTTTTTATATTTATTTCTTTACAAGGAAAATATTGCATTCTAGTGGATTCATATACTTTTATAAACTTGTAAATAAAAACAAATCTAATATAAATCTTTAATTATTTAGTCAATTCTTGAGAAAAAAATTCATATTCCAGTTTCATGTACATTTGATTAAAGTTCTAAAAATAGCTTTTTAAAACAATGCAAATTGCTAAGAGCATAATAGCATCTGTCTATATTTGAGATGAGGTATTATGTACATTATTCAGACTATTGTAATAAATATGGTGACAAAAATGAGGACACTAGTTCAAATAATGAGCATAATAGCAGTGTCAAGAGAAAAACATGTTTGACATTTTTTTTGTAGGTATAAATGTAAAACTTTGCCAGCATTTTATGTTTTTGATTTTCCTTATCTAAAAATTTACATTAGGTTCAAATACGTTGTTTAGCAGAAATCAAATCTCTCACAACAAATGGTTCTAAAAAGTCAGAATCATTTTTTTGTGTAATATAAACACATGGGATAATCAATTTGAAGTCCAATGATAGAAAAAGCCATTATGTATATATTTTCAACAATCTTTGTCAATTCATTCATTAATTGGGATCACTGAGAATGTGAACGACCCTTTCCTTAGCTGCATATGTGCTTTGCCAGGGTAGTTCACTTCTAGACTAGTTGCCACCCAAGGCTATAGAGTCCAGTCTGTCCTTGGTGCAAAAACAATGACGTAATAATGTCGTTTTTTGATGTATTTTTTAATGTCAAAAAACGACATTATTTTTGCACCAACCTAATATTTACCCATAGAAGGGTAGAGTGGATTCATACCTTTCCTAGGTTCTAAGCGCATCAGTATGTATGTGAATGTAATGAACTCAATTGGAATTTGAACTTTGGTGCCCTGATTCATTCTTTTTAGTGATAACACTGAATGAACATTTCAGATGAAAATTCAGCAATAATTACAACCGATCCACCTTCAGAAGAAACCAAGTTCCACAACAAAATATATCATTAAAATAATCAGAAGATAATTTAATACAGAAAACAAATGTGCCAGTTTCAATTCCTTATAGGAAATAACTACAAGCTTTATAGTTTACAATGAGATTTATGTTTTCAAGAAAAGTTCAACATTTTCTGACATGGTCATTTAATGTCTCTTCATGACCCAGACATAAATTCCTGTGATCTCTTCTCTATCAATGTTGCCTGTCATATTAAAGTATTTACATGTTCAGAATACAATTTTACCATTCTGGGGTAATATTTGTCCTTTTAAGCCCATCCATACTTCAGCTGTCTCATTACTTATCACATGTGTATGGAAAAATGATACAGCTTAGTACTTTTATTTATTTATTTTTTTTAATTACAAAGCAATGAATATTGGCTTTAATATCATTAAAGAGGTGTTAAAAAGTTATCATCACAAAATCTGACCAAGTTTTCAGCACCATTCCTACAAAAGACACCCTAAACACTTTCAAAACCTGTGTGAGTAAATACACTAAACAGAATTGCATAAAATAACTCCCTAGTTTCTCAATTGGTTTAAAACTTTTCTAAAATTATATCAGACACTGTCAACAGTTTAAGTTTTATATGCCTTTGCTAATTTCATATAAAAAAAAAACAAAACAAAACAAAAAAAAACAGCAAAATATTTTCATTGTACTTTTAATCAAATCGTGTACACAAGTTAAAAATAGGTTTTAGAATTAAGAAATCTTTTAGCGTTTTATTAAACAATTTTAATCTCTTAAAACTTGGGTGATAAACAAAAGAAAAGACAAAATTATCTACTTATTGCTGAGGAAGCAATCCGATGCCATCGAAACAGCTACTGCTTAACTTTTTTTTTTTTTACCTTCATGACACCTGAAAGCAAAACATATGGTATCTTTTCTTTTTTTTTCTATTACTTTGTCAAATAAAAGACAAACCGGGCTTAGAAGTGTTCAATTTTCTATTAAAGAGAGAGAGAGAGAAAAAAAGTTTTAAATAGATAATTTCTTTTTTTTTTTTTTTTTTTTTAAGTAACTTTTTCCAACTTAATTCTAAATAAAAATCAACACCTATAAAAAAATGAACTAGTTCAGTATGGTTTACTTTGACAAACTAGGTAAGTTTTTTGATGATTAAAAAGTAAAAACTTTAAAGGGTTTCGTTTTTTTTAAAATGTAATCATATCTTGATTAGAATACCATATTCTTTTGACCGAAGATTTTGCAAACCTTAGCAAAAGTTATAGTTGAACATATTACAAAATGATTGAACAAAACACGTGCAAAAAAAGAAAAAAAAGCTATGAGCACCTGTGATAAGGAAACTAATTAATTATAAGGAATATAACCAGCTTTTAATCAAGACAAATTTCCCTTCTAAACAGAAAACTTATGAAAAAATATAATCTTCACGTTTACAAAAAGCTTTTTAAGACTATTTTTAGTCACATTCTGTAGGAAAAAGAAAAGAACAAATCCAGTTGCGTTAAAAAAGAAGAAATTGAAATAAAAAAAAAAAAAAAATGTAAAGTAATATTCAATTCAACAATCACCAAAGGTGCTGGACATCTGAAATCTTTAAGACTAACATTTAACGTTTTTGATGAAGAAAAAAAAAACCTAAAAGAGTGGTTTATTATTATTCTAATATTGACGTTAGAAAAAAAGAGAAAAGTTAGTAGTCGTAATTAAGGCCATCATACGTAGAAAAGTGCTTCTCTTTCTGACCGAACGGACGAGAAAAGGATTAACACTGCTGCCAGTGTTTAAATAACTTGCCAATTCCTACATAAACTTTACAAACAAAATTTCACAATCTATCAAAGTTGACTTTTGATAATATTTCACTTTAATGTTAATAAAACTTCACGATCTTGACGGTCAGAGTAGAAGACACACAAACAAATAAGTGGAATTTGAAGATGGTGTGAAAATAACTTCTACCAACAGAAGGTTAACAGATATGCCAAAAAGTTAAAAGGCATTTTAAAAACAAAAGTATTTAAGTAAAAAAAAAAAAAAAAAAAAAAAAAGACCAATAAAATTCTAGAGATTCTTACAGAACGATAGTTACAGACTGAACACATGATTCCTTAGTGGAACTTATCCGTGGGAAATAAACACGAGGGACACCTACACGCCCGAGCAAATACCATATGTAAATTATACTTATTTCTGTTAGTTTTTTGTTTTTTATGAAGATGAAAACTGCAGGAGGGAATATTTAGAGAAAAGTCTGAGTTTATTTGTTTTAGATTAGCATGAAAATGTACCATCCTTTCAAACACACAAACGAGTTAAACTGTTAAATTAAACAATTTATTGGACATTTTAATTAATAGCCATTTAAAAGTGTAGGATTAAATAAAAAGGAATTGGAAATCAAGGAATCAATTAATATGGAAATTAACTAGGATAAAACAAAAAGTCAACAAAAAAAAAAAAAAAAAAAGAGGAAAAAAACATTGATTTTTCGTATATTTATTTGGAACTTAATTGATTTGTTAAAAAGTAACTTAACATTCAAGATAAGGAAATATAGGCTTTTTTTTAAAGGGGTGAACAAAGCTTTTTTTTTTAACTTAATAAAATGTGATAATGGTGGTGTATGAAATATTGGGTCATGTATTGAAGAATCATGATAAACGAGCTTTGATTTCAATAAAGATTGTCGCCAAATATGATTAATAGATTTTTGTAATATTAACGGTAAGTTTTAACAGAGTTTATAAGTGTAAGTCCCATAACGTATTCTACTTTTTTTCTTTTAGATGAGAGAAATCCCCCCATACAATTTTTAAACCGGACGGAAGAGAGGTTTAAAAAAAAAAAAAAAAGAACTTACTAATTTCTTTTTATTTATATAAAATCAGGGAAATTGACATTTAATAAGTATAAATAATTAACTTTATAGAGACGCATTTTCGATTAAGCTAAACCATATTTTGGTGGTTAATTTATAGATTCTACAATATATGCAAGCTAAGAAGAAGAAATACAGGAGACAACCCGGTCAAGAAAGCCGGCATGCTACTAGAAGAGAAGAGAAAAGCCGAACACGTAGTTTTATAGAGAGAGGAAGAGGGGGGGTCTTTTAAAAGGGGAGAAAGCGTGGGCTTCTCATGGTTACCGAAAAAAAAAGTATTAACCTTCCTCAGAAACATCATCAACGTATCCTTCTGGATCGCTGAAGTTAGGCTCTTCTTCTTCGTCATCTTCGATCCCGTTTTGCATCGTTTTCTCAACCTTTTTCTTTGATTTCTTCAATTCCGAGGCCTCACTGTCAGCAGCCATCACTGAAACCTCGTGCGTTGCAAGGGAGAAAAAGAGCGCATGCCCATAAAAGCTGACTGAACTCAGCTGCTTCCGCTCTACAGTTTCCGTCAATATTCGGCTCTTTCCGTAAAACTATAAAATTTATTTAAAAAGAAAACACAAGCTATTACGAACTTCTCTTAAAATATCACCAAAGAAACACTTTAAAATAATTTCAAGATAATAAAAATGATGTGAGAATTGATAGAATGGCTTTAGTGAATGGTATTTTTAAAAGAAAAATTGAAGAAGCGGTTTCTCCGGACAAACAGGAAGTGAACAACTTTAAGATCACATGCCCGGATGTAGTAGGAAATGGCGCATTTCGACGAAGTAATCGTAAATACTTGGATTGGTAGCTTGAATTTATTTCGATCGATACCATTTTATTATTGTTGCAATAAATAGATAATTAAATAACAGACTTGAGTATAGTTTAAATAATTCAAAATACAAAGCTTTTAGATCTCCATGAAAGAAGGATCAGCGATTGATTTTTATTGGCTGTGTGGGTAATTTGTTTTAAAATGATGTGTAGCGGTGGTTTGAAATAAAAGCAAAATTGTTGCGTTTCGTTTTGGTTAAGGGTTATATGTAAAAGAATTTTCTAATTTCGTTTCACTTTCCAACAGCCGTCTAAGACGTTAACCACTGGGTGTGGTAATTAATAAAACAAAGTGTTAGTTTTTGGTGAGTATTATTACACACATTTTTTTTCTAAATCTAAAAAACACTTTCAATGCCGGTATATAATTGTCAATTGGTAGACTAATTCAAAATGTTTTCTTAATGAATACGAGTGTTCTTTGTTTACAATTTATTTTTTAAAAAAAGAAGAAAATAAAAACAAATGTAAATTCTTAAACAGAAGCGACTTAAAGTTTTTGTTAGTTTCAAATGTAATGAAATTTGTTGGTCAATATTTTAGAGATTTTTAATGATTTTTTTCGGCTGATTAAAAAAAAACAAAAAAAAACGGTTTCGTTAGTTGCCCATAACATGTCAGTTAACGTTTTTAGATTCAACAAGTTCAACACGTGCTGTTTTGTTTTGAACGTTTTATTTGCACTGAAACTAAATTATTGTTTCTGTCTGATTTAAATGTTGTTTTAATCGACATTCCATAAAGGTTTATCTAGAAAAAATAACAAAAGTTCTTGGTTTTAAAATCTTGAATTAGTTTAAGAAAGAAAAAATTGAATGACTTTAACTTTGTTTTATTTTTTCCGTGAAAAAGGACATTTTCAAGGAGTTTTTTGAGACTGATTCCACACATTTTTTGTACCCCGTTTTTTTTAAAACCATAAAATATAAGTTGTAATTTGTTTTCACATACATTTTTTTTATTTTTAAATATACGAATAATACGCAACAGTAAGAACGTCAAGTTGCTTCAACTTGATTTTTTCAAGGAAGAAAAATACATCTCGAACCTCACAATAAGCAAATGAGATACAAGGTCATTAAGTGTGGCAAATTTTACATCCCTGTTTTTGGGAGACTTTCAAGAAGTTTTTTTTCTGTTCCCTTGATCTTTTAACGTAGAAATAAATTCAAATTTAGAGGACTGAGGAGAAATAAATTCGCGAGCCTATGTGAGATTTTTGCGTTCTACATAAACAAAGTAACTGGTGGCCCAAGAAGAATGAAAGAAAAAACGAGCCTATGTGAATTTTCTTTTTTTTGACCAATGAAAACCTTGAAAGTGAACCAAGAAGGAAAGTGAGCCTATGCAAAATTCTTTTTGATATAATGTGGCTCTTCAAAGAATTTTCTCTCAACAATCCAAGGAAGCTATCTCTCTTCATCTACTTTGCAAACCTCATATCTCTTTGGTGAGTGATGAACTCTCTTACAATTTACATTATTCGGCCATATTTATTACAGCATTTCAGCCGTTGTCTTCAGGTGCTTGGTATGTCGAACTGAACCCTTTATTTCGCTCGTGTGGATGTCAGTTATTTCTCAACAATAAGTTATCTCCTGTTAATTTCCCTCTGAAAGTTTTCTACTACTTTAACCTGGTATTGAACTCACACTCTTTGGGTCCTGTCTAATCTAACTAACGCCTTTATCCACTGTGCCATGTGTCCTTGTATTAATTTATGGGTATTATAAACCTAATGTCTTCAGCAAACCATTTTTTTTACCAGTGCTCATATTGCAATTTTTGCTGTTATCATTCCATGTTTTTATCAAAGCTCATATTGCAATTTTTGTTGTTATTATCACTTTTCTCTGGCACTCCTTGTTACTGGTTCTCATATTGTATTCATTTCTATCCTTGGTTGGCTCAGGAGATTTTTGTGGCCTAGCATATGTGCTGATTCCTTAATAAATGTAATAAATATGGTGACAATAGTCCGAATAATGTAAATAATGTACATAATAACTCATCTCAGAAATATAGACAGATTCTCTTACATTTATCTTAAGCATTTAATATTATTTTGTGTCAGATCATTTAATATGTTGTATGAACACTTTATCTTCATGATAATATCTTAAAACTACAGACTATGAATTCTGATTTATTTTTCTGAAATTTGCTACAGATACTACTTCAAGCATGTAAATTTGAAAATAAATTGTTTATCCTGTTTTATTTATCATTTTCCTTCAACCAGCCTATGGTTGGTCAGAACTCCATTGACAATCTCTTTCTACACTGTTCGGTCATGTATTGCTATCTCCTGATCCCCAATGTCCAACCCTGAGTCTTGAGCTATGGTGTCTGGGGAAAGTCAATTTTTGTGAGAAGACACTTCCAGAAGTATGCCATAGGATATGAGACCATTTTCCTGTCTGTTTTGGTGGCAATATCTGGCAAACTCTAATCATTTTTGTTTGAGCTTAAGAGAAATTGGTCTCAGTTCTGTAAATGCTGATAAAAGTTGCATGGGATCTCTAACTGATGTTCTGGATTTTTCGAAGTGGATTTTTATATGTTTCATCCAGTCGTCTTTCAAGA
This sequence comes from Acanthosepion lycidas, assembly GCA_963932145.1. Classification (NCBI taxonomy): domain Eukaryota; kingdom Metazoa; phylum Mollusca; class Cephalopoda; order Sepiida; family Sepiidae; genus Acanthosepion; species Acanthosepion lycidas. The sequence goes on along the minus strand of OZ010582.1, from coordinate 18,147,990 downwards.
TGAACAGGTAATGTCCAAGTTTCTGATCCACACAGTAGGACTGGTTCAATCGATATTCAAAAGGTTTGAATTTTTAAGGAGGATTGAAGGTTTGTGTGCCAAATTTTGTAAAGTTTGTTACATGCATCCCATGCAAGAGCTTTGCAGATGTTGAAGTCTTTTTGGAAATCTGTTATGTGATATGCAGGATATTTGAAGTCCTCAACTCTTTTGATGGATGTATTATTGAGGGACTTCAACTTGGATAATTCAGGGGAGGTTGTGATATATTCTGTCTTACTCATGTTGCAAAAGGGACCTACTTGGTTCACTGAAGATCTCAAGGGAAGATCAACAAGATTGTAAGATTGCATATGGCGAAACAACATGCTGCAGCCTGGAAAACAATAAACATACTCACAGGAAGAAAATCAAAGCCTTCCATTTGGCTCAAAGGCGGTTCCGTTGAAAAATTAGAGAACCACCGAAAATTGATGGTTTTCCACTCCCAACATAAAATATCCGAAAGACTGTGCATAAACACTAACCCATTCATGCTCGATGAACTCAAAACAACACTCAAAGATCTTGCCAACAACAAATCTCCAGATCTTGACAACACACCAACATTATTGGTAGTGTTTTGCAATCACACATTCATACACCATTCGTTGCCTCTGGTCTGGCTTAAGGGCAGAATAGTCCCTGTCCCCAAAAAAGGCAAACTAACAAGTGCGGCAAACTATAGGGCTATAACTCTTATGCCAGTTGCAGCAAAAGTTTGCAATAAGCTTCTGCTAAATAGGATTGTCTCTACCGTCGATCGTCTCCTCTGCAAGAACCAGAATGGATTTAGAAGAAGCGGGTCAGCAACTGCTCAGATCCTCTCTATTCACTACATTCAACAAAGAGGTCATAGTCTGTTTTGTTTACTTTCGCAAGTCATTTGATTCAATCAGCAGAGATCTCATGATTCAAAATCCTCCAAATCTGTGGTATACCTTCCAGAATTGTTTGGGTAGTTAGAACGGAAACATCACTGCCACCCTTGTATCTCCTGATGACAAGACTAATTTCTTTGAAGTTAAAGCAGGAGTTCAACAAGATGACAAACTTGCTTCTTTTCTGTTTATAAGATTTAAAAAAAAAAATTTAAAAACGAAAAATCTTCTTTGAAGCTTTTATCTTAGTTTTAATCTAAAGTTAATAGATTAAATTTAATATTTTCAACAAGCAAATACTTTGCTTATTGGAAAAAAACTAATTTAAATTGACTGGAATGAGTTTTTATTTTGAAATTAGTGTTTTTTTTTGTTTTTTTTTTTTTTCCTGAAATATTTGATTTTATTCCATTTTTAGCCCATGTTTATTATGTAATTCTTTTTATTAAAAATCTTTCAAAAATCAAATATACATTTCTGAAACATTATTTTAGGAATATTAGCTGAATTAAAGTATAATTAATCTGATTTGAAACAAATATTATTTACTATAAGTTTAAAATATCACAGAAATGCATTTTTTTTTTTTTTTAACATGTTGGTAGCTATTTATTTAATCTGTTCATGTGTTGACATATTGATGTTTGTCTAATGTTGTTCTACAGGAAACTTTATCTGTAAAAGAAAATAATTGAATATAATGTGAGTGCATTTTTATATATAATTTATAAGTTCTCAGTAATATTAAAACTTTATGAAAATATTGTATGTAATCTGTTTTATTAAATTTTAGAAATTTGGGCTTTAAATTTGCTATTGTTATCACTCTTAATTTCTGATAATGTTGTGTATGATCAACTGTATCTGCAAAAGTTGGCACATTTATAAATATACAAAAAAAATTCAGAATTCTAGAAATATTGATGTTTGATGATTTCTACTAAACTTTTCAATTTCTGATTAGTAAATATAGATTTTACTTAATAATATCATCTAAAAGGGTGAAATTAATCCAGAATTTTAAAAAGATTTAATACTTAAATTAAAATTAAAAAAAAATAAAAACAGTTCTTGTAAAAATTAATTATTCATCAAAAAAGTATTTTTCTTAAACAATAATGTCCCATGTCTTATTTATAAAAGTAATAAAAATCCTTCCTAATTTAATAATGTCATAGTTTTATTGCATTTTATTTATTTTACTATTCAGAGCAGATTTTCAGTAAATGCTGCTTCAGTTTTACAAAAAGAAAAACCCCAAAAAACAAATTGATTTAAATTCTCCAAGGAGTCCTGCTTTTAACTAATATATTATAAATATGAAAGTGGGGGAAAATTTTAGTTTCTTGAAATTTCATAAAATTATGTAAGTGTGTGTGTGTCCCCCACACACTTACATAATTTTATGTTGTAAAATAAAAAAAAAATTTAAATTTCATTCATTTGTGAATAAGTCCTGAGAATTTAATTAAAATCTGACAATTATTTGATTTTTGCAAGAATTTCCAAATCAATGTTTTTTACTGAAAAAAAGATGCTAAAATTTCCTATTCTAATCGTTATCCCATATCTCCACTGATGCAAGAAAAACAAGATTTTAACCAAAATTTTAAACAAGCTAGAAAGGAATAAAAATTTAATAAAATAATGAAAAAATACTTTGGTCTTACCTCTTCATTTTGTCCTTAAGGCACTACTTAAATAGACTGCTGCACTCTATAAACATTTTGTCAATAAACCTTATCAAGTTTGTGGTATACTCTTTTTCCAGTGAATTAGTAGAAGTACCAATATAAAATGTATATAGTTTTTAAAATCCAGATTACTTTTAAAGACTGGTCCACTCATAAAATATAGGAAATGTTTTTTAGGAAATAATGTTTGTAGAGTGCAGCAGTCTATTTAAGTAGTGCCTTAAAGACAAAATCACTTCACTTCAAGATAATAGAGAATAAACGAACATTATTCAAATTATTTCTTGTAATAGATTTGAAGATCAAAATTAAATTAATTATAAAATACTAGTGTGCACATATCATCTAAAATTGTTGCATCTTCAAAAACTTGAAAGATACTTTCTTGCACATGGATGGATGTAACCAAGATTAAAGCATTAATCAACTTAGACATTTAGACGCTAACATAATGCACGGACATAGTTTCAGTAAAATAATAAAATCAGAATTAAGGATTCAGTGTTTGCCCAATTAAACTGAATATTGAGAATCTAAAGTTTTGATTAAGTTGAGCCTATCTCTACCTATTAAAAAGCAGAGGAGAATTAGCATTTAAACAGTGGTATAGTGACAGAGCAGAAGCAACCACATCGACAGACCAGGAATAACACATCAGCACCATGAAATTCTACTCTCAGACAAGGAATTTAACATTCTGAGTATGAGCTTCACATATTTTCAAATATGCTCCTGAAAAGCTTACATGTGTGATTTATGACAGGTGCTTGCCATTCTCACAATGAACTAATTGTTCTGACAAAAACTCATGCTTTTTCTTTTTCACAGTGCCAGTGTTATGCTTAATAGATATTATTGCTTGAACATGTTCCTGTTAATTCATGTTTCTATTGTTAGAGGTGTTGCTACCTTAGGGCTAACAAAACAAATTGTAGTTATTACACCCTCTACAAAATGATGGCAATTATTAGATAGTTTTAATAGTGAGATGCAATGAAACAAAAGTCTTGAGATAATTTGAGATTCAATAAAGCAGAGATGAAGAATTCACAACTAAAATAGAGGCCAATGAACTGTTTAATTAAACTGTTCCCTTTGTATTTTTTACACCTTCAATCATATATATAATACATTAATTAATCCTGGCATTACTTAAATTGCTTTTTGCTCAATATCTTTCTATGTTAAAAATTTAATGTGTTTAATATAACAGTGAAATGGAAGTATCTCTCAGAAGAAAAAGATTAGCAAAAAAAGGATGCCAACGACTGCCTGTTTCAAGAACAAGTTGAAGCAAAACAATCACGTAATAGACAAAGTTACATGTGCCTCACATGAAAGGCATGAACAAATAAGACTAATTTAAGAAATGTAGGACTAAAGGTATTGATGAAGTAAATGGTTCATTTTCCTTGGGAACTAATTTTATGTAAATGCAGATGTTTTGTTTGTATAGATTATTAAAATGACTAAGGGATATAATCACTGATATATTTACCAACTTAAGTTGATTTAGCTCCCTTTCCACTACAAATGTGACAGGAAATGTAAAAATAAATACACAGGAAATATATAAATTAATGCACATTGATAATTATTATATGGTTTGATGATTGATTATTTTTTAAATATTTAAATTTGGTGACTAATTTTGGTTAAAATGTAGTTAATTGAAGAGATTTTTGTGTAAAAATTTGATTTTTTTTATGTAGTTTGCTTTGTTCATGTACAACATTTCTTTCAAAAAAATGTGGGATCAAGGTTGGGCTGAAATTATATCAAAATGCAAAAATGAATTCTGTCTTTTTGCTAAGTTGATTTATGATTAATGTTACATTTAAATTTGAATAGAATGTAAAACAAAATTTTGTGCAGATATGGCTGAGAAAGAAAAGTGAAATACAAGAGAAATGAATATAGATATAAAAGCAGTAAATAAGGAACACAAAGCTGAAACATCCAATTGGAATAAAATCAATGTCTTGAGTTGCTTTAGCTTTTTCTTGATAACAGTGGAATAGAATTAGCATACATTTTTGGCAGCCATATTTATGTAAACAGGCACAATGTCAGTGTTCAGTTTGACATTAAACTTGCATGTTAAATGGACCATTTCTCCAAAAAGGAAAACTTTCTCAAAAAAATGAATGTTATATTTGCATAAAGAGGAATATATTTTCATATAAAAATCTGTTACTTTGATATCCATATCATAATTAATTTGTTAGTGGCTTTTTATCACAACTTCATTCAGGCCAGGTCAGAAATAAAAGCTGATTTATTAAGGAGATTAAAATTCATGCCTCTTTTGCTTCAGAAAATCCTGATTTAGTGCATTAGTTATTTGAAATGCTGTACTATAAACAGTAGCATAGCCAAGGGAGGGGTCCACCCTGGGTGACACTTTTATGGAGGTAGCATTTTTGGGTCTGCTGTCTAAGCCTGTATAGAAAAAACAAGAAACTTTGTAGAAAGTTATAATTTGCATTTTAGAAATAAAGATGGTCTTAATTTTTTTTTTTTTTTTTTTTTTTTTTTTTACATTTTTTTTCCCAATACATTGATTTTGCATTTGTTTAACTATTTCTTTTAGTTTCGGTATGTTTGGTGTATATTTAAAGCATGCTAATATATTTGAGCATATAAAAGTAATATTCTAATGGTACACAAACTAGCTATATATATATATATATATATATATATATATATATGAAGAGAGAGTCACTGCAATATGTTGTATTTTTTGTGGGTCAGCAAACTCAATGGCTGCCCTGGGTAGCATACACTTTAGCTATGCCACTGAGCACAAAAACTCAACTAATTTTCAGAATACCAATTCCAACTTAAAGACCTATTGCATCATTCATTCCATTATCTCAGTTGATGTCCTTGTAGGAAATTTTGTATTAAAAATCCGAATGGCCAAATTTCTAACGATAATAAAAAAAAATAAAGATAACTTGGTTATACCTATTATAACCTTGTTTTTTTTTGTTTTTTTTTAAATAAGATAACCATGGAATTTATTGGTTGATAAGCTTTCCAGTAGCAAGGACTTCTAGCAGCCTGCTAGAATCTGCTACTCTCTTTGCTAATACATCTGCAAAACCAGCAACTGTGCACTCAATTGCGGCATTATCTATAATCACTTTAGGAGTTTTTATTCTAATCCCTTTACTTTTACTGATTCTAGTGAAAAGATTAATAAAATGTAAAAAGTAAACATTTTTTATATTGCTTTAGATCCATTGCCACTATATCGTTAAATTGCCAAGGCTAGAGATACCCTTTGTCATGCAAGAGTCTTCTTGAATTGCTTACAAACTTCACACTTCTTGCTAATATCTTCAATTAGTTTTTCACATTCTTCATCAAGTGCATCAGCATTTTTTATGATAGCTTTCAGGTTCTTAGCTGAAGGATGTCCAAACTAGCAATCTAATTTATGGATCATAATCTTCTTTTCTTTGCATGATTTCTGTTCAGCTACCGTGTCCACTTTCTCAATTTTTACTTCACATTCTTTTAGTGGAATATTGTAATGTCCAGAGGATGTTGTATCCAATTCAATAGATCTTCCATTGACTTCCATGTTTAATTTGAATCCTATTCTTTTCATGTCTGGTTTGCTTAGCAGTAGGAAAATATCATTGTCCACTACTTTTATTCTTATGGTTATCTTTTGACCACTGATAATACAAGGAATCTCAATTCCTTCATTTGACTGTATTTTACCTTCCTGCACCAAACTTGAATGTGTAGAAGTTTTTCTTTTCTTTCACTTGTCAATAATGCAAAAATAATGACGTAATAATGTCGTTTTTTGACGTATTTTTTAACGTCAAAAAACGACATTATCATGTCATTATTTTTGCACCAACCTAATACATCTTCCATTCATGCCTAGAAGCTGTTTTACTGCAAGACTAACCAGAATGACGGCATTGACGGTTTCGCTCATGAGGACCTGTTTATCCTCCTGTGAGTAAGCACCTACTTTATAAGATTTACTAACTTCAGCATTTTCCTGAATGTTTGATGTTTCAAAAGCACTTGTTTCTTTATATCTTTTTCTATGTGAATAAAATCCTTTTTGAAATGCATAATTGATTTGCACACCAAGCATTTAAGGAAATTACTGGCTTCATCACATGGATTAGGTCCACCCTGACCTGGGGTGGTAGCACCTGTTAGGCTCAGAGCTATGGGAAAATAGTTAACTATTACCAGCAATACTTTTTTGAAAAAAAATTATTAGCAGCAATACAATTTTGAAGGAAAAATGTTACCAAAAAAAGATTTTTGACAAAACAAAATATTACCAGCAATAAAAATTGTTGGCATTAAATAATCCATTGAGGTTGATAGGCCATAAAACAAAATAAACCAATCTAACCCAAAAAATACATATTCTATTCATATGAATCTATCCTAAAAATGTTGTCAGCATTAAATAACCCTTCGAGGTTGATATGCTGAAAAACAAAATAAACCAAACCAATCTAAACCAAAGAATACATATTCTATTCATACGAATCTATCCTAAAAATGTTGTCAGCATCAAATAACCCATTAAGGTTGATATGCTGTAAAACAAAATAAACCAAACCAAACCAATCATCACGTGGATAAATGTAAGTTGTACTTACTCTTCCTCAGTATGCTCTTCTTCTTGATCTTCTACCTCTTTGGAATGCTGTACTCCTAAATTGTGTTTCTGGAGTAAAAGAAAAATCTGTAAACTTATTGTTGCAACTAATTCCTGCAATCGGTTTCCTTTGTCTCTCTCGTCTATGACACTTGTAGCCAATTTAACACAAAGTTCAATCAAAAATCTGTCATAACAGTACAGCAGGCAATGTAATGATGAAAAACAGGGTCAGAAATCCAATTTACACTTCGCAACAGCAGAAATGCACTGTTGCCCACTAAGCTCCAAAAATCATTCTCTTCAATAAGTAAAAAGCAACAACCTTTATTCACCAAGCGATTTTTCTGATTGGCTACACCATTCTGAGAGGAAAGAACATTAGCTTAGTTTCTCTGATACTTCAAGTAGCAGATTTTTGCCTACTATTTTCTTCAATTCTCCTTCAGCAGACCATGCACAAAACACAAACCCTTCTTTGAGGGAGGTGATTTTCTCTTTTGCTACATCTTCATCTAGTTTAGGCATCTGTCTCCAACCATATCCTGACCCTGCACCCTCATGACTCTATCCTTTGAATCTTGTTCTTCAGTAATTATTTCTACTTTTAGAAACCTGTTTCCTCTGAATTTGCTGTGTATGCAGGTTCTTTTTCAGTAGCTATCTTATCTGAACTATCTATATGACATTTCTTGGTTCTCAAAGAATTTTCTAAGAACATTCTTCATTTGTTCATACATTTCCTCTTTCAACTGCTGTAAGAACAACATGTTTTTTTTTTTATCCAATCCAGTGCTTTTGATAAGTTGCATAGCCACAATTACCTCAGGTAAAATGATGCCTTGATTTTTTTAGCTCTTTGATGTCCTCCTCATAAGAATTGAGAAACTGATCCATGGTATCCGATTCTTTTTTAAAAAGATTTTTATATGAACACTATGTTTCACATATAACACTCAGATCATCTTTCTTAAATGATTTATCTAAAATAATAAAATCTGCTCAACACCATTCACATTTTTAATCCTGATTTCTTCATTTTGCATGACCAAATCTCACTTTCTTATTGACATCTTTTTCAGTTGGTAATATGTTGTAGATTGCAAATCCCTGTTGTCTCTTTTCTATCTTGGTGAATTGAAGCCATAATTTGATATCAAACTTCCAATCATTATAAGATGTTGTTTCAGTCTTCTATGTTGGTGGGATCAAAAATTTGTTTTCCTTCTTTTCATCAGTCATGTTTATATATATATATATATATATATATATATATATATATATAAGCTTCAAGAAATATTTTTCATATTTTTAAATGCATTTTAAACCTAAGGCATTGCTTTTTATTTTTATTTTTAGAGGTACCTAATATAAGTAGATACCTACAAAGATTCAACAATTTTCATTTATTTGTAGGTCCTTAAATAAAATATTCAGCAATTTTTCATTATATGATGGAAAAAATTTAATGAACACTCCCTAAATTAAAACACATACACTCAAAATTGAAAAGGCCCGAAGGGATACAGACTCCAAAACAATATTGCCACAAAATCTCAAATGTTGAGAAAGAGCTAAAGAGCAGCAATAAATTGCTGTAGCTATTGTTTAGTAACCCATGGGTCAGACTGAAAAGGATTTTTCAGGCCATGTGGTAGTTTACCAGACCTCCTCACAAGGTGGGATGTGGCACAAGGCCGTTTTTAACATGGGGCAATTCTGAGCTTGTAGACATGGGCAAAAATTCCCTGTAGACCCCATAATAACAGAGTTGTGTTTTTCTACCTCCCCAGACGAGGCTCTGCCAAAGGGCAGAGTCTCGTCTGGGTTCTTCTCCACCCAGAGACAGAGAGATCGACAAGCAATACATCAGCAAACCAAGAGGCTTGTGGTAGTTTCTGCCTCAAGGAGAAATGGGAAGAGTTCATATAGAGTTGAGAGGTTGAGTACATTAAGAACTGAGGGAGATAAACATGCTGCTGCTAGCAAGAACCTGCTCTACTAGGGGAGAACTTAATCTAACAGTAACAGAATAATAACAAATATAACAAAATAAATCATTTTCTATTTATAGAAAGTAAAAATGTTTTAGTTGAGTTAAAATCTTTGGCTAGTTGGTTCACAGAAAAAGTTGTGGTTTAGAAAAGACTTTTAAATAGTTCACAGAAAAAAACTGTGGTTTAAAAAATGCTTTTATCATTAGCAAAAATTCATTGACCATCTCTTGTTTTTGGAGATGATTTGTTTGAAGTCACCAAGTGGCCATCAATAAAGATTCACTGACTGTCCAAGCTGTTGTAGCTGATTTGTTTGAAGTCACTGACACGTTTCTTTCAGCATGCACTGTTGGGGGAGAGGAGGCTAAATAGCCACATCTTCATTTCAGCTTGGATACAACCATACATCTGTTCACTGAAAGTAGGCTTGAGAAATTTGGGTTTTAGTTTTCTCTGATTGGTCTAATATTTCACATGATGTTAATTTCTAACCAATAGACACTTTGATTTAAATGGCATGTGTTGTGAGATCTTTTTGGCATTTTAGTAATATTGTTTATTATTGGGTAGAAAATAAAGTTTGGGCGTGTTTTAATATGGTATGCATGTGGGTATGTAATTTTGTTGGAAATAATGTTTCTTTCCTGTCATCTTTTAATCTCACTATGTTCTTCTGACTCACTTTTGTTTATTTCCTATAACCTACTTAGTTTTGATTTTATACTTGGAGAATTAGTTGCAATAGTATTTTCTATTCGATAAAGCATTGTCAATGGTTATTATTTTTGATATATATATATATATATATATATAGAGAGAGAGAGAGAGAGAGATAGATAAGTGAACATTGAAGTCAACACTTAGATGCAACAGTCTGTTTCATGCTAGATGTAATCATCAGGCATCTAGCATGAAACAGACTGTCGCCTCTAAATGTTGACTTCAATGTTCACTTTTATATTTACACATGCTCTATCTCTGATATTGAGCACTTTATCCCATAAATATAGCACACTTTAAGACTATATTTCTTATATATATATATATATATGTCACTAATTTGTCCCATGCAGAGAAATTATAAGACCAAGCAGTGTGAAAGAGCAAAAAGCGAGAGGGTCTTATTTGTAATATTTCCTGAAGGGAAAATGGGCAGGCTGATGATGTCTTTTATGTAGCTGGTGAGACTGTGGTTTCCTTTGCTTTCTTAATTGCCATGGGCAGACATGTCTTGCTTCTCTGCTGTTTACATGGCAACTTGGCATGGGCAACCATGTCTTGCTTCAAGGCATGTAATTACTGGTCAGCTCTAGCTAATAATAATAAAAAAAGAAATTCTGATATTTAAATCTTGCACTCAAAATTTGCTTATCAAATTTTTGTAGCTTATTTAAAGCTAGAAAATATTTTTACATTGTAAGAAAATTTTGAAGATGATATTGATGTCCTACTAATTAACCCATAACTGGGGGGAGAAAAGGTGGATTCCTACCTTTTGAAGAGTATTTGCATGTAAGTGAATATAATGAACCTGACTTGAACTGAAATGTGGTTCTCTGATTTCCAATTCCGCACTGTTACCCATTACACTACCAACACATCCAAGCTTACAGCACCTTGTTTTCCTAAATGGTCCCCCATCTAGGTACTGACCAGGATCAAAATTGCTTAACTTTGGTGATTATACAAGAGCCAGTGTTTTAACATTATATGGCTGTAAGTCTCCAAAATTGATGTAGGCTGTTGAGGACATGCACATAGTGTAGCAGTTATCAGCATGGACATTGGAATTTGAATACAGACTTCAAAGTTCATTGCATTCACTTTTGCACAAATACCCTTGGGAATGGTATGAATCCAATTCTTTTCCTCTCCGACTACAGGTTAAGCAGTAGGGCAGACAGAGCTCTCTAACCTTGATTGGCAACAAGTCAAGAAGAAGAATAATAATCTTGAATTAAAAACTGTTTGGGTGTGGGAAACTCTACCCTGTAAAAAGCTTATTTTTTATAGACCAGAGTAGCAGTGCTTGTCTGGTGAGGCTGTGGCCCTATGCTTCACAAAAGGAGTGAGAAGGATTTATCTATCTCTCTCCTTACCCGCTGAGGAAAATAACATTAATGTTTTTCTTGAGCTGAATTAATGTTTGCTTTGTCGTATAATTATGATGGTTAGCATTAAGAAAGTAACACACTAAAAATTTATCCGAATATTTCTATCATTAAAAACATCTTTAACTTCAATAAATGTCTTTTACTGTGGCTAATTCAAGTTTAATGTCTTAGTCTGACTTATTTTTAAGGAAGAGGTTGTTTAATTTATCATTCATTTTGAAAACTATAAGATATCGATTCTGGTTAATTATTAATGCATTTCTAAGTATAAATAATGATTACCAATCTATTGCAACATAAAAATATTGTGGGGGGGGGTCAATATCAAAATATTGATTCACGTTGTTGCTGAAATCAATTCAGCTATAAATAAAATCTGATTGATTGCAGCAGACAGTTGGGCATGATTCCATGATTTGCATGATGCCTTATTTGTGATTCTGTAATAAATTTAAAATTTTATTCTTAGTTTATGTTTTCTGGAATTTTATTTGTAATTTTACATTTATATGCATTGATGAAAAAGTTGATTTACACATTCCTAAGCTCACTTGTATTTTTTTTTTTCTTTCTTCTCATTGTTTTGTTTGGTCAACTCTTTTCCATGAAGGTTGGTGAAGAGACTGCCTGAAATGTCCTCGTCAGAATAATAAAGATGAGGATGCTGGTATGAGAGAATCTTGGAAATTCAAAAGGAATTACTTTGTGGTTTTCTTGTATATTTTTCAAAGAGCTAAATGAAGTGGCTGTACTAAGAGGGACACAAAACTAAAAATGTCAAATTTTTGAAAATGGGGACTACTTTCCCACAAATATGAATGGAAAATGTTGAAGTCTTTTTATGTGTAGTCTGCTGAAAAGTTCTGGTTCAATCAAGAATTTTTTTCAAAGAACAGTATGATGTTTGGTCAATTTAGTCAGATTTTGGGAAGTGGGTTGGGCCAAGAACTATTCTGCATCTTGTTATGATGTTTTTAGGAATTGAGAATAAGTTGTTCCAAGATTGGATTATAATCTATTCAAATAATTCTGTATGAAAATAAGCTATTTGCAGGCAAATAATATTTTGTAGTTTGTTGGTTGGTTGGTTTCATGACAAAAAGAATTAGATGCTCATATGGAATTTATATAATTGACTTTTTATTTTTTCCTCTATTCATCTTACTAAAGTGTGGTGGATCAAACGGTGGTTTCTCCTACCAAGTGGGATGCAGGTTCAATTTATGCCCAGATTTCTCAAATACATAGACCGATATACATAATACAATGTTTAAAGTGAAAATAAAAATGGGGCATCTATTTTAAATACGAGTATCCACTATAATAACTTTTGAAGTAATAAAAATGTCAGATTAAAAATAAATCCATTAATAATATATATATATATATATATATATATATATATATATAAAATTTAATGGATTTTTTATATATATATATACACACACACACACACACACACACACACACACACACACACACACAGAGGGTGTATCAAAAATACTTTCACTAACTTTGGGGGGCGGGTTCCCCCCACCAAAACAAGGTTCAATGTCCATATGAACATATGTCTAAAAGGTCAATGTTGCAACTCCATAAAAAATTTTCAAAATGTCCTTGTCTTGCTTCTACATATGCATACACCCATTTGATCCTTTCAAATACTCCCACACAGTGTTGATCAGTTTTGCAGGCCCTCATGACATGTTGATCAAGTGTCTCTGCATTATTAATGGCTACTGTATAAACCAATTGTTTTAGGTGGCTCCACAGCTAAAAATCGAAAGAATTGAGATTGAGGGAACATGCAGTCCATGGAACTGGTCCTTTCCTAACACTATCCATTCTTTCATGGTAGATGTCAGCCAGTGCATTATGCACAGTGTGACTAAAATGTGCTGGAGCTTCATTATGTGTGAACCATATGCATCTTCATATTAGCAGAGGTACATCTGCTAGCAGGTCTGGAAGTGTGTTCGATATAAAGTCCCTGTAGTCGTCTCCTGTAAAACGTGTTGGGAGAACATGTGGACTTACCAGTCATCTACAATTCCAGCCGACACATTAATTGTAAACTGATGCTGGTGTCTAGTGTGAATTGTACCAATGAGGATTCCGATCGGTCCACAAGTGTTGGTTGTGTAAATTTGTTATTCGATCTCTTCCAAATGTTGCCTTATCCATAAAGAAGACTGAAGAGATAAACATTGGATCGGCAGTTTGTGCAATAAACCATTCTCTCGTGGTGAGTGATCAGAGGGCAAAAGATATACAGGAGCTGCTCTTGAAGTACCCTCCATGCAGTACTATATGTATGACTGATAGGTCCATTTGATGTGTGGTGATACCTGGATAGTCACTGTCAGGTGTACGAGTGAATCTTGGTCTTCCTTGATACGTAGGATGTGGTGCCACAGATCCTGTGTCAGCAATGTGACAATAAACAGCAGCAAAGGTTGGATAACTTGGCTGCCTTCGATCTGGAAACACTATCTGATACTGCTGTTACCATTCGCGAAGCTGTATGTAAAAGTCATATCTTCCTGTTCACGATATGAATATTCTGAAACACTTCTTGGTTAACTCACTACTACACACATTCAACATTGAAGATGGACCCGCCACAAATGTACATGAATGACATGTAACCTACTCTACATGGCAACAGTTCCATCTACGTTAGACTTAACTCAAAACTAAAGGATTTGTGGACATATGTTTATATTGATTTTTTGTTCTTGTTTTGATGTCTGGAATCTGCCATTAAAGTTTGTAAGAGTATATATATATATATATATATATATATATATATATATATATAAATTTTTGACCATGTTTCTCACTATCTCTCGCCACCCTCTATGTCACCTTATATAAGCTTAATACTGCCCTTCAAAAGTGTACAATTTAAATTTATTTTTTCACCCTTGAAAGTGAAGTCTGAAGATCCAGAGAAAAATAAAATTGGTGGTGAAATAAATTATAGCAATGGAACGTTAAGGTGCTTTGTTTTTTCTTTAAATTATATATATACATATACATATATATATATATAATATATATATATATATATATATATATATATATATATATATATTAATAAGAAAGAACAGTAAGATTTATAATCTGGTGTTCTTAGCAGTTACTTTTATTTTTAAAAAAGTGCTCGATACAAAACAATGGAGCAAAATATAATTATTTTCTTTTTAAAAATATGATTCTATCATGACACAGAAAATTTCCATGATTCAAAACTGTAACTAAATTTATAAATCTAATTATTAAAATTAAACTCAAAATCCATAGTCTCGTTCCATCATCATTCTTATTATCACTTAACGATGGAACAAGACAATTCTATCTGAGTTTTGTGCAGGAATGTACTTAGTAACCAGTGCCCCTGACCTATTTCCAGGTTATTTGGAGTTCAACCTCATGGACATTGTAGAGAGTACGTCACATGACTTGTCATATCCAATTTTAATACTGTTATTTTACAACTTGTACTCACTGTGTGCTATTCTATATATATATATATATTTCATCTCAAGCAAGCCAGTAAAGCCACTAAAACACAAGGGGTGACTGTGTGTGGAAGAATTAGGAATAGAAACCTTACTAGCTAGCTTAAAAGCCACCCTGTCAGGCGGCAATTAAGCTAGTGCCTGTGAAGGGCTCTTAGTTGCTCCTTATCACAATATGTAGGGTGGAGAAGATGCAATAGGCAACAATAAACTACAAAAGAACTCAAGATTGATCACTGCATTTAAGTATTGCATTAATATTTAAGATTACCTTTTAAAAGTTCAACGATTCTTAATTTATAGACAGTTTGATGTATGTAGGTCCTTACTTTCCATGCAAACAATTATTTTTATTTCATGGGTGACTTTTGTTGGATTTCGCTATTGTTATTGTACAAAAAAATTTGTCACAAAAAATCCCTGAAAACAATCACAATAATGAAAACTAGGGAATCAAAAGTTTCAGGATTGTGGGTCTGGATCCAGCCTGGAATGTTTTTAATTTGCTTATGGAGTCAACCTGATGCTGAAATGGTATGATATGTTGAACTACAGCCTCACATAGTAAAGTTGAAAACACGGACCATTTTATTTTGAAGCACTGTAATTTGAGAACAGTAATTTTTTTTGTTTGAACATGAGCTATTGAAAGAGAGTTGTCTCCCTTTGTTTTTATCAGTAGAAGCCAAGATGGCAGAATCCAAAAACTATTGCAGTAATGAAAACTTTGGAATCCAAAATTTCAGGATTTTGGCTCCGAATCAGGCCCAAAATATTTTTAAATTGTTCACACTTGACCTGATTTCAAAATGGTATGATATTTTGGGCTACAGCCTCTAGGAGTATAGTTGAAAAAGTGTGACAGTGACACACTAACATTCACATTTATTATATAGATGAGCAGGAATAGAAAAGAGTAACCAAGAGGACAGTAGATAGTGAGTGACATTACATTTAAATTTTTGGATATTAAAGTTGGCTGGAAAGCATGTATCTGGAAGAGAGTTCCACAAGCGATTAGTGTGAGAAAAGAAACTGTTAGCATAGAATTTACGTTTACATCTAGCCACCTCAACTGTAAATTGTTGAGATCTTGATGAGTCTCACACAGCTCTAAAATTTAAAAAATCTAGGTACCATAGCAAAGAGATCATTTGAACAATTACCATGAAAGTATTTATAGAACAAGTGCAGGAAGGCAACCTTGTGGTGGTGTGAAAGTGACTGAAGCTGAGCTACCAGATCAGGACCGATAACATTGCTCAGATTTCTTTGGATCTTATCAAGGAGCGGTAAATAGTGGGGGCACTGAACCATATGTGGAGGGATTATTCTAAGCATGGACGAATGGTACATACACACACACACACACACACACACACACACACACACACACACACACACATATTTGGTCATCTTGAGATGGTGCAGTGGTTAGTGAGCTTGTCTTGCTAGAACAATTATGACTGAGTAGTGAGTTCGATCTTCACTGGTTGCCCTATACTTTTGGCCTTGTGCCACATCTAAGCTACTCTTGGAAAATAACTACATAAATACAGATATATATATATATATATATATATATATATATATATATATATATATATATATATTTATAAATAAGGGTGTGTGAAAAGTTCTTAAATTAGCCAAGAAAAATAACCTGAAATGTATAAGCTATTCCACATATTCATGTTACAGTTCAACATCTTGGCATCTCGGTTCTCAAATTTCTTTAAATCTTCCCTCCAAAATTCTAATGTTTGCTTATTGAAATACTGATTGTGAGAAATGGGTTGGGCTGAGAACTTTGCAGCGCTCCATTGTCTGATACTACTTCAGATAATCTAAAATTTGTGCCCCATACTATTCAACTGGTAAAGAAATATTTTCCTTCAAGTCAGTGTGTGGCCAGATACCAATCATTTTGTGCAAGATGTTGGGAAGGCCCAATCAGGTATTATGGCTTTTGACTTTGTGTTTTCCAGATATTTCACCTTATCTCTTCTTGTCTCTAGATAATTATATAATAAAACTTTACTGACACAGTACCTGTCAAAAATGATAGCATTATACTTTTCTTCTTCTTCTACTACTACTACAACAAAAAAAAAATCATTTCATTTCAAGCAAGATGATAATGCATGCAAGGAGGTTACTAAGAGTGAAAAAGAAAACTTTAGTGAAGAGAAAGTAAGGTAAAAAAAGGAAAAAAAAAAGTGATTCAAGAAGACAGAAGATAGTGATCGATGTTACATTTTACATTTTTGAAGATTTTAGGTGGCAATGGACTGGAAGAAAGTTTCACAGATGAGAAGTGTGAGAAAAAATGTATTAGAATAGAACTTGCAGCTACATCTAGTTAGTTCACCAGTGAGACCTAGCTGCCAATCTGGTAATATGCTTAAATTTATGTTGTCAAGGTACGAAGGAGGAAAGCTATATTTATTCTTGTTAAATACAAGAAATGTGTGCAATCTTTAGTCACAATCACTAACTCAAACAAACAACATTCCTTAAACCAAACCAACACATTCCTACTTACCATTCTTACTACAGTCACCATAATACCACAATGTCTCTTCGACCTGGGTATGATGATAAACTGCACCTATGTCCAACAGCAAAGCCTCTGATCAAGAGGCTTTGAGGAGCGTGGAACCACCTCTTAATTGCTGGTGTTCCCAGCTCCACCCTGACCCAGGGTGATAGCACCTGTTAGGGTCCCAGCTATGGGCAAATAGTTAATCCCGAAACTGAGGTAAAAAGCATTATAAAAGTGTAAAAATAGGTTTTAATACCAGAAATACTTTGTAAAAAATTATTACCAGAAATAAATTTTTGAAGAAAAGATAATATTACCAGCAATACGTTTTTGAATAAATAATATTACCATCCGTACGTTTTTGGAAAAAATATTATTACCAGCTATACATTTTTGAGGAGAAAAAAAATTAACAGGAATACATTTTTGACAAAACAAAAATATTACTAAAAAAAAAAAAAAAAAAAGTTGTTGGCATTAAATGACCCATTGAGGTTGATATGCCGTAAAACAAACCAAACCAAACCACAATGTCTCTATAAAGTCCTAACTAGACCCCATATGTACAGTTTGTCTGTTGGGGTGAGGACTAAAACCAAAAACTAAAGCTATGCCCCAATGCATATTTACAATGAAGAACTATTTACAAACCTAAACAAAATAGTGTTAGTAATAAATCCTCCCCCACACCCTCAATTCTAAATTGTGGCAGAAACATCAAAATGAATGTGGGACAAGATAATTGAAATGAGCATTCTACCAATCACTCAAACACACTCTGATCCAGACACTAATAAATACAAAATGCATACACAAAATATAAAAAAAGAAATGTTCTGCATCCATGAGAGAACTGACATCTCTGTTATCTAATGGGGGAATTCAACTCAGGAAAGTGAGTACAAATATAAAAGGGAGCCAACGAGCATACATCCCGGAGCTAAAAATCAAACCTAAACTACCCTATTTTGAGCTGGGTTGCCAATGTTCAATCCTGAAAACCAATATCCTGCTGTCTAATTGATATCAAAAGAGTCACCCACCTTGCACCAAATTCTGATGGAGAGAATTGCTGCCTTTCTGTCCTGATCTTGACTTTGAGTTGAAAAGATCAGTTGGGCAGAGGTGAACTTCCTATCCCTATAGTATTCTTTCTGTTGCATTATCCACACCACAACTTGCATAACACCTAGTAAGCAAAAGAACATGGTAGTCAACAGCAGTACCATATTGCTACAGACAAAATTAGCCTCAAGAGCAAAGAATATTCTTCGCAGCATGCAAACCATGAAGTCTTCGGTTAACCTGTACAATGGGTGTACAGCACTGCCATGGAAGAAGGTATGTTCAATAGTTTCCTCCGACTCAACGCAGCAAATTTTCCAGCCCCATTGAACAAAGCCTTTTGCCAAGCTAGCGGGCCCTTTGCAGCACCAACCAGGTGAGTGATGTCTCATAATTAGTGAGGTTTTTCAACCCTGGTGTCTAAAGCCATAGGGAATGATGCTCTTGCCTTGTTAAACCAAGCTTGTGTGTAAGATCATCTTGAAAGGGACCCCTAACTAGCATGTGAGATAATGTCTTCTAAAATAATACCTGGACATTGGCAAGGTCATCCATCATCTTTAAGAAGGACCTGAGAGTATTCCAACATTCACAATAAAAGGAGCACTCACCTTTGGGTAAGCTGGGGGTGGGGGATTCCTCTTTGCATGAGTGCACATTTCTTATGGGTATCTTCTTTCCAGAATTCAGTGTCACCATCTGATTGTGTATGCATTTGGTCTAAGAAAGCTATGTGAAGCATGTGTTGATGTCAATGCTAGGCATATCCAGACTGCCTTCAGAAGAGTGGAGGTAACAAATCTGATGTACTTTGGGAGCTTTGATGCCCAACAAAAGAGAGAACAAGACCCTTACTAAATTCATTAATATGGTAGATGGGAGTGGAAGCACAGAGTTGGTAAAAGAGAATGGGGTAGATGTGCAAACTTCCACCTTTCCCTTTAAGGAAAGTTTTCTCTGAGGTTACAGTCAAACTGTGGTATCAGCTTTCTCTCACACCTTTGACCATTTCATTTTCAACTTGAGATTGGGATCAAAACAAATGCTGAGTTTCTTGACCTGGGAGGAGAAACTCCTTTCCACATGCCCAGTCACAAACCAACAGACTTGTCACAGCTGATCTTAGCTCCTGTCACTGTTTTGTATGCTCTGATATCTCTACTGACTTCTTTGATCTCAACACTGATACAAGAATAGTGATGTTATTAGCATAGGCAGAGTACCTGGCTGAGGTGGTACCACCAGGTAATGAAATTCTGTATAGGACTGGATTCACCTTTAACTTGTGAAGGAAAAGTTCCAATGCAAGAATATACAGCAAAGGTGAAAAGTGGAAAACCTTGATGAATGAAGTGAGACAATATGAAAGATTCTGATCTTACTCTATTTACTTTCACCAGTGCACCTTGGGTCACATACAGATATCAGATCCAGTTGTAAAAATATGGCCTGAAACCAGCTGCTATAAGAACAGCCTCCAGAGAGCAATGGTCAACCCTTTTGAATGCCTTGGATTTTGAAGTGTACCAAATGAAGGTTGTCCTGAATAGTCCTGCCCTTCACAGCACATCTGCTCAGACCTAATCAGGTTAGAGAAGACAGTCTGCAAATGGCCAGCTAAAATCTTGGCCCAAATCTTTAACTCTGTGTGTAGCATCATTAATGGCTGAAAAAGGGCATAATAACTTGATCACACCCCTGGTGAAGCTTTGAGGTATAGACCCCTGATTCATCCAGTTGTTTTAAATTAGTTCCAGAAAGGGAACAAGATAGGTGACTGCTTCAAGTACAATTCGTAAGGAAGACCATCTAATCCCAGAGTTTTGTTCTGGCCAACAATTTTCAGCACTTCCCAGATATCAGACTCTGTAATTGGCCCTTCACACACAGCCGCTTCAACCACCTCGAAATGGGAAAAGTCAGTTAAATAGGTGTTAAACTGGGCAGGGTTCAGACTGGGGTCCCTGATACACAGATCCTGAAAGTAATCTAAAAATGTCTCTCAAATGCCAGCGTTTGAAGTCATGGTTCACCCATTTGGTAATATGTCGCATGTGATACATTGATTGGACACATGAGTAGAAGTAAGTCCCACATAAAAAAAACCTGTTCCCTTTATAATTTGTTGGGGCTTAACCCCCAGGGATTTCAATGATTTGATCATTGTGTGTTTCAAGGAGTAGACAAATTTTGCACAAATGCTTATCCATTATTCTTTATTCAACTTTCTGTAATACTGGTGTTGGTGATGGGAGGAGTCTTTTAAAAGGCCATCTTCTTTTATGAGACGAGTGTAACTTTTGGCCCACTGTAAAAACTCTGTAATATTGATTATGCATTTTGGGGGTGAATTCCAGCCAAAATAAAGAGTTTTAACTAAAAGAAGTTAATAAACTTTGAAGGTAAACAAAGAATGTAATAAAAACTAACACAAAACAATAGTCTGGTTAAACTATATGTTACCCCAGAAAAATGAAATAAAAAGTTGGCTTAAAGCTGAGGGGGAAAATAATGAAAAAGACTGAAAAGAAAAATTCAAGCATTCAAGACAATAAAAACAAACAATTTAACAAAAAGATTTCAGTTGAAATGTACTTTGGTAAAATCTAAAAGTTTACTCAAAAAAGGATGATTAACTAAAAGAAGATAAAGTTTAAAAGTAAACTAAAATTAAACAAAGATTGGAATAAAAAATAAAATGAAACAGTCATCTGGTGAAACTGTATCTTACCCCAGAAAAATAAAATTAAAAAAAAAAAGTTGACCTAAAGCTAAGGGGGAAAATTGGAAAAGAAAAATTTTAAAATTCTAGACAACAAAAAGGTTTCAGTTGAAAAGTTCTTAAGAGGTGTAATTCAACAGTATCAGAAAAAGATGGAGCAGTTGTCACAATCATGTCATAAACAAGACTAACAACTTACCAAGGAGGAGAGCTCATCAGAACAATTGCCTTGAAAAAAATAAAGGAAAGCCATGTTACAATGATGGGAATACAACTGGATTTGACATTCTCAAGATATATTGTAGGATATATGGTGTGTTTGGTGGAGGAGGAACATATTCAACATTTGATAATTTTGTGAAATATGTGCTTAAAGGTTTTAGGTACTTTTCATCGACATTTCTTTTCATGGTTAGCTGTAAAGAATTGTAAATGTATGACTACATTATTTTACTTAAGCTTATGCTTAAGTAAAATAATAACAATAATAATATTTATTAAGAATTTATTACAGGAAATATCAAGTTTTACGTAAACATTGTTGACAATTATGGATTTAGTTACATAACAAATAAATAAAAATAATATAAATTTTGATGCTATATTCCTTTGTTATTGGCAGCATTTTAGAATACTTTCGCTGCAATGTTAAGTTTCTTAATTTAAACAAACTGGAGCTATTTTGTTTATGCTTTGTTACTTCTCTTTTCCATTGTTGTTTTTAGATCGCTTTCTTCCAGTCATTTTGATGGGCAATAGCGAAATTCTGAAATTCTAGAATGATCTTATTCCATTTCAAAAATAAAGCCTATAAAAAGGAATATTTTAAACTAATATACGACCAAAAATAAAATTTTTTTGACAAAAAATCTTAATGATTTCACTATAATTATGTGACAGTAATGTAAAGATATTCTGCGCACAAATCTACGGTTTATGTTATCTCATTGCATGGTTACGAACTATAAACCTAAACTGAGTTCTAATTTTTTGTAAAACACTTGGATATGATATTCTAAAAGTACAGGTTACGAAAACTTCTGGTGACCAGCCAGAAAAGATAATATTTGGGAATTTTCAAAGATGAAGGCAAAAGTTAAAGGAACTGATTTATTTTGCTTGACAAAATGTAAAAGATTATGGACAAAACAAGAAATAGGATTTTATCTGTTGCTCAAAGAAACTGAGATGAGAAACAGACCTATAAGGTTCATAATTGTGGTTAAATGAAAGATATAATGACAAAAATTTACTAATAGCAGGTTGGAAGAAACAGCCAGTAATTCTTTGATTGCACAAACAAGACCAGAGGCTGAGAAAATTTGTTGTTGAAATTAAAGGTAATTATAATTAATGACTAAAAGTAAAGATTGCCCTTTTGCCCATGGGATTTAAAAATCAGATTTGCCAAAATGACAACCAAGCTGAAAGGCTTAGATGAGGTACTAAGAGAACTGGAGGAATTGCCTATACCCATTGAGAAGTATTGGTGCGAGGCATAAATGAGAGAAGGTATGAGTTATATGGGCAGGCCAGTACCTGTGACCACTGCTCATAGGAAAAAATTTGGAGAGATAATTAATTTTCCAAAGCCAGACAACAAAGAACTCTTGTTGGAAGACAGGGGAAATCCCAAATCCCCAAATATTTCAGCTCCCATGATGATCTTAAGTCAATATAAGCAGAGCACTGAAGTGACCAAATGAGTAGCAGTTGAAGCAGTTCTGGAGAAAGCAGATGAGAGACGAAGCTGCTGCCAGAGCCTGCATGAACTACTGCTGAAAGAGATTCTGACATTGACACCCGTTCCAAGAAATTAGCACCAATAGACAAAAGTGTCACTGAAGAGATGTTAGTAGGAAGGATTAATTTTTGTACACTGAAAACTATGTAAAACCAAATCAAAAGTTAACCTAAGTCTCTGTTTTCCTTTATTTTTTTACAACATAGCCAGTTTACTGAGGTTTGACTTAACGCATCAATTGCCGCCATAATTGATTCTGCCAACCCTGTAATCAAGAACACAATGTGGGCAGGGTGAGGTGGACCGATGTGGACAGCAACCAATATCATTTAAATTGCGATGGTGACTGCCTGGTGTGGGATTAACTGAGAAGGTCAAACCTAGAATTGAACCTGGCCTAATGGGCTATATTTGGTTGTCATAGACCAGGATTGGCACTACGGGTTGTATATTTACTAATCGTAAATGGAAAAGCTTATTACAATTCATTGACACCTCAATATTTTAAAAAGAATTTTGAATTATTTTTTGTGTGTATAAATGTGCCAATTTTTTAAGTATGAATATCCATACATGACATTATCAGAAAACAAGAGTGATAATTATTGTAAATTTAAAGCAAAATTACTGAAAATTCAATAAAACATTAGATTACAGAGAATATTTTCCTAAATTTTTAAGATTACTGGGTAGTTAAAAATTATATAAGAAAGGTACTCACATTTTATTCCTTAAGTAATTTTTACAGATACGTCCACCAGAGGAAAAAATTAGATAAATTTCTGTCTGACAGTCATGCTGTCAAACTGTTATCACCTGAAATAAACACATATAGCTGTATTTCTGTGATTTTTTAAACTTACAGTAAGTAATATTTGTTTCAAAGCGTGTTAATAAAACTTTAACTCAATATTCCATCTCGGAAAAGTATTATTTTATTTTTGATTAATAAAGAGAATTACATTGCAATGACAGATGGCCAAAAATGGCACTAAAATCAATTAATTTAAATTAGTTTTAAAACAAATCAAGGTATTTTACTTATTGGAAATATTAAATTTAATCTATTAGCGTGAAGTTAAAACTGAAATAAAAGCTTCAAGAAAGATTTTTCATTTTTAAAAGTTTTTAATCCTGAGGTATCACATTTCTGTGGAGGTACCTACTTTAATGTATTGTCACAAGCTTACTGAAGGAAATTTTGAATAATTTAAATCTTCCCTTTGAACTTAAATTTTGTTATCATTTGAAAGATAGCCTAAAACTAATTTAAAAAGATAAACAGCTGTAGGTATTTTTAATAAGGTTTTTAACATTTAAGACATTTTAAAAACTTTGCTGCAGACACTCACCAAATTTGCATTAACGATAAATGAAAATTAGAATAAATGTAAAAATCTCTTAAAAATCCAGTATTTGTCTCAAAGTAAATTACCAAGTAACAGCTGAAGGGATTTTGTAAAAAATTTATTACTTTTTATTATTTACTTATTTTTTGGGCTTAAAACATGCGAGCTGTTATAACCACAGAAGCCTTCTAATGTTAGCACTTGAAAATAGTATTAAACTTTACATTTTTCAATTCTTAAAACATATCTTATTTTTATTTCAATCAGCAATTGGAGGAATTTCAGAATTACAATGAAAATAACAAGTACATTTTTAAAAAAAATTAAAGTACATTTTTTTTTTTTTTTGTGCCAATTGTAAAATTAAATATTTTAAATAATACAAGTGCAAATATGTTTTTTGAATTTTATTAAATTATTTGCACCTGGATATCTAAAGGTTTTCTTAGGTGTCAAGATCAACAGCAGTGGAAGTAAATCTTGGTTGGAGCAACTCTTTGCAACTAGAAAATCAGTTGATTCATCTCCATTTCTAGGACAAAGGAAAAAAGAAAAAGGCACTCAGTGATTTTAAGTATTTAAACGTGTTCAAGCGCAACCCGACTACAGCTTGGCTGGAAGTAAAATTTAAATGTGTTAACGATATTTGAAAGTTGGGGTGGAACTGACAAAAAAAGAAAAAAAAGATGCATCGATCAACCTTAAACATGCTCAAGTGCAACCAGACTACAGCTTGGCTGGAAGTAAAATCAGCAGCTGAGTGGCAATCAGTTCTTGTCATTTCAAGAAAGCATGCAAAACATCTGCAACAAAGACACAAGCAACAAGAAGTATTTCTGAAATTTCATGTAGTACAGGTAAGGATTTCTAAAATTGAGAAGCAAAAAAGGAAAAAGGAGTGTCAAGCTGCTGCTGCTGCTGCTGCTTAGAAGCAGAGAATCATTAATTCAGTCATCAAGCATGGTGGTCTTGTGAAGTCTATTAAAGATGTACAAAGCAAGCAGTGATTTGGAAGCACTGAAAGATCAACTTAGATATCTGAAGGTTCTTTTAGGTATCGAGATTAACATCAGTAGAAGTAAATCTCAGCTGGAAGCTGCTCTTTGCAACTACTTGCCAACAGGAAAATCAGTTGATTCATCTCCACCTCTAAGACAAAGGAAAGAAGAAAAGGCACTCAGTGATTTTAAGTATTTAAACACTTGTAGTAATGATGAAGAAGGACCACGTCAGGTGACCTTCAGTTACGAGTGCCAAGGCCAATGTGTTGCAGTATATTATGATTCCAACTTTTACATTGGCCAAGTCATTGATATTGCATCTCCATTCAGTGTTGGGATGAAGTTTTTAGCTCCAACAAAGAGAAGAAATTATTATTTCTGATAACCTTTGGCAGATGATATTGCAAAGTGGAATCAACATTTGTCTTTAGATGGGACTTTGATGTAATGTCAGTTTCAAGTGATGGTGAGATATGGAGTGTTCCAGAAATATTAGTCATATGGATTATGAGGAAATTTAGTTGGCAAATTACCATTAGGAAAGAACCATTTACAATGTCCAGAAAATCTTTTCTATCAGTTTAGAACTGAAGTAGTTTAAAGCACTATTATAAAGGATTTGTTTTCTTTTTGTAAAACAAAATTCTAAGTTTTGTAGCCATTACTCTCCTGTTTTTGATGAGTTGAAAATGACATAATTTACCAAAATAAAATACATATATTACAAAAGGTATTTATGTTACAGTGAAAAGAACTATTTTATTGAATTTCTCAACCCAAAATTAGTAAAGTTTCAGCATATTACCTCCAATGGATACTTTTATATGGCAAATTAGGTACTTTCGATCTGTTTTTGCCCTACTGCCAAATTGCACTTCTGGCTATTTTTATGTAGCATAAATATAGGGTTTTTATTGAGGTACTATATAGATAAAAAAAATAGCTTCATCTCCATTATGCTATGAAGTATAGGAAGAAGGTGCAAGGTAATGGCTATTGAAATGAAACTTATGATTGGTCAAATTTGCCCTTCTGTTTTATTTTTACAATTTTATTCTTGAGAAGAAACTTTTTCCAATGTTTAGGCTGGTCTGATCTAAGAATTATGGATTCCATTAGCATTATCTTTTACTTCAAGACTACCTATATGACATCAGGTTTTTATAATGATTTTTGACTTGTTTGAAACTTGCATCTTCAGTTATACACTGTTAGATTTGGTGTTTTGTGCAATAGCACAGGAGACTACAATTTTCTGTTTTTATTAACTTTGTTGCTAATTGAGCTACCAAAATAAATTTAGTCCCATTGTTTATGGTTTCTCAAGATCTCTATGCCTGCATTAAAGGTCTTTAGATATATTAAAAATAAAATTTCACTTTGGGATACCTACTTGTAATTCTTTATTGGTCAACATGAAAAAGACTTAATTCTTGAAACCATTGACTTATATATCATGTTTCCTCAATCTATGTCTGAAACAAATTTTTCCAATTTTGCTGGAGTTCTTCCAAGCATTTCCAAAGTGGTCTTTTGATCTGTGTTTAAAACAATTTTTATCCAGCACCTTTTCCTGAACTTAAAGAGTGTTTGTTTATTCAACAGATTCTGTTTCATGCTAAATACCTTGTTCTCTGCACAAATATCAGTAATATTCTCAAAAGTTGAATCCCTTTCTCTAGATTTCTTTGGAATCTCAAATACAACATAATATTTCTCAGCATCTCTTTAATCTTGTCTTCAAAATTGCATGTTTTTGCTAATTTTCTCAACTGTTCAGTGTACATCATACTGCTGCCATGACTGGGCTAGAGCTGCTCAGTCCTCACTTTCCAGTCTTGACAGAGTTCAAAAGCATTTACACAGCCTTGTGGGTGATGAATTGTGAAGTGAATCTGATTTCTTGACTGTAATTTTTATTAAGTATTTGACATATAATCTTTTTGCTTATCGAGTATTTAATTGTAACCATAAAGAGTTTTCTCTTTTTTTACCTTCAGATTTTTCTTCATCTTTTACCTTTTTAACCTTTAAATGGTTGGATTTGATCCCCAGAGCAAACGTAACTTGAAATATTCTGACTATGCCATTGCTGGAGCCATTTCTGGGGCCATATCCAGAGCTCTGTTGCAGCCTTTGGATGTTATTAAGATCAGATTGCAGGTATGGCTTCTGGAAATTTCTTTTTATTCCCTTGTTTTGTATTGTATAGTTGACTACAATATGCATAAAAACAATGTCTTCCTGAAAAGTCATCTGTCTGTAATGGGAATGCTTGTTGTTTTTATGTAGAAAACACATGTCTCTTGGTATTATTTTTCACATAACAATTAATGTGGACTCAAATGCAAGTCCCAGTAATAAATGAGTAAGACAAAACAATATAAAACAAGCGACAATGAATGTATTAACAAAAGTATTACAATTATAATAAAAGAAGAAATCATTCAAACACTAGTTTCAAAAAGTGTTTAAATTAGAGAATGTGTGTGTGTGAAATTTGTGTAGACCTATGTGATAGACACAAGTGTGAAAGCGCACAAAAAGTCACGTAGGAAAAGTGAAACATTGAATATGCTCCAGTAGATGACATTTTTTTTCCCACGTTTGACTACATCTTATAGCCAGAGTTGTAAAAAAAAAAAAAAGGTAAGAGAGTGACTGAGAATATTATTGCCTGTCTAGTGTCTATAGACTTAAGGAGTGCCTCCTAGCAACGTGTTTTTTTTTGTTTTTTTGTTTTTTTTTCATTTAGGAAAGTCAAGTGGGATAATACACATGTCTAACTTGCTTCCCAAAATTAGTATTTCATTGAGTAAATGTCAGAATACTAATTTTTGAAAGTGGTTTGGGCTGTGAATTTTTCAGCATTCACTTGTGTGTGTTGTGTCGGGGGTACAATTTATAAAAATACATAATCTTATCTCAAATACTATCACCATAATCCATTTATACTATTACGTTTTTTCTATAATTTTACGGGCAATAAAAATGAATAATTTTCCATTTCATTTCAATAAAATAATATATAATTATTTTTTTATTATTCTACATTCTATGATTGTTAAGTATACAACATGGATTGAAAATTAAAATTTAAAAAAAAAAAAAATAAAATAAACAGTTGCCTATGATGAGATTTGAACTCATATCCTCTATCCTTGTGAGTGTGTCTGATATGGATGAAACCTTACAAATTTGAATTTAGATATCCAGCAGGTGAAATTGAAATTTACTTGTATAACTGCATTCTTCCTTATCTTATGATTTTTTTCCATGCCATATTGTTTGTTTATATTGAGCATAACTTGCCTCTTTTGCTTCTTTGGATATTTTAACTAGTTTTGCCTGATACTTCCTCAGATCAAAATCTGGAACATCACATGGGTAGAGAAAATTAACTGTTGGAGATGCCTGGCAACAGGAAAAGTTAATAGTGGTGTGGTATATGTGTTCACATCTTGAACGTTGCCAGTGTGGATAGGTGGTAGGTTAATTATTTTATTGGAAACTTTGTGAATAAAATAAATAATATATTTTTATTTATTTTCTTTAAAGAGATGAGTGAGCCCTTTGGTATTTGGTGTAGCAAAAAGTTTGTTTATAAGGCAGATATTGATAGCAGTCTGTAGAAATGTCTTATTTTAATTTGAATTCTTTTTTGTTTATATATTTTACTAGCAGTAGAGCCCGGCGTTGCCTGGGGATGTAACAGTAAGAGATAGATCAAGTATTGACCATCATAAAGACTGAAAAATAAAATTGACAAAGATTATTGTTTAAGGTTGACGGACACACGTGTCTTAATTAATTTTTTTTTTTATGAATTGGTCAAACCCAAACTCAAACAAAAACATTGTTTTCAATTGTTATGAGTCTACCGATTGAATAGAATTTTATTATAAACAATTGTTTTGTAAATAGAATTTTTAAAGCATTCTGAATGTAAAAATAAAGAAAAAAGTGTGCAAGACAATAAGAAACACTACCTGCCAAGTTTTGTTGAAATCAGTTGAAAAATGTAGGAAATCCGATCCCATATATAAACGGACACACACACACAAACAACCTGGGTTTTGAGTATAACTCGATATGAGTTGTCCCCCTTTCATTCTCACAATGTCTCTTAATCGTGTTTTCAAATTGATTTTGTGCAAAAGCAATTGTGTTTTTCCAATTTTTGGCACTGTCAGAACCACCGCAAGGTAATTTTACATAGTCCTGTGAAGTTTTGTTGAAATTGGTTGAAAAATGTAGGAAATCCGATCCAATATATAAACGTACAGACACACAGACACACACACAACCTGGGTTTTATAATATGTATGATTTTTATATTTTATCAGGACTCACTACAGTGACGTTGTTATATTATGATCGTGTCTTATTTTCACAGTATTAAAGATATATGAATATATTATTGTCTATGGCCATGTGTTGTTTGCCCTAGTTGAATATTTGCCTTTGCTGAAAGTTTAAAATGTTTATTTCTTTTTTGAAAAATAAAAATAACAGTATGGAGCATTAAATTGATACTTTCATCAAATTCTGTTGAAGATGAAAAGACTTATGAATAGAAGTTGGATTACTATTGAAATATTCAATGATGGAGATTGCAAAGTTACTGATTGAAATATAAAAGTTACTTTTTTTTATATATAATGTAGATACAGGTATTGGACAAATTAATGGAGACCCCACATTTTATTGAACTCTTTAATTCTATTGTCAAAATGAAAAATTCAAAATGTTCTTGCTTGCATATATATGTGTTATGCATTATGTATATCTTGTATTTCATGATCTTACATTGCAGTGAGTGTGAAATAATAATAACTCCCTTCAGATTTGGAGGACTGAGAATTTGCAAGCCTATGTGAGATTTTTGCCTTTCACAGAAATTAACTATGAACAAGAAGGAAAGAAATTAGCAAGCCTATGTGAAATTGTGTTTGGGCCAATGAAAATCCTGCCTTCACAGAAATTAGCCAGTCAGCCAAGAAGGAAAGACAGTAGCAAGCTTAATTGAAATTCCTTTTGATATAAAATGAGGAGAAAAATTAAATTGGAGAGTGTCTGAAGTCATGTGAAAGGTTTTGTTTCCGTTCCTCGTGACCTGCATTGAAATTCTCACCAGTGTAAAATTACTCACCAATTATTTTATCAGCCTCTAATGAGCATGCAGCACTTCAAAGAATTTTGTCTCAACAACCCAAGAAAGCTAATTATTTCAAACTATCCCTTTTTCTTTATTTTTGAATTTATGCAAACCATTTATCTCTTTGGTGAGCAACTCCCTTAACATTTTTGAATATTATTTTGTGTCAGATCATTTAATCTGTTGTATGAACATTTCTTCTTCATGACAATACATTAAAACTTATAGACTTCAAGAATTCTGATTTATTTTCCTGAAATGAGCTACTGACACTACTTCAAGTGTGTAAATTTGTGAATAAATTACTTATCTTGTTTTGTTAAAGTTACCTGTGTGTTTCCTTGTTATTATCATACTTCATTAATCTTTATGTTGTCGGTAAATCACCTGTTTATTTTAACCCTTAAGCCCCACGCCACGATAGCATGATATGTTTCATGAGGTAAAAATCTCTAAAATCATGTGGGCATTCCAAAACCAAGGTAAAACCATCTCTGGCAAGTATATCTGGATGGAAAGCTCAGAGATAAGCTACAGAATAGTGGAACTTATTGTGTATAAAAACTATAAATGGATAGCAATGACAGTGACAGCAGTGCAAAACCACTTACCTTGGCAACTAAAACTGTTTATTGTGATGATTTCCATGAAGCTGGATACAATGGGACAGCTGCAATTGCTAAACCTCTCTTATCCCCATCACATCAATACTGTTAAAGCATCCTGGGTAAGACAATAAACTACATCCAACAGCAAGGCCTCTGATCAGGAGTTATTAAGGAGCGTCGAACCACCTCTTAATTGCTGGTGTTCCCTTACTTGGGGTGGTAGCGGTGTTAGGGTCCTAGCTATGGGCAAATAGTTAACCCATAAACTGGGATCAAAATAATATGAAAATGTAAAAATAGGTTTTAATACAAGCAATAGATATTTTTTTCAAATTATTACCGGCAACGATTTTTTGAAGAAAAAATTATTACCGGCAATACATTTTGGAAAAAAAAAGATTATTACCAGTAATATATTTTTGAAAAAAAAATATTACCAGCAATAAAAATCTTGTCGGCATTAAGTAAGCCATTAAGGTTGATATGCCATAAAATAAACCAAACCAAACCAAACCAAACCAAACCAATACTGATAAGTGGCAAAAATGGTATCAACTGTCAGAAACGGTCAATGACACAATGGAACACTGCAGTTGTCTCTGATGAATCATAATTTGCCCTTTTTGCCTACTTCAGGATGAGTTTATGTCCAGAGACAGCCCCCAAATGCCTTCAACCCTGACAACTTAGTCCCTGTCTTGAAGCATGGAGGCGGCTCTGCGATGATTTGGACAGTAATACCACAGAATTCTGTCATCTCTTTAGTTGCTCTCCATGGCAGTTAACATCAAGGATTATCTGAGTATTTTGGCTAATCATGACCATCCCTATCATACAAACATTGTTCCCTGATGGTTATGCAATCTTCAAGAATGATAATGAACCAATTTACATGGCTAATGTTATTCAAAATTGGTATGAAGAGAACAAAAGTGAATTAGGCCACTTGGATGATCACCACAATTACTGGAATTTGATATAATCAAACATTTATGGTGCATTTTGAAGCAGCGAGTGAGGAGCCACTCCCCTCTTCCATTGTTGCTGAAAAAGCTAAAAGAAACTTTAAAGAATGGCTCAAAATTCTCTAAATAACCATTTAGAACTTGTATAAGTCAATTCCTTGACGTATTAAAGCTGTGATTAATGTCAAAGATGATCCAACTTCGTATTAAATAAAAAAAACTTCCATTGACCAAAGTGGTTCCATTATTTTGTCCAGGCCCTGAATTTTGGACATTTATTTTATCAGGTGAAACTGGCAAATTTAAATAATCATCGTAACTGAAAAAGTGACATTTTAGAGGATGAAGGCAATTGCAAAAATCATTTTGGATGGAAAAAATCCTCTACTGAAAAATTGAATAAAAAATTCTCTACTGAAAAAGTGAATAAAAAAACTCCTCAACTGAAAAAGTAAATAAAAAATCCTCTACAGAAAACTTGAATAAAAAAAAAATTTCTGCTGAAAATGTGAATAAAAAAATCCTCTATTGAAAATGTAAAAACTGATATATTAAGAGTTCTCCACACTTTACAGGTATTTATTTTTGCATTTATCCTCTTTGACATTTTTTAAAAAAGGATTTTGTATGATTTTTCTTTTTGTATAAATTTCTGGAATGAAGAGTTATCATTATTTACATTAAGGCTAATATCCTCATTTTGTTGTTATGATCATAATATTTCAGCCATTGTGTCCTCTGGTCAGACACCTGAAGAAGACACAATGGCCGAAACGTTGTGATAATAAAAAAAGATGAGGACATTAGTCCAAATGTAAATATTCATACTGAGACAGTGAATGTTTAAAGACCTTTGGGTTTTTAGGTTTTCATAACTTAAAGAAAGTATTTGTTTTTTTTTTTAATATTTGCTTCATTTTATCTTCTCTTTGTGTATTTTGTTTAGTTGCAAGTGGAGCCAGTATCAAGAAAGTCTCCAAAGTCCAAGTATTTTGGCTTTTCCCATGTCTTCTATTCAATGTTACATGAAGAAGGAATTAGATCCCTATGGAAAGGTCATATTCCTGCTCAGTTCCTGACTGTGATCTATGGTTTGGTGCAGGTACAGAAACTTTTTTTAAATTTTTATTTTATTGTCTTGAAAGGTCAAAGAAACTTTAAAGCACGTACAGGTTGATGATAAATACTGGAATGAGAAACCAGAAAGTGTGGTTCATGTTTTAGTTTTTACTGACTTCATTATTTCAATAATACAAATGGAAGTAAATATGATATGAATGATACAAATGGAAGACACACACATTGCCTATTTATCAGATCATCCCATAAGTTCTGTCTGAATTTTGAATAAAGAAAACACGTGACCAAATGTTAGATTTAATTACAGATTCAATCAACAATGTATTTTCCCTGATTATCTATGACTTCCTTCCATCTATTAACAAGCTTACTAATTCCATTGCTGTCAAATTCTTTTGGCTTTGATTCAAAGAACTCACAAATGTCAGTTTTAACCTCTTCCTGTGTTACAAAAACTGTTTCTTCCAAATGATTCTGTAAGCTACGAAACAAATGGTAGTCTGAAGGAGCAAAATCGGGAGAATAAGGTGGATGAGGAATTTTCTCCCAACCAAGTTCTTCAATCTTTTGTGACGTGAATCTTGCTATGTGGGGTCGCGCATTGTCATGATGAAATATCACCTCTTTTCAATTCACTAGAGCAGGTCTTTTTTTTCCTCAAAGCTTGGTTCAAATGCTCTAATTGCTGACAGTATATTTGAGCATTAATTGTTACATTAGGTGGTAAGAATTCAAAGTGGATTATTCCTTGGCGATCCCACCAGATTGAAAGAAGAACCTTTTGCCCATGAAGTTCCCTTCTCAGCTGTGGCTGGGGTCCTTCCCCTTTACCAAGCCACTGTATGCTTAACATTTTGATAAAAGATCCATTTTTCATCGCCAGTCACAAGTCTATCCAAAAAAGGTGAAACAAGTTGGCAAGAATGAAGAGAAGAGCAGATGTCAACTCGGGATTTGAGGTTGTTTTCAGACAATTCATGAAGCGCCTATTTTCCAAGTTTAGGAACTTTTCCAAGTTGTTGAAGATGACGATGAACAGTTGTATGGTTTGAACTGAGAACCACTGCCAATTCCTCAACTGATAAAGCAGGATTTTCTTCAAGGGCTGCTTCAAGAAGCTTTTCATCAAACTCAACTGGATGTCTGGTTCGATCTTCATCTTCAAGGGTGAAATCTCCACCTCTGAATTTTGCAAACCATCTGCAAGTTCTTTCATTCACACATTCCTCTCCATAAACTGAGTGAATGTTTCTAGCCGCTTTGGCTGCTGAGTTTCCTTTTTTGAACTCATAAAGCATTATGTGCCTCAAATGATTATTGGGTACTTCCATGTTAGCAGGGTTTTAATCAAACAAAATTTAATTTTATTGTTCTCTGAAATAAAATTTGATCAGTTTAAATGCATCTAAACATAAAAATAATGTTCAGCTCCATTGGACATTATAAAATACTCTTTAAATTTCGTTCATTTTAACAAAGTTCAGACAGAACTCATGTGATGACTTGATATAAATAAGCAAATTGATTTATTTTAAAGATGAATAAACACAAAAATATTCAATGTTCTTTGGAATTACTTTATCAAAATCCAAAGAAGAATCTGCAATTTTATTGGCTCTGATCTGACATTTCAACTTCAGCCATTTTTCTGCTGTTGTAACATAGCTTTCTTCAGTCTCTTCTATAACTATTTTCATGGTAATTGTTCTGATGAGCTTTACTTTTTGGTACCCTGACTTTACATATTTGAGCACAGTACTAAACTGGCAGCTAGGCCTTATTATTTTATAGTTGAAATTGGTAGATATAACCTTCTAACAGTTTCTCCTCTAGCACTTCTCACTTGTGGAACTCTCTCTTTGTTTCTTGCTTCCCAGTCAACATTGATCTTTAAAAATTTTAAATACATTATCAATGGTTATTATCTGCCTCTTTGTATCCTGTTCTTTTATTGTCCTCTCCATTTAATAATATTTTTTCTTGTATCTTATAAGTTTATTGCCTTGTGAAATGATTAAAAAAATTGTTTTTAATTTGTAAAATTTTTTGATTTACTAAATATTTATCAATTGACTTATATAATAGTTCAATGGATTGGCTAGTACTCAAGACCAACTCTATGGTATTCTAGTAATAGCTAGTAATTGCTAGTAATAGCTGTAGTACTTTGAACTTTTGAGATGCTTTAGTGGTTTCAATGACCAAAGAGTATAAGTATTGTCATGTCAATAAAAAATAAATAAAAATTAATTATAATGCCAAAAAATGTAATTATAATAAAATAATTATAACAATTATAATTATCATTAATTCACTCATTCTAAACCAATGAAAATCACCCCCACTTTTCTCCTCTACACACACGAACATGTAACATTCTCACCATCAGACAAGCAGTTCATGCAGACAGGTCGTCAACACTTGCATCAATGAAAATTTTGTCACCTTTCTCTTTTCTCCTCTACACACACACACAAAAGTGATATTCTTACTAGGAGACAAGCAGTTCACACAGATCATTAATATGTATGTCAATGAAAATTCAAGGTAAGAAAAACCTAGACACTTTTTTCTAACTAAATTATCTGGACAATCATTTCACACATCTATAAAAAATACTTACGAGAAAGACTGTATAGAACTTACATATTCCATGTCATGTCCATAAAGAAATACATAAATAAAAATTTAATTCTATTTTCATGTTGTTGTATCCATAAAAAAATAAGTAAAAATTAATTATAATGCCAAAAAAATAATTATGATAAAAGAATTATAACAATTATAATTATTATTAATTCACTCATTCTAAACCAATGAGAATCGACCCCACTTTTCTCCTCTACACACGCAAACACGTGACATTCTCACTATTGGACAAGCAGTTCACACAGGCAGGTTGCATCAATGAAAATTTTGTCTCCTTTCCATTTTCAGGCCATAATAGTAATATTGATCATTTAGCACTCAACAAATTTTGGTAAGAGCTAAGAAAATCCCAGACACTATTTGTATTTTTCCAACTCAATTTTCTGGGCACTCATTACACACATCTATAAAAAACATACGAGAAAAACTGTACACACTTTGCTTATTCTTTATCTCATCATTCTGTTGGATTCCGATCCATATTTGATCTACATTTGATCCCGAACTCACAATTTTACTCACTATTACGATCTCTCATGTGTACATCACATAAAAACCAGATAATAAATAATGCACATTTTGTTGTTTCCATGTCTTGCTGTGTCTCATTTTTACAAGTATTTTTGTGTATATAAATGTTTGGGGGGGGGTGTCTATTTACTCAGAGTTACAAATTCCCTGGAGTATTGTTATATGACATTGTAACTAAAATGAGAAAATTCAATCAAGTTTAATCATTGCTTAAAATAAACAAAAAAATTTGGCATATACTGAAAAACTGCAAGGCTGTGAAGTCATATCCATGAGCCAATCAGAAACAAAATCTGCTTCCAAGATTACGATATTAGGCAAGCAGAAAGCAAATGGTAATTTTGAAATGAATCTCCTTTGTTTAACAAGATATACTGATATAAAGAGCTAGGCAGTTCGATTTCAGATACAAATGATTTTACCTGTTCTTTGGTGATTGCTGTCAATATAAAACACCATAGGGTCACGACACATTCACATATATACCTATATACATACATAATGTCATTCATTTCAACATACCTGCAACAATGCTCGTGGGTGACTACTACCCTACTCACTTACACATACATATTCATATATAAACTCTTACCGTTATACTAATTTACATCGTGAACATTGCATATACATACACAGTAGGACTGGACAAATGCAAGCACTTTAATGCATTTCAGTCATCGCAAACGACGGGCGAACTGAATTACCCACAAATACATTAAGTTATATGGGAAGCAATCATAACAGCGAATGACATTTACCCCAAAATTGTATTCCTTGAAAGTGTTAAATCGAATTATCACTTCGTCAAATTGTTCTCTTAACTATAAAATCAAAAGTTAGAAAATGAAAGGGAGATAACCGTAATATTTGAATAGCACTTTTTAAAATTATGTAGCCTGTAAAAATTACAGTCATTAATTTGATTTTTAATTTATTTACTTTTTTCTCTATAAATTTATCACCGAAATCTTCATTCACCTAATAATGTTGGTTAAAATTTTACTTTATTCTAGGAATATTTAAAAATAAGTAAAAAGAAGATGACAAAAAACAAACCTATTTAAATAGTTGCCCTATCTGAAATGGATGCAAAACTAAATTGAATATTTTTAAAAGTCTACTTACTGTTATTTTTAATTCGATTATTTATTTACTTTTTCTATAGAGAGATTTTCCAAGCTTAGATGTGAAACAAGGCCGAAAGTATGGGGCACCCAGTGAGGATCGAACTCACTCTCCAGTTGTAACTGTTTTTAGCTAGACAAGTTGGCTAACCATTACACCATGCCAAAGTTCCTGAAGCGTTTTATTGTAGTAATTTTCCAAGCATAGCTTAGATGTGGCACAAGGCCGAAAGTATGGAGCACCGAGTGAGGATCGAACTCACTACTTAGTCGTAATTGTTCTAGTGAGACAAGCTTGTTAACCATTACACCACTTTGAAGTGGCCAAAAATGATTTTCTAGGCATAGCTTAGATGTGGCACAATGCTGAAAGTACAGGGCACCCAGTGAGAAACGGACTCCCTACTTGGTCAAAATTAATATAGCGAGACAAGCTTGCTAAACATTACACTATGTTGAAGTCCACTGTTCAATATGTGGTGAGACATGATGTTGCTAATAAAGTAAGTTGCAGCATACTGCGACACAGCATGCTCTCATGGTGTGAGATTAAATTTTGAATCCCGACAATGACTTGGTGGGTTTCCATGACAGAAAAATCAATTTAAAATTACATGATTCAATTCTACTTTCCAACCACGTTGTGATTTTTTTGATCCTGGAGAGCAATTAACAAATTGTAAATCCTAGAAGATTCAGCTGGTCTACCTGCAAGTTTGTTGGGGCAAGAATCAGGCCAAGCAGGAAAATCAAATATGAACAAGTCAGTTTGAGTCCAAAGAAAAATTTATGTGTATGTATATAAGGAAGAAATTAGTACAAAAAGAATAATGCTTCTTTTACAAGAAAGTAGTGTATATGAAATAAAGTCCAGAAAAAAAACAAACAAATATTGCAAATAATTCTGAAAGGAGGAGAGAAGTACTTTTCAGGTTCTCCCTTTTTGTTCTTAGTAGTTGCCGTAATTATTTCACTATCAGGATATAAGGGGGGAGGTTCACTGGCAGTATTGTGCCAATATTGCTAATAACTTGAGTTCACTTCCTCCCTTATTACAGTAGCAAGTAAATGCTTTCACTCTCACTGCCTATCTCTCTTTTGACTTCGACTGCTTGTAAACTCACTTCATCCAGCTCCGATTGACTTTGACCCTGACTGTTTGTTTTTGCACAAACACATGCTTAGGTAAATGCAGTGGTTGCAACAAAAACCCGGGGTGTTGGTAACTTAGAATACAACCTGATTACTGACTTCTCCCCCTTCATGATTAAATGAACAATCTCTTCTTCTCAATTGGTATTCCATAGTTCATATAAACATTATTGTTTTGACATTTTATATTCATAATCCTGATGAAGCACAGATTCTCTGGGCACAAATTTCATCATAGATTATCTTCACATCTATAAACAAAATTCTATATTACTATAATTATTAATATTTCAAGGGTGACCATTGCTCTCTGCCACACAGTGTTTTTTTGGTGCAAAATCCATTTTCAGGCAGAAAAAAAAAGTTTGTTGCCTTCTGGGAGAACTTTTATTATTTTGGTTTTATTTAATTTATTTTAAATAAAGTTTTAATATTTTTGCTTTATTTCATTTTATTTATGACATTCATTATTATTATTAGGTTGGTGCAAAAATAATGTCGTTTTCTCACATAGTAACATATGTGAGAAAACGACATTATTTTTGCACCAACCTAATATTATTATTATTATTATTATTATTATTATTATTATTTTCTATTTTTATTTATTAATGATAATAATAAAGTCCCTACAATATAAACTGATACCAGCTCATCTCTGAGAAAAAAATTAAAATGTTGTCAGGGAATGGGAGGAAAAAAGTCTGTCATGGTGGTCAAAAAGATAATATTTGATTGATGATTATTCGTCTTGGCTAGTCCTGAAAAAATCTAGTATGGCTTTGAAACCACAGGTGACAAAAAAATAAATGTTGTTTTTTGTATCTATATTAAAAATCTATTTTATAATACCTGTATTAAAATATTTGCTTTGTTCTTTCTAGTTTTCATCTTTTGAATTCTTCACCAAAATATCATATGAGATAATGCCCAACCACTATACAGAAAGACTTCAACCGGTGAATCATATGATTTGTGGATCTCTTGCTGGAGGTGCTTCTACCATTGTTGTCCAACCTATGGATGTTATCCGCACACGATTTATAGCTCAAGGAGAACCAAAGGCAAGTTTTATTGCTGTTTTTATATATCGCAAGGTCACTTTAGAAGGATTTGAACTCATTACACAGTAGTAATTATAGACTAGCTTGTTAACCATTACTCTACCTAACGATAATTGATGTTGAACACAGGACTGTTCTCATATTTACAATGACCTTGATCTTCGAACACTAGAATGCAACATTAATCAATCCTCCCTACTGTAAATACTGTGAGGAATGAGAAGACTTACCTCCCGCAAAGCGAATTTGTTTGGAGTGTCAGTTCCTGTTGAAAGATCGTGGGGAGACGTGCAGGGGGGAAAAATAAAAAATAAAAAAAAAGACTAAGAATTCAAACCAGCTTGAATTTATAAAACCTGAAGTCTCAGGTGAACGAGAAGTCTCATATGCAAATTTTAGTTGCCCCCGATGTGGACATAAATAGCGAGTCTGGGAGGAAGATGAGAGAGCGCATTATTGGCGTGACGGCGTATGTGTATACTAATGAGACTGAGAGAATAAGAGGTCACTAGCAACAGCTCAGTTGGTAGACCAGAGGACTGGACGAAAGCAAGCACTTTAATCCATTTCAGTCATCGCAAACGACGGGCGAACTGAATTACCCACAAATACATTAAGTTATATGGGAAGCAATCATAACAGCGAATGACATTTACCCCAAAATTGTCTTCTTTGAAAGTGTTAAATCGAATTATCACTTCGTCAAATTGTTCTCTTAACTATAAAATCAAAAGTTAGAAAATGAAAGGGAGATAACCGTAATATTTGAATAGCACTTTTTAAAATTATGTAGCCTGTAAAAATTACAGCCATTAATTTGATTTTTAATTTATTTACTTTTTTCTCTATAAATTTATCACTGAAATCTTCATTCACCTAATAATGTTGGTTAAAATTTTACTTTATTCTAAGAATATTTAAAAATAAGTAAAAAGATAATGGTAAAAAACAAACCTATTTAAATAGTTGTCCTATCCAAAATGGATGCAAAACTAAATTAAATATTTTTAAAAGTCTACTTACTGTTATTTTTAAATCGATTATTTATTTACTTTTTCCTCCATAAATTTATCACTGAAATCTTCATTCACATAATAATGTTGGTTACTTATTTGGTTTTATTCTAGGAGTATTTAAAACAAGTATGAAAAAAAAAAAAAAATGAAAAATCCTCTTTAAATATTTGTCCTATCCGAAATAGATGCGAAAATAAATTAAATATTTTAAAAGGTTTACTGCATTAATTCATATTACTCTTTATTTATTTTAATATCTATATTTTAACTGCTTTTTTTTTTAAATTTATATTTTATTTTTAATTGCCTGACAAAAAAAGACAATGCATATTGCAAAGGCATATTAGTTGTTCATTCAGAAGCATTGAATTCTTTACACGGGCTATCAACTAGTTTTCTAACCATTTCTTTATCCATCAATAGTTGATATGGGCTTTTTGGTAGTAAAAAGCATTGCACATTGTTTTATATACAATGGTATCAGATACACCATTACTCTTGCAAATAATTTCAATCATGTAAAAGAGCTGATAGATTTTCTTGTGGCAATTTTTGGAGATGAGTTCACAAAATTATGTTCCACATTTTCCTGTGGAATTGCTCATAAAATATATCTTTTAATTTCAACCCAAGAGAAGTGTGAAAATGTTTCAGCAATCAATCATGGCATGACTGACTGAACAGAGGACCTGGCCCATATCAACATGCCACAAAACAAGCAGTGAATACGGTCCAAGACAGAAGAGGGTGTCAGCATGTTGGAACACCCGTATGCACCATAACAACAATAATTTCACCTGAAAAAGGCTGGAGATTGGGCTGACTGAAATATTTTCAAGTGGAAGTTAAAAAATATAAAAATGCCTGTTAATACTAACAATATCTCAAAATGTCAGGTGAATATTTAAGAAAAATGTTGACCATCTTTCTGTTAATTTTGGTTAAGTATTATGTGAGTTGTTTTTTTTTATATATTTTTGTTTTAATTTTTAATATATGACATTTATCTGAATGTTTGTGAGTCTTATTACTATTATAAATTGATTCTTTTGCACTAATCCCTTTATCTTTGTTGTTCTTAATCACAATGTTTCATTCACTATACACTTTGGTCTTCCTCAGGGGCCTGTTGAATTTACTAATCTTTAAAAGCAATTAATGCTTACTAGGTCTAAAAATGCCAAGGAAGCAATGTTGATTGGTAAAAGGAATAATAACAATACACTCAAATAAAAGGTTCTTTTTGAATTTCCTGAAAAAAAAACACCCCGAGAGACACAGTCATTGAAATGCCAGGATAAATACAACAAAAATGTGAAACCTCAGTAGAAATAATTTGTTAAAAAAATAGGCATTTTTAAAAGTTTTATCTTGCAGTTAATGAAAGGGATTGTCAGTGGTTAGGAATAAAGCAAAACTTTGATGACAGAATAGCCCTTGTGTGAATATATAAATTATTTTATTTTTAAAAAATATGATTCCATCGCGACACAGAAATTTCTGTTTCAAAACTAAAACTAAAGTTGTAAATTTAAAATTAAAATCCAGAGTTTTGTTTCATTGTCAAGCGATGTTAGGAATAACTTTCTAAGAAATTTACTTAATTTATAAGCACAGACAATCTTAATATTTTAATGCAACAGATAAATTTTTAATGAAATCGGATAAAACAGGAAATTTTTATAAATTAACAGCAACTGACTACAGCAACCTAATTAAAAAAAAAAAAAAGATTTAAATAAGAACAATAAGAAGGTCAGTAATAATTACGTGACTATGGTGGAATACATTAATATTAGTAGTAAAAACATCACAGATGAATTGAATATTAGTGACAGGGTAGTTAAACTTACCAAAAAGAGTGCTATATAACCATAAAGGATCACAAACCCGATTTCGAAGCAAATCCGACTACAAGAATTATCAACCTGACCTGACCTGAAATCAGCAGAATTAGTAAGAAGATCCTAGAAAGGGTCGAACAGCAAATAAAGGATTACATAAGATTAAAACTTTGGATCAATAGCAAAGAAGGTACTAATTGGTTTACTAATATCAAGGAGAAACCAAATTGTACACTAATACAGTTTGATATTGAGAATTACTACCAATCGTTATCAAAGGAACTTTTCATGAATGCTGTGGATTTTGCTACCCAATACTCAGACATAACAAATGGAGAGAAAAAAATAATTATGAATGTGAAAAAAATTGGTACTCATTCATAGTGATGAGCAATGGATTAAAAACTCTAATAACCAGTTTGACATCACATTGGGATCATTGGACTCTGCAGAGTCCTCTGACCTTATAGGTCTTTTTATATTATATAATCTTATTGCATATCATGAAATTAGTATGACATTGGATGGTAAGAGATGATGAACTTATGATTGTAAAAAATTCTATGAACTTTAAAATTAATAAAATTAGAAAACTATTACATAGAGAATTTAAACGCCTAAACTTGAAAATTACTGTAAATATTGAAATGAAAAAAAGTTAACTTCCTTGATATAACTAGATTTAATGAATAATATATACCTACTTACAAAAAGCCCAATACTAATCCTTTGTATATACACCCTAAGTCTAATCATATTCCATCTA
Organism: Acanthosepion lycidas; assembly: GCA_963932145.1. Lineage (NCBI taxonomy): Eukaryota > Metazoa > Mollusca > Cephalopoda > Sepiida > Sepiidae > Acanthosepion > Acanthosepion lycidas. Next base: position 18,104,710 of record OZ010582.1, on the reverse strand, counting down.
TAATTAAGCATATACTTTCATCTATTGAAAAAAGAGTAAGTACAAATTCAGCAAATGAGAAAATATTCTATGAGCATAGTAATTTCTATAATAAAGCTCTAAAGAATAGTGGCTATAAATGCCCAAGACTCAATTATATAAAAAATGAAATTGGACACCATAGAAAAAATAGAAGTAGAAAAATCATTTGGTATACACCCCCTTCCATACAACCAAATGGTAAGAAATAAGTCAGGATAAAAATTCCTTGCATTAATTGATAAACATTTTCCCAGAGGTAGTAAACTCAGTACAATTTTTAATAAAAATACCCTAAAATTAAGTTACAGTTGACATGAAAACTTAGAAATGATTATTAAGAAACATAATGCTAATATCTTGAATAAAAAATTATATCAAAATCCCCAAAAATATAGATCCTAAAATAAAAAGAAATGAAGAAAAATTATGTAACTGTAGAAATCCTCAAAACTGTCCTCATAATAATAAATGCCATATTGAATCAGTAGTTTATCAATGCAATATCTCATCTATTGAAGATCCAGACATAGTTAAATTCTATATTGGATGCACAAGGAATGAATTTAAGAGAAGATGGAACCAACATCAAACGTCTTTTAATAATAATAAATGCCAGAATTAAACGTCCATATCTAAATATTTCTGGCACTTAAAAGAAACCAATAAAACACCAATGGTAAAATGGAAATTAATAAGAAAAGCTAGAGCTTGTAGGTCATTAAATGACCCATGTCCTTTGTGCATACACGAAAAATTAAGCATTATTAAGTTTCTGAAAAATAAAAATTTACTAAATCAAAGAAGTGAAAGAGCTATTTTTTGTAGTCAAATATTTTCCTTAAATAATAATTAATTTTGGCAAAAAAAAAAAAGAATAGAGATGAAACATACATATTCATACTTGATCCTTAATTAGTAATTAAAATCTAATATATTTATTTGTAAAAATTTTGTATAGTCTATTAGTTATTAGAAGGAGGAATGGTACTTTAAATCTATAGGAATAAAGTTTAAATATTAAAAATATTGACTTACTCATATTTAAATGACCCTTTTAGAAAATCTTTGTGTATAAAAATATGAATTAAGTGGATAAATAAAAATACCAACATTTTTTTGTCATTGAAAACCCAGATGACTCGCTGAATAACAGATGTCTATGTTTGTGAGCAGGGACACCCACTCCACCTAAACTTAACCTGACTTTGTAAGTAACATATATTTGATATGTAAATTGTCCAGGGAACTTAAAACCCAAACTCACCTAATCAAAATAGATTGAATTTTCTTTAACCTTAACAACTCAAAATATTAAGATTGTGCTTATAAATTAAGTAAATTTCTTAGAAAGTTATTCCTAACATTGCTTGATAATGGAACAGAACTTTGGATTTTAAGTTTAATTTTAAATTTACAACTTTAGTTTCAGTTTAGAAAAGACCTATTAAAAAGACCTACTTGGATTATCTTTACAGATTTGATATTATGATCTACATATATATATAATTAAGTTATAAGGAACTTGGTAAACCGAATTGGTAAATCCAAAGAGGATGAAATCCTGAGAACTCAATGTTAGGACAGAGCTAATATGTAATGAAAAACAAATCACTTTAATGTACCATTACGATAATTTATTTCACCTAAATCCTTTTTTAAGGATTCAGGATCATCAGGTAAATCTTCCAACAACGAAATGAGAAAAAAATGGGATTAGAAATTGGTGGGTAGTGTAATTTTTGTAATTTAATAGAGGGGGTTGAGAGTGGTAGTTAACCAGACAATATAAAGTATAGGGAGGGGTTAATTTTATATCTCTCTTAAGTATGTTTTATATTGGAGTAGGAGGAGTGACAGAAAACTTGACCTCTTTAGATGGTTAATAAAACGGAAATGAATTGTAGAAAATGTATACAAGTGAGTCTTACGGTAAAGAGAGGGATAGGGGGAGGGGGAAAGAGAGATGGAGTTGTTATAATTTTGTTTTAACAAAATTATGTAAAAGATAGTTTACAATGTTTGATAGAAAATTCGATGTCTGAAAAAAATTTTGTTATTAACTTAAATATTTAATTTTTTAAGTAAGTAGTTTCAGGACTAAATATAACTATTATGTAATAAACATATTTATCTAGGACATAAAGAAATATTTAAAATCTTAATAGTTTATTCACCCGACTAATTGTATTTCCACAAAAAAAAAAAAAAAAAAAAAAAAAAAAAAGAAATATATATATATATATATATATATATATATAACATCTATTTTAATATTTAAAATTAATTCATGAATGCAATTTATTTATTACATTGGTAAACTAAATTAAAGATTAGGTTTCATTATTTAATAGAATTTGAGGGTAATATTAATTTTCATTTATTCATATATGCCTCACAAATGCATTCATGTGAATCCCTACATACATACGATCATTAACAAGTAAAAAAAAAAAAAAAAAAAAAAACCTTTGAGATAATTTACACAAAAATTCATTTATCCTCGTACATAAACTATATATACATTTTACAATCTTTATCTATATTTCAAAATATATATAGATTTCACAGTTAAAATTTAATTTTATCAGTGTGATTTCGGAAGTGTTTCATTTTAAAGGAATTTAGCTAATATTATTACTATTATTAATAGTCAAAGAATGGTATATTTAAATTTAAATTATCAATTTAGAAATGAAACTCCCTTCAGAAGAAAACAAAATTTAAACTATAGAATATTACAAAAGAAGGACATTACAAATAAAGAAAATAAATTAAAATGTCATTAGAAAGACCCAATATTTCATTTAAAATCAATTCATGCACGTACGCACATATATACATACACACACACACATATATATATACATATATACATACACACACACACACACATATATATACACATATACATACGATCATTAACAAGTAAAAAAAAAAAAAAAATAAAAATAAAACCATAGAAACACTTTAGATAATTTACACAAAAAAATTCATTTAACCTCGCACATAAACTATATATACATTTTGCAATCTTTATCTATATTTTAATATTTGAAATATATGTAGATTTCACAGTTAAAATTTAATTTTATCAATGTTATTTCGTAAGTGTTTCATTTTAAAGGAATTTAGCTAATATTATTACTATTATTAATAGTCAAAGAATGGTATATTTAAATTTAAATTTTAAATTTAGAAATGAAACTCCCTTCAGAAGAAAACAAAATTTAAACTATAGAATATTACAAAAGAAGGACATTACAAAATTAAGAAAATAAATTTAAAATGTCATTAGAAAGACCCAATATTTCATTTAAAATCAATTTATGTACGTACGCACATATATACATACACACACACACACATATACATATATATATACATATATACATCCACACATACATATATACATCCACACATATATACACATACATACATATACAATTCATATATCCATATACAAATCTATATATCAAAAAATTAATCTAACCATTTAATCATCCGTATATATATATACAGAGAGAGAGAGAGAGAGACATACTCATATACACATACACACCCTTAAATAGATATACATTTATATATAAGCACAAAACCCTACATACAAAACAAAATATAAAAAGAGTACATATATACATATATATATATATATATATACATACATATACATATGTACACTTACCAAATATAAATTCTAAGGTAATTACGTCTATATACATATATAGATTACAAGTAGTTTAAAACCATAAAAACACACATGTTTAAGTACATGTACACACACATATACTTGTACATACATATATAATATACATATACATACAAAACAAACATTAAAACATTTATACATATACATCCACACCCATGCAGCATACACGTTAAAAAAAATATAAAAAATATTCAGTATTCAAACATGCTTCATATTAGTATATCTATACTCACACATGTGTATATCTATTTATACATATATATCCATACTACCATACATATGTGTCCACAATATAAATACATAGTTACCCTTATCTATAATGTTCATATATATATATCTAAATAAGTTCACAAAAAAAAAAAAAAAAAAATTGTAAGTTCTAACACATTTATCAAAGAGCACAGTGTCAGTATTTTCATATATTCATTTAAAACAATTTATATTTTCTATTTATATATCTACACATACTTTTTTAAACTGAGGTGATTTTTATGCCTACATTTACAAATCAACTCATTATGTCTGTTCAATAGTATGTCCGGATCCTTATGTTTTATAATTAGTATTTTTTCCATAATGCACAAATTGCATCGGTCTCTGAAATTAATCGGAGTTTTGGCTTTTGAGATGATTTTCCATTCTATTTGTGGGGTTAATTTGTTTTCCAATAACTCCCTTTTTGATTCATTATAAAAGGATTGACGATGGTTGTAAAATCGTTGTTTCCAACTTCCTGCAGAAATACCTATGTAGATCTTCTTATGTTCAGTATTTTCTTTGGGGAAAATCGTAGCTTCGTATACTATGTTTTTGGACAAACATACTCCTTCTACTGGACAGACAGATCCTTCCCTGCAGTTACAGGTAGATTTGGTCTTTGGGCTTGTATTAGGATCTTTTTGAAGTTGATTATAAAATTCATTTAAAATTTTACTATTATGGGAGCTAATAATTTTTTCCATGTTGTTCATGCAGGAATAACTAATTTTTAAATTCATTCTATTGAACAACTTTTTTAATAGCTTATCTTTTTTAAAATGTTTATCTATAAGTTTAAGAAAATATTTTCCTATATTAATGTTCGACAGCTTACAGAAGGGTGGGTTGAACCATATAATTTTCCTATTTCTATTTCTAGATTTAGAAGACGTGTCGCTAGTAGATTTATCTATATAAGTGAGTGTTTGAATTTGCTTTTTAATAGGGCTTGATTGTATGTTGATTTATTTTGATCAAAGATGCTTTTACTAGAGGATAGTTTATTTATTCTAGTATTTACAGTGTTAGGGATCTGTTTCATAATTGCTATAGGGTGGTTTGAGTCGATATTTATGTATATGGGCGATTGGTTCTCCTTTTGGAAAGGTTTATATGTGTTGTTTTCAAGATCAAATGTTACGTCTAGAAAATTTACTATTTTCAGGTTAGATGATATTTCTATTTTCAGGTTAGATGATATTTCTATTTTTATATATATTTCTATTTTTATATATATATCTTGTATATTTTGGCAGCATGTTTAAGACATGTCTCATTAAATAATTTAGACAAGTTTTGTCTATTTATTTTACAAGAGGATCCATTACAACTAGGTATACAAAACTTGCCTAAATTATTTAATGAGCCATATATATATATATATATATATATATATATATATATATATATATATATATATATATATAGAGAGAGAGAGAGAGTGATATATATCTGATTTTACTACTGAAATATTTTGAAAATCTGATAGAATGAATAGTGTTATTGACAGGATAGAGCTGATTGCCTCATGTTAGAATGATTAAGTTATTCAATGTGAACATCGCTGGATATTTACTTGCCCTTATTTTTCTACTATGTTTGATGACATCGTTCACTTTGTCAATCAATTTTCGTTCCAATATATAATTTTGAGAGAGAGAAAAAGACAAAAAAAAAAGACAAGGTAGTTGGCAAGGGAAGGAACTCAGTCAAATGAATTAGCAGAGTAATCTCCCCGACTGAAAAAAAAACTATGCAAATCATTTTTCGCCTAAATCCAAGCTTTTTAGATTATTACCTATGCAGAGAAATAAAGTAAATAAAAGTAGATATCAGCGTCGTTTCTGAACTGGATAATGGCAGGATTTTGTATGAAATGTTTAGAATCCTCAGATTGCCATGTTGCTTGTTTAACGCTTTAAAATTTATAATTTCATTCATTTGTGAATTAATCCTGAAAATTTAATTAATTTAATTTCCAAATCAATGTGCTTTTTACTGGAAAAAAGACAATAATATTTCCTATACTAATATATTGCCTCTCCCCTCTCTTGATGCAAAAAAAAAAAGAAAAGAAGATTTTTGAATGTCCTAAAGTGGATCAAAATATATAATTTAATAATAAAAACTTGTGGTCTGTCTTCCTTCTTAATAATAACATGATGATTGTGACGATAAAACAAGCATTTTTTTTTTTTTTTTTTATTAAGGGGCATTTTTTCATCATGGTATGTTAATTTTTTAGTGAATCAGTGGAAGTACTTATACTGACAATAGGAATGGTAGTGTAGCAGGAATGACAGTACCCAATGATTTAACAAACAAGCAAAAATAGATAAATGGGAATCTGGAGCTCGGTAAAGACACATTAAAGTAGGTACCTCCATGAGATTGCTAAAAAAAAGAGCATAGCATGATGAAAAAGATGCCAAACTTGACGAAAACAAAATTTTATTGTCTAAATATTTATGTTATTATTAAGAGGAAAGACCAAAGTTTTTTTTAATTTTTTTTATAAATTTTTCCTTCTTTTTAGAACATTCTAAATTTTGATTAAAAAAATCCTTGTTTCTCTTTGTATCACAGGAAATAATAAAATAACATATACAATTTTTAGCATGTTTTTTTTTGTATGACAGACATTAATTTGGAAAATCTTGCGAAAATAAAAATAATTGTTGGATGTTTCATTAACATTAAAAATAATTGTCGGATGTTTCAGAAAATATTCACAGATGATGGAAATTATTTTAAATGTTTTTTTTTTTATTAAAGTCATGGTAGAAATATTTTTTTTTTATATTTATTACCTCCCCACCACAAGTAATTTTATGAAAACTCTAGAAATTCAGTCACATTCAGTTTAGTGATTATATTAGGTTGGTGCAAAAATAATGTCGTTTTCTCACATAGTAACGTATGTGAGAAAATGACATTATTTTTGCACCAACCTAATAGTTAAAAGCACAAGGCTTTGAGGAAAGCAAATCATGTTTTTTTTTTTTTTTTTTTTTTTTTTTTTTTTTAATTGGACCCCCTCTACCTGAAAATCATCTCTGAATTGAAACATACAAAACTCAATAAAACAAAAATATTTAATATTTAATTTCAAATGCTTTTATTTGCTTTTAGTTGTTTTTATGAATATGGACAATATTTTCTGAAAGCAAAAAATTTTTTGGATGAAAAATGAATTTTTAATACAATTATTTGTTATTTCTTTAATTATTTTAGATTTTTACATTTAAGTCGTTAAAATATTATAAAATTAGTTAAAAGCCACATTCCCTTTCGCAAATGTCCTTATGAGATAGGTCGTTTTTTAGTGCTTTGTAAATTGTATCATTTCGTCCAATCAGAAGACCTGCAGTAATTAAGAAATGTAATTTTGTGTTCATAAAAATGGCTGTAATTAAAAAGTATGGAAAGTCACAAGCAATAAAACATCACATGGCTTGAGTGTAAGCGTTCTCTGCTGAACGTCCATTTCATTATTGCAAATCCTTTGTGCAAAACACATGTTGAACATTTTGAATTAGCATTTTACTAATTAAAAAATTTGAACATCATCCTAAGCCATTTTCAGCAGCAACATTACTACATTTTTAAAAGTACCATTTATTTCATTTACATATTTCATTGCAATTTCAATTTTGTGAAGTTGTTTTACAGTTTTCAGTGAGTTATCTTATTTAAATTTTATGAAATTTAATCTTGCTCTCAACAGTCTTATTTTAATTTCTTTATAATATATTTTCCATAAAGCATCGTAAATGTAAAGGTGAAAGCTAAATAAAAAAAAAATAGAGTGCTGAAAATTTTCCTTAAAAATAACGAGGTAAATAATTTGTTCATTTAAATCTAAATAATTTCCCTTCTCTCCTTCCGTAGAATAAATTATCCTCACGTAAGCTGTCAATACGTTATGAAAATGTCTTTTGTCACCTCTCAAGTGACGTGAAATGTTATGACCTGCTTTGTTTTTTTTTTCAAACTACATCTTTAAGCTTGTTTCAAAATATTTTAAATAAACATTATAATTTCTGATTTTCTTGAAATATGTCTTGAAAAAATTTTAATTCAATTTTAAAAGAAAAACAAGCTGAGATTTTTATTTTTTTATAGAATGGAAAAAAAATGGTTGACATGATTGATTATCTGTCAATTTTTCTGACTAAAAAATACAAGATTTTTAACGAAATTTTTGAACGTTCTAGGAACGATTAAAAAATGTAAAAAAATACCCCCAAAATACTTTGATCTTTCCTCTTAATAATAACATAATCATTTAGATGATAAGGTTTTGTTTTCATCAAGTTTGGCGTCTTTTTTGTCATGCTCTTTTTTTAGCAATCTCATGGAGGTACCTACATTAAAGTACAACTATAATAATTGTTTCAACTCCTTTTCTAAAAAATTTTTTAAAGCAGGATTTAGAACTCAAGTTTTAATGTTTCTTGTTAAAAAGTAAAGTGTTAAAATCTTAAAAAGCCAAACAAAAAATGCATACATATTGTTAAGAGAATCTATTTTTATGAATGAAACTTTTATGAATTCTGGGTCAATTAGATCAATGACTTCAAAGAACTCTGATTGGTCAGATGACCTTACAAAATGGTGGTCTTTCATCCTGATATTTAAATTTGTTGGTTGGCACCAAAATTAAGTGAGTTGGCTGGTGAAGTCAGTTGTTGTAGAAATCTGCTTCAGATTCATTTACTCCCCTTTGCTGACCTGCCAAGTAAATTATGTTGCAAAAACCCAGCAACTCCCAACTGAAGCTACTTTGAAGTATATTTTTAACTCCTTGCCAGTAAACCTTTGTGCTTTTTCCTTTTTAGCCACTTACCAAATTACTAAAATTATAATAAAACCCTTTCTTTGTTTACTGTAAGATTTGGTTGGTCTTCTTGTTGTTCCCTTGATTTCTCTTTATCTTTCTTTCTTTTGTCACATGTGTGACACATATATGTAAAAAAATTGTTGATTTTATTTACATTCAGATCATTGTCCTCATCATTTCATCATTTATTGTTCTCACAACATTTCAGATGTTGTACCCCCAGCCTTCATCAGGTGCATATCATTCTGGACAACCAATTGGAATGAAGGTCAGAGAGCACAATGGCTGAAACTTTGTGATAACAACAACAAAGATGAGGACAATAGTCCGTATTTAAAAAGTGTAAATAAGGATAACTCCTTATCCCAGAAATTTTTAATTTATTCTACAAATTTATTTTTCAGATCTATAACCATTTCCATATTGCTTGTATGAAGATAGTAAAGAATGAAAGTATTTTTGGTCTTTGGCGAGGACTTACACCATCTTTGATGTTAGTCATTCCTCAAACAGGATTACAATTTGGATTCCATAGAATCTTCACAAGTGCCCTGAGATATAACAATCATTCTTCAGAAAACCTATTTACACGTAAGTAGGAAAAAATACACTTGTGATGTTTTCTAATTGTTAAATTGGCTTTTATTATATTATAAAAATGTATTTCTGCTTGTAATTAAAAAAAAGAAATGAATTGGAAGGAATATTTATTAAAATTATTGAAAGTTCATAAAATTTCTGAACCAATTTTTGTTTTTCTGTAAAATGGTGTATTCACTCTAGACAAAATTTTTTGTTTTACCAAAATACAAATTTTTAGACTGATTGGAAAAGGAAGACTTAAAATAATATTACTTATAAAAAAATTAAAATAACAAATTGAAAATTTATTTTATTATACTTTATCTTCTTTCAGGCATAGTGAAAAATATAAATTTTATTATGCTTTATAAATTTTATTATGCTTTATCTTTTTTCAGGCATAGTGAAAAATATAAATTACAATTTTTGTGTCACGTCTGGCAAATAATAACCACCCATGATTTCAGTTGGGGCAACAAGGGAAGCAACTCTTAAAGTGTTTCTTGAAGGGAGGCAAATCTTGCAGATTGCTCTAGGGGAAGCAAATCTCTGAAGTGTTTCGTATTATTGAAATTTGGAGTCCTATTTCCATCTTAGAATTAATATTTTAAGAAATTATTTATTTAAAGTGAAAATTAAAACTTTCATTAGCTCCAATGATGCAATTCTATTTATATTTTATTTTGTTTATACAATAAAAAAGTATTTTTTAGATAATTTTACATGTTGATTTACTGGCTGGTTTATCAGAAATTAGCCTTGTGTTGCAATATTAAATATTTTGTGACAATAATTGGATTTATTTAAATTTTTTTAAAAGTGTGCCTTTGAGAGGTTTTTCTGGCAAAGCTGGATAATCTCTGACGGCATCTACAGGTTTCTCTTGGGCTTCTCACACTTCATTTACATGTATCTCTTGGAGTTCCTCATTAATAGGGGATTTCAATGTCTAGTAGATAGTGTAGTCTCTTTGTGATTTTGGTATTTATTTATTTTTGTTTGAATAAATTCCATTTCTTCGACTAAAGGATTCGTTTTGTTCACTTGAATATGATGTTTCAGGAGAACAGGTCCCAGATTACGTAACCATGAGCGCAGTGAATCTTTGGTTGAGGAATGACAGGAGTAAATAAAAGCCTTTCATGTGGTGTCATATTAGTCACTGTTCACAGTAATGAACAAATTGAATGAAAGGCATCAGGCAAAACTGTTTACCAATATTGAACAGATAGACAATGTGGTTTCAGAGCCATAATAATTGTCCTTCATATTATTCTATTGAACTGCTCCACCTGGCTATTGCCTTCATGATTATAGCTTATTGTTCTACTACAGGCCAATTAAAAACCTTTGTAATTCCTTGCTCATAAAAGTTGGGACCCTGTTTGAGTGTATGTAGGTAGGCATGCCAAAAGTAAAGAATGACTGAGAGCGAGAGAAAACTAATAATCGAAGGAGTCATCTCTGTAGAGGGAAACACGAGAGAATCTCCAATAATAACGATTCTTATTTATGCCGGGCAAAGATCCTTTAAAATCCACACGCAGTCATTGGAAATGTGAAGTATCTTCTGGTCGATGAAAGTTTAACTTGCACTCTACACATACTCTACAGAATTTAATTACATGCCCCACTTAATAGGGCATATTCTTCACTTTCACAAAATGATGCATAGATATAGAGAGACGGAGATAGATATGGAGAGACGGAGATAGCTAGATAGATATGGAGAGTATTTACATTATTTGGACTATTGTCCTCATCTTTGTCACCATATTTATTACAACGTTTCGGCTGTTGTACGCTCCGGCCTTCTTCAGGTGGTAGGAATGTCGAACTGAACCCTTTATTTCCCTCACTGGGGTAGACTGTTCCAGGTGCCATGTTTAATGGATGTCAGTTATCAGTTATCTCCTGTTAATTCCCCTCTCCAAGTTCTCCACTGCTCAACCACCTGAAGAAGGCTGGAGCATACAACAGCTGAAACGTTGTAATAAATATGGCGACAAAGATGAGGACTGTAATATGTAAATAGTGTATATAATACCTCATCTCAGAAATATAGACAGATACAGATATGGAGAGACGGAGATAGCTAGATAGATATGGAAAGACATATATAGAGGGAGATAGATGGATAGATATGGAGAGACATAGATATAGATAGATATGGAGAGACATAGATATAGATAGATAATTCTAATTTCTATTTTCCTATTTTTACACTATATTAATTCTATCTTATAAATTATCCCTTGTTCTGTCAGCCATGAAATAAAAATAATTGTTTCTACAGAAAATAAGGATCTACACACATCAAATCATGTTTAAATTAAGTGGCAGCAGAAGAATTATCATTGAATTTTTAAAAGGTAAGCTTAAGCATTAATTCAATACTTAAATGCAGTGATCAGTTTTGAGTTCTTCTGTAGTTTATTGATGCCTATCACATCTACTCCTTCCTAGCTATTTTGATGATGGCCAGACCAAGAGTCCTCCACAGGAGCTAGCTGAAATGCTACCCAATAGGGTGGCTTTTAAGCCAGTTTATAATAAAACATGCACTGTAATTTTGGATACAAAAGGAAAATAAGAATTACTTCCCTTGAACCATGAAAGCAACAATAATGGCTAGTATAATATATTAATATATCTTTTTAACCTCACTTAATCTGGCAACTCTGAATCTGAGCTCAATGAAAATTCTCTGTGACTAACTTTTCTAGAGTTTTGAATGAGCAATGAATCATTGAAATTGGACTATTGGGAGTGGAGGAGTTGCTTGGACAAACACACACTGTACTTTATATATAAGATGTTGAGGTTATCATTTAGCTTAATCTATATTGCAGAGTATCCTATTGAAAACAAAATGGTGCTGCCTATGAGGAATCTCAGTCAGCATAGTGATTTATTACAAGTAAATGGTAATTTCATATATTTTTTCCTAAAATGGGTTTTGCAACAATGAAGCAGTGAAAGTTTTATGTTCATCTCTGTTGCTTTCAAATATGAGATTAACAAAATGTGTAATAAAGAATTAATTATTACAGTTGAGATTGGAAATTTAAAAAACAAACACCAAATTTGAAGTTCTAAATTTTCTTAGAAAATTCAGATTTTGAAAAACTTGAATTGAACAGATTTATATCTTTCCCTATTCACTTTTTCTCTTTGAATAAAAAATTAAAATCTGCTTCTCATCTGCAAATTTCGAAATAATACTTACAAGTTTACCTTGTATTCATGGAGTTTAAATGCTTTATTTTAGGTCATTATTATTCAAGATTTTTTAAAGTTTCAGCAAGTGAATATCTACTTAAGTTTGTATTACAAAACCCTTCAGAGACATTCAATAAATGAATGTGCCATAACATTCTCTTTAATGATCAGTTTAACTTCAGCTGTTGTTGAACTTTGAATTTACATGTTTAGCAATGATATTGTGGTAACCGATGGATTGACATTTACTTTAGTCTCAACAATCTAGGAAGAAATGTTTCTATCTTTTCTTTCCATTGTTTACATATTTTCAATCCATTTTTCATAGTTTGCATCATCCATTCTGCTAATCCATTTGAATACGGATCCACCAGTATTAATAATAATCCCACTCTATTAACATGAGCATGATCCATATGTATTCTGTCCCAAGGTTGGGGAACTTTCGGCCATGTATGTGTTTTTGTCTGTCTAAATTTTCTTCTGCCATTGCACGTGTTAAACCTTTTTATGTATTCTACATCTGTAGAATAGCCTGGCCACCATTGCCTTTGTGTAGACATTATTCTGCAATGAACATTGTGATGTATACTTTTTATAACTTTACTTCTTTGTGCTGCTGGCAAAACCACTACATTTCCATTACAAATTACTCCCTTTTCTACAGTTAAATTGTGTTTTAACATCTTTAAAACACCTTTCTGCCCATGAGCAATTGTTCCACTTATTAATTTTTATCTTGAAAAATATACTGTTAAATATGTGATCTTGCTTTGTATCCTTAGCTAATTTGCATGTCCTGGGTAAGACGTTAAACTACGTCCAGCAGCAAGGCCTCTGATCAGGAGGTTTTGATGAGCGTGGAACAACCTCTTAATTGCTGGTGTTCCCCTGTCCACCCTGACCCGCAGTGGTAGCACCTGTTAGGGTTTCAGCTATGGGCAAATAGTTAACTATTACCAGTAATACTTTTTTAAAACAAATTATTACCAGCAATACAATTTTGAAGGAAAGATATTACCAGAAACAGATTTTTGACAAAACAAGATATTACCAGCAATAAAAAATGTTGTCGGCATTAAATAACCCATTGAGGTTGATATACCGTAAAACAAAATAAACTAAACTAATCTAAACCAACGAATACATATTCTGTTCATACGAATCTATCCTAAAAATGTTGTTGGCATTAAATAACCCATTGAGGGTGATATGCCATAAAACAAAATAAACCAAACCAAAACTTAGCTAATTTTTCTATTGATAAAATATCAGTTTTGACCCAGTGTAAGAAAGTATCTTCAAAGTTTTCCTTTTTCTCACTTTCAGAAGTAATGAACCTCAATCTCAACAAAGCGTCTACATGTGGAATAGTATTACCTTTCATGTACTCAATATCAGATGCCATTAACATTATGGCCCATCTTAAAATTCTAGAAGAAGTTATCTTAGGAAGTTGCTTCCTAGAATTAAATGTGAATTCAAAATGTCTACGATCAGACCTTAGTAGGGATTACTTCCCAATCAAAAACTGACGAGCTCTCTTCATATTATGGCCTACACTTCTTTCTCAATATTTGAGTAGTTCACTTCAGCTTTTGACAATTTTCTCAAAAGATACATAATAGGATGACCATCCTGAGCTAATATCCCCAACATTGAATGTTCACTGGCATCACTTCCTTTTTAGGGTTGAATATTTTTGCTATTGGCTTCTTTGCCAGAACAGCTTTTAAATTTTCAAATGCCACTTGTTCTCCTTTTGTCCAAATAAATTCCATATTCTTTTTTCTTAAAGCAGCAAATGGTTCTGTCAAATTGGCATATTATGCTACATATGGTCTGTAGAAATTTATAAGTCCTAACAAACATTCCAATTCTTTTTTGTTCTTAGTTACTTCAACTTTTAATATTTTGTCTATTAACAATTGGTTTGGTGATATGTCTTCATTAGATATGGAATATTGCAAAAATGATATTTTTTTGGTGTTGTGCACATATTTTTTTTCATTAATTATTAATCCAGCATTTTTTAACTTATTCAGAACCAGAATGGTTTTCCATTTTAACTCTTCATCATTAATAGTACCAACACAAATGTCATCCTGGTAGCATTATTATATTTTTTATATCACTACCAATAACTAGCTCTATAGCCCTTTGAGAAATCGCACATGCAGTTTTAATTCCATATGGCGTTCTTTTCCATCTTAATAAACATATTGGCATGTTTATTGTTGTGACTTTGTTAAAGTCTTCATCAATAGGTATCTGATGGTTTGCCAACTTTGGATCAGTTTTAGAGAATGTTTCCATACCCATAAGGGAGCTCAAAGCTGAATCTACATTGGGGATAGGACATTTTGTGGTTTACACCTATTTTGTAGTCACCACATATGCACAGATCCCCATCCTTCTTTTTTAAGATTACTAACGGTGAGGCCCATTTGTTTCCTCCTTCTGGAACTTGTTCAAGTAGGTCTTGAGGTGGGGATATTTTCCTTTAGTCTTCACTTCACAGTTTTTTTAACATCCCAGTTTCTTCTGCCTTGACTTTGTTCACTAATTTTATCGAATTGATGTTCAATACATCATTTCCTATTAGACCATGATTCTTTTCACAGTTTGCCACAATAATTGGTAATATGTGAAACTTACTTTTTAGTTCCATGTACACTTCAAAATAGTCTAATGCTTTTATCACTGATCTGTCAAATTGATTCAATTAGACATGGTTTTTCTTTAATCTTGGTCTTCCTAATTTCTTCCAGAAATTTCTGGGTATCAATGTCACATCACTTGCTGTATCTAGTTGCATGTTCAATAAAACATTATCGATTTGTGTTTTTAAAACCCTTTTTCATTTTATTTTCATGAAAAGACATCATCCATACTTATTTCCTCTTCATTTTTCATGTAGGACTGTCTCTACTTTTTTTGGTGGGGGGATTTACACATATCTTTAAAATGATTCATTTTGAAACACTTTTCACATTTTTTTTATATGCTAGATGAATTTTTCTTTGATGTTGATATCTGCAATAAGTACACATTATTCTCTTTTTTCCTTTATCATGTAAGTGTCCATTTCCGATACCAGTTCCGTAATTTTTGATCTCTATTAAATTTTCCAGTTCTTGTTACTGAACAAATTCAACATGCTGTTCTAATGACAACTTTCCCATTTGTAAATGCATTAGAGTCATTTATTGATACTCCTTATTTTGAAGACTGTTTACCAATTTCATTTGGATGAAATCCTCTTCGACTGACTGGTTTTCCAATCACAGTTTCTCAAATTCACAATATTTAGTGTTCTGTTTTAAATAAACATATTCAGTAACTGGTTCAATCACTTTGAAAAATATTTATAGACTTAGCTCTCTCTGCATTCACTAGTTCTTTCTTGGGTGCTATGATTTTCACTATTAGTTGATATATCGTCAAATGTCATTTCCCCCAACTGTCTTGGCTGAGCAATTGTTGATAATTTCATAATGGCCTCACAACCAGCAGTTGTCAACAAGAGGTCCATTATTTGGCCTTCTCCTCCAATTGATTTTAGCTGCTAAAGTGATAATTGTTCATTCAGTTTGTTAGATCTTGCATAGGGTTACCTCCATGTGGGAAGTAGTATGCACTCAACTGCCTCAGGGGTAATAGTTGTAGCCATTTATAGTCTTTCTGACTTAGTATGTAAATGATTCACCTCAATTTTTAAAATGATCAGTTAATTTTCTTTGTAATAAAATATTTTTTACTTCACAACACTTAGTTTTTATCATAACATTTCAGCTGGTTTATTCTTCAACCTTCTTATATGTTTGTAATATCAGTGATACTGGAGATGAGGCTTCATCCGCACAGAACACGGTAAACAGAATATGGTTGGAGGGTAGACCAGCTGAAATAAGGTGGACCATAGTAGTCTTAAAAGCAAAAATAATTAAAATTTTGATATTGCATTTTTAATATTGCTTTTTATGTGACTATGAACTTCTTTAACTCATCAGGTTTATATGTAAATCATTTGTCCACAATTCTTCTTTGTAAGTTTAAACTTAAGCCTACATGTCCTAAACTTTATTAAAAGAGCTGAGAAAGAAAAAAAAACCCCAAAAAACTGCTTTCATTTATATTTGAATTCAATTCTATGGTAAAAGGCTATACCCTTGTGCAAATTAATTGAAACAAAACAAATAATTTTGTTATTTACTTTTTTTTCATATTTTTCCAATGAAACATGACCCAGTGCACATGTTAGTACTTTGTATGTCAATTCCACGAAGTTCTTCGTTGCAGATTGACCAGAGATTCTCAATTGGATTTAAATTAGGAGAGTTTCCAAGGTAGTATCTGTCTATATTTCTGAGATGAGGTATTATGTACACTATTTACATTATTCAGACTATTGTCCTCATCTTTGTTGCCATATTCATTACAACGTTTCGGTCGTTGTATCTAATGTCTTTAGCAATCATTTTTTACCAGTGTTCATATTGCAAAATACAAAGGATCTGCAGTCCATATAACATCAGGGCAACGTTCAAAAGTTGGGCTACACTTTGCAGATATCTCTCCCAAGTAAGACCCCCCCCCAATAGAGGAGAACATGACTAAAGACTGTGTGTACACTAACCTGTGCAGCTGCAGAAAGAAATATAAAGGGGAGACAAGCCGCCCCCTTAAGGCAAGGCTTCAAGAACACTAGAAAGCTGTAACACAAGGGGAAGTGATAAAATCAGGCATGGCTGACAACATATGGAGAGAAAAGGAAGATCACTGCCTTCTGTGGGATCAGTTTGAGATCATAGACAAAGAACACCATTGGAAAATTTGTAAACTTAAGGAATCAGCACATATGTTAGGCCATAAAATTCTCCTGAGCTGACCAAGCATAGAAATGAATACAATATGGGAACCAGTAATAAGGAGTGCCAGAGAAAAGCGATAATAACAACAAAAAATTGCAATATGAGCTCTGGTAAAAACATGAAATGTTAACAGAAAAAATTGCAATATGAGCACTAGTAAAAAACGGTTGCTGAAGACATTAGGTTTATAATACCCAGAAATTCATGCAAAGACACATGGCACAGTGGATAAAGGTGTTAGTTAGATCCAGTGACAGGACCCAAAGAGTGTGAGTTCAATACCCGGTTAAGGCAGTGGAGAACTTGGAATTAACAGGAGATAACTGACATCCATTAAACATGGAACTAGAACAGTCTACCCCAGTGAGCAAAATAAAGGATTCAGTTCAAAATCATGGAGAAGGCCAGAGTGTACAACATCTGAAACATTGCGAATATAGCAATAAAGATGAGGAGAACAGTCCAAATAATGTAAAAAGATAAACCCTTGTGCAAATTAATTGAAACAACCATTTTAGTTTCCTTTCTTTCACCATACGGTCAGTTTAAGACCCACTGGAGTGACAGTGTGTAATTGATTTCTATTTTTCCTCAGATTAGGTCATTTCCGGTGGTGTGCAGTAATATGAATCTATTTCCAGGGTGTATGATGGTTTTGAATTCAGAGTTTTTCCTTCTCTTAGACCGGTTGCTATAGAACCCAGTCTGTCCTGCTATTTACCCATAGCTGGGGGGGGGGTGCAGATAAGAAGAGGATTCATACCTTTCCCAAGGTTATTAGCATGTAAGTGAATGTAATGGATCTGACTGGAATTCGAACTCAGCTGTGCCTCCTTGAAATTCATGACATATATATACATGCAATTTCAACATGTCTTTTTATATGATTGATGTGTGGATTGTGAATTTTAAATGTTTTTACATCAAAAATGAAAATAGAGGAAAACGATATTTATTTCTATCATTTAATTTCTAGAAAGGAAAATGCTTTTTTGGTACCAAAAAGACATGTGCCATTTATGGAGATGGTGCCATAGCTGAAAGGGCTGTTTATAAGTGGTTTACTAGGTTCAGAATTGGAAATTTTGATCTGAAATATCGAGGACATTCTAACAGGCCTGCACTTGTTAATGATGCCAAAACTGAAATGCTGATTAGAAATAATCCAGGTTGCATGACATGGGACATTGCAGAGACACTCTATTTATCTCATCTGAGTGTTGTAAGGCACTTTGAAAACACTTTGATATAATGTTTCTTTGTCTCAGAAATTAACAGAAAATTTTAAATGTACAGGGTGTCCCCCTAAAAACAATTGACATCATTTTAAAAGCACTTATCTTGAAAACTACAAAGTCTAGCTCAATGAAATTGAACAGTTTAGGTGTTGAACATCATAAGTTTATTATGGGACCGATTTCATAAGTGATTTCATATGAGAACCGCCTGTGACATGGTACACATCAAGTTGGTTGTCAAGTTCTTGTCAAACATGCTGTAGCATGTCTCTGGTAAAATTATCCAGTGCGGAAGTGATTCTCTGATTGAGTTTATCAATGCTAGCAGGAAGAGGTGGGGGGTGGACATAGACCAGTCCCTTCACATATCCCCATAAAAAGAAATCACATGAGGTGAGGTCTGGTGACCACAGCAACCATTTCATCAGAAAACTGCCTTCATTTTGACCACGCCTAATCCATCTCTCTAGTAAATTCTCATTGAGATAGCACATTATTGGAACCTAGGAACGGTTACTGAATAAGGAATAATCAAAATGGAGGTTGGAAATGAAATGGTAATCTTTATAACATCAACAAAATACAATGCAATAGTCGCCAGAGGTGTGAAGTGGATAAACCACTGCTAGTGGTGGACTACTTAGACAGCATATTACCCCCACTTAGAATAGTGGCCAATGTATTTATGTGGATTGGGACACACCCATTAGTGTTCATAGGTATGGTATATAACACATGTACTGTCCTCTTCCATTAAATATAAAATCTTGATTTGTCTCTATACATTCTGTGAAAATTTGAGGTTATTTCAACAAGAATTGCCAAAATTATTGGCCTGCGAAATGATGTCATATTTTTTTGGATACCCTGTGTTGCATTTATGTCTGTGGTTATCTGCTCAAATGCATAAACAATGATTCATTTTTGAAAAGAACAATCAAAAGCAATGAAAATGGATTGTTTACAACAATGTGGAGCCAAAAAATGACCTGCAGAAAATGGAATGAGCCTCAGTTAACCACTCTTAAAGCTGGTTTGCATACAAAGAAGGTGTTGTCGTTTAACTAGTTGGATTGAAAAGGTACTGTGCTTGATGAGCTTCTTTCACAAGATTAGCCATTGAAGTACTGTTCCTAATTTGACCAATCAAAAGTAGGATCCAGGATTGTCCAGTTGAACTCTGTTGTCTACTATCAGAACAGTGCCAAACATCATGTCTCTTTGTTCACCTGGTTCAGAATTTGGTACAGCTTAGTTTCTATGCCTTACTACACTTTACACACCTGATTTTGCACCTCAGGCATGAGTTGGGGAGCTACAGATTCCAAGAAACCTATAATTCATAACAAGAGTTTTTTTTTTAGTGTAATTTTTGAATTGTTATGGCTGGCACAATACAAAAATAAGATGAAACAGATTCTTAGAAATTAAAGTTGAAAGAAAAGATTACATGTAATGACGAAAAGTGTTTTTTATTTAGCATATAATAAGATATTTTTTATAAACAGTAGGGCTGAGGACTAAACAATATACGCTGGGAAATGCTAACAAGCTAATAAGTGTGTGAGAGCCCAGAAAGTAGTTGGCTTAACGTGTAGCTATATGTGGGAGTGGGAGAGGAAATCTTTATACAGTTAAGATTAAGGGGATGGATTAAGATTAAGATTAGTTGGATATTCACATGTATATAAAATAAAGGAGTTTGGTCAATAATATCAAGGAATAAAAGGTAATGTATTTATCGACAGCCTTTTCTTTTGAGGACTGTTGGAACTTAGATTCTTTCAGTTGAAACTTTGTTCATGAATCAAACGGACCAGAGTCGACCTCAGTAGTTGTGGCTGTAGGGTCAGGAGGCTATCTGGCTAATTGGTACGAACTCCTGTTTATATATGTTTTTTGTACCCTCTAGAGACTTCTAGAAAGTTCCATTCTATTATTATGAAATCTAAGGGGTTTGGTGAATGGGAGCATTTCATAAGGTAAAAAGGACATCTAGTAGCTACAGATTTAAGTCATGATTTTAAGCAAGGTTTTGTATTTATTAGTGTAAGTGTAAAGAGGTAGGGCAAAATGGGGCCTCGTAATAGAATGTGAACCATTTTTAAAAGAATTTTAATTTTCAACTGTTAGATTATTTTTTGTATGGATGTTCAAAAAAGAACTAATTCTGAAGTACCACCTTTTGATTGAATACTTATGATAATTCACTATTTTAAGGGACCAGAGCTGATGAAGTCAGAGCATGTCTCAAATTATCTCCGTTATGCTGATATATTTGAACATTGACTCTGAGCACCAACATGAGAACATAATTATTTGGAGATTAGCTGTCAGTTCAGTCCTCCTTGACAATGGCAACGTACATTTAGATGCCAATGGAGAGATGACTACTAATTTGGTTTACAATGTTGTCAGTACTGCTGATGAACTTAAGTCCTAAACCTCCAACATAATTACAAAAATTACAATTGGTTATATGACAGGGCAATACTGACCCCCCAAAAAACAAAGCAGTTGACAGAATCAATGACCAACTGTTGCAGTCTCTCCCAGAAACATCTCATATCTACAGGTTAGTAGATACCATTCCAGATCCAGAACAGGTGCTTAATTATCCAACAGAATTTCTGAATTCTCTAGAACCCCATAGACTACTTTCACATAGACTGGAACTCAAAATGGAGGTGCCTATAATGCTATTATGGAATCTGGACCCACCAGACTTTGTAATGGCACCAGACTGGTGATTAAGAACTTGATGTCACATGTAATTGTGGCATTGGTTCTTACTGTCTATGGAAAAGGTGAAGATGTCTTTATTCCCAGAATTCCCCTTATTCCATCAGGGTTGGATATTCCATTCCCAATTAGGAGACTTCAGTTTCCAATATAAGTAAGTTGTGCTATATCTATTAACAATGCACAAGGCCAGACAGACTCTATCAATTACTGGACTACATACAGTTAGAAGAATCCTGTTTCTCTTATGGGCAGTTATATGTTGTTTGTTCATGTGTGGGAAGTGAAACCAATTTGTTTGTTTATTCTTCTCAAAGAACAACAAAGAATATTGTCTACCAAGAAATGTTGTAATGTAAATACTGTTTAAAGATATTTTTGTGTTTAAATAAATTAATTTGAAGTTATATTGTTACAGATTCATTTTTAACTTTTTAAATCCCGGACAACACCGGGTAGCTCTGCTACTATTTTATAATATCAGATGGGTAAGAAAATAATCAAAAAATAATGCAAGGGGTCACAGAGAAGTAAAGTAAGAGTAAAGAAGGGTTTTTGAGGAAAGGATAAAAAAAAGGATGGGGATCAAGATCAAGGCATCAGAAGATGTTGGTTGACATTACATTTAAATTTTTGAAGATTATAGTTATCAGGGAAGTAAGTAAGAGGAAGGGAGTTCCATTGTCGAGAAGTGTGAGAGAAGTAGCTGTTGGAGTAGAAGAGGCAGTTACATTTAACAGTTTCAACAGTGAAAGAGTGTCCTGGGTATGACGATAAACTATATCTGCGTCCAGGGTATGACGATAAACTATATCCGCGTCCAGGGTAAGACAATAAACTACATCCAACAGCAAGGCCTCTGATCAGGAGGCTTTGAATGGTGTGGAACCTCCTCTTAATTGCTGGTGTTCCCAGGTTCACCCTGACCTGGGGTGGTAGCACCTGTTAGGGTTCCAGCTATGGGCAAATAGTTAACACCCAAATTGAGGTAAAAGGCATTATAAAAGTGCAAAAATGGGTTTTAATACCAGAAATACTTTGTAAAAAAATTATTACCAGAAATGGGTTTAGAAGAAAAAGAAATATTACCAGCTCTACGTTTTTGAGGAAAAAAATATTAACAGAAATAGATTTTTGACAAAACAAAAATATTACCAGAAAAAAAAAAAAAGTTGTTGGCATTAAATGACCCATTGAGGTTGATACAAACCAAACGGTAAAAGGGTGGGACTGAAATGCCAATCTAGTAGCATGCTCTAAATTCATGCAGTTGGGGCCCCAGTGAAAGCCATTAAACAAATAAACAGTTCATGGATAAGAGACTGGAGTTTCTTTAATTTTTCCTTAATTTTCTTTCAATTATGTTTATTGTTTCTTGACTGACTATTTACTTGAGTTGATTAATTTCAATCCTGTTCTTCTGTACAATATTCAAACCAATATATTTGAAAAAGTCAGTACCACGAGATCCAGTGGAAAAACCTCTCTCTGATTGATTCCATAACTAGATTTGAAACTCCCAAAATATCATCAACATGGATTCATATAATTCCAGATAGCTGACCATTAATATTAAGGTCAAAGAATGCAGGGTCCATCTTTATTCTTGCTTCCAGCATACTTCCTTTAACTTAAGGTACCATGCTCTTGCAGCATCAGCCAAGTCATGTACTGTACTTAGGGAATCTATTTGAGTAAACTTCAACATTTGGTAGCAAAGCATAATTAAAAAGGGGAACATGAAAGCTCCTCTAGAGTTTAAAGAGGACTAAATGGATTATGAAACCTGGAGGAAAGATTTGGAATTCTGGACATTGTTTATAGATTTGCCAAGAGAAAAATGGGCCCTTGCACTAGATCTGAATTTAATGAGCAGAGCAGGACTAGCATCATTTGAATTGTCCATACCAGAAATGAACACTGAAAATGGGTACCATTTGCTTTTTGAGACGTTTGATAGCATGTTTCAGCAAGATAACAACTGGAAATGTTTTAAATGAAAATTTAAAATGAAAGCCCAGTGGAAACACTGAAGACTTGCATTATTTACATTATTCAGACTATTATCCTCATCTTCATTGCCATATTCACAATGTTTCGGCCGTTGTACGCTCTGGCCTTTATGTCTATGTCTTTCTATATATCTGTCTATAGATGAGCTATTATGATTACTTGAATTATTTACATTATTTAGACTGTTATCCTCATCTCTGAGATGAGGTATGATTACTTGCATTATTTACATTATTCAGGCTGTTATCTTCATATACATTGCCATATTCACAATGTTTCAGCCTCTATATTTCTGAGATGAGTTATTATGATTACTTGCATTATTTACATTATTTGGGCTGTTATCCTCATCTTCATTGACATATTCACAATGTTTCAGCCATTGTAGGCTCCGGCTTTCTTCAGGTGATTGGAATTTCGAACTGAAATCTTTATTTCGTCCACCGGGGTAGATTGTTCTTGTTCCACATGGCCCAGTGGATAAAGATGTTAGTGAAATCTAGTGACTAGACCCAAAGAGTTGTGAGTTCAATACCAGGTCACAGCAGTGGTGAACCAAACTTGGAGAATTGAGTTAAAGGGAAATAACTGAGACATCTGGAAGAGGCATGCAATGTGGAACCCGGTGGATGAAATAAAGGGTTCAGTTTGAAATTTCACTCACCTGAAGAAGTCTGGAGCATACAACAGCCGAAACATTGTGAATACGGCAATGAACAGTCTGAATAAAGTAAATAATGCAAGTAATCATAATACCTCATCTCAGAGATATAGACAAACACTGAAGAATACTTAAGTGCTTTTGGCATGAAACTATATAATATGGAACTGATACCATAGTTGCATGCAGGTTGTTGAAGAGCTGTAATCTAAGGGACAGCAACACCAGAAATAACATTTGATTATGAAGAGTGATGGTGTAGTGGTTGCTCCTGGAAGAGATTGTACCGAAATCTTAGTGAAGAATGAGACAGATGTGGAGGCCAAAGCTTTTCACAACAGATATAACCTTGGGTGATACAATCCATGTGGTAGTTATAGAGATTAGTGAGGAAAAATAAGAGGAAGAAAAAATAATCTATGGGGTACTGATGGCAGAATTACATATTGATTTATTTGAAGATCTTGTAAACAAACTCCTCACAAGCCAATTTGGCTTTTGTTCTGGTAAGGTGTGTAAAGATGGCATATCAAACAACTCCAGGAAATTACGTAACTCTTTAATAGAAAATTGAATTCCTGCTATG
Source organism: Acanthosepion lycidas (assembly GCA_963932145.1). Classification (NCBI taxonomy): domain Eukaryota; kingdom Metazoa; phylum Mollusca; class Cephalopoda; order Sepiida; family Sepiidae; genus Acanthosepion; species Acanthosepion lycidas. The sequence continues at coordinate 18,079,964 of OZ010582.1, read as the reverse complement.
TTAATATCACAGCAGCCTATGACCATATCAATAGAGGCTTTCTTTTCTCATCCATTAGAAATTACCTTCTAAACTCTGACTCAACTGAAATTCAAGATTTGATAGCGGAACTACAGGGTGCGATTGGTAAATTGTCGCCATTTTATATTTTTAATTTTGTGCATGTGCGTTGTTTGTTTTTGATTTTGTCAGCTGCACAATATATTAGGGTCAGTTGGGCATGGTCTGTGAGAAAAATATGCACTGTGACGCAATTCATTCTGCCAGAAATTTGGAAGTGGCATGCCAGAAGCTCCAATACGAACATTTCACTGTATTTGGATCTCAATCTGAGGACAGGGCAGAAAGAGTTCAGAAAGAGTTCAGAAAGAGTTGGATGAGTCTAATGGTGATTACAAAGGTGTTTGGAGTGATCACTAGTGATGGCAATGTTATGCCTCCATTCATTTTCCAACAGGGCCTCAGACTCCACAGGGAGGCCTACATCAAGTGCCTCGAGGAGGTAGTGCTGCCCTGGGTGAAGAGGGTGGCTGCTGGAAGACCAACCCCATATCCAGCAACAGGACTCTGCATCATGCCACACAAGCAAGAGAAACCCACTCATGGCTGGCAGACAATTTCTGTAACCACATCACCCCTTGCATCTGGCCACCTAACTCCCCAGACTGTAACCCCCTTGATTATTATGTGTGGGGCACAGTTCAGCAAGTGGCTAACAAAACTCCATGTACCTCCAAAGATAAACTGAAGGCCAGGATTATGGCTGCATTCAGACAAGGAGACTGTCCTGAAGATTTGCAGGAGATTCTGAGGTCGTCTGGAGGCTGTGGTTGAAGCCAGTGGCAATTTTATTGAACAGATTTACTCTTTAGTATTTCAAGATATTTTTGTATAATTTTGGTAAATATATCTGTTAAAATGAAATGTCAGTTTTATTTTCATTTTTGCGTAATTTGGACGACAATTTGTCCATTGCACCCTGTATATCAGTCTGCAAAATTATATATGTCTCATGAGTGTTTAAGTTTGAGTTGTCTAACTTTGTATCACACTGATATGGTTTTGTGTCCCTTGTTTTATATTGTAGTTTAGTTTTGATAAAATTATGCTGCTTCACTGCCACATGTTGTTTTATCTACATTGTTATGAGTAAACCATACTAACAGCGAGGATCCCAATATGAAATCATTTCAAGCATCAAGTGTACAACAAGGAGGAAGTGAGAGCCCTCGTCTATTTAATCTTTTCTTAGACTATTCTAATTCATATACAAGCACAGATGTGAAGAGATGGGAACTGATCATTTAAGCATTCTATACTATATCCAAAATGAATTTATCATTTGAAAATAACAATCCTGCTTTTTCTCCAGAGCCCAATGTGCTGATGGTGAGTGAGGCTATGCTGATGACATACACCCTTGTGCAAATTAATTGAAGCAAACACTTTAATTTCCTTTCTTTCACCATATGGTTAGTTTTAGACCCATTGGAGTGACAGAGTGTAATTAATTTCTATTTTTCCTCAGATTAAGTCATTTGCAGTGATGTGCAGTAATATGAATTTATTATCGGAGTGTATAATAAAATTTGTTTCACCTTGAAAAATATTGCATCATCCGTGATTGCATCAGATTTTCATCACGTCCAGACGCTATTGTCTCAATTGTCGATTACTTGTCCTACATACAAAAATTTGTAACACTGCACGAACACACTGGCATGCCTTACCAGTCAGTAAATCAAAGTACTAGACTGGCCTGGAAATTCTCCTGATTTAAATCTAATTGAGAATCTGTGATCAATCTGCACGGAACGACTTTGTAGAATGGAAATATGAAGTACTAACATGTGCACTGGGTCATGTTTCATTGGAAAAATATGAAAAAAAAAAGTAAATAATAGAAGACTTATTTGTTTTGTTTCAATTAATTTGCATAATGGTGTGGGTATTCATACTTGGGATAAGTATAATGTTGATCAAAAAAAAAAAATTCTCTAACAAGTGTTCCTAGAAATTAACACAAACGTTTTTAAAACAGAATATATGATCTGGAATGACAATGAAAGCAGTGATGCCACCTACTCTGAATCTATCAAATGAAATTTGTAAATACCAAGAACTTCAAATGCCCCAGTATATAAATGACCATAATTCCCCATGTATAATATGCATTTTTTCTAAAAAAATAATGAGCAAAATTAGGGGTGCGTATTATGCACAGCTACAAAAAAATCTTGAAAAAATTGCTGTATCATAGCTCAATTTCAGTTGTGAAATGACGACTCACCACAAACATGACAATTTAATATTAAATTTGGCGATTGTGACCCCATAAGGATGTCAAATACAATCATATGTACCTAACAGTACTTACAATGTAAAATAAAATAAGAATTATCATAAAACTAAATTAGAATGTTATTCTGTGTTTAAAACCATTTTTTTTAATAAGAGAAGGAAATACTGGCTGTTATGAAATTGGAGATGTACAATTTATAGGGTTTTTGATTACCAAACAAGGAGTGTGTATTATGCATGAGTAGAAACATTTTCCCACACTTTTAGCACAATTTTAGGGGTGTGTATGATTGATGAAGGCATATTATACATGGGGAATTACGGTAGTCATAACAAATTTAAGATAAGGAAATTGAACATAGAATGACCTGCACTAGAGATAGTTTTACCCAATACCACAAATTGCTACAAAACCAAAAGATTAACCTAAAAATTTGAGCCATGTTCTTAAATAGTCTTGTCAGACTTTCATATGTGCCAACCTGTTCAGAAATATCTGAACTGTTAACTGTATATAACTGCTTTGTCAAATCAATGGTTAAAATAAGATTTGAGTGAATTAAACCTGTAGGTCTTAGGAAGGACCATCCTTCATCAAAGAACTGTACCAGATGATAACAGAAACCACATCACTTGAGGACTTTCAGCATCATCTAAAACGGATAACTTGAAGAGAAAATAATGACTTTATCAAGATATATGATGTTCGACATTACTTCAAGCAAAAGGTTAGGAAGGAAACTCCACATCAATACTGGAATGTGCAAAATGGACTTGAGAAATCTATTTTCTTGAAAAATTGTTTTAAGAGAAAGATTTTATAAATTTCAACTTAGCACTTGCTGTTTGGTCAATAAATGCTAAAGGTTTCTTTATAAGGAAATGGTTAATAATACCATTTTTGTTACATAGGAATGAGAGCATTCTTATTTGAAACTATGATAAAAAAATTTTTCTCAAATTGTTTAATTCTTTTTATTTTCTTTCTCTTTCATTCATTCTAATTTTTCCCCACTCATGCACTGTGAGGTACACAGGCTCTTTTATTGCAATAGTATGTTTTCTTAATTCAGGGAAAGTGTGGCATTGGAATAGTGAACATTGCCTTCTAAAAGCTAAGCAAAGTATTAAGAAACAGGAAAGTCTCATTAGAAACAACACAAAAAAGAATACTCTTAAAAAAAATCATTTTATCCCCAAGCAAGGCAATAAAGCTACTAAGATGAAAAGGGGTTACTGAGTTTGAAAGAATATGAGAAAAAGAAAAACATTATTAAGGAGAGAGAACAATAAATAAACAGGAATTAAGAAGATGGAAGATCATGATTGACATTGCATTTAGATTTTTGAGGATCAAAGTTGACTGGAAAGTAAGAGGCCAGGAGAGAGTTGCACATGCAAGAAGTGTGAGAGAAGAATTGGTTAGCATAGAACTTATGGTTACATCAAGCCATTTCAACTGTAAAATGATGAAGATACCTTGTTGTCAATCTGGTCCACATTTGTAAAGTCAAGGTTTCCAAAGAGGAAAGCTCATCAGAACAATTACCATGAAAATATTTGTAGAAAAGTCACAAGGAAAATATGTTACAGCAGTGGGAATGTAACTGAAGCCAAGATGCCAGGTCAGGACCAATAATATTGCAGGTTCTTTAGATTTTATAAAGAATCTCTAAAAACATGTAGCAGAGATTACTTTTAAAATTGTAATGATGAATGAAGTGTGTTATATGAATGAAAAGAGAGGTAGTAGTAAATGAAGAATATGAGGTTGACATTTACGTTGATTGTAGTGTTCAAGAAAATACCTAAACGGGAATTGATTACACAAAGTGGCAGTTCTTGGGGGAGGTGAAGCAATCTGAGTGGAACTTTCTTTTTACATTTGGAATATGGGAGAAATGAGGATGATGTGACTCCTTGGAAGAGTAGCAGGGTGTGTCTGAATTGGCTGAACCAAAAAATGTGGCTTATTTATCAAACATTTTATCCTTTTCAGTAAGGATTCAATTTTTTCTATTTGAGAAACTTGGTTGGGTATAAAAAAATATGCAAGATTTGGTTGTTTGTATGCTTTCACCGATTTCTGAAGAAATAATAAAAATTTCCTTTTTTGATATCCTCATATTAAATATCTTTTTAGCTTATACAGTGATCCCCCCCACCAATTCACGTTTCAGCTTTCACAGCTTCACACATTCACAGATTTTTCTTTAGAACATATGTACTTGTTACTTGTGGAAACCCCAAATATTCATGTGTTTTTCTGAAGAACATATGTACAAATTATTCGCTGAGAATTCCCTCAATTCCCATATTTTTTTCGATAGAACATATTTAAAATAATCTTGTATTATTTTCCTGTTATTTAAATGACACAAAACATAAAAATCCATTTTTATGGTAAAAATTGGCAGAATTGTACATCTTTATTGTGAAAAAACAAATGCAAAAACATGCATAGTGCTTGGGCTTTGTTCTTTGTTAGGGGCTGCAGCTGGGGTCTTAAAAGTGACTTATGCTAAATCTGGGGGCATCATCACAGTTTTGTTTTTAGAAAATGTTTTAAACTTTATATTTTGTTACACATATTTTATACAGTATTTTTAATGGTTGTATCGATCTATGCATAATTAAAAACAGTTATTGTACGTATGAAAGAAAATTTACACTAAGTATATGGTCACCAATACTATTTTTCAAAAATGTTTTAAAAAGGGTCTGAAATGTTTCTAAAGTGTTTAGAATGAAAGTTCAAGGCATATTGGGTTTTAGTGGGGGTTACAAGTATTCGCGGATTCTAACTATTCGTGGCCAGTTCTGGTCCCTAACCCTCATGAATATGGGGGACTCACTGTAATCTTGTTAAGAAAGTGATATTTTTTAGTTATAAGTACAATATTCAATCCTATTTTGAAGAGAATTTCTCTTTAAAAATATGGGTTCAATGTTTTTGGAAAACTTCAAAAATAATTAATGTTCAATTTGTTTTGACTCCATTGATGTTTTCTCTTGGTATTTTCAATCACTTTCCAGGGAATGACAAGTACACATCTTTTTACAAGATGAGGTCAAATGCATTTATAGTTTCTTCCCAATGGGCATTTAGGGCAAGGGTGTTAATATACAGATAACACAAAAAAAAAATCCCTCCATTCCCAGAAATTGAGTTTCTTCAAATTTATTTTTGTCCCCATTTATTTTTATGGCTGTTTTGTAAAATGCAGAGGGTTGGGTTTACGTGTCCCCAGAGAAGAATATCTTGGCCCTAAACAGACTATAATTTCATGCCTTTTTTGTTCAATTTTGGAAAGCTTCACTCACTCCATTTTATTCCCTGGGAGTAATAATTGAATCCAGCATAATGTCTGTGTTTTGGAAACAGTCCTGGGCAGGAAATGAAGTGTACAGCAGCAGGGTGGGTGGGTTATGGTGGATATTTTGTGTGTGCTTGAATATCATCCATTCATATATGCAACCATATATATATATATATATATATACACACACACACATACACACATTTCTAAACACACGCTATGCACTTTCAAATATCCCTGCCATGCATTCATTTATGTATTTAAATTTCTTAATACACACATCCATGTGTATAAAATTCTGTAAACATGCATACACATCAAGCTACATATATATTTTCATAGTTGTGTATTTGGGTAGCAACCCATCTCTAATACATATTTCATTAAAAATGACTTAATCATTTAGGTTTTCTTTTATATTTCATGCATACAAACAAAAGATTTCTGTTTTAGATTTATTGAGTGTACGAATTGTACAAATAATTATTTGTTTTGAGCACTTTTGGCTAACTTGGGTTATTATAAATAGCGTGAAAGTGCTTTTGCTCTTTCATCCAGCACACACACACACACACATATATGTAAGGAAGATGCTGAAAAGTTCATGGCCTGAGCCACTTGACAAAACCTGAGCATACAATTTATTTTGAAGTCTCTTTTTAGTCAGATCAAGAACGTTTCAACACTCCCTTGTGTGTGTATAAATATATATATATGTATATATTTTCTGTTTATATGTTATTTTTATAGATATAATTTATTTAAGCAAATCCTCTATTTTTAATTAAGCAAATATTTCATTGAAAATATGTGTTCTCTGACAAAAATAATTATATATATATATATATATATATATCTGAGATTTCTCTACATTCTCACTTGACTGTGACCTAGAAAACTCTTAAAATTCTTACTTAACAAATGTCTTTGGAGAATTACACTTGATGCTGATAACTTCTGGGATTTGTCTAATCCCTGTTTTAAAACAGGTGCTGAACAAAAACATGTTCTTTGTTTGTCATTTGTTTTGGGGACCACATTAGTATCTCTCTGAAATAATTTGATTGCCAACAAGAAACATTCAGAAGAAATTAGAATATGTTAAAAAAAAAGTTTATAGTTTTCTTGATTCTTTTTATATATAGCTTATTCAAGGTTAGAATTTTGAAGTGATGGAAAATAAATGAATTTTTGAGATGAAGAATTATTGTATATCTTTCTTTTAGAACCAGGATGCTGATCTTGGTTGTTATGTACCCCATGTTTTGGCCTTCTTCAGATGTCTGTTATATGTGGAATTTTGAACCAAACTTTTTTTATTCAAGCTGTGGTTTGTTTGCATTCCATTTTAAATGCTTGAGGGAATTCTTGGGATGTGCACATGATATAAGGGATAGTGGCTCAGAATGAGAAATCAGAGAACTGAGTTTGAAATCCAATCAGATTTATTGAGGGTATGAATCCATTTGTGCCCCTAGGTATGGGTTAAATAGTAGGACTTGTATCTGGAAAAAAGTCCTTGTTATTCTCAAAAATTGGTAATGTAACATTCACTCAGAAAAAAAGAATTATTCTTACAATCTCAATAATATGTTTTGACTTTAAGCGAACCCCAAAGGGTTGATAACCTATCAAAAAAAAATCACTCAATAGGGAAAATCTTATAGCAGTTAATACTCACTAATCTGTTTACATTTGTGTTACCTGGCCGTTTCTTCCCCTGAACTCTGATCCATGGATTAAGCTCTAATGGCTGCTAGAAAACTTGATCTGTTTTCGTCAATACATTAATCCATCAGGACAATCCACTGTTATATCTTTGGATCCTTAAATATAATACCTGTACTCAGAAGGTAGAACTCTTGAGTGTTCTTTCTTAATCAACAGCTTTCAGATAGGGTTCGTCTCTTGGCTCAGTCAGTAAGTGTTAAAGCATCACTGTAACCATTGTAGTATGGGAGAGTTGTCAGAAGTTATTAACATGTGAGTACGATGCAGTGGTAAATGTTCTCTTCCTCATTATGCTGGTGGATTGATGCCAGATGCGGTACTTTTGGAACTCTTCTGTTTTTTGTTTTGTTTGTTTTGCACCACTGTATCTGTACATGCACACTCTTGTTATTATTGTGGGTGGGTATATTGGCTCACAAATGAGATATTAAATGACAGAAGACAACAACAAACAAAACAAACACTTGAGTAGAAAAAAATATATTGCTAAGTTCTATAGACTTGGATGGCAACTGGTCTACCACAGAAATAAATGGCAACCTACTGCGGGAAAAAAATCTGCCTCATCAGTCATGTATTGAAAGATACATAATCATCTAAGCGTGTATCATGCATGGCACATAACTGACTGCTGTGCTAATACCCTTGGGAAAGGTATGAATCCTCTTCTTCTACCCCCCGCTATGAGTAAATAGCAGGACAGACTGGAATCTATAGTCTTGGATGGCAACTGGTCTACCACAGAAATAAATGGCAACCAACTGCGGCAAAAAAAAAAAATCTGCCTCGTCAGTCATGTATCAAAAGATACATGATCGTCTAAGCATGTATCACGCATGGCACATAACTGACTTATTGACCTCTTTTATACTTTTATCATAGTTCGTTTGGAAACATCATGTACTCAATGACAGTCACTCAATGATACATGAATCTGTCATGTACTGGGTCTGTCCATTAATCAATGAAAGCAGTTTCACAATGATGTCATATAGACATTACTAAATACATTCCCTATGATTATTGTAATTTTAAATAATATGAGAGGTTGAAGCCTTTATTATAAAAACCAAGGATTTTCCAACAATATACTGCACATGCATAGTAAAATTATGAATATAAAATTAAACAAAAAAAAGATTAGAAATTGCATGTGGTGAATATGCATCAGTACATATGCAAAAGAGGCCTCAGATTGCATGTGGACATGTTTGTTAAGACCAGCTACTTCCGGATTTTTTCTGTTAGCAGCAGGACAATTTGGCATGTCTAGATACGGGCCTCTCTGCAACTGGTCAAGATCTGAGGCTTTCTAAGATGCCTCATGCCAATAAAAGCAAAGGGAAAACCAGCAGTTGGTAAGACATGGTGTCTTGTGAAGTCAGTCCCATGACCATTTTTGTTCCTGAAGTAACTGTGGTTTCCAAGGCAGTGATATTTTTGTTACCTGCCCTCTATTTCCCCTCTCTGCCTATTACCCCCCATAGTTGCTGGGAGAGCAATCAGTTAGGGTTCCCCACCCCCAAATCGCAACACACTCTTTGCTTACATTATAACAATGCATGAACATATTTATCACTATTTCTTGTGGAACCCCTTGTGACCTCTTGCATAACCCTAGGGTTCTGGGGAACACCAGTTGAGAAATACTTCTGTAAACTGTTGGAGTGCTAAAGGAATTTTGCAACTCTTTGTCCCCTTGTAATAACAGTAGTAATAGAGTGATTTTCTTGGTTCATAACAACAGACACAGTCATATACTGTTCAGCAAAAGGATTTTAGCTATTTGTTTTCGTGTTTGTCATGGAGTTATTAGTTTATCTGGGAGGCAGGAACCTGATTTTCCCCTTCTAGGTTTTGAGCAAAGTAGACTTTGAAGGCAAAGCATTAGTGGTCTAGCATATCTTTGAGTAGCAAAGCTTTATGAGGACATAAACAAACAGATCAGAACAAACCCTCTGAAGGGCCATAACTGCCCTGTTCAAATATTGATTTCTTATAATTTGACTTTTTGATGGATTACGATTATTCAACAGTCCATCGCAGCCATTAACAATTTATATCTGTCGATCATGATTTTGGTCAGTTTGATGTTCCCTGAAACCAGATACTTCTATCATATTACTACTTTGTCAGTTTCTGGGTCAGTGAGTTTTGTAAGAAACAGTGTATTTCTGGAGAGTGATTATTTGAATAAACAATTCTCTTCCCCTCAATATTCTGTGTGTGTGTTAAATTCTTTAAGCCTTCTTTGCTCATTATATATTCCAAACATTTTAACTGTTTCTTTTTTTCTGATTGACAGCAGTAACTTTCTTGTAGTTTATATTGCCTTTAATACTTTGAAGTATTATGTCACTCTACACCCTTCCTGGTCGTCTGAGATGTCCAACATCGTGGATGATTGATGAAGTGATCACTTTGATTCAATTGCTGCCTTATCCCACGTTGTGATTTTATTTGATCATAAGGCAGCCAAGATCAAATCATTGTTAAGTATCAACGATTAATTCGTTCATTATGAAAAAAGTTTCCCATTCCTAGCTTGTATTTTTAGCTGTGTCAATCATCATTGCCATTTGGCTTGTCGCAGTTCAAATCCACGTCAACCATATGTGTTTCATTGATCAAAACCCCAACACACAATTCAGATGGCTGTCTACATGTGAATTAAAATTTTCAATTTTTTTCATGGGTTTTATTCATTAACCCTTCTTATGTATCAGAGGTCTGTCAATATATTGTTCCTTCTATCCAAAGAAAACTTTCTTATGATTACCATTAACAAATAGTGTCACATTAACTACATGCCACAAAAAACATTTTATTGCATTATTTACCTATGCACATATAGGAAGTAATTACTTCCAAATTGCATCACATAGACATTTCATCTTTATTAATACATTTTATTCTTATTTTTACTAATGTTTATTCAGTACCAAGCCCAAGAGCCACTCAAGGTAGTGGGTTACTGAATGAGCTGTGTGATATAAATGTAAGAGGAGAAAGTAAGAAGTGAAGATTACAAAGATATGATGGCTAGATAATGAAAAACCATATTACCCAATATGAATGTAGGAAAAAAAAGGATTGGTTTATTCTCTAGAAGAAAGACAATTTTATCAAAGCAAAACTCGTTAAGGCAAAGAGTCTAAAATCTGATTATTGGTATTAAATCTACAAGCATAAAAAGTGTATCTTGAATTCAGATATGGTTATGGTTGTAATTGTCTCTCACCTAGGGAACTATTAAGCAGTTTACAAAAAAATAGATTTGAGGACCCAGCTGGGAATATGTAGGCTATGAATAGATTCTGGTGAGTGTGGTGAACACATATATACTGTAAGGGTGGGGCAAGTTTAGGTACTGCATGTTCCAAAGAAAAAATTCAGTATTTGACCAAATTACAGTGACATTTTGAATCCATATGAAACAAGTATTAGGCTTATGGATACATCATGTTGAAACACTAGTTCCTTTACAATCACTGAAGTTTAGCAATGGTCAGTACCTAGACGGGTCATCGCCTGGGAATACCAGGTATTGTAAGCTTGGATATGGTGGTGTTGGTGAAATGGATAATGGTTTGGAATTGTGAATCAGAGACCTAAGTTCCAATTTCAGTTAGGTTATATTCACTCAGGCAAATATCATTTGGAAAAGTATGAATCTACCTCTTCTCCCCCAGCTATGGTAAGACTTGTATCACTAAATCACTATTATCTCCTAAGAAATTCTTACACTCTAATAAAAAAAATTCTCTGGCTTTAAATAACCTTCAAAAGGTTGATAATCCATACAAAACAAATCAAATGAGTATTAGAGCATATTCTCAGATCAGTATTGGCTTATGATTCTATTGTTAAAATAGGCTCCCAAAAATAACAAGCACTAAAAAAGCACTAATGATTTTGTTGAAAAAGTCACTCTTAAAAAAAAAAAAAATTGCTTTAGGGTCTGCTACAGGATTAAGGACCTTAAAACTTAAGCTTTATTAGTTTTATAGATTCACCACTGATCATAATAACCACGATATCACTTGTCTGAGTAAATCAGTGTATAATAATAATTCCTCATCTGAAGAAGTCCCACAAAAAAAAAAAAAAGACAAAAATGGAGCTAAATGAATATTTAAATAATTTGTTTATTTTAATGATAGACGTTTGGGTGAACTGCCAGGCCACATCCACAGAGTTGACTCATCCTCATTCTCTTCATATTCAATTGATAAGGAGGAAGTTCCATTCAAATTGCTTCTTCTCCAGAAATGTTGCTTTGTGGAACAGACTCGTAAGAGGATTCTTCTCATATCACTACAATTTTCAAGTCTAGGATCAACCATTATCAATCCTACATATCCTCATAATGTACACCTCTTGCTCCCTCCCTGTGTGCCCTTACAACAATCTCATTTAGCAACCCTCTACCTTGAGTGGCTCTCGGGTCTTGTACTGGGGGAGCAACAGTATATAAAAAAAAAGAAGCAGAAATCTCATAATCAATAGTTGATATGTATATAATTTTTTTCTCCAAATTCCTTGAAAGGAATTTTCTGAGTGCACCCTAACCCTAACCTTCTTTAGGCAATGGTGAGATGCTGTTTTGAAACTGAATCCCTAATTAGCTGACTAAAAAATATTGCTTGGGTATCTTACACATTTTCAAATTCCATATGTAATATAAATATGTGATATTGTCTGACAATTATTTTAATATATTTTATTGTTATACATTATTTATATATACATAAATATTTATGTTTATAATAAACAGTATTAACAACATTTACCAGTTCAAGTAATTTCATAGAAAACAATAAAAAATGCATGGCAATAAAATATATTAAAATAATTGTTGAACTTAGTCCATTTTGTAGTGTGTGACGTCATTTGTTTACATTAAGATACACTTCGAGCAGATATGGATGTTTGAAGGAAAGCATGGGAAATTTGTAGTTTAAAAGCAGTAAAATCGACCTTGCTAACCAGACACTCCTTCATAGCTAAATTGGTATAGCACGTCAGGCTATATGATGGTTCTGTGTAGGATCGATTCCTTTTGAAGGACTCATATTTTCTATGAAATTTCTCAGACGTTCAGGACAGTAAATGTTGTTAATACTGTTTATTATAAATAGAGCACTTACTCAAAAATATTTGTGTATATATAAATAACATATAACAATAAAATATATTAAAATGTGATATTATATATAAACTAGTGTAGTAAATTGTATGTGTTTCTATCGATATCTTTCTCATTGTGTTTCTCTTTATCTTTCTCTCTTTCTCTCTACCAATGAGAAACTAATGATGACTTAAATTGTAGTGTTATTGGAGGACCTACTAATTAAAGGAATTCTGCATCATGTCAGAAACATTTCCAATCTTTGCAATTTAGATATGTCAAAATTAGCTACTATTCTTTCTGAACACACCTGCCTATCAGGATGGCTAGTCACACTTTATTATAGATGCCTGCTCAAGACACAGAATCTTCTATGTGCAGAAGACTATAATTGTAATTTCTAGGAGAGAGAGCGTAATCTGCCATGATCAATTTTTTGAACAAACCCTTGATCACAATGACTTATGTCTTTGTACTAGCACAACCATTTGCAGCTACCAAATGGTTCAATTTACTGAATTTCACTCACAAGGTATGGTTTTCAGGCACTTTACAAAACAGTGCTCAATGTAAATTTACAGAGCATAAATAAAAAAATAAAAATTTACTGAATCAAAGAAATGAAATAGCTATTTTTTGCCGACATTGCCAAAAATTGTCCTTAAATAATATTTAAAAAAAAAAGAAAAGAGGAGCTGGTATTATACATACTTATATTTGATATGTAGTAATAATTTTTAAGTAAATTAAGTAATTCTATTACATTTATTTTATTTTAAAAAGAAATATAGTCTATTAGTAATTAAGAGTAAAAATAATATTTTAAAATTGTAGTTCAATATAATGTATTCTAACCCAAACACCTCTTAGAAATAATCTTTATGTATACAAATATGAATTTAATGGAAAAAAATGCGAAAAAACTTTTTGTCATTGATAAAATAACAGACAACATGCGTTGAATGGATGTCATAATTCGTTGAAAAATGCACCCCTACCCTACCTAGACTTAACCTCTTTTTCGAACGTAACTCAATATTGATACAATAATAGTTAATAAAAATGAACATGCTACCACCACTGTCTAAATGATTGGATTTCTCTGTATCCTTGAAAACAAAAAATTATGAATTGTATGTGTGTTTAAAACTCAATAAATTTAAAAATAAGTTATTCCAAATTTTGCTTGAAGATGAAATAGAACTAATGCTTTTAATTTAATTATATAATTAAATTTGAAGTTTTTAGCTTCAGTTTTTGAAACATGGTAATTCCTGTGCAGGGAAGGAACCATGTTTTTAAATCAGTTAATTTATAATATTTCATATATATATATATATATATATATATATATATATATATATATATATATATATATATATAAAATATAAGTGGTCAATATATATATATATATATATATATATATATATATATATATATATATAAAATATAAGTGGTCAATATATATATATATATATATATATATATATATATAAAATATAAGTGGTCAATATATATATATATATATATATATATATATATATATATATAAAATATAAGTGGTCAATATATATATATATATATATATATATAAAATATAAGTGGTCAATATATATATATATATATATATAAAATATAAGTGGTCAATATATATATATATATATATATATATATATAAAATATAAGTGGTCAATATATATATATATATATATATATATAAAATATAAGTGGTCAATATATATATATATATATATATATATATATATTATTTCCAAGAGAATAAGATCCAGCTACAATACAATACAATAAACAATACAGAGCAAGAATATGATATAAAAGGCTCAAACACTAATATTCCATGATTATAATTGTGATTATGATTCCAATGTACTAAATTATAACCATGAAATATTAATGTTTGAGCCTTTATTTATTTATATATATATATATATATATATATATATATATATATATATATATATATATATATAAATAATATAAATATAAAAATATTTTGGAAAAATCTTAGGTGTTTTGGTTTGTAATTGAACAAACCAATGCCCAAGGGAAAATAAGGGATAAAAAAAGAAAGAACTAAGATCATGAAATTGAGGTAAAAACAATCGTCCAGAATCCAAACTCAGAGGCCAAAGAGAAAAACTTCCAAAATGCGTAAAGCAAAAGTAACTACATAAAGTGCTCAATACGCTAAGTAGAGCAAACCTAAATATGAACCTAAAGAGTCAGGTAAACCTACCTAGGTTTCACCCACACGGATCGTCAGGGCAAGCTGGCTCCGTGTAGGTGAAACCTAGGTAGGTTTACCTGGCTCTTTAGGTTCATAGTTATATATTTGTATAAATGTTTTCATCATTATGGTCCTATATATATATATATATATATATATCAGGACCATAATGATGAAATTATTTATACAAATATTTCTCAATATAATTGACTTCCTTTTTGTTGTTTTTAATTCAATGCATCTCTGCAATGGCTGACTGTTCATTTTCTGAGTATGCCTGGCTAAGTCACATTCATCATGTAGCCCACCTGTTGTTTATACTGAACGGGCCTTAGTTAGAGTTTCTGGGAGAGAACGCATTATCTGGCCTGATCAACCGTTGACGAGCAATTCCATCCACTCAATTTCACTTATAAGGTTTGAGGTAGTTTACCTGCACTTTCTAAAGCTGCTGCATGCAGGGATCACCTCCCCAGGCTGATAACAGGAAGAAGTCACTTCTTTGACAAATTTTCTGGGGTGAATTTTAACCCAGGTTTATTGGTCATAAGGTGAATGTTCTAACCACCTGGCCATACTCAGTAATATTGTTGTTAGAGAGAGAGAGAGAGAGAGAGAGAGATAAAAACTGTGCTCTGTTTTGACGCAGATATTGCCATTGATCATACAGCTATTCTTTTGTGCTAAGTTGTTTTTTGATGGATATTTTTACCAGCAGACAAACCAACAGTGAGACGGAAAAGATTTTCACAATTGAAATTTGTTGTTTACAGTGATTTTATTATATTTCATTTTTTTCTTTTTCAAATTAGAAATAATTGGAAAAAAAGTGTCATAAATGAGGAACACTATAAATAAAGATTAAAAGTAAAAATATTTTTGTTGATGGTATAAAAAAAATAAAATTGCTGAGAGTTTTGATGGTATCAGTCTGAAGCAACCGTACACTCTCTTTCACTAATTAAAAGCTATCAGACTTTATTGATAATGTTTTCAATGTAATTATTATTATTATTATTATTATTATTAGTTAAATGAAAGTATTTGTTGATGACTGATCTTTGATTTATTTCCATTTAATTTTCTTTTATTCAGTATCAAAAAAAAATGTTTTCTATTTATTTTTTTTTTTCATTTTGTTGTAATTAATTTTCAAGCCTGACTAGTCTTAATTATCAAGGCTAATGAAATTTGTTGCTATGTCCTTGCAATCCATTGTTTACCGTCCCGTATCCCTTGTATCTAATTTACTTTTTGTTTCTCCTGCTTTAAATCCAATCACATGCCTCACTGAGTAATCAATCTACGAAATGCATTGCAACAAGTATCTTAAAAACTGTCTTTTCACTTTTGATTCATTTTAGTATTCCGTTTTTTTTTTCTTTCTTTCGTGGAGGGCGGGGGGCTTCTTAAAAGGTTAATTGCACTTCTTGTCTTTACGGCCTTCGTCTCGTGTCGTTCAGTGATTAATGGAGTTCACCTCGGAAATGTCTAATACTGTTTTCGTCTTTTAAATCTTGTCTCTCGTTTTTTTATCGATAAAACTTTTTCCCCATCGCTTTTCTTTTTGTGCTTCATAATTTTTATTTATTAACTGATCCAAAAAAAAAAAAAGAACTAAAATAAATGTTTTGTCAAGGAGACACCACTTGAGAAGCAAATCTCCCATCACCTTACCTGACAACAATAAAAACTTGTTACTATTCCTGATCATTGATAATCCCTCTCCTTTTGTTTTTTCATGAGTTTCAATTCACAATATATTACATATTTAGTGAGTTGTAAAATTTGCTAAAATAAATTGTATGTAAAAAACAAAATTTGAGATTTTTTTTTCTCTTTTTAGAAGCCAGAAAGATTTATAAGATAAGGAGTTGGATGGCGGGTGGTTGGTTTGCTTTGTTTTGTTTTATGGCATATCAACACCTCAATGGGTTATTTAAAGCCGACAAAATTTTTATTGCTGGTAATATGTTTTTCTTTGAAAATCTATTTCTGGGAATATTTTTCCTTGAAGAAATCTATAGCTGGTCATATTTTTTTCAAAGAATGTATAACTGTTTGTATTGCTGGTATTTTATTTTTTAAAGTATTGCTGATAATAATTTTTCCTTCAAAAATTATTGCTAGTAATATTTTTTTTTATTACAAAGCATTTATGGTATTAAAACCTATTTTTACACAAGTTTGGGTGTCAACTATTTTGCCCATATCTGGGACCCTAACAGGTGCTACCACCTGGCTCAGGGTGGACCTGGGAATGCCAGCAATTAAGAGGTTGTTCCAAGATCCTCAAAACCTCCTGATCAGAGGTCTTGCTGTTGGACGTAGTTTATCGTCTTGCCTAGGATGAGGATGTAGTTTATTGTCATACTCAGGACTGGATGGGTGGTTGGTTGATGAGAAATGATGCGGATAGCAACAAAGAGAGCATCCTAGATTTCATTAAAATACAACCATGGTTATTGTTTCAATTCACCAGAAAATTTGTTGTTTTTCATCAGTGAAAGTTTTGATGTTGTAAATCTGACTATTGAATATTAAGTTTTGGTAAAATTGGAAATTGATGTACAGTAGAACATTTTCGTTGTGGGCAAATACAGATGAAAACCATAGTAAACCATATATAATATGTATGCACAAACATTTTACTAGGAAATTGATATCCTATTTTAAAAAGACAAAAATTTTCAAAAACTTTCAGGATTTTTTCCTTGTTTTCCCAAGAAAAAAAAGTCTTCAAATTTTTGTCTTCAAACAAATTTTCATGAATTGTAACTGACTTTATAGTTTCTCTCTTTATGAACCCAGATTCTTACCAAGAGTCAATGCTTTAATTTAATCAGCAAATATTTTCTGAACTCTGTAAATCCACTTTTGATGATAGAGGGGAAGCAAGTCCCCTTTTTATGTTTGTAAAAATGAAATAGATGAACACATTTTAGTAATTATCAAAAAAAAAAAAAAAATTATTTTTTAACTTTTTCTCCTTAGGATGACTAACACTTTGTTTTTTGAGGATGTTTAAATTGTTTTTTTTATATGTCTATACTGAGGCATTATGATTACTTACATTATTAACATTATTTGGACTATTATCCTCATCTTCATTGTCATAATCACAACGTTTTGGCCGTTGTGTGCTTCGGCCTTGTTTCAGGTGATTGAAATTTTAAACCAAACACTTTTTTATTTTTACATTTTCAAAATACTAATATTTAAAAATTTGTCTCTTTCTTTTTTTCTTCGAGTTTACACTTTTGAAATATTTTTCAAACTATTCATAATTTAAAGGTTTTGAACACAAATGTTATACTGATTGGCTCGAAGCAGATAAGTTTGATGATATCCTCCTCTACTCTTTAATTTAAAATAATTTAAGATTTACATGATAAATTTTTATTCAAAAGTGTAATGAAAATGAGATAAATATGGGTTTATTCATTTCCTTTTATAATAAGTAAATGCATTCAGTGCAAAGCAATGTAAATTAACATCTCCTGTTTTGAAATTCACAATTTGTCTTCATTTTACTTTTTGCTATACCATCCTGGGTAAGACGATAAACTGCATCCAGCTGCAAGGCCTTTGATCAGAAGGTTTTGAGGCGTGTGGAACAACCTCTTACTTGCTTGTGTTCTCAGGTTCATCCTGACCTGGGGAGGTAGCACCTGTCAGGGTCCCAGCTATAAACAAATAGTTAACTCCACCAAAAGGGGGTTAAAACACTATGAAAGTATAAAAATAGGTTTTAATACCAGCAATACTTTTTTGAAGAATTTTTACCAGTACTCTATTTTGGAAAAAAAATATTACCAGCAATACATTTTTTGAAAAAAATATTACCAGCAATACATTTTTGAAAAAAAAATATTATCAGCCATAAAAATCTTGTTGGCATTAAATAACCCATTGATGTTGATATGCCATAAAACAAAACAAACTCTGCTGTGTCTAAGGTTTTTTGATGGTTCTGCTTTTACCCTACATACTTAATCAAAGAAAAATCTTGATATTTCTTATTTCTTTCTCATCTCATCAAATGATGTTTCTGATCTTTATTTACTGCTTTCATTAGCCTATATTTGGAATTTTTCTGTTATTTTCATTGTTCATTTCTTCTATTTACTCTTTTCTACTGGTCTTCCCTTCTTCTATACATTATTAAAATAGACTTATTGATTGACATGGGCTGCCAAAATTGATTATTAATGGTTAATGTTGCTTGAAGTTATAAGATGAAGCAGTACCTTTAGTTTATAAATTATTCTGATGATTATCCTCATTTTTGTTGTTTTTATAACATTTCAAGGAATGTGTTCTCTTATTTTATTAACTAGTCGTATTTTAGTCAGGGCTGAGAATTTCTCCATATTTGCATTTTGAACTTTTGACATTATTGGTATTGTAATATTAAAGTACTAAGAAAGAGGAACATTTCATTAGAAAACAAAGAAAAGAGTGTCAAATTGCTATGGGATACCCCATCCTCTTGTATGGCAGTGAATGCTGGACAATATCATCATGGATGAAGAGAAATCTAGAGGTAACAGAAATATGATTCTACAGAAAGATACTGAGAATTCTATGGAGGGATCGTGTAAGCAGTGAGGAAATCTTAAAGAAAATGGCAACAAAAAGAAATCGGCTGGAATACTTTGGATGCATAATGAGGAAACATGGTTTGGAAAACTTAACCCTCATGTGGCATATTGTGGGCAAGAGATGTAGGGGAAGGCAGCAGGCCATATACCTGACGAGGTTGTGTGAATGAAAGGTGGAGCAGGATGCGGGTGCTTTAGCAAAGGTAGAAAACCTGTTCAGAGCCACAAGGGATAGGAAGTTATGGAGAGCCATGATTGCTAAAGCGATGTGGGGCATAGGAGTTATTTAAGATTGCTCATATTGAAAATTACGCTTTTCTTACTGTAACACAAAACCAGAATATACTGTGAATAGGCTGTTTGAACCACCATATGTGTGTATGTATCTATGTGTGTGTATATATATATATATATATATATATATATATATATTTCGTTAAAGATGACTGACAATGCTTTTTATTTAATTTTTCTTTTCTGGACACAAAGCGTGTTAAAACTGCCCCCCCAAAAAAGAAATCACCCTTGATAATGGCTGAAAGAATAGCTGAAAGCTCTCAGATATGCAGAACTTATGTACAGTTTTTACACACTATTTACATTATTTGGACTATTGTCCTCATCTTTGTTGCCATATTTATCACAATGTTTCAGCCGTTGTACGCTCCGGCCTTCTTCAGGTGGTTGGAATGTCGAATTGAACCCTTTATTTCACTTGCTGGGGTAGACTGTTCTAGTTTCATGTGTCATGTCTAATGGATATCAGTTATCTCCTGTTAATTCCCCTCTCCAAGTTCTCGACCACCATAACAAGGTATTGAACTCACAACTCTTTGGGTGTTGTCACTGGATCTAACTAATGCCTTTATCTACTGTGCCATGTGTCCTTAAGGAAATGTTGTGATAAATATGGCAACAAAGATGAGGACAATATCCCCAATAATGTAAATAGTGTACATGATACCTCATCTCAGAAATATACACAGTTTTTACACACTTTATATCCAGAAAAGAAAACACTTGTATGAAAACAAGAAAAATTTAATAAAAAGCTTAATTGTATTGTATCAGTTGTTTTTAACAAAACATGTATAAAAGAGGCATTGCTGCATAAATGCACAATATATATATAAACACACACACACACACACATATATATATAGACACACACACACACACACACACATATATATATATATATATATATATATACATACATATGTTTTTTTGGGACCGCAAACACAATATATATGTACAATGTAATGGTATTTTTATAGTTACAGTTCTGGGTATAACTTTTAGTAACATTTTTACGGCTAACCTTGAAAATATTACATTTGAAATTTTAAAATACCCTCCAATTATCCTAAGATATGTCAATGATTTCCTCATCTTAGTAAGAAACATTGTGGAAATACATGAACTACAATAAGAATTTCAAAAAAAGAAAAGCAAAAAAGAAAAGGTTTTTTATATGTGGAGGTAATGAATGTATTATTATTCATGGTTTAACAACAAAAGCAAAAATTTACTTTGGACACACACTATTATTTGTCTTGGACATCATAACCCTGAAGATGATATTGATATATATTGAAAGTACTCAGAAAAATAAAAATGAATAAATACAACCATGTTACCTTCCTTACTCACTTTAATCATGAAACAACAATTCTTATGTGATTTTGAAAGGACATTATTGAAAATAAACAAACACAACATGTCTAAATTGTTTAATCAGACATGCTTAAATATATATATATATTAAGACATTTTTATGTTTATACATTCTTTTTTATAGATACAAATATTAAAATAAATACTCTGTTTATAATAAACAGCATTAACAACATTTACTGGCCTGAATGTCCTAGAAATTTTCATAGAAAATATGCATCTTCTGACAGAAATCGAACCTGTATCCTATACAGAACAATCATATAGCCTGATGTGCTTTTACTGATTTCACCACAGAGGAGCGTTCGGTTAGCAAGGTCAATTTTACTGTTTTTAAACTACAATTTTCCATGATCTCCCCATGTACATTCATATCTGCTCGATGTGTATCTATTTGAAAACAAATGACATCACACATTATGAAATAGACAAAGTCCGACATTTATTTTATGACATTTTTATGTTTATACATTCTTTTTATTGATACAAATATTTAAGTAAATGTTCTGTTTATAATAAACAGTATTAACAACATTTACCGGCCTGAATGTCCGAGAAATTGTCACATATATATATATATATATATATATATATAGTTTTAACAAATGATGAAGTGCATTTTTTTCTTTTAAAGGAACCTTTTTCATCCAACACTTCTTCAGAAAGATTTATTGGAAAAAAAGCCCACTAGGAAGTTACAGAGTGCGAAAGTGAGAGAAAAGTCTCGGTAAAAGAGGTGATTGAAGAAAGGATAGAATGGGAATGAAGACAACAGAAGATGGCGAATGATGTTGCACTTAAATTTTTGAAGATTGTAATTATCAGGGAAGCAAATAAACAGAAGGGAGTTCCACTGTTGGGAAGTGCGAAAAAAGAAATGTTGGAGTTGAGGTGGCAGTTACATTTAGCTATTTCAACACTAATTGGATAGGACCTAGGTGCCAATCTAATAGCATACTTAAATTCATGTAGTTGGGGCATTAGAGAAAAAAGCTTGTCAGAGCAGTTGCTATGAAAGTATTTGTAGAAAAGACAGAGGGAAACCGCATAATGTCTGCAAGAAAGTGACTAACGTCGAGGTGCCAAGACAGGATTGTTTACATTGCAAATCCTTCTTTGGATTTTATCAAGAACCTCGAGGTGAAACCCACGGTCACCAAACCAGATATGGCAACAGTATTCAATGCATGGCCAAATAATAGATTTGTAAATGTGTAAGATGGACTCTGACAAGAAAAACATTCTAGCATGACACAATGAACCAATTTTCCTTGCAGTCGATGCAGCTATTGATTAAATGTAGTTATTCCAAAACATGAAACCAAGAAGCTGCAGTGAGATGCTTTCCAGGAGTCGAGCATCAGCCATGCTGATGGTGAGCAGAGAAGTTTCTCTATGGTGGTTAAATAAGAGCAGTTTAATTTTGGGGAAATTAAAATTTACAAGCCATTTCTTGCCCCAGTTAACCACTGATTGGAGGTCCTTTTCAAGAACAGCAGCCAGGTTAACTTTGTCAGCTCTGACGGATTTGCTATTGAGGTAGGAGTAAATGGTAGTGTCATCTGCATAAATGCCTACTTTGGAACTGATGACATCAGGAAGATAATTGATGAAGATCACAAACAGTATAGGACCCAGGATAGAGCCTTAGGGGACACCTGCGTCTGTGCGAAAGGATCCGGAAGTGAGCCCATTCAGAACAACCTTCATTTCATGATTTGATAGGAATGATTTGATTAAATCAAACAATCATCCTGTAATAATGTAGCCCTTAAGCTTATGTAGAAGACCAGCATGCCAAACCCTGTCAAATGCCTTTGAAATATCTAGAGCCACAGCTTGAGCTTTGCTGTTATTATCAAGAGCTTGATATACATATTCAGTGATGGTCATAAGCACATCAGTGGCAGACTGGGCAAAACAGAATCCATATTGTTTGTCAGAGAGCAGGTCATGAGGGGTAAGATGCTTAACCACCTCAGCATTGATTTAAGCCTTAAATTCTTTATCAAAAAGCAGTAAGAAACTAATAGGGCGATAGAGGGGTCAGAAGTTTCTCTAGAATTTTTAAAAACAGTGGAGGACTTCCAACAAGCTGAAAAGTAGGAAGCAGTGAGGCAATAGTTGCAGAGTTTGGAGAGAACTGGAGCCAGCTCAGGAGCACATTTCATTAGGATGACGGCTGGTATCCTGCCAGCTCCACTTGCCTTATAGGAGTCTAATTTAGAAATGATGTCCAAGACCAGTGACAGGTTTATGCACATATCATGCAGTAGTGCCTCAGTTCTAGGGGGAAATCAGGTGTGGGTACTCCAATTGAGTCGAGTGTTGAGTTGGAAGAGAATTTCTGAGCAAAGTATTCAATCTTATCTGCTGTAGATGTCAGGACTTTGAATTGATTGAATAGAGGAGGGAGTAAGGATTTTCTGTTGTTCAGCACACTCCTGAAGAGTCACCAATAGTTTCTAGACCTGAACTTGCGAGGTGCTATATGTTGTTTCACTCTGTTAGCAAACAGTAACTTTGCTTGATTGAGGTTTGGTTTGGTTTGTTTTATGGCATATCAACACCTCAATGGGTCATTTAATGCCGACAACTTTTTTTTTTTCTGGTAATATTTTTGTTTTGTCAAAAATCTATTTCTGTTAATATTTTTTTCCTCAAAAATGTATAGCTGGTAATGTTATTTTTTCAAAAACATATAGCTGGTAATATTTTTTCAAAAACGTATTGCTGGTAATATTTTTTTTTTCTTCAAAAATTTATTTCCGCTAATAATTTTTTACAAAGTATTTCTGGTATTAAAACCTATTTTTACACTTTTATAATGCTTTTTACCTCAGTTTCGGGATTAGCTATTTGCCCATAGCTGAGACCCTAACAGGTGCTACCACCCTGGGTCAGGGTGGACCTGGGAAAATCAGCAATTAAGAGGTGGTTCTATGCTCTTCAAAGCCTCCTGATCAGAGGCCTTGCTGTTGGATGTAGTTTATTGTCTTACCCTGGACGTGGATGTAGTTTATCATCATATCCAGGACGGGCTTGATTGAGGACACACTTACACTCATTACAAGCAGAAACAAAGAAACATCTGTTGCAATCAGATGTGTCACTCTGGTACAGTTGTTATTCCTCTGGGCTATAGCAACCAAGCATGTTGGTGAGAACCAAGGAGATGAATGCAGTTTAACTTCATATTTCCTTGCTGGAATGAAAGTTTTGATACCGTCTTTTAACCAGGAGGATTCCTCAGATGTGCATTTTTGAAGAAGATGATTAAAAACTTCATTCCAAAGGACGTCACAAAGGAAATCACAGAATGAGTCTCAATCTGCTTGTTGATAACAGAAAGATATTATGTTGGTAGAAGATTCTTGGCTGGTGGGGGAGTGGAAGGAGAAGTTTACACATGATCAGAGCTGCCAAGAGGGCACAGTTGCATAGTACGACATGAGTAAGGGATAGAGATAAAAAAGAGATCAAGTAGAGAAAGGCGTCCATCAGGGCAACTTTTTTTTTTTTTTTTAATCATTTCACCCCAAGCAAGATAAGAATTCCACTCGTATGCAGAGGGTTACAGTGAGTGAAAGTGAGAGAAATGACTGGGTATAGTGGGGACCAGGAAAAAGATAAAAGCTGAATTTGGTTAAAGAAGCTAGAAGATGACAATTGACATTGCATTTAAATTTTTGAAGATTGTAGTTATCAGGGAAGCAAGGAAACAGAAGGGAGTTCCTCAGGTGGAAAGTGCGAGAAACGAAACTGATGGAATAGGAGTGGTGGTTATATTTACCCAATTCATGAGTAAAAGGGTGGGACCTAAATGCCAATCTAGTAGCACGCTTAAACACACATAGTCCGGGCACCAGTGAAGAAATCAACCACTTGTGTGAGTGAATGCGAAGTTAAAGGTTTGGATGCCAGTGAGGTTAGTGACAGGGTGTTAAAGTCACATGGTTTGGTGGACATTAAAGTCACCAAACACAAATATGTTTGCAAATAAGTGTAGGGAGAAGGTCTTGTCTATATTATTGGAAATGCTATCTAGCATGCAACAATTTTGTGGGGAAAGGAAAATGGTAGAGAAAGAAGAGAGAGCTGAATTTAGTAGAAAGAGACAGAGACACATGTATGAATGGTCTGGAGATTCAAGGGGAAGTTCTCTAGCCAGCAGTAGATGTTCATAGACATAAACTCCCACGCCATGCATATGGACTGTAGAGTCCCTTTCTAAATAGAGGAAGGTAGCCAGGAATTGAGAAATCAGAAGGGCTTGAAGAGTTGAGGTTAGTTTTGCAGAGAGGTTGGATGTCCGGAGATTTTTTCGGAGAGGAACGATTCCACATTGCAGAAGTTGGTATGAATACCATGGATATTTGAGAAGAAAACGTTAAAGGGTTTAGGTGATTTTTCTTGAGCTGGTTTAGATTTATATCTTTGGTTGTTTTATAGTCATGATATTATATTGGTAAGGAAAAGGCCTAGTGTAGTAATAGCAGTTGGTCATCAAATGTAACATGTGCAAATGGGAACTTGTGCAATGTAGTGTGGCCTTGGGGTTGCCAACTGGAGGTGCTTGCAGCAACACCCTTCCATGCATGACATGGCACTGCAAGAACCCCGAGATTATGCAACTGTTGATCAGAGCAGTCTCTCAAGACGCTATGTAATAGTATGGGCTCCTAAAAGAGATGTTGCCAGCATCCATGCATATCATAAAAAATTCATGATAGAACCCCTATAAATACCTGAGAAATGGAAAGTAACTGGGAACCCCTTCCTAAACAGGAAATAAGGGATGAACCTCTACTCCTGTTCAAGAGAAAGGGGAGGGGTATAGACCGGGTGATCGGAGGACCTATGTACTGTTATTAAAAAACAAAAACAGAAAACAATTCTGGGTTTGACTTCCAGATAAATTATTTCAATGAATAAGCTTTCAGATAACTTGGAGAGTCGAGCTGTGGCCCACAGATGCCTCAGTAAAATTATGTCTACATAACTGCATACTGGGGAGTTAAAAAAATAATTAAGTTTTAACTTAATATTAGGTCATATCATGTTGAAACACTGGTTCTTGTTCATTCACTAAGGTTAAGCAACTTTAAGCTTGGTCAGTACCTAGATGGCAATACCAGGTACCATATCCTTAGATGTGCAGGTGGTGTAATAGATAATGACCCAGAATGAGAAATTAGAGAACCATGTTTGAATTCCAGTTGACTTTCTTACATTCACTTACGTGCAAACAGCCTTGGAAAAGTTATGAATGTATTTCTTCCTGTCAGCTAAGGGTAAATAGTAGTACAAACTCAGCCTTGGTTGGCAACCAGTCTAGTAGAAGGAAAACTCTGAATCCATAGGGAGGATGAGTTTTTATAGGAGGCAACGACTAGCATGCTCCTCAGAGATGGAAAACTCCTATCCAAAAAAAAAAAAAAAGACTTGCGATTGTTGCATCATCTGACATGGCACACAGTGCACCAATGCAGGACATGGTGCTGTCATGGAGTGAGTGTATGTATTGCTGGCCACAGGCAGCTGATCACTTTTAACAATTCCCTTGTGTACATTTTTTAGTAAAATCTCTGTCATTCACAATTGGTGAATCCATCCTTATATATAATAACAGATTGTGTTTCACCTAAAAACAAAAAAGATGTTTAACCAGAGCATTTCTGGAAGATAATGTTTTTAAGGTAATCAGTCTTTGCAATTAGAGAGCATTAATAATAATAAATTACATCACATATTAATGTTCTTTAAAGTATTTTCATAAAAAAAAGTTTTGAATTTAAAAAGTTTTTTTTTTTATTTTTTCAGTTAATTTTGTTTAGATACAAGAGAGCATGTTTTGGGTTGAATGAATGTAGATTTTGCCCAGATGTTTGCAATTAAATGCTTCTTATAATTTTTAAGATTCAAGTAATATTTTTTTCCTCAAAATTGTATAGCTGGTAATATTATTTTCAAAAATGTATTGCTGGTAATATTTTTTTGTTTTCAAAAATGTATTGCTGGTAATAGTTTTTTTTTTCAAAAATTTATTTCTGGTAATAATTTTTTACAAAGTATTTCTGTAATAGGTAAAACCTATTTTTACACTTTCAAAATGCTTTTTACCTTAGTTTTGGGGATAACTATTTTCCCATAGCTGGGACCCTAACAGGTGCTACAATCCCGGGTCAGGATGGACCTGGGAACACCAGTAATTAAGAGGTGGTTCCATGCTCCTCAAAGCCTCCTAATCAGAGGCCTTGCTGTTGGATGTAGTTTATCGTCATACCCAGGACACAGATGTAGTTTATTGTCATACTCAGGACACATATAGTTAGGCCTCTAATATTTGGAATGCTTTTACACTTAATACTGTATATTATGTCTGTCAAATGAGTATTTGCCTTATGCTAGTGGAGATGTGGGTGTCTGAAGATATATTTATTAATATATACACAGTTTGCACTGTAATTCACAAAATGGCATGTTAACCTATGAGATAGAATAATTGTTTTATGGCCCATGTACTTGATGTTTGTGCATAATGGATGCAGTCCATAAATCAAGAGAATTGTAGTAGTAGTTTATTGATGATGGTTAGATAATTTTAACTTTTTCTAGTAGATTCAGTCAGTCAGTTATGTGCCATGTGTGATGCATGCTTAGGCGATCATGTATCTTTTGATACATGACTGATGAGGCAGATTTTTTCCCACAGTAGGTTACCATTTCTTTCTGCAGTAGACCAGTTGCCATCCAAGGCTATAGAACCTGGTCTGTCCTGCTATTTACTCATAGCTAGGGGGAAAAGAATAGGATTCATACCTTTCCCAAGGGTATTAGCACGTAAGTGAATGTAATGGATTTGACTCGAATTCGAACTCGGCTCTCCGATTCCTCAATCGAAGCCACTATCCATTACTCCACCGTGCCTCCTCAGTACTAATCTTTACTTATTGCATTTGATGGTTGCTTCATCTCATTTATAATTTAGGTGTGTTTAGTTACGGTATAATAGAATTATTTGAGTATGTTGACATTGAAGGATTACTGGCCAAAGAACACATTGAGTGAAATGCCATTATGAACACAACAAAGATGAGGATATACATTTAAATAATATTTGACAGTGTTTCATCTTGGCATCAGACAAAACTAGGAATCTTGGAACTGCAATAGTTCAAATGGTCTGATAAAAACTACAAAGATGAGGATAGTTAAAATAATTCATGTAAAGACAATCATATTTCTGAATTTTAGAACAAACTTGGAAAGTTAATTGTACATTACACAAAAGTTTGTATTGTAAATAACAAAAATGAAGATTTGATTTTGATTCTGTTTCATTTGCATATTAAATTAATATCATAAAAAGATTTATAGAATCATTTTTCTGTCTAAAATGGCAGACGATACAAATCATGTTTAATCTTGAATATAAAACTTGCTTTTCTAGGATGACAGTAATTATTGTCTTGAATTCCACTCAAAGTGACCACACCTCTTAAATTTACCACAAACAGGCATTGAAATGAGGTTGAGATAACAAGAGATATATTGTCAGATTTTACAGGGAGATCACTTTAGGATGGTCAAAAGATTTTTTCTTTCATTATTCCTCCTTTTCTCTTCTCTTGTCATCAGCAATAATTTACTAATTTTTCTGGATTTAATTTGCTAAAACCATTTTAAATAGAAAAATCAACAAAAAAGAAATTCTTTTAAGATTTGTTTTTTTTTTCTGCATGCAACTCTCTTTTCTCTGTGAATTGCATTTTAGTTTCAATTTAATCTGTATTTCATTCCTTCAATCTGTGAAAAAGAATGGAAAATGTCCAAAAATGTTGTCGAAAATTGTAACATTCATTAGAAGAAAAATAAGGAAATGTTCCTAACATTTTGTTGGGATTTTTTTTTTTTTTTTTGCTTGTATCTTTAATTTTTCTCAGGATTAAGAAAGATTGCATTAAATGCTGCAAAAAATGATAAACCTCTTAATATTGTAGCAAGAAGAATTTTTAGTGACTGTAAGTTTTATCATACTGCTACTATTTTTATTATTAATATCTCCTACCCTTTTTCTCTTTTTCAGTTACTATAGTGTTTAAGTAGTTGCATTTAATTTTCCGTTACCATGTTATTCTAATTAATAATGTCACTCAAGTAATATTTAAAGATAGAGAGCGGGGGGTGTGTGGAAAGTGTATGCTGAAAAGAAAGACAACTCTTGGCTATTAAAGGTGTTGTCTCCCTTGTTCATTCATTTTATTTCTGACTCTCCTCCAATTAGTTTGTCGCATTTGATTTATTTTACTTCAGACTTTTCTTCTAATTTTGTGCATTTTATCCTTAATTATTTTTCTTTTTTGTCATGTTGATGATTTATAGAACTTTTTGAAATGCTAGAATCAAGATTGTAATATTGGTTGGGAAAGAGCAAATTGCAAGTGGAGACTTGAAGGTTTGATCATTTCTGAGATTAAAATCCAGTTTTCTTCTTCTGTCTGCTTATGGTCACATTATCACTCCTAATTAAAATACTGAATGAGGCATAATTAATATTTTAAAAATCTTGTATTTAATCTGATAAAAACGATTTTAGTGTTATTTGAATAAGAGAAGAATTAATTTTTATAAGGGAAATAATTATAGCATATTAAAAAGTGTTTTGCCTTTTTTATGCTTCTCTTTAATTTTTTGACAAAGTTCACCATAATTAACTTAAATCTTGTCTCTTATCGATCACACTCATTCACTCTGATAATCAAATTCCAGGCAGGGAAAACTGATGGCAACTCACTGATTAAGACCGTATTATGTTTCTCTCTACTTTATATGGCAGTGAATGTGTGACAGTCTCATCATAGATGAAGAGGAGACTTGAGGCAACAGGATGCTCAGCATCCTTCTGTAGAACCACCATGAACTGAACATGTGAGCAACGACAAAGCGGGAAAATGGAAACAAAAAGGACACTGACACTTAGAATCAGTTGAAATTTCTAGAGCATGTAATGAGAAAAGAGTACTTGGAGAATTCGACACTCTCAGGAATTACTGAAGGCACGAGAGACAGAGGAAAGCAGCAATTAACCAAGCTAATGAGCTTATGTAAACGGTTGGCAGAACAGGGATTGGGGGGGTAGGGGCTAGCTAAATGACAAACCTAAGAGCTACAAAGAACAGAAAATTGTGGAGAGCCATGATCACTCACATCCTGTGGGGACACTGTTCATATAAGAAGATGACTGCCAGATTGTCTTTTTGTTTTTAATGTTTTAAAGCTTTATAGAAAATATTTTCTTTAAATGGTTTTAGTTCTAGATTCTCACGAGAATCTTTCAAATGGAAGATATTGTACAGGGATACCATGACAAGTCATTTCTAGTTAAGTCATTTTTGAAGATATGTCATTTTTTTCTTAAGTATTATATGGAAAAATAAAACTTGCCTTAGGCCATGTTTATTTTACTGTTTATGTTGACCGTTAAAAATATTAGAAACGTCAAAACACTAAAATAACAATAAACACATAGAAAATTATATTCAAATAAATTTAAAAATGATATTATGTATACAATGTATATATACATACACATACATACATACATACATACACATATATATATATATATATATATATATATATATATATATACATACATATATATATCATAAAAATCATCAAAAACAAAAAATAAAGGCATAATAAAGTATGTTCAGTGAATATTTTTATTTCAAATTCTTGCCAACAGGTGGCACTCCTGTGTCATTTTCTGCTCCAACTCCAATTTTGAATTCTGACTTGATTGCATCTGTGCACTACCATTGACATTCTTTCTATTACATTTCAATTGTGATTTAGAATACATTTTTGCCCATGGCTTCAGAGAAAAGTCCCATTGCAAGTGCTAATGCTAAACCTAAGGCTATATCGCTGGAAGATAAGATGGAAATTAATTATTTTATTCAGAATACTGTATGTAAATATCATAAATACTGTAATGGGGAGTGCTTATTTATGGTTTATCGTCTGGTTATTTTGACTTAAGTCGTTTTTCGACCTGAGTTGTGACGTCTAGAAACAATCAATGACATAGGGTGAAGTATACCTGTACTATATAATGTCAAGTGATTCTTTTTGTCTCTAATGTCTGTAATTTTTTGTTGTATTAGTTATCTCCCTTGAACTGGTGATGTTCTATGCATTTCTGATTCTAGGAACGAACAGAGTACAAGAATAATAATTAGGAAAGAGATATTTATTGAGATTAATTGCTTTATAAATGAGGGATTTAAGCAAAATGAGCATTGCCTAATCCCAGTCAATCTACAGAAACCCCTTCAGATTTTTTTTTTGTTTGCAATATGAAAAACATTTGCTGATTTTCAATTTTGTTTTATTTTCTTGCCATAATCCATTTGACTTTTATGCAGTTTTTTTAAAAAATATTAATCATTTCATGACATCTTCAATAAATGCGCCTCTTTCAATCAAAAGTGTTTTCGAGCATAGACTAACTTTTAAGTGTGAAATGAAAAGGTTCTTCCTCAAAATATTATTACATAACAAACAACGAATTAATTAAAGCAATGAATAACTGATATCATTAATATAGTTAACAAAGCCTTAATTAAAGCTTGCCACTAATTGACAATGTAGGTTATGGCTTTGCTACTACTTTTGGGCATAAAAATAAGATATGGCAGAGTAGATTGATCATCTGCTCAATCAACCACTGCATCATGTCATTAAAAAACAAACATATCTATTGCAAAGAAAAGTAAGTTCACACCTCTCCTAATCTCCTATTATGAGAGTCTAATAACAAGGTATCAAGGGTGATAACTCCCCTTGAAAACTTGGTTATGGTTTTTTGGCAATAAGTATGATGCTCCCATGCAAAGTCCAAACTTAGTCATCTGCTAACTTTTGCATTACAAGCACTTCTCTTTGATTTGGCAACTCTGATTTGGAGTGTAAGTTTGACACTACACTCCAAATCACAATTGCCAGACAGAGTTACTTTTTGAGATTCTAGTACTACTAAATTTTGTTAGTTGTAATATTTTGGACTATTTTAAAAATCTGCTGGGCTAACTTATGCTACTAAGAAAAAGAAAGACAATACAATACTTATTAGTGATGATCATTCAAATGTAATCCAATTTTCTACTTGTTAGCTCAATCTGGCAATTCTGTTCCCAATAAATAAGCAGTGACTTAATTCATTTTGTGATACGTACACAAAAGTATGAAAAAGCCAAGGTTCCCACCCTGTGAAAGATCAGTGTAAGTGTATTAAAGTTTGGTATACGTGTTGGGATCCATCTACCCAGGTTTTTGTTGCTATCTAAGTGTTGGGATTCCAAACATTTAACAGCAACAGCAGCACATCTTTTAAATGAAACATATAAAAGGTTATTTTCTGAAGAAAAAGTAGAAGCAGAACATCAGTTGAAATAACATTTATATATTCTTTCCAGAAATATACAATAACAATAAAAAAGTTAAATTTTCTTTGCAGTGAACTTTGTTTTATGAAGTAATTAATTGTTCTTAATACTGTGTGAGATATGTGGACAGAGTTACTTTATTACGGTCAGCCTAATGTGTTTGTAGTCAAAGTCTTAGTCAGCAACTGCTTGTTATTCCTATCTATTGTGTGTGTGGGCAAGGCCTTAGTCAACGGCTGCTGGTTGTCATCTTTTCCATTGTGCACATGTGTTTGCATACACGTCTAGATCAAACTGGCCTCCTAAATTGTTTTGAGCCTTGAGAAGAAATATGCTTCTATTTTTATATCTTGTAAGAGGATTCAAAATATAATTTCACATAGAGGTGTGAATGTTTTGAATACCGGGCTTTCATTAGTTAGAAAATAATTTCACACTGGTTTGTGAAAATCTTTTTCTTGAATTTGCAGGAGTGATGAAGAGAGATATTGTTATTTTCTAAATGGTCCCAAAATAACATGTGGTAGGTTTACAACTATGTCTGCTAAGTGTTTTGGCAGTACTTGCCCTAATAATTATTATGTATCTAACAAAACTTCTGATGGGATTTTATAGATTGAAAACTATATATAGGACTTAATTCTATATATGTAAGTACTTTGGTAAAACAGCTTCCCTTGGTAAGTTTCAGAGAAATAGTGTATTGGATTAAATCTAAGAGGATAAAGTTTTTAATGATTATTTAAGTCATGATAGCAATTTCTAAAGAATTAATGGATTTATTTTTAATTTGACATTTTTCATTGCTTCAAATGCTATTATGGTTGATACTTCATATTTGAAATAGATACACCATTATTTTCTCAAAAGGTCCATATCTGAAATGTAAACAAAGCAATTTTTAAAGAACTAGTAGATTTATTTTTAATTCAACATTTTTTGGATATGAAACTGAGAAGATAAACATAATCCGAGTAAAAATGATATTCTTTTTAAAAATGGAAAATAAGACCTTGCTTGTTGTGATGTTCTTCATGGCTGAGCAGTAAGGCACACTGGATTGAACAGTGGTTTCTCCTACAAAGGATGACACAGGTTTGAACCCTGCCAGGGAATACATTTTTCTTTACTAAAATTTTTTTGTATGTACACACTTAATAAATGGAAATGGGGCTTCTATTTAAAATATGAAGTCTCTCCTATAATAATGTTTGAAATAATAAATATTTACTAAGCTTAGTCTAGAAGCCATAAATGTGGAACATTTAGTATGGGGCAATTTTGCTACAGTCGTAATGTTAGTTTGCTAACAATTGCTGCATACCAAGGCAAATGTATGAAAAAATAAGAATGAAAAATATTTTCTTTCAAATTTTCAATTATTTGTAAAGGGTATTTATATTAATTGGGTATTTTGGATTTTACAAGTATATTAATGACTTTGGTAGTAGTAGTAGGAAGAATGTATAGAGCTAAGGAGATAAGTGCTTTGAGAATCAATGTTTGAATTCATGATTTATTTTAATAGTGATTTGAACATCAACTACTGTTGATGAAGATGAACTTGGTACCATTTCAGCCACCAGATAGGTTCAAGATAGAAGCCTTGTTAGTTAATTAAGTTCCAAAATTGACAAAAGTTCAGGGTCTAAGTGTCCAATTAAATCATAAAAACAAGGGAATGATTTTATTAATAAGCAGCAAAAGAAAAAGGAAATAAAAGTCTCCCAAACCTTGATTTTTGGGGGGTAATTAACTTTCCTTTCAAGGGTCAATCTATGAAAAGTTAATTTTAAGCCTGAATACTGCCACACACTTGTGATATTTATTTTTTTAATTTGAGCCATCAAATATGAGGGCTTTATGACAGATTATAGACAGCCTAATATGAACTTTTTTTTTAATAGCAGAAAAAGATGTTTTTGTTCAGGCTGTGTAGCTTAATGGTTACAGTAACTGATTGTATGCTGAGAGGTTCAATAATCTTGTCTCAATACCAGATTGTTGACACTTATTGTGTTTACTTGGCTGAAGGGAACAATTTTTGCTTATTTACAGTAAGAAGCTATTTTTTTATAATCAGACGAATACTTGTAAATTCTGCAAATGGTGCTTGACATGAAAAATGATTAAATACAATGTCAATCACTATTTTCTGTCTTCCTGAATCCTGTTCTTTTTATTGTATTAACGTCTTCTCATTTTCTTTTATTTCCAGTAACGCCTTGCATTTTAGTGGCATTATCCACTTACCTAGAGGGAAAGGATTGAACCCCCCCCCCCAAAAAAAAATCAAGACAAAAATTACATTGTTTATGTCTCAGATAAAATATTAGCAGATACTTGCCTCAATGTGCTTTTTCTCATAAGAGTAATTCAGACTTCTTTTGCTACGAACTCCTTTGTGGTTGAGTGTCCTATATAGTGGGGATGCAGGTTCAATCCTTGCCAAAGGGTTCATTTTTTTTTTTATTAAGGACTCAAAAAACATAGGCTAGAAGCTGTCAATTATAAATTATAAAACCAAAGAAGAACAGGTGCTCCACGGAAGATTTCTTCAAGATTTTTGAGGAAATTAATGTATCAAATTACGCATAATCCAATGGTTACTTGTCAAGAGTTGCAGGATGATTTGCTTTCATTAGGAATCTGTGTCACTAAATGGACAATAAATAATGAAATTCATAGGAACAATATAAAATCATGCTCCCCTCGGAAAACTGCATTGCTGTTGAAAAGACACAAAGATGCCAGGTTGAAATTCGTTTGTGAACATAAGAATAAGGAAAAATTGTATTGGGAAAGAGTATTAGGGACGGAGGAAAGCAAAATTGTGATGTTTGAACATAATTCTAGAAATCATGTATGGTGGAAAGATGGCGATGCCTTCAAACAAAGGAACATAGTTTCAACAGTGAAATTTGGTGGTTGCACCATCTATGCTTGGGGATGTTTTTCTGCAAAAGGTATTGGCGACATATCAGTAATAGATGGTAGAATGAATGCCGCAGCAGATCAAAATATTTTGGAAGCAAATTTAATGATATGGGTTGAAAATCCTGAACTTCCTCCTGACTGGATCTTTCAACAAGATAATGATCCTAGGTCCACTGTAAAATCTACAAAGAAATGGCTTGCTGAAAATAATGTAAATATCCTGAAATGGCCAAGTCAGTCCCCAGATTTAAACCCAATTGAGAATCTGTGGCATTATTTGAACATTCAACTCCAATCGAGAGCTCCAACAAACATCTCGGATCTGAAGTCAATATGCGATGAAGAATGGACGAAAATACCAATTAAAATTTGCAAATTATTAATTGAGACCTACAAGAAGAGTTTGTTTGCTGTAGAAGTGAATAATGGCTATTTTACAAAGTATTAAACAAAGATTATGTATTCTTTTTTCGTATTGTAGGAATTCTTTTTTCACCCATTAAAATGGATGAATAGGATTTATTTCTATTAAATCAACATTTTTTCTGTTTTCTATGCATATTTAGTTATTATGCAAATGAAAAGTATGTTTATTTATTAGTTGGAAATAAATTAAAAATTTGTATGTGTATGAATATTTGTCCCCCCCCCCCAGTGTGTGTGTGTGTATATATATATATATCATTTTCCTTTTTTTCTTTGGAATGTTAGGAAGTTGCATTGTTTTGAATCTTTACTGATTATTAAATGTTCATCTGAAAAATGATTAAAATTGATGTAAATTAAAATTTGATAAAACAAATTTTCTACTCTTAAATGATAAGAGACACATTAAAATATATTTTATAAGTTTAAACTTTAGACAAAATGAAACTTATTTTTATTAAATATTATTAATGAAACCAGATTTCAGCTAAGAAGAAACCAACTTAAAGTAGAATTTAATCAGCTTATAATCATACAAAATGATAAAATTTACACATAATTTAAAACTTTTATGAAATTATCATGTTGCAATGTTTCGTCATTCTGCCATCTATAATAATTAAGTTATTTAAGTTTTAATAACTTTCAACTTGTAAACTTAAAAATTAAATTTTTTGAAAAATCAATTATATACTAGATCATGTTTAAAACTATGTTTGTATGAAAGATATATAAAAGATAGTGGTCAGAAAAAGGAGGAAGAAGAAGAAAAAAAGAGATTCATTTCCTGCATTTCAAGATGTTCACTATTTACATTGTTTGGACTATTATCCTCATCTTTGTTGCCATATTTATCACAATGTTTTGGCCATTGTATGCTCTGGCCTTCTTCAGGTGGTTGGAATGTTAAACTAAACCCTGGGGTAGACTGTTTTAGTTCCACGTGCCATGCCTAATGGATGTCAGTTATCAGTTATCTCCTGTTAATTCCCCTCTGCAAGTTCTCCACCACCATAACCAGGTATTGAACTCACACTCTTTGGGACCTGTCACTGGATGTAACTAACGCCTTTATCCACTGTATCATGTGTACATAATATATCATCTGAGATGTTCACTGTTTTGTATCCATACAAATCAATTCTTTGGATTTTTAGCTATTCAACAAAAGGCATAGCAACTTTTGTTTTTGGTTAAGTTACTTTTATTTTTGTTTTTGATTGTTTAGTGGCATATCAATTTGTTGTGGGTCATTTAATGCTGAAATGTAATTTTCTTGGAAGCATTAGTAATTACTTTTACAAAAATGTATTGCTGGTAATTTAAAATTTTTTTTTTTTTAACAAAAACCTATTGCTGGTAATTTTTTTACCCTGAAAATGCATTGCTGGTATTTTTACTATAAAATTTGTTATACTTTCATAGTGATTTTTTACCCCAGTGTGAGGTTTAACTATTTGTCAATAGTTGGGATCTTAACAGGTGCTCCCACCCTGGGTCAGGGTGGACCTGGAAACAACAGCAATTAAGTAGTGGTTTTGCACTCCTCAAAACCACCTGATCAGAAACATTGCTGCCAGATGTAGTTTATCATCATACCCAGGACGGACATTTTATTTTACACCCACCCTCATACACATAGAATTTCAAACATGCCAAAAGTTTTTTTAATCAAATTTATCAGGACTAAACTTTAAACTTTGTTGTTAAAAATTTCTTCATACGAAAATTTTGTTATATTTTACAGAAGATGATTGTCGATCCTTAACTTTTCACTTGTTTGTAAATTCATGCAAATCTAAACGAGGCTGTGTAACTCCCCACCTCCTTGAATCTTTACCCCCTTTAGTCCTCACTGCTTGGTCATTTGTCAAGAGTTGTAGCCTCAGCCTGTGCTTTGATGTCTTTTGTTTGTTTTCTCCCCTTTGTTATCTTTTATTGTAAATGCTAAGTAACATTCAAAATTCAATAATTCCTTGAATTAGAAGTCCTACCAGGATGTGCCATTTTGGCCACGATCTTAACAACATAAGATATGCAGATGATACATTTACTAATAACAGATACAGAAAAAAAAAATTAGAAAACCTCTTACACAAGGTAGCGAAGGCGAGTAAGAAGAATGTGACTAAGCCTAAACTACAAGAAGACAAAATGCATGGTCATCAGTAAAAAGGTGAGTTTGAAATGCGATTTACAGGTCGGGAACACTAGAATCAAGCAGGTGCAGAAATTTAAATATCTGGAAAGAGATTTGACAGAGGACAGTAAGTGTGACTCTAAGATCCAATGACATATTGGAATGGCCAAAGATGCATTCCAAAAGCTTGGCATAATATTACAAGACAAGAGGATTTCTTTGGTAACAAAGAAAATAGTATTGAGCTGCTACATGACATCTGTCCTCCTTTACAGCAGCGAATGTTGGATGGTCTCCTCAAAGATGAAGAAGAGACTCAATGCAACAGAGATATGTTTCTGCAGATGGATGCTAAGGATAACATGGACTGATCGTGTGAGCAGTGATGAGGTTTTGAAGAGAATGCACACAACAAGGAAGCTTATAGTTAACGTCAGGAAGAGGCAGCTGAAATTTCTGGGACATGTAATGAGAAAGGAGGTCCTGGCGAATATGATACTCACAGGTCGAATAGAGGGAAAAAGAGACAAGAGAAAGCAACGCACGATATACCTAGTGGACTTAAGCAAGTGCATGACAGCACAGTGCCTGGGGGGAAGTAGCAAAGGGACAAAACTTATTGAGAGCTACAAGGTGTAGGGGGAAGTGGAGAGCCATGATCGTCTATGCCCTGAAGTGACATGGCACATAAAAAGAAAGAATTCTGTGAAACAATTTCCATTTTTATTTTAAACTGACTAAACTGATATTAAAGAAAAATGAAATCTCTTTAATTTCTTTCTGTTTTATTTATTTTCAGGGGAAATGAAAACGTTTGTCAGCGGTGTGGGTAGTGGCATTTGTTCCAAACTTGTTGTTTACCCATTCGATGTGGTCAAGAAACGACTTCAGGTGCAAGGCTTTGAGGAAGCACGTGCAAATTTTGGTCAGGTTCCTAAATACACAGGAACTTGGCATTGTTTTAAAATGATCTTTGTCCAAGAAGGTCTTAGAGGATTTTTCAAAGGACTTTTCCCTACACTTTTGAAGTCTGGTTCCATCAGTGGGGTCACATTTGCAGCATATGAAATTGTCTGTCATGTCCTAGCTCATTTACGAACTTGATGCTGGCTTTTTTATAGTTTTTTTAGTTAATTATGTGTGAATTGCAAAATGTATTTTAAAAATTTCAAATAATATGCTTACATTTTTTACAGAACTGAAAGTTTATGTTATATAGGTATAAATTAAAATTTAACTTGACAATGGAAATTAACCTGGAAAGCTTTTCTGCTGTCATATAAAAATATCATCATAGCTTCATTTCATAAGAACATTTATTAAGTAGAGTTAAAAAATGCTGTTTTTATTTAATTTTGTATAATGTTTAAACTTCATTGTTAGTTCACCCCTTAAAACGAATACTGTGGTTGATTTAAAAACTATGCTCAATTTAAATAATGCAAATATTGGTAATGTTCTTGGTTCTTTCTTTTTTTATTTCCAATTCTTCTTTGGGTACCGATTTGTTCTACTGCAAGTTGAGCTATCCGAGGTTTTTCCAAATGAGTACTACCATTTACATATATATATATATATATATATATATATATAAATAATGCAAATATTGGTAATATATATATATATATATATATATATATATATATATATATATATATATATATGTAAAATATTGTTTTTGTAAAATTAGAAATGATCACTGATATCAAATTTTTTTTCTGGTAAAGAAAAAAAATTAAAAAAAAGTGAAATTATCCTAATTCCCAATATGAGAAGAAATTATTTGTCTGATCCCCTTTACTTATTAATGAGATATTGCATTGTTATGGTAATAAAAGTCATGTTTATTTTTTAAAAAATATTTAAAAGATATATTTGAAAATAAGTTTAAACAAAATATTAAAAATGACAACCAATTAAAATACGAAAAAGTTATTGATGATGCTAAAACTGTTTTATCAATGATTTAAAAATGTAAAAATGAGCCTTAAATGTACACACACATATATATATATATATATATATATATATATATATATATATATATATATAATGAATACTGAATACTTTTTATTTATTTTGTGGACCTCACGTCCATCTCTTCAGACCAGTTTTACGTCAATAAATATATAATTTATTTAAATTTATAAAACAATTTATTGATGTAAAACTGAGGAGATGGATGTGAGGTCCGCAAAATACATTATTACCTGACCTGATGGACTTTTAAGGATTCTGCATTCATTATTATATTGCTCTGTTCTTACATTGAGCTCTCTTTGAATTGGAATTATCTCTACAAATCATCAAGTGATATTATATATATATATATATATATATATATATATATATATATATATGTGCAGTTGCCTGTATAGTAGTTTGTAACCCTGGGTTTCACCATTTAATGATCTTCAGACAAACTGGTTTATTTTTTTAAAGATGGATCTATTTATGCTTTATTTGTGTTTGATTTGTGTGTGGTGGAGGGAGAAAAAATTTTTTTCTGTGTTTGTTTAGGATGACACTCACATACACCTAGACACACGTGTACAGGTGTATGCATGTTAGTTTGTACATACACACCTGTATTCATAATCTTGGATTATGTTTAGCTACACATTCATACGTATGTGTGCACGTATTTACACAACTTACATTCTGTCTGCTTCAGTGTCAGGATTGCAGTGATTCACATGTGGCAATGTTCTCTTAGTAGGGGGCAGGTGGGGGATGGCTTTGACATTTTAGAGATCCACCTTTGAAAAAAATTAACCACTTTGTCTGAAGATCATTAAAGCATGAAACACAGGGTTACAAACTACTATCCATGCAACCATATTCAGTTGTATGGATATTAATTTGTAACACTGAGTTTCATGCTTTTGTGATCATTAGACAAACAGAGTTTGTCTGATGATCGCAAAAGCATCAACCCATGTTTACAAACTAATATCCATACAACTGAATATGTTAGCTCTATCACAGATATTGAGCACTTTCTACTAAGTACTGTGCATATGAAATATATATATATATATATATCAGACAAAGAGAAAGAATAAGAAAAAAACTTACTGTGAAAGTCATGGATTGAAAAATATAACAATGAAATAACAATAAAAAGCCTAATCGTTTATTACTCCTCACTCTTCAGAACCAATTGAGGACAAAAAATATGGGCGCAATGAAAGAAAAAAAAGACATAGGAGAGAAAAAAAATACCAGTGATACCAGTAGTATAAATTACAGACAGATTACGTTTTGACCCAGCAGCTGTCCCTCTGTAAACAGAAAGAATGGCTATTGGGTTTTGTATATGTTTATATATGTTTTTATAATGTCTGTTATTAAAACATCAATAAAACTGTTTTTTTTTGCAATATGTCTTCTACCAGCTAAAGATCTTTACACCAACCTAATATATATATATATATATATATATATATATATATATATATATATAATTAATACAAAAAATAAAATTTGTTACTGAGCTTGTTGATCTTTTATTCATCACCTCTACTCCAGAATTCAGTCCACTCATCAGGAGGTTTCAGCAACTGTCTGTTGATTTTTCTCATTTTTGTTATTTTTATATTAAGCTAAAAAAAATAATTTAAGTGCTTTTTTATTGGTGTTAGGTTAATTTTTCTTCTTTGTATGCATGTGTATATGTGTGTGTATGTGTGTGTGTATATATATATATGTGTGTGTGTATGTGTGTATGTCTAAATGTGTGCATATGTGCACATATGTAGGATGTTGTGGTTATTTTTTCTTTTTATAATTTTCTTGTCTCCTTATAATTATTCCTTTTCTTTCTTTTTTATATCGTTATGATAAAAATATAGTTTTAAGATTTGCTATAATTATGGCTAAAAGTGCTCAATATGAAGAATAGAGTGCATGTCAATAGAAAAGTAGACACTGGGGTCAACGCCGAGTGGCGACAGTCTGTTTCATGCTTGAACCTAACCATCAGAAGCTTTTCTAAATGATGTCTCACAACACTTTAATTCAGAATTCTATTTTTAATTCTTTCTTTTTACATACATTTTGAAATATTTATGGAGCTTGTCTAACAAAACTTCTGTAAAGTACTACGAAAAAATAATTTTTTTTATAAGTGATTTGCCAATGCAAAAGCTTTGTAAATTTTTGGTGATGAAGTCTATTCTGCATTTAATATCCTGTGTTATTTCTTTCTAAAAAATGTCAGTAGTATTTGGGTATGGCATGATAACTGATTGCTTCAGGTGTTGCAGTTCAAAATGATCCAAGATTTGGATCTGGTCCTGTTAATTTGTAAAACAATTTTTTTTAATCTGCAATTCTGATATATATCAAAGTATAGGATTGGTGTAAACAGAATAAATTCCAATAACCAACAAATACTATTCTTAAAAGAGTACTCAATATAGAGTAGAGCAAATATAATCATTTATTCAAAAATTATAACATAAAAATCACTACAAAAATAGCCATTTTGTTTCAACATTTCTGGTGTATTCTCAAGTGATGGTGTTAAATCACTTGAGAAGATACCAGAAATGTTGAAACAAAATGGCTATTTTTTTAGTGATTTTATAACATTTTTGTTATAATTTTTGAATAAATGATTATATATATATATATATATATATATATATATATATATATATATATGCTATAGTATACCATAGTAATCTTAATTTCAATAATGAATATGCTTATAAAACGCGTAAATTTCAGGAATAAGTTATTCCAAAAAAATTTCACTTGAAGATGGAACAGAGCTTAGCACTTCAATTCAATTTAATTCAAATAATTATATTGAAGTTTTCGGCTCTTGTTTTGAAACATGAGAATTCTTATGTAGCGTTGGAATCATATTTTTAAATAATTATATATATATATATATATATA
Source organism: Acanthosepion lycidas (assembly GCA_963932145.1). Lineage (NCBI taxonomy): Eukaryota > Metazoa > Mollusca > Cephalopoda > Sepiida > Sepiidae > Acanthosepion > Acanthosepion lycidas. The sequence goes on along the minus strand of OZ010582.1, from coordinate 18,037,088 downwards.
TATATATATATATATGTCTATGTTTCTGAGATGAGGTATTATGTACACTATTTACATTATTTGGACTATTTTCCTCATTTTTTGTTGCCATATATATCACAATGTTTTGGCCGTTGTACACTCCAGCCTTCTTCAGGTGATTGGAATGTTGAACTGAATCCTTTATTTCACTTGTCAGATCTCCTCCCAGTGATTTTGGTTGATTGATGCATGATATGCACTGACTTACACTCTTACCATCTTGGACTTGTCTTGTAGTACAAAGATTCACATTTCCACACACTATGGTCACTGATTGTCTGATGATTGCGTGGAAGCATATGAAATTGGCAGTCATGGTCGGTCAATGGCCCACTTGAAATTGGATTTAAATATATTTAAATTCTGGCATTTAATATGTCATAGAGCACATTTTTCTTGTGTGCTATCTTAAGCAGACTCATTGGGAAGCTGCTTGTTCTTATTTCCATTAAAACACACAAACACACACACACACACACATACATATATATATATATATATATATATATATATATATATATATACATGACCGTTTGTTAGAGCATTATGGGATTCTTGAATCTCTTATCATTTTGGGGTTTGTTGGTATAGAAAGAAGGTGAAAAAATGTATTTCTTTGGTAGTCATAATTTAACAAAATGTACAAGGGCAGCTACTTTACATGTATTTTATTTTATATATATATATATATATATATATATATATATATATATATATATATATATATATATATATATATAAAAGTGAACATAGAAGTCAACACTTCGAGGTGGCAGTCTCTTTCATGCTAGATGCAATCATCAGGCCACACCCTGTGAAAACCAGATGCATCTAGCATGAAACAGACTGTCGCCTCTAAGTGTTGACTTCTATGTTCACTTTTATATATACACACGCTCTATCTCTGATATTGAGCACTTTATCCGATAAATATAGAACATCTTAAGACTATATTTCTTCACACATGCACACACACACACACACACATATATATATATATATATAGTATAGCTGGCCATTTGATTTGAGGATACCCATCTACTAGGGTGGGTATTGCAGACACTTGCTCACGTGCATTTGTGTTTTATACTACAACTATGCTGAGCAGACCGTAGTTACAGTTTCTGGGAAAGAGCATGTTATCTAGTGTGATCAACAATTTGAACAAGGCCAGCACGTTCAAGCCCTTGGCCACAATGACTCGTGACTTTGTGCTAGCACAGTTATTGATGGCTCCCAAGGGCTCTGTTTACCCAATTTCACTCATAAGTCTTGGGTCAACCCGTGGTATGGTTTTCAGGCACTTTCCAAAGTTGCTACATGCTGGGATCGACCTCTCCAATCCAATAGCATCAGGAAGCCTCCTTCCTGACAAATCGACCATGGTGAGATTCGAACCATGGTCTCTCGGTCAGAATGCGAACGTTCTTACCTCTTGGCCATATATATATATATATATATATATATATATATATATATATATATATATATATAAAAAATCACTGACTTGAAATAAAATATATGAATAAAGCATGTAACATGGAATATGTGAAAACCAGTTGGATGCTTAAATTTCTTTTATTCTGTTGCCAACGTTTTGATCATTAAGAACATCTTCAGAACATATTCTGATGGTGTTCGTAAGGAACAACATAAAAAAAGAAATTTAAACATTCAACTGGTTTTTACATATTCCATGTCACATGCATGTATGTCTCAGATGTGGTGACTATGGAGTGCCAATCTCAACGAAAGTTTTACACATAAATTATCAAATATGAAAAGTCAAAGATCTCCAATTCATTGTACATTTGTAATTTAATGCACTAAATTCAATATACCATTCAGTTTCATTTTAGGCACTGTTTTTTTACGCCTTTCAACTTAATGCCATGGACACTGCTTCAAACCACATTTGATAATTGATCATAAGGTATTCTACCTTTGCTTTGTTTATTTTCTTTTTATATAAAAACCGAAGGAAATAAAAATCAATAAATTTTTATAGTGTTTTGACAATTTCCAAAGATCGACCAAGTGCTTCCCCTGCTTATCCATAGGTCAGATCTCCCCTGTTAAACATGGTTTCTCTTTTCATTAAATTATGTTTTTTTTTTACACTGACATTTTTATTTCGTTTTTGTTGATTACATATAAAAATTGTCTTTTTACTTTTTTAATAAAGATCATGTTATATTTGAAACAGTGTCTGTGTTGTTTATTTTGAGCTCTTTGCAATGTTGTAAATGTTTTTTGATTTTTTCCACCTTCTTTGAAGCACCATTCCCACTCTCCATGTAGGTTTCTAATTTGAAATTCTTTTTGAGTTTTTCATGGTCTTCAGGCCCTGGTTCTGCTTTGTTTTACTCTTCAGATCATTGTAATTGTCATCATTAGCTTTTAAAATTTTTACAAATGGAAAACTGGGAAAATACTTCCAGGTCCCTCAGTTTTTACACTGATTAATCAGCTTCTGCCTCAAACACTTGTTCAATTCCTAATTACGTCAGTGTGAACAAAACTGCAAAAAGCCTGGTGTATGTTCAACAAAGAAACTGAAGGTGAGATATTGCTTGGGGAAAAGAAGTCTCAAATGCATCTGTTTCAAGATATCACTTTTGTAAGAAAAGCAAGAAGTCTGTTAGTTCCAGTAATAAAAGGATCAGTTCATCTGTTATTGTCTAAGCGACACTTAGGACATCTTTGCTGCTTCTTCTGTCTTCTCTCATTGCAGACTAAGAGAGCAGATTTTCCATTGGGCCAGTGAGAATTCGATTTCTACATTTTTTTTTTTACACTTTCCATGGCCCTCTGGCTGCATTTATCTAAAATGCGGCCTTACTATAAGTTCATGACTGGAATTTCTTACTTACCAGATGAGTGCATCCTGTGTATGATGATAAACTACGTCCAACAGCAAGGCCTCTGATCAGGAGGCTTTGAGGAGCATGGAACCACCTCTTAATTGCTGGTGTTCCCAGGTCCACTCTGATGCATGGTGGTAGCACCTGTTAGGGTCCCAGCTATGAGCAAATAGTTAACCCTGAAACTGAGGTAAAAAGCATTATAAAAGTGTAGAAACAGGTTTTAATACCAGAAATACTTTGTAAAAAATTATTACCAGAAATAAATTTTTGAAGAAAAAAAACTATTACCAGCAATACGTTTTTCGAAAAAATATTATTACCAGCTATACGTTTTTGAAAAATATTATTACCAGCTATACGTTTTCGAAAAAATAATATTACCAGCTATACATTTTTGAGGGAAAAAATATTAACAAAAATAGATTTTTGACAAAACAAAAATTTTACCAGAAAAAAAAGTTATTGGCATTAAATGACCCATTGAGGTGTTGATATGCCGTAAAACAAAACAAATGAAACGAAACCATACCAGATGAGTGTCACTTCATCCCAAGAGATTTTATTTGTTTACACATTTCTTTTTCTCTACTTATAAAACAGTGGGTGGTTGCTTTGAAACTCTCAAATCTTGATTTTACTGGCATCACAGTTGGTAGTCCATGACTAATAATGATAAAACTCCACTTGCTACAGGTGTAGATAAAATCGTGTGGAGTCCATTTCACTATGTGGCTGTCCTAATCCATTGTGTTATAAAAGTTCAGTTGTGATGACCAACATAAGATATAAATAAAATGATAATATTTCTTGAGGTTTGTACTTACTGAATTGATCATAGTATGGTATGAAGCTGAAAGTGAGATATTTCATGGCACTTAGAATTAAACTCCGGACAGTAATATTGGATTGTGAGATGAGTTTATCATCTATTTCTCCACAGTGGGACCCCTTCAAGAATTTAATAAAATAGTGCTCAAAGGAACAAAACCTCAGCAGAGATTGAACACTGTTTTGTTGAATACATACTACACAAAAGCCTTGATGGGGATTTGGCCTTTTTCTAACATTTCGAATCAACCAGCTTTTCAAATCATGGAGATTAAATTAGATTAAACCCTGTGACGAATCATTTTAGGTTAATTAAGCATGAAAGAGTTGATGCAATTGTTTTTATCTCTTAATTACTACTAGTGAAGTGTAAATATATTGAAGAAGCCCTCAGATTTGTGTGTGTGTGGTTTTCTTACCTGTTGTGTTGATAGTTACAATAGACATGTCTGTGTATAACAAGGTGAAAGTTTTAAATGAAAAATTGTGGTTGGTAGATAATAATAATTTAGTTGAAATCTATAAAATGGGAAGGACATCAGGCTCTTTTATTACAATTATATGTTTTTTTTAATTCAGGGAAAATGGGGCACTGAAATCTGAAGGCACATTCGGTTAGTGAAAGTGCCTTCCAGTAGCTAAGCAAAATATTAAGAAACAGGAAAATCTCATTGGAAACAACACAAAAAAGGAGTACTTGTTTTTTTAATCATGTCATCCAAAGCAAGGGAATTGGTTGCAAGGTGATTACTGTATGCTAGAGATTAAAAAAAATATACTGTTAAAGGGAGGGGACAATAGAAGACAGAAGATAATGACTGACATTGCATTTAAGTTTTTGAAGGTCAAAGTTGACTGGGAAGCAAGAAGTCAGAAGAGAGTTCCACAAGCGAGACATGCAATAGAAGAAACTGTTAGCATAGAACTTACGGTTGCATCTAGCAGCCATTTCAACTGTAAAATGATGAGAGCTTGTTGTCAATCTAGTAGCATTGTGCTTAAATTCATAAAGTCTAGATACCATAGAGTAAAGTTCATCAGAACAATTAGCATGAAAGTATTTATAGAAAAAAGCATAGGGAAGCTGAGAAACCAACTGAAGTTGAGATGCCAGATCAGGACCAAAAACATTGCAGATTTCTTTGCAAGTAACTCTAAATATATGGCAAGAGCACCAGTCCAGATATGGCAGCAATATTCAAAGCAAGGACAAATGGTAGACTTACAAATATGTCAGATAGAGTCTGGCAAGAAAAACTATCTGTTACAACATAGAGAAGCAACTTTCTTAGCTGCAGACCTAGCAGTTGATTCAATATACTCTTTCTGCTTCCTGTTAGCTGAAAATATTAGTCTGAGAAGGCGCAGTGACTTACTCTCCTGGAGGTTAGCATCAGCCATGCTTAACTGTTATCTAATATTGGCCCTTCTACATAGCAATAAATGCTGGACAATCTCATTACAGAACCGAGCATGTAAAGAAAATCTTTTAGTGAAAATGGAAGCTAAAGGGACACTTATACTTAACATTAGAATTGGTTGATGGATTTGTTTTTTTACAGCTTATCAACCCTTTGCAGGTTATTTAAAGCCAGAAAATATTTCTAGATTGTAAGAATTTTTTTAAAGATAATAATGGTTTTAGGGATACAAGCTTTATTAATTAACCCATAGCTGGAGGGTATTTGCGATTAAGTGAATATAAGAAACCCAACAGGAATTAGAACTCGGCTCTCTGATTAACAATTCCGAGCCCTTATCTATTACACCATCCGCACGTCCAAGCTTATAGCACTTGGTATTCCCAAGCAATCACTCATCTAAATATTGACGAGATTCAAAACAATTTCTAAAGAAATGATGGATGTTTTTAATTTACAAACTCGACAGATTTTGTTCCTTAGGCTTGTGTCTGTTTTATGCTGTCTCCTTTGTGTTGCTTCCATCCCTGAGTGAACACTAAAAAAAGGATCCAACCTTTTCCTCTTTTTTGAACCCGTGGTTCACTTATAAGCTACAAGTGCATAACTATATGTAAAAGTGTACATTGAGGACAACATTTAGCAGTGACAGTTTGTTTCATGGCCTGATGATTGCTTTTAAACATCAAACAATCTATCGTCATTGTGTGTTGACCTCATTGTCCACTTTTACATGTATTAGGTTGGTGCAAAAATAATGACGTAATAATGTCGTTTTTTGACGTATTTTTTAACGTCAAAAAACGACATTATTACGTCATTATTTTTGCACCAACCTAATACATGCACTCTATCTCTTATATCAAGCATTTTGACTCATAAATATATCAAAACTATATATATATATATATGTATATGTATGTCTATATTTCTGAGATGAGGTATTATGTACACTATTTACATTATTCGGACTATTGTCCTCATCTTTGTCGCCATATTTATTACAACGTTTCAGCCGTTGTACGCTCCGGCCTTCTTCCGGTGGTTGGAATGTCGAACTGAACCCTTTATTTCGTTCACTGGGGTAGACTCTTCATGTGCCATGTTCTTAATGGATGTCAGTTATCAGTTATTTCCTGTTATTTCCCCTCATCAAAGTTCTCCACTGGAACAGTGGATAAAGGCGTTGGTTAGATCCAGTGACAGGACCCAAAGAGTGTCAGTTGAATACCCGGCTAAGGCAGTGGAGAACTTGAAGAGGGGAATTAACAAGAGATAACTGATAATTCACATCCATTAAAACATGGCACGTGGAACTAGAACACTCTACCCCAGTCAGCGAAATAAAGGGTTCAGTTCGACATTCCAAACACCTGGAGAAGGCCGGAGCGTACAACGGCCGAAACGTTGTAATAAATATGGCTACAAAAATGAGGACAATAGTCCGAATAATGTAAAAAGTATATATATTTATCATTATAGTAATTCATCGAGTCTAGAAGAATCCTCAACAGGATTCATTGGACGGCCGTTTCGTCCTATTTTGAGCGACATCGTCAGTGCGTATCCACTACCGAGATTCGAACCCGTACGATACAACGTAAGCGTCATACCAACTGTACCAACGGACCTCGGTGACGAAGAAGAAACTGAATAATCTCTCTCTCTCTCTCTCTCTCTCTCTCTCTCTCTCTCTATATATATATATATATATATATATATATATATATATATATATATATATATATATATATAAGCAAATATAAATGGATATAAATCCGACAGAATGAAGAAAAATATTTGGAAAAAACAAACAAAAATCTTTAAATGCAATTATTTTGTTTTAATATGAATGAAATGTCAACGTCTGACGTTTCGGTTTAATAAACCTTCTTCAGGACCATATTCATTAAAATACAATTAACATAATCAGTTCGACATGACAAAGACGATGGACATAAAAACAAGACTTATCCAAAACAGATAACTGAAAATTTTAAATGATCAGCTTTCCGTTTAAGCATGGTCACGTTGTCGTCAAATGGGCGACGCTTTCAAAACGTATTCCTAAAATTTGAGTATTTTGAATGAAAACGAAAAAATGAAAAGAATTCTATTATGATCTAAAATTATATGTACGCTTGTCGAGCATTAATCTCGCTAAAAAAGGAGAAATACTAAAGAAACCAGGTCTAGTATTCACCGTGCGTGAGATGGATATTATACCTGCTTCATAAATCCTCCTAAGATTTTTATTATGAAAATATTTTAAAATCTTCACGGAATCAAAATCGAAATTATGATCTGCTTTAGTTATGTGTACAACTAAAGCATTGTTCAAATTTCTGAGGTGAATATCTCGTTTATGTTCGAAAACACGAGATTTTACGGACCTACATGTTTCACCCACATATTTTAAGTCACAGTTTTTGCATGAGATTTGGTAGATGCAAGCATCGGATGTAATATGTTGTTTGCTGGTGCTATTTAATAAATTACGGATGGTTCTAGTAGGTAATATTGTAGTTTTAATTTTTAACGCATTTAAATTATTGGAAATACGTTCGGTCAAATGGTTATTTGGTAGAAAGATGCGATCAAAAGAATTATTATCAGAGGCAGCTGAAAGTGTACCTTTCATTGATGTAGTTGTAGTGGCCTTCGAGGTGTCATTTTGCGCTGATGAGTAAATTTTCAACGCTTTATTTTTAGCTCTCTGTAATAATTGTCTCGCATAGGAAAGATTTGAAAAGGTATCCTCAATATATGTGAATTCATCATCTAAATATTTTGCTGAACAGATGCGAAGAGCCCTTAAATAGAATCCAATAATAATACCCCTCTTAGTGTTAGTATCATGGTGAAAGTAAAAATGTAAATAGTCATTTTTACATGTGGGTTTACGACATTGAATTCTAATTTATTTTTATTTTTAATGAGTAGTATGTCTAAAAAAGGTAAAGAATTTTTAGACTCAAGTTCATAGGTAAATTCTATAGTAGGTTCTATTTTATTTAATCTATCAGTAATCTCATTTAAATCATGTTTATGTGGGTAGATAAATAAAATGTCATCGATGTATCGGAAGTAATGTGTATCAGGTGGAATGACATCTTTAAAAGGTCCAGATTCAAGAAATTCTAGAAATATGCATGCTAGGAATCCAGAGAGAGGACTCCCCATCGGTAAACCAAATTTTTGTTTATAATAAATATTATACTGGAAGAAACAATGTGAAGTGCAAAGGATGCATAATGTGGTGCATTTCGAGATAGAGATAGGTAGCTTAAAAATAATTTTCTTAAGGTGGTTCTCTAATTGTTTAATACATTTATTAACAGGTATATTAGTAAATAACGATTTGATGTCTAAGCTAGCTAGGGATTTGTTACCTATATCAATATTTCTCAACCTATTTAAAAGAGAGCCTGAATTCTTTATATGTGCGTTACTTACGGTGCCCAGAATTGGAGTTAGAAATTTAGTTAAATATCTAGCGATATTATGAGGAGCTGAGCCTATACCCGAGATGATGGGCCTTAATGGAATGTTAGGCTTATGGGTTTTGGGGAGGCCATACATTTTAGGGACGGTGATATATATATATATATATATATATATATATATATATATATATATGAGGAGAAATAGCCGTTAAAACCGTCGTGTTTTACACTTTCTCGGCCATGAAGGGCGCCGATGATCAAACGAAGCTGAACAGTGCCTTATAAACGCAATTCCTTTTCAGACTCCTGAAGCAGTCATATCTGCTTAGTTTCCCATCCTAACGTAAACAAAACAATTTCTAAAGAATGCCCATATTTTTCTTTAATAAGATTCTCTAGGCCGGTAGACGAAAATTAATGAATATACTGTTTAATAAATAAACGAGGCGTCTACTCAAATATGGGTATCCACCAAAAATAACGATTAAGTAATAAAATTTGTCGGTTTTAATAGATAAAAGTTCATCACAATAAATTCGTATGATATAAATTCCTCTGATATTAATGATATATGTTTTATATAAATGCGTCCTACAGATTGGGTTATCAGTTGTAGACAACGTAATTTGTCAAAGTTCTAGCTGAGAAGTTAATCAAGTTTATCATATTCCGATCCGCCATTAAGTTTTAGTTATGATTTTTATTTTCCTCTTTAATTTCAGTTTTTATTTTGATTATCAATCTTTTTATTATATTTTTTTTTATCGCTTCTTTTCTCCTCTCGGCAATGGGCAATTATTTCGGCGTCTCGTTTGAATATTTCAGTGGAAAAATTAATGAGAGGTGTGGGGAAAAAATCCGCGTAACAAATAAGTCACTTAAAAAAGAAAAAAACGCGAAAAAAAAGGAAAGGTTTCTGAAGATTGTCTCTAATGACCGAAAGAGAAAAAAATCTTTTCAATGCTGTCCATTATCAAAACGGTCAATCAAATTCACCTCGGATTTATTACTATTATTATTAATAATATTAATATTATAACAACAACAACCACTACTACTACTATCACGAATCATTTTAATCAGCTTCTTGTTATCTTGATCCGAACTTTAAAAAATATTTTAATACCATGTCTCTTCAGGACATTTTTTTTATACTATTGATCACCAAATCCAAGGCCCAAAGGACACTCAAGGCAGATGGTTACTAGATAAGGTTGTTGTAAGAACGTGCAAGGAGAGAGTAAAAGGTGCCGTAATTCCCTATGTATAATACGCCTTCAGCTATGATATACACCCCTAAAATTGTGCTGAAAGTGTGGGTAAATGCTTCTACTCACGCATAATACGCACCCCTTGTTTGGTAATCAAACCCTATAAATTGTACCTCCCCAATTTCATTACGGCCTAAGTTTTTTACACTTATTTTTTAAAAAAATGGTTTTAAACATAGAATAATATTCTAATTTATTTTTATGATAATTCTTATTTTATTTTACATTTGTAAGTATTGTTAGCTACATATGATTGTATCTGACATCCTTATGGGGTCGCAATCACCGAATGTTAGTGTCAAATTGTCGTATGTTTGTGGATTTCGCAACTGAAATCGACCTATGAAACGGCAATTTAAAAAAAAAGTAGCTGTGCATAATACGCACCCCTAATTTTGCTTATTTTTAGAAAAAATGCGTATTATACATGGGGAATTATGGTATATATTATGAGGATATGTAGAATAGATAACGGTTGACCCAAGAATAGGTTAAGAGTGTAGTGATTGCGTCATTTCGGAACTTTGTTCTACAACTTAA
>OZ010582.1:17984194-18021694 GCA_963932145.1 Acanthosepion lycidas | reverse complement strand
ACCCACTGAGGTTGATATGCCGTAAAACAAAATAAATCAAACGAATCTAAACCAAAGAATATATATTCTATTCGTACGAATCTATCCTAAAAATGTTGTCGGCATTAAATAACCCATTGAGGTTGATATGCTGTAAAACAAAATAAACCAAACCAATCTAAACCAAAGAATACATATTCTATTCATACGAATGTATCCTAAAAATGTCGGCATTAAATAACCCATTGAGGTTGATATGCTGTAAAACAAAATAAACCAAACCAATTTAAACCAAAGAATACATATTCTATTTATACGAATCTATCCTAAAAATGTTGTCGGCATTAAATAACCCACTTAGGTTGATATGCCGTAAAACAAAATAAATCAAACCAATCTAAACCAAAGAATATATATTCTATTCATACGAATCTATCCTAAAAATGTTGTCGGCATTAAATAACCCACTGAGGTTGATATGCCGTAAAACAAAATAAATCAAACCAATCTAAACCAAAGAATATATATTCTATTCATACGAATCTATCCTAAAAATGTTGTCGGCATTAAATAACCCACTGAGGTTGATATGCCGTAAAACAAAATAAATCAAACGAATCTAAACCAAAGAATATATATTCTATTCATACGAATCTATCCTAAAAATGTTGTCGGCATTAAATAACCCACTGAGGTTGATATGCCGTAAAACAAAATAAATCAAACCAATCTAAACCAAAGAATATATATTCTATTCATACGAATCTATCCTAAAAATGTTGTCGGCATTAAATAACCCACTGATGTTGATATGCCGTAAAACAAAATAAATCAAACGAATCTAAACCAAAGAATATATATTCTATTGGTACGAATCTATCCTAAAAATGTTGTCGGCATTAAATAACCCATTGAGGTTGATATGCTGTAAAACAAAATAAACCAAACCAATCTAAACCAAAGAATACATATTCTATTTATACGAATCTATCCTAAAAATGTTGTCGGCATTAAATAACCCACTTAGGTTGATATGCCGTAAAACAAAATAAATCAAACCAATCTAAACCAAAGAATATATATTCTATTCATACGAATCTATCCTAAAAATGTTGTCGGCATTAAATAACCCACTGAGGTTGATATGCCGTAAAACAAAATAAATCAAACGAATCTAAACCAAAGAATATATATTCTATTCGTACGAATCTATCCTAAAAATGTTGTCGGCATTAAATAACCCATTGAGGTTGATATGCTGTAAAACAAAATAAACCAAACCAATCTAAACTAAAGAATACATATTCTATTCATACGAATCTATCCTAAAAATGTCGGCATTAAATAACCCATTGAGGTTGATATGCTGTAAAACAAAATAAACCAAACCAATTTAAACCAAAGAATACATATTCTATTTATACGAATCTATCCTAAAAATGTTGTCGGCATTAAATAACCCACTTAGGTTGATATGCCGTAAAACAAAATAAATCAAACCAATCTAAACCAAAGAATATATATTCTATTCATACGAATCTATCCTAAAAATGTTGTCGGCATTAAATAACCCACTGAGGTTGATATGCCGTAAAACAAAATAAATCAAACCAATCTAAACCAAAGAATATATATTCTATTCATACGAATCTATCCTAAAAATGTTGTCGGCATTAAATAACCCACTGAGGTTGATATGCCGTAAAACAAAATAAATCAAACCAATCTAAACCAAAGAATATATATTCTATTCATACGAATCTATCCTAAAAATGTTGTCGGCATTAAATAACCCACTGAGGTTGATATGCCGTAAAACAAAATAAATCAAACGAATCTAAACCAAAGAATATATATTCTATTCGTACGAATCTATCCTAAAAATGTTGTCGGCATTAAATAACCCATTGAGGTTGATATGCTGTAAAACAAAATAAACCAAACCAATCTAAACCAAAGAATACATATTCTATTCATACGAATCTATCCTAAAAATGTCGGCATTAAATAACCCATTGAGGTTGATATGCTGTAAAACAAAATAAACCAAACCAATTTAAACCAAAGAATACATATTCTATTTATACGAATCTATCCTAAAAATGTTGTCGGCATTAAATAACCCACTTAGGTTGATATGCCGTAAAACAAAATAAATCAAACCAATCTAAACCAAAGAATATATATTCTATTCATACGAATCTATCCTAAAAATGTTGTCGGCATTAAATAACCCACTGAGGTTGATATGCCGTAAAACAAAATAAATCAAACCAATCTAAACCAAAGAATATATATTCTATTCATACGAATCTATCCTAAAAATGTTGTCGGCATTAAATAACCCACTGAGGTTGATATGCCGTAAAACAAAATAAATCAAACCAATCTAAACCAAAGAATATATATTCTATTCATACGAATCTATCCTAAAAATGTTGTCGGCATTAAATAACCCACTGAGGTTGATATGCCGTAAAACAAAATAAATCAAACCAATCTAAACCAAAGAATATATATTCTATTCATACGAATCTATCCTAAAAATGTTGTCGGCATTAAATAACCCACTGAGGTTGATATGCCGTAAAACAAAATAAATCAAACGAATCTAAACCAAAGAATATATATTCTATTGGTACGAATCTATCCTAAAAATGTTGTCGGCATTAAATAACCCATTGAGGTTGATATGCTGTAAAACAAAATAAACCAAACCAATCTAAACCAAAGAATACATATTCTATTTATACGAATCTATCCTAAAAATGTTGTCGGCATTAAATAACCCACTTAGGTTGATATGCCGTAAAACAAAATAAATCAAACCAATCTAAACCAAAGAATATATATTCTATTCATACGAATCTATCCTAAAAATGTTGTCGGCATTAAATAACCCACTGAGGTTGATATGCCGTAAAACAAAATAAATCAAACTAATCTAAACCAAAGAATATATATTCTATTCGTACGAATCTATCCTAAAAATGTTGTCGGCATTAAATAACCCATTGAGGTTGATATGCTGTAAAACAAAATAAATCAAACCAATCTAAACCAAAGAATATATATTCTATTTATACGAATCTATCCTAAAAATGTTGTCGGCATTAAATAACCCATTGAGGTTGATATGCTGTAAAACAAAATAAACCAAACCAATCTAAACCAAAGAATATATATTCTATTCGTACGAATCTATCCTAAAAATGTTGTCGGCATTAAATAACCCATTGAGGTTGATATGCTGTAAAACAAAATAAACCAAACCAATCTAAACCAAAGAATACATATTCTATTTATACGAATCTATCCTAAAAATGTTGTCGGCATTAAATAACCCACTGAGGTTGATATGCCGTAAAACAAAATAAATCAAACCAATCTAAACCAAAGAATATATATTCTATTCATACGAATCTATCCTAAAAATGTTGTCGGCATTAAATAACCCACTGAGGTTTATATGCCGTAAAACAAAATAAATCAAACCAATCTAAACCAAAGAATATATATTCTATTCATACGAATCTATCCTAAAAATGTTGTCGGCATTAAATAACCCACTGAGGTTGATATGCCGTAAAACAAAATAAATCAAACGAATCTAAACCAAAGAATATATATTCTATTGGTACGAATCTATCCTAAAAATGTTGTCGGCATTAAATAACCCATTGAGGTTGATATGCTGTAAAACAAAATAAACCAAACCAATCTAAACCAAAGAATACATATTCTATTTATACGAATCTATCCTAAAAATGTTGTCGGCATTAAATAACCCACTTAGGTTGATATGCCGTAAAACAAAATAAATCAAACCAATCTAAACCAAAGAATATATATTCTATTCATACGAATCTATCCTAAAAATGTTGTCGGCATTAAATAACCCACTGAGGTTGATATGCCGTAAAACAAAATAAATCAAACTAATCTAAACCAAAGAATATATATTCTATTCGTACGAATCTATCCTAAAAATGTTGTCGGCATTAAATAACCCATTGAGGTTGATATGCTGTAAAACAAAATAAATCAAACCAATCTAAACCAAAGAATATATATTCTATTTATACGAATCTATCCTAAAAATGTTGTCGGCATTAAATAACCCATTGAGGTTGATATGCTGTAAAACAAAATAAACCAAACCAATCTAAACCAAAGAATATATATTCTATTCGTACGAATCTATCCTAAAAATGTTGTCGGCATTAAATAACCCATTGAGGTTGATATGCTGTAAAACAAAATAAACCAAACCAATCTAAACCAAAGAATACATATTCTATTTATACGAATCTATCCTAAAAATGTTGTCGGCATTAAATAACCCACTGAGGTTGATATGCCGTAAAACAAAATAAATCAAACCAATCTAAACCAAAGAATATATATTCTATTCATACGAATCTATCCTAAAAATGTTGTCGGCATTAAATAACCCATTGAGGTTGATATGGCGTTAAATACAACAAACTAAACCAAACTAGACGTCCGGCTGCCTCTAGCTAGGATCGAAGCCCGACTGAATCGGCGTCAGTTGAATTACTTGTAGATAAAATTCAATGCCCTGTATGATATATGGCCATCACGGTTTTTTTTGTCGTGGTAACTTGCATGCTCCAATGTAACAATTTATTTCTTGCTCTACTCTTCTATTGGGTCCTTTTTTAAACTTATGTTATGAACATTTGAATTTATATTCTTTTCGTTCATTTACA
Source organism: Acanthosepion lycidas (assembly GCA_963932145.1). NCBI lineage: Eukaryota > Metazoa > Mollusca > Cephalopoda > Sepiida > Sepiidae > Acanthosepion > Acanthosepion lycidas. The sequence continues at coordinate 18,016,982 of OZ010582.1, read as the reverse complement.
TTTGTATATATATATATATATATATATATATATATGCTAAATAGATAGTTTTACGGTATACTGGTATGTTATAATTATGGGTAAAAGTACTCAATATCAGAGATAGAGCGTATGCAAATATAAAAATGAACACTGGGGACAATAACGAGTGGCGACAGTCTGTTTCATACTTGAACGCAAACTTCAGGTCAGAAGATATGTATCAAAGATGACTTGGTGGTAGAAGCTTTGACTGACACCAAATCGGTTGGGTTTCGATCCGGGCTTCGATTCGGTTGTCTAATCGCACTGAGGAGCTGTGATACAGCGAAACAGTACTATCTGTGAATGACACACACACACACACACACACACACACACACACACACACATATATATATTTATATCATAAACACAGGCACATATTTATAGAACAAACAACAACAACAATTTATTAGGCAAATTACTGATGCAGTCGAAAAGAAAAACGATGAGTCTCTATTAGAGCAATTAGTGAATTGCATGTACCGATCATAAATCACACGTGTAAGCTTTTGGGGGCGTATTTGGTTTTAGTATACGAAGCTCGTACTTACGAATAAATCCACTTATTTATTGGCGGAGCATTATTTCTCGTGTCTGATTCCGCGTCCGGAAGTAGTGAGTGAAATTTTACGGCATCGGTGTGTTGTGCAAAGGTGTCGTTCGGTCGATGTTGATGCTTCTCCTCTGTCACTCTACTGCTGTCTAAATGCTAATCCTCGTCTGCTTATATAGGCAGAGATAGACTCAACTTGACCAAAATTTTAGATTGTCGATCTTCCGTTTGATTGACCAAAGATTGAAGGATTTATTATGATTTGCTGTTTTTGTTATTTTACTGAAACGACGTCTGTGATTTGTATGCGTTACGGTGTTTAAATATCTAAGTTAACTAAGTTAACATCCATCCGTGCGCGAGGAAATATGTTTTAGGCTTTTGGAGGTGCGACACACACACACACACACACACACACACACACACACACACACACACACACACACACACACACACATATATATATTATAAATTAATTGATTTAAAATATGGTTTTTCCGCTACACAGTTCTAACCATGTTTCAAAAATGGAAGCTAAAAGCTTCGCATTTAATTTTGTAATTAAATTAAAGACAGTTCCATTTCATCCTCAAGCGAATTTTGGAGTAACTTATTGTTGAAATTACTGGGTTTTAAGGCACAGCAAAAAATCATAATTCACGTTTCTAAGGATACAGAGAAATCCATTCATCCAGACAAGGGGTGTTTGCGTGTTCATTATCGCTGTATTTTGTTGTATTAGTTATTAGTTACGTTTTGGTAGGGGTAGGGATGTATTTTTCAATGAATTCTGACATCCGTTAAATGCATGTTGTCTGGATTTAAAAATTTTTTTTATTGTTAATGCAATCGCCAAGATTGCGTTTAGTATGAAACAATCTGTTTGCGTTTAGTATGAAACAGACTGTTGCCTCTCAGTGTTGACTTCAATGTTCACTTTTATATTTACATACGCTCTATTTCTGACATTATAAATATAGCATCCCTTAAAACTATTTCTTCATATATATATATATATATATATATATATATATATATATATATATATGTGTGTATTTCATTAAATAATATAGACAAGTTTTGTCTATTTATTTTAAGTAAGTTCCTTTCATATTGTCTGATAAGCTTAATAACATTATTATTGAAAAACGAAAGGAAATCTCCATATTGATACATGTTTAAATCCAATCTAATGAATTCTGTTTATACCAACGGCTTCCCATACTTAATCTTCTAGTTTTCACTCTCGTGTGGTCATGTGTGACGTCACGAGTTGCGACGCGATTTTCGCTTCCGTCTCTCGTATACACGAGTTAGTCGTTGCTTTGAAATTTTTCCTGCAACAAAAACAGACTATCATTATTGTTTCGTCCGTGTATTGTTTGATATATTGAAAAGTAATTGTCATCTTTGATAATGGCTTATGTAAGCCGAAAGCTTAGATAGGATTAAAAAACATGTATCAATATTGTGATTTTCTTTCGTCTTTCGATGTTTTAATGCTTATCAGACAATATGAAAGGAACTTAAAATAAATAGACACAACTTGTCTATATTATTTAATGAAGCATGCATCAAAAAAGAATTGCTGCCTAAATATACACAATTTATATATATATATATTAATAAAATTAATAAGATTAAGATTAATTATTCGATTAATTAGGTGATTTCCACATATCTTTGAAGCGTTTATACACACACACACATATATGTATGTATATGTATATATACGCTCGAAAGTTATGTGGAAATCACCTAATTAATCTAATAATTAATCTTAATTAGTGTGCCTTTATTAATGTGCATTTATACCCGAGTTGCTAGCGACAAAAGATATATGCTATTTCGCGTTATATATATATATATATATATATATATATATATATATATATATATATATATATATATATATATATAGTTTTACATTTATAATTCCCCCCCTACAATACCGGGGAACCACTCGAGGTAGGAGGTTACGTTAGGGGCATTTTATATGGGTAGTAGGGGACCATAACGGTTAACTCTAGACTTGAACAGGTTAAGATTGTACTGATCGGTGAAACACCCCCTTGGGAGTGTGTTCCACAGGGAAGTGGTTGGCTGGAAGAAGCTGTTCGAGTGGAACTTACTTCTCGCTGGTGAAATGCGGAGCGAATGTGGATGGTTTACTACTATGTAAGTGGTATGACTGGTCCTAGCCGTGAAGATTAGACCTGATAGAAGCAAGGAATGTACTTCGTCCAAGCACTTTCCATGGAAGTAGCGATTGAGCATTAAGAGGCTCACCGCCTCTGTGTGTGTGTGTGTGAGAGAGAGAGAAAGAGAGAGAGAGAGAGAGAGAGAGAGAGAGAGAATAATTCGTACGGAATGGAATGATTTTTTTTTTTTTAATATTTTGTTCCTTTCAGACTTGATCGATCTTAGATCTCCAACGATTCTTTTTTCTTCATTATGCGTGATAATGTGAAAGTTATAAGTTTCCTGTTGTTTTTTTCTTTTTGTCCCTCAGGCTGCTATCCAAAGCTAGATAGCGCAGTCTACCTTGCTATTTTACCCATAGCTGATATAGATTCACGCCTTACCAAGTACATTAGTGGGAAAGTGAACGCAATAGATTAGGCCGAGACTCAACTACTCGGCTAGTTTTATAAATGCAGGTTGTAAATTTTTGCACTTTCCTTATGTCTATTGTTTTAAATTCAGATTTTATCCTGGGTAACGTCGATTGCCCTTCCTCGTTATTTAGAAACTACACGCATACAGTTAGCTCTCCTAGTTGCATAAAAGAACGCCTTGAACGAACAAAGACGAACATTCGTGGTATGTGCAGATATAGTTATGCCAGTTATTTGGGTTCGTTGTGATCAACCTATTCATTCCTTCCTCTTCGCTCAGCGGAAAAAAAAAATGTAACGAGCAGCAATTCTTCTTTTTTTTTTTCGAAATTTCATCCGTTTCTACGTCTTTTAGACAACCTCTGTAAGAAGTGCCATTCTCCTTGGTTGAAAATTTCGGTAACAGCTGTGTTCTGTTTCGGGCATCCTGCACGTTTTCCCTGCATATAGAAGGTATACGTTAAGAGAATACGAGACAATTATCTACCTTCCATCACACTAGCAACAGCTTGACAATTGGTGCTACTAGATTTTTCTCTTTGTCGAATAGATCCCATATATATATATATATATATATATATATATATATATATATATATATATATATATATATATATATTCACTCCTGTAGTTCACTGCTACTAACTTTTTTCTTCTAGAATTTTTTTTCTCCTGATGATGGCCATACTGGCCGAAACTCGTCGAAGAACTTAATCGAGATAATAAAGCAAAAAATATTAATATGCAAACCAGTGTGTCTGAAAATTTAAATTTTAAAATATTTTTTATTGTGCAAAACATATATATATATATATATATATATATATATATATATATATATATATATATATATATATCAAAGAAAAAAATAAGAATGTTTCATAATGTCTTTTAAGTAAAATATGATGATTTCTTAAAGCAAATACATTTCTTAAAAATCATTTCACCTTCCAAAAAGGCAATAAAGCCACTAAGATGCAAGAGGTTACTGAGTGTTAGAGACTATGAAAAAATATACTATTAAAGAGAAAGGATAATAAAAGAACAAGAATTAAGAAGGGAGAAGATAACGATTGACATTGCATTCACATTTTAGAAGATTAAAGTTTACTGGGAAGCAAGAAGCCGGATGAGAGTTTCACAAGCCAGAATACGACAGAAGAAACTGTTAGCATAGAATTTACAGTTATATCTATCCTTTACGACTGTAAAATGGTGAGACCTTCTCGCCAATCTAGTACTGGGCTTAAATTTATGACGTCTAAGTACCAATCAATCTTCTAAGTCTCCTGAAGAGTGCATGTGATTCCTCGAAACTCACAATAGACATAAATGAAGAAAACATTTATATATATATATATATATATATATATATATATATATATATATATATATATATATATATATAATTATGCGCACGCGTGTGTGTGTATGTGTGTGTGTGCGCGTATGTGTGCATGTGTGTGAATTAATTTTATTAATTTTCTTATTCTCACCTTCGTAGCAGTATTTTTTTCATTTCTAAACCTAAGCGCCATTGTGTCGGGCCTGCATTTTTCTGTCTTAAAATTAAATTTTGATCAGTCTCACATAAAAAAAAGAAGCAAAATAAACATGAATTTCTGCATCCAGGCTTTCGTATCTCATTTGACGTCTGTGTGCCATCATTGAACTTTGACCTCCTGTTGAATGTAAAATCTGTTTTTACGCTCGGCATTTAGCTTCTAGAAAAAAAATAGCAAATCTCCCATAATACCCGTGAAAAGAGATTATAATGACTTTTTTTTTAAACTGTCGGCTTTGAAGAATTTAAATCATGTCGAAATTCAATGCGCCAAAGTGAACGGGACTGGTGACATTTGGGCGGCGACTGCAGTAGACAGTAGGCAGAGTGGAACGGAATAAGCAGATATGAACTAAAGAAGTTAGTTTGGTATAACCCAAAGTCTGCATTTTGGGCCCCATTCTGGTTAAAGTGAACGCGCGATTGACGACTTTTGAGAAAAAAAAACAAAAAAAAAAAACGCCTTCATAACTAATTTGCATAGAAGTATGCAAATGGCGATTAGTCACGGTGGAAAAAGCAGTCTGCTAAAAACTGTCGTTTCAATTGAATGAGCAGGCTTCTAAAAACCGAGAAATTAATAGTCTATCTATCTATCTATCTATCTATCTATCTATCTATCTATCTATCTATCTATCTATCTATCTCAGTCTTTTTAATTCTATCTATCTATCTATCTATCTATCTATCTATCTATCTATCTATCTATCTATCTATCTATCGTAGGACAACTCAAAATCTGAGGAGGATCGTTTGGGGTCCTTGTTCTACGCTGTGTACCAGTTCTGTGTATATGGCGTTTACCAAAAAGTAATCTACACACTTCACAACTCTAATCAAATCATATGGACGAGTAGTCTGGATGTTTGGTTCTAGAGGATTGAGCAACTGGACACTGATACGCGGAAAACAACGACAGAGTCCTGTACAGACACCACCCACCACACGCACAGCAAGAGGTTAAAATCTGAAGGTTTCTCTCTCTCTCTCTCTCTGCATATATATGCATTCATATATGAAAACATGGCACAGTAGATAAAGGCGTTAGTTAGATCAAGTGACAGGACCCAAAGAATGTGAGTTCAATACCTGGTTAAGGCGGTGGAGAACTTGGAGAGGGGAATTAACAGGAGATAACTGATAACTGACATCCATTAAAAACATGGCACGTAGAACTAGAACAGTCTACCCCAGTGAGCGAAATAAAGGGTTCAGTTCGACATTCCAACCAACCGAAGAAGACCGGAGCCTACAACGGCTGAAACGTTGTGATAAATATGGCAACAAAGATGAGGACAATAGTCTGATCAATGTATTAGGTTGGTGCAAAAATAATGACGTAATAATGTCGTTTTTCGACGTATTTTTAACGTTAAAAAACGACATTATTCCGTCATTATTTTTGCACCAACCTAATAAATAGTGTAACTATTGATTCGCTGTAGTCGATGCACTTCAAGTCAATTGAAAAAAGTGAGGCCAAGAAGGCGCAGTGTGTTGCTTTCTTGGAGTCTAGCATCGGCCATGTTTATGGGAAGCAACAAAGTTTCACTATCATACATAAATGAGAACATTTTTTTTTAATTATATTTCTATTTTCTTTTTTATTTGCCTTCCTATTTTTCTTTCGTATTTTTTCTCTATTTATTTGTTCTTCTATTTAATTTGATTCTTTCACTCTTATGTCTTCTTTCATTAAGTCTCGAAGTCCGGTGTTGTCTTTTTCAAATGATCATAGTTTCCTTTCTTTCTTTTTTTTCTTTCTTTCTTTCTTTTTTTCTTTCTTTCTTTCTTTCTTTCTTTCTTTCTTTCTTTCTTTGTTTCTTTCTTTGTCTTGAAGTCCAGTGCTGTCTTTTTCAAATGATCATAATTTTCTTGTTTTCTTTCTTTCGTTCTTTCTTTCTTTCTTTCTTTCTTTCTTTCTTTCTTTCTTTCTTTCTTTCTCCTGAAGTCCAGTACTGTCGTTTTCAAATGATCATAGTTTTCTTTCTTTCTTTCTTTCTTTCTTTCTTTCTTTCTTTCTTTCTTTCTTTCTTTCTTTCTTTCTTTCTTTCTTTACGGCATTCATGTGCTATTTGTGTGGATTTATGTCCGCAATTTCCCATTGCAACCGCTCATTTTTCCTGTCTACCCGATATTGTCTGATCTGCGTCTTCACTGTTCACGATTCAATTTCATGAATTTACAATCGCCATTTCAGCTGGCCTACTTTTGAGGCTCAACTATTTTTTTCCTGCATCGAGAAAATCCACTCAGAATCAAACATCAAAGTTTCCTTTGAATAAATGTTAGACTATTTATAAATAGATTACCATCGCACACACACACACACAGCTGTGTATATTGGTAGCAATCTCTCTTTTATAACGGTTTCATGAAATACGACTGGCTAGGCTCTGCGATTAAGCTATTTATTATATTTCTTGCATTCATGCTACAGATTTCTTTTTCGGATCTAGAGCGATTAAAAAAACTATCTAAATGATCTTCAGATACGAGGGCTTTCGGCTAATCTGTTAGCCACTATCAGGAATGTCTTTTTTTGTTTGAATATTTAGATTTCTTTTATAACAATAGACATGTTTTAATTCTCGAACACAGCACAGAAAACAACTCTCAATGATATCACTTATGAACACGGCCACAATGTGCTGACCGTGTTCGGGAATGAAAAATCTACACCCAGATATCTATACCCCAGTTAAAATTCACATTCTCCTTCAAAGTGTTGCAATTTTATTTTCTGTTGGTGTATGTGTTTAAATGCGCATACGTTCTCTTGCATTCTTGAAATATATCAATAATTCTATGAGAAACATAATTGATAATCAGTACGCAACACTGCCATCTTTGTAACGCCGACCACTCTGTGGTAGCTATTAATATTTCGTTCCAATCATCTATTAAACAAGAACGCCCTATTCATCAGACCTCTTTCCGTTACCAGCATGCTGATTGGGACCCACTTCGTGATACCCCTTAGACTGACATATTTAACTTCCCAAATGGGAAGTGAACTGTTGAGGTTTCTTCTTGGGTCGAAACTGGCATGGACGTTTTCATCTCTTCTCGGAAACCAGCTGAAACGTCAATCTTCTTGTTATAGTGGAACACACCTATTCTATAGTTAATAGACTCTCCCACCTATAATAAGTAGGAGTAGTAAGAGTAACGAGGGAGTCGCTCAGTGGGTCAGTCAGTCGATGCCGGACGACTGTTAGTCGGATACTAAAGTATCAGCGACCACAACTAGATTTATCTGCATCATTACCTATTATATCAAGTTCCTAACGTTTTGTACGTCGAACCTATTTTAGGACCAACTTAGTACAAATACAAGCCTCCACTGTGAAATCACTCCACAGCATTATTTGGCCACGAGGATTCGAACTTATATGGAGGAAGAAAAAAATCGCTCGCCATAACAAATATCTGGCAACGAGGGATTCGAATTCATACGGCGGAAGAAAAGAAAAAAGTTCGCTCGCCACAACATTATTTGGTGACGAAATTCGTAGTCATACGGAGGAAAAAGAAAAAACTTGCTTGTCACAATAATTTCGGCGACAAAATCTCGAATTCACACTTAAAAAAAGTTTTTCGCAAGCCAAGACGTCAACTTAGTGACGAAAAAATCTGTCGTATTCTCAACTGAGAAAAGAATTTTTTTTCTCGATAATACAGTTTGCTCAAATAGGTCACGAATTGCAAATTCGTAGGACCCCCCCCCCCACCTCTACAGTATTTAGGCATTGTGTAAATTTTTGCAAAGATGGAGGAATTCAAAAATATATTCCGGGAATTCTTTAAGTTCCAGTCGGAACAACAGATGACAATATTAGAGCAACAGAAAACATTCCAGACGCAACTACAGGAGGAAACTTTTAATAGACAAATGCAATTTCAACAAGAAATGGAACAGATGCATAGGGAGTTTCAAAACAAAATTCTGGAAATAACTGAGAAGAGGAAAGAGAAAAATATACAAAATGATTCTTTCCCAGAGAATACAATATGGAATTCAATTGAAATATTCACGTACAGTCCAGATGAAGAGATAACTTTTGAGGAGTATTACAAAAAATATACGGATGTGTATAATCAGGACTGCCATTCGTTGTCTGAAGGAAAGAAGGTTAGGCTTCTTTTAAGCAAGTTAGAAACTGCTGAGCATAACAAATTGGTAAACTACGTTTTACCGAAAAAAACTAGCGAGTTGACATTTATCGAGGCGGTAAATATATTAGGTGAATTATTTAGTAAAAAGACATCTTTGTTTCACAAGAGGTGGAAATGTTTGAATCTGATGAAAGATGACGAACAAGTTTATATAACGTACGCAGCCAATGTGAACAAGCATTGTGAAGAATTCAAGCTGGCAGAGTTAACCGCAGACAATTTTAAGTGCTTGGTGTTTGTTCAGGGGCTGGTATCGGAGAGAGACGCAGAGTTGAGAAAATTAGTACTGGCTAAATTGGAAAGCGAGCCGAGTGTTACGGTACAGAGGTTGGCAGAAGACTGTACAAGATATGTTAGCGTAAAGAAAGATTCGAAAAAGATAGAACAGTCTGGCGTTTCGCATGTAAGGAAAATACGCTACAAAGAAGAAAGTCAGTCTACCAAAAAGAATTCTAAAATTGCGGATTATCAAACAAAAAGTGAAATACCAGAGAAAAATAAACAAAAACTCCCGAAGCCATGTTTTGCTTGCGGTGAACTTCACTGGTACAGATATTGCAATTTTAGGAATAAAAAATGTTTCAACTGTAAAAGAGTGGGTCATAAAAGCTCGCACTGCAGGTCAAAAAATAAAGAATAAAATAAGAAAATTAAAGTCCGACGAGGTGAACGATGGAATAACCAGAAAATTTGTTATCGTCGAAATAAGTAATAAAAAATAAAAATGCAACTCGACACTGGTTCTGACCTATCTATCATAAATTTGCATACGTGGAAGAAGTTGGGGAAACCAACTTTAATGAAGGCAAAGAGAATCGCGAGGTCAGTGACTGGAGAAAAAATACAATTTATTGGAGAATTTGTTACAAACGTCACGTTAAATAAAAAAACGCGAAAAGCTAAACTATTTGTCATAGAAAATACCACAAACTTACTTGGTACGAATTGGATAACAGAATTCCAATTATGGGATCTACCGATAATTTTTTTCTTTTACAAGGTAGAAAGTTTAAACTACGAAGTCCAAAAATTAGTAAAGAAACTTAAGGAAACATTTCCTACTGTTTTTTTTCTCCAGGTTTGGGAACGTGTACCAAGATGGAGGCAAAATTCCAGCTAAAAGAAAACGCTCAGGCGGTATTCAAAAAAAAAAAAAAAGGAATGTGCCGTTTGCCTCAATTGAACAGATAGATAAAGAATTGGACAGAGTAGAGAAAACCGGTGTACTTAAAAAAGTTGAATATGGTGAATGGGTAACATCGACGATATACGTAAAAAAAAAGCTCCAGAAAGTAAAGATGAAGCCGACACCGAGAAAAACTGGGGAGCGAGTTACCCGCAGCCAAGGACATGCAGTATTATTAAATGATTTAAGTCAACTGAAGTCACCACAGAAAACGTTAAGAAGCACAAGATCAACAAAAGGGAAGCTAGAGGCTCAACAAATAGAACCACAAGAAGAACCTACAGAAACCGTGACTCCATCCTTAAGAAGCTCAAAGCGGAAGGTTGTTTCTGGTAACACTATGGAGGTATCAAAAAATAGAAAAGCGGATTGGCAATATGATGTACTTCGTGAAAGGCGAAAAATTCACGTGCAGTAACCAGATCAGATGACGTTTTTCAGACGTGGTTGACAGCGGTCCCGCGGAAGAAACGCCGATGGAGGTGATTTTCAATACGTTTGATCTAACAACGCCTGCAACAATTTTACCTGAGGTACGCCGATTCAGGAGAAAAAGAAAGGCAACTGATCATTTAAAAGTGGATCCAAAACATAGGAGATACGCTACGATGTTGCTAAAAAAATTAAGTTTTTTTTTGTTTTTTCTTCATATTTCCTGTAAAAAAATCTCCTACGGAGTAAAGTTTTAGGGGGTCGGGGTTATAGTGGAACACACCTATTCTATAGTTAATAGACTCTCCCACCTATAATAAGTAGGAGTAGTAAGAGTAACGTGGGGGTCAGTCGGTCGGTCAGTCAGTCGATGTCGGATGACAGTCGAATACTAAAGTATCAACGGCCACAAGTAGATTACTCTGCGTTATACCTATTTTATCAAGTTCCTAACGTTTTGTACGTCGAACCTATTTTAGGACCGACTTAGTACAAATACAAGCCTCCACTGTGAAACCACTCCACAACCCTTCTCCATGGTTCACACTAGCCTGCCCGGCTGCTACAGCATACAGGAACCAATCCCTTACTCAAATCGTGGACTTCCCTACTCGTTTCTCTAGCAAAACTGAGCAACATGCTTCTCTATTTGATTTAATTCTTATCTCCTCCCTTGACTCTTGATAATGAGAACCACTCTGTGGTAGCTATTAATATTTCGTTCCAATCATCTATTAAACAAGAACTCCCTATTCATCAGACCTCTTTCCGTTACCAGCATGCTGATTGGGACCCACTCAATGAGTTTCTTCGTTATTCCCCTTGGACTGGCATTTTTAACTTCCCAATTGAAAATTACGCCTCCGAGGTTTTCTCTTGGGTTAAAGGACGCTTTAATCCTTTCTTGGTAAAACCTCAATCCTCTCCATGGTTCACACCAGCATTCTTGGACGCCATAGCTATCAGGGACCACTATTTTCGACTATACCAGGGTGACAGTTCTCGTCACAACAGATACCTATTCGTTGCTCAAAAATGACCTCATGTCTGCCGTATATCGGAGCAAAAGATGGTTTGTTAAATTTTAACGTCTCCAAAACTAAACTTCTCTCCATTAATCATCTTAGAGAACCCTTCTTTACCTTTTATCAGTATGGCCGATGCTAACCTCCAGGAATGAAGTGGAAAGACTATACTGAATCCATTGCTAGGCCAGCTGCTAAGAACATCTGTTCAGTGTAACGCGAGTCAATTTTTCTCACCAGATTCGATCTTATATAAGTCTACCATTCGTCCATGCTTAGAATATTGCTACCATTTATAGTCCGGTGTCTCTGCTATTTACCTGGAGCTCCTTGATAAAATTCAAAGAAAAATCAGCAATATTATTGGTCATGATCTGGTATCTCGGCTTCAGTCATTTTACCACAGCCGTAAGTTTGTCTCTCTGTGCCATTTCTTATAAATACTTACATGGTAATTGTTTAGATGAGCTCTCCACTAAGGTACCTAGACTTTATGAATTTAAGCGCAGTACTCGACTGGCTTCGAGATCTCATCAATTTACAGCTGAGTTGGCTAGATGTAACCGTATATTCTATGCTAACAGTTTCTTTTCTCGCATTTCTCGCTTGTGGAACTTCTTTCCGGTTCCATTCTTTCCAGCCAACTTTAATCTGCAAAAATTTAAATGCAATGTCAATCGCTATCTACTGTCTATTACTTATTATTCATGTTTCTGTTTTTAATTCTTCCACACCCTGTAACCTCTTGTGTCTTAGCGGCTTTACTGCCTTTCATGGGGTGATACTGATTAAAAAGAAAAAAAAGGTACCCCAATGGCATAACCTGTGGTTTCAGTATTTTTTGGTTGATTTTATCTGTGTAGCTTAGAAAGTGACTGACACAGTCAAATGGTTGGTATCTATATTTGATTTTGTTGTATTTCTTTTCCTTTCATTATCAGTGACTTCCATGTTGAATCAGCTGCAACACGCTGACGTCCAAATTCCATGCAAAACGAAACATTTATTTTATCGTTTTCGGTAAAAAAAATCTTTGTAAATTACAAACGTTTATATGACTGCAGTAAATGATTTGATTGAGTAATTGATTAATTTGTTTTCTACGGCTTGCAGGTTATTTAATGCCAGAAAATATTTTAGATTGTAAGAATCCTATTTTGGGGGATAATAATGATTTAATGACAAAAGTTCTACTAATTAACCCATAGCTTGGGGAAAAGAGGTGGATTCATACTTTCCCAAGGGTATTTGCGCATAAGGGAAAGTAACGAAATTGGCCCTTTGATTAATAATTATGGACTATTATCGATGACACCACCTGCACGTCCAAGCTTACAGCACCTGGTAATAGCCAAGCGGTCACCCATCTAGCTACTGACCAGGCTAGACGTTGCCATAAGCCGCCTTCTTCGTGAGCGAATATTGCATTAACAATTTTTTGGAGATAGCAATAACAACAATACTATTTAACCCATAAATGGGGGAAGAGAGGAATTCATACCTTTCCCAAGGGTATTTGCGTGTAAGTAAATGTGACGGACTCGTTGGGAATTCGAACACAGCTCTCCGATTTCTCATTCTAAGTCGCTATCCATTACACCACCCGCACATTTTTCCTACATATTTAGAAAATGGCAAGTTACATGTTTATGATTATTCAAGTAACGTTTTAAATTAATTCCGGTAAGTTTCTGTTTTTATTTCTAAAATCTTTAGGAATTGCAATTTATTTGTAAAATCTTTAGGAATTGCAATTTATTTGTAAAATCTTTAGGAATTGCAAATTATTTGTAAAATCTTTAGGAATTGCACTTTATTTACGTGTGGGAAAATATCTCGTAGTACGAATGGATTCATTTTATTTTCTTTCAGATTTTGCGACAAGACTTTTAAATTGGTTTCATTCTGCAATAATAACTAGGAATATAGTTTTAGTAATTAGTTCTTTAAATAATACGAAATTACTCATCATAGCTTCGTTATTTTGCTCTTATGACTACATAGGACAATCAACAAGAAACCATTTTTATAATGGCCTTTTTAATTCAATTTTTTAATAATGGCCTTTTTAGTTCGATTTTTGATAATAGCCTTTTTAATTCGAATTTTTGATAATAGCCTTTTATTTCGATTTTTTGATAATGGCCTTTTTAATACGATTTTTTAATAATGGCCTTTTAATTTCATTTTTTTATACTGGCCATTTTAGTTCAATTTTTTGATAATGGCCATTTTAATTCGATTTTTTAATAATGGCCTTTTGATTCGATTTTTTTATAATGGCCTTTTTTTCGATTTTTTAATAATGGCCTTTTAATTCGATTTTTTTGTAATGGCATTTTAGTTCAATTTTTGATAATGAACTTTCTAATTCGATTTTTTAATAATGGCCCTCTTAATTCTAATTTTTGGAAATGGCCTTAAATTCGATTTTTTAATAATGGCCTTTTAATTCGATTTTTTTTATAATGGTCTTTATTTCGATTTTTTAATAATTGTCTTTAAATTAATTTTTTTAATAATGGCCTTTTAATGCTATTTTTTAATAATGGACTTTTAACTCGACTTTTTTTTTATAATGGCCTTTTTTTCAATTTTTTAATAATGGCCTTTTAATTTGATTTTTAATAATAATTTTCTTTATTATTTAACCTATAAGAACCAGAACTAACACTCAAGACAATTTATAACAAGAAAATTAAGAACTAAATGAGATATCTATAATATTTTGGAAAGGGATGTTTGAAAATCCAAAGTTGTGAGAATGCCCCTCGGTACTAACTATGGTTTAAAGTTTGTCGACAAAGGAGGTCACTTGTAAAATGTTTCGTTTCATCGTTAAACGTGTAACCTAGTCGAACATACATATAGAAATACTGTTGATTCTGCTATGAAAGTGTTTTTTGGATGTTGTTAAAGAGTCAAAAGTAAACATGAAACACTAAATGAACAGTTTCCACAAGCTTTTCACTTGGAAGATAAAAGACGAATTAAAGCATTTCAATTTTAAAAGGCCTTGCTAAATAATAATGATAATAATAATAAAAAAAACATTATAAAAAAGAATCCAGTGTGAAAAAAATAGTAGAAAAGTCTATTAAAATGTTCCTGGTTTTGTTACAAAAACCTCTTCTAGATCATATAATTAAAAAAAAAAACAACCCCAAAAACAAGGGTGTCACACATTCTATCAAACAAGTACTCTCCTTTCAAAAGACATAAGATTGAAACCGCGCTTTCCGGTAAGTATTCAACCATTTTTAATATCTCAGCCATTTTTAATATCTCAGCCATTTTTAATATCTTGTGAACCGGTTGGGCAGCTCTGATGTAACTTGGTATACAATCAGAAGAATACTTACTCCACATGTAGGAACATACACTCTCCAGTAGGGTTACTCTAGTGATATTTAAATGACTGCCAGCGCCAGGGTCTCCACCTGCCACACCGAAATTTTGTTACGCACCCCACCTCTACTACATATCAAATTTTCCCAACCTGGGGGCCACAAATTTTGGTGTGGTGGGGAGGTCAGCGCTTTTTTAAAAATTGCCAAAAATCATGGAATTATCCAATTTAAAAAAAAAAAATTAGTAGATATTCATTAATTAATTACTTTTATAATGAATAGTCTTTTTTTTTTAATTCAAAAGCATATGAGAAAATGTTATTCTTTTTGTAATAACTACTAATATTTTCATGACTAAATTTTACTGGAAAAAATATTTAAGCCGCAAATTTTTATATTTCCATAAAGATTAATCAATGACGAATCTCCGCTGAAAAAAAGTTTTATAAAGATTCCAACACAACAAAAATGGGATTGTCTTAAAAATTTATTTTAAAAACAGTATTTTAGTTTCCGGGAAAATTTTTCAAGTGTTGAAATCTAAACATTTTTATTTTTTAAGCGATCATTTTCTCGGTTTTATCTTTCTACAAATGTAAAAAAATAGGGACTAGAAATTTTATTTGAATTACTAGTTGTGCATTTCTGGTTAGTATTACTGTTAGTAAAAAAAAATCAGAGATCCTCCTTTGTGAATGATCTCAGAATAAAAAATGATTTTACCGAGTCATATTACCCTATTAATTGATTTAAAAGAACTGTACAGAAAGAAAATTACAATATAAAAACATAAGCGCTACTAAAATTAGCCCTTCTGCACCCCCTCTCCCGGCCCCTTCGATTATTACAGGTGATCATTGATAATATAACTTACATAGAAAAAAATTAAAAAAGTGACCCCCCCCTCCAAAAAAAAAAAAACAACAAACAAACAAAACGCTGCTGAAACTAGCCCTCTTGGGGTTCCAACCACATCGGGCTTCCTGCGTTGTACGCACCGCACCGGCCATGCAGATACACGATGTATATTATTAGTTGATGACTGACAATGTAACATCAGTTTAAAAATAATTTTAAAAAATGTCGGATGGCCATAAAACAGTGCTGAAAACACCGCCAGAGACCACAACGGCGCCTCAGAAAACGCACCCCCGTTCGGGGGTTTTGTGGGTAAGACATGACGGCCCTAACTAACTAAAACATAGAGACTATATAAGTGCCCAAGCAGCAAGAGAAGGGTCAGAATACGATACGCGAGATTAACGACTACCGCTGGACTGAGAAAATACGAAAGGAAACATATTTCATAACAATTACTCAATCGAAGATGGGACGCAATTGATTGAACTTGTTTGCTGTATGGTCGTTATATATAATGAGAGAGTTAGTGGTACTCCTACTTTGCTTGGGGTGAAATGCTTAAAGAAAAGAAGTCCGGTGAGAAAATAGATCCTTGTCTTATTCCTCTTTCTATTTATATGTATTTGCTAAATTCCTTTTGTATCAGTATGCGGGAGGTTTGCGCCCACTATCAGTTCTGGATTATTCTAATATCCTTCCCAAATAAAAGAAGCTTACCTAGCAGTTCAAATAGCTCTTAGTGTTGCATTTTATCAAAGTCTGAGTAGTTATTAAAAACCAACGCATTATCAAGATCTTTCATCCCTCCAGTCTTGACTAGATTTGTCTCTGTGCGATTTCTGACTTTTCTCAAAACTGAAATCGTGGCCGAAAACGAAACGAAACAGCTGATGAAAATTTTGTAATAGAACTTTACAGACCGAAATATGTATAGACGCGGGGTCCTCTTACGTTCATACAACAACCTAATTCAGTAACACTCTATCTTAGATGGCTCGTTGGCCAATCGCTAACACAAACCCTCTCTTACTAACAAGGCATCTACTAGAGGAGGACTGACATTGAAAATAAATTTCGAACAATGCTCCGAGATAGACACTTAGAGGCTGATGATAGCCGTGTACAGAATGGCTTCAAGAACTTTGAATGAAACTAAATCATCATTGCACTAGGGAGCATTTCTCGTTAATTTTAAATGGAAAGATAGTTTCCGGGCAGATTTTGTAGATATTTAAGTTGGGCTCCAGTGAGGATAAAATCATTACAACCGCAATAGTTAAGCAAACTAGGTAGTCATATGGATCATATGATAAGAATCAAAATTTCGATACTAACAATGGTTTGAGAGATGTCTTTGGTAACATTCTCTACAGTAGGCGCCCTCTAATTAGTTACAGAGAATAGCTTCCATTGATAAGGAGAAAGTTCTACCCAGAAAGCTTCTCCCCCAGAACAACTACTGCGTGTAACAGACTCCAGATATGATGTTTCTCCGACCACTACAATATTAAATTTTTGAAATCTAGGGTCATCGTTTATCCATCTTACGTATCCTCATAATCTGCACGTAATTCCTCTTACCTTCATTAGACAAGCTAATTCAGTAACACTCTATCTTAGATGGCTCTTGGACCTTGTATTGAGTGAAAATTTAGGATTAATATTGCGTTATCCAGTAAGAATCATACGCACTGTACAAGCAATGATTTAGCAGACTAACTTGCTATAACTCGGCGGTGTTACCCAGTAAAGACTGAATTCTCCAATGTTAGATAGATATGTACAATTATCTTGAGAGCTATGGCTCCTGTAGCAGACACTCAAGAGAGAAATCTCAGAATAAACCTGACGAAATAGCTAAGAATATTCGTCTGTTTACAGACTGTGTTTCTCTTATGTGTCAGAAAAGCATTTTCTCTTTGAGACGTCTCGTCGAAAACTCATCCGCTGTCTAAACTAGAGCGTCACTGACTGGCCGTAAAGAGTCACATGACCGGCCAAGTGCGGTACATATTAATTAGGTAAGGAGAAAGAGCGCTAACGCAACCCCCATCACCCTACAGAGATTAGTCGCGGATTACACACACACACACACATACACATATATATATATAATTAGGAGGATTTGAAATAATCATAATTAAGTAATTCATCGAGTCTAGAAGAAACCTCAACAATGCAGAAAAGCAGTGCGCATTCACTACCGAGAATTGAAATCCGAACAGTTACGATAAGAGGCAAACGCCGTACCAACTGTACCAACGGTGACGCAGAGGTAACGAATTAAACTCGATGTAGCGCCGCTAGATCACATATTCCGTGGTGGAACTCATCCGAGTTTCTCTTTTACCCATAGGACAGTGTCTCCACGAGCTACGACTACTATCCCCAAGCCGCTCAGAGCATTAGAAGCCAGTTCAAGCAAGGATATACAGTTGTACAGTTGGTATGGTGTTTGCCTTCTATCGTAACTGTTCGGGTTTCAATTCTCGGTAGTGGATGCGCACTGCTGATGAGTCCCAAATATAGGACGAAACGGCCGTCCATTGCTTTCTGCATTCTGTCTTGTGTGGATGAGAAAAGTGGGTAGGTCCTGATTTGAGGGGTTATATATTAATACTATCTATATTGTTAAATTTGTGATTAAGCTTGTCTGGATAGTGCATTTTAAAACGTTACATCCACTTATTTTCATGGAACTCTGAAATCTTTTTAATGTTATCTGCTCTGAACTTTTCTATTCTCTCAATTATAGTGAATTTAGCATGGGTTTTAAAATCGTGTTTTTGTAGGCGGAAATGTTGTTCTACAGGTAATAATTTTTCATGGGGAGTCGACTTAATTCGATTATGATAATTATTAATTCTGTAGTGAATGGGCCATTCAGATTTTCCTACATATTGTTTCTGGCATAGTGTGCATTCTAGGAGGTAAATTATGTTATGACTTCTATAGTTAGAGTCGTGGTAGATTTTGAAAGTAGATTTAGTGACTGAGCTAGTGAATGCATTCGTGTGTCTAATGTAGTTGCAGCATAAGCTCCATTGTTGCTACATGGTTGGGAAAATTCTGTTGTTTTTGTTTTTGGTTTATTATGGATTACCTTGTCCCCTGAAATGTGGTTACGACCTATGATTTCTTTTAGGTTCTTCGGTCTAAGATATGCTAGAAGGCCGGGTTCCTCAAACAATTTTTAGGTCTGGTTTGAGATATAGTATTTCCCAGCGACTTTTGATTATTTGGGATAGTGGAGGTAGAGTGGGGTTGATATTGGTTACTAGAGGGATGCGGCTGCGTTCATTTTTAATAATTATATATATATATATATATATATATATATATATAATGCGCCATCTGTGTTCCCCAAGAAAAATAACTCTGCTTCAGAATTATATTCATATATTGACGTATTTTCTTGAAATGCAGAGTTTTAATTCCTCGAGTCGATCGAGAGCTTCTTTACTGTCGTTCTTGGTTATGACTCTCCCAGGACGAGACACTAATGTATAATCAGAACTAGAGAGAATCGAGGATACTCAGCACTGAAAAAATAGGAACATGGACGGGGTATTTACAATATACTAGCAGCATGACCCGGCGTTGCCCGTGCTTGATTCAAAAATCGTACGACTCATACAGCAATCGCTATCACTTGACTTAAAATATTTTTGCACTTCCTTGCCTTTAAAAGAGTGCCCTTTGCCGTGCTGATGTTGCTACATGCCTTACTTCTTGCTTATCTCACACTGCAAAACTTTTCTAAGCTCTATACTAAACATTAAATCTGTTACGAAAAAAGGACTAAACAAAATAAACACAAAACGATCAGCTTTAAAAAGGACTCGTAACTGGAAAAACCGAATGAAAAAAGAATGTTAACAACAAATACTTTTTCACACCCAACCCAGTTCTGCGGAATCAGAATCAATATTGAGTTTAAGCAAGCGAATGAGCCAATTGGAGTAAAGTGCCATGCAGATTAGAATTTTTCCCACTTGTGACGAATGCAGCTATCGATTTTTTTGCATGCTAGCATGCTAGTTAACATTCGTGTCAGTCAGCTGTTGGCTCTCAAGCTGACCAATAGAATCTTCCTGACTCTTCGTGGCGGCCAGCTATAGGCTCTCACTCTAGCTAGTAGAAAATGGCCGCAAACTACATAAAAATTGCCGTAGAAGCATTAAAAAA
The DNA here is from genome assembly GCA_963932145.1 of Acanthosepion lycidas. Taxonomy (NCBI): domain Eukaryota; kingdom Metazoa; phylum Mollusca; class Cephalopoda; order Sepiida; family Sepiidae; genus Acanthosepion; species Acanthosepion lycidas. Next base: position 17,997,002 of record OZ010582.1, on the reverse strand, counting down.
TCGATTATTTCCACTATCGATGGGAGTTGGGAAATACAAAGTCAGTCTTGGCCTTTCCGCTAACTTGGAGCACGTGCATGTAAATTTTGGTGCAAATCCGTCGAAAATTGCGGCCGTGCATTCGTTACACACACACACACACACACACACACACACATACACATCCTGCCTTTTATAGATAGAGATTTGTTTATGCATATTTATTTATATTTTTGAGATATAAGGTTAAAATTGGTCTTTTTAAGATTAGAAATTTTCTCATATTTTTCTCTTTTTTATAATGCTGTTCACCTTGTACAAGCCGACCCTATGCCAAGCCACACAAGCAGGAGAACTCAGTCATGGCTATCAGACAATTTCTGGGACCACATCGCTCCTTGCATCTGGCTACCTAATTCTCCAGACAGCAACTCCTTTGATTATGGTAACATTCACAAACTTAAACAGGGAGATCGTCAAGAAGACTTTCAGAAAATTCTGAAGTCGTCTGGAGGCCGTGATTGGAGCCAATGGCGATATTATTGAATAAATTTACTCTTTAGTATTTCAAAATATTTTTGAGTAATTTTGGTAAATATATCTATTAATATGAGATGTCAGTGTTATTTTCATTTTTGCGTAATTTAGACTACAATTTATATATATATATATATATATATATATATATATATATATATATATATATATGTGTGTGAAAAGTGTGTGTATATAAATATAAATAAATATATATATATATATTCAATTAATTTCAAGATACCATCACAATAATTGCATCTATCGTTATTATCATTGCACCACCATTAGTAATCACTTCTACCATTTTACAATATCATTACCACCAACACCCAACATCATCACTTACACATCACCTCTACTATTAACATATAAATCCACTATAATCATTAACCTATATTACTCCCCCAACATATTTAATACCTTAAAAAACAATAAGATCAGATATAATTTCCATATGTAACCATGAAAAATAAATACTTATTACCAGGATTCATACCAAAATAAACAAATCAATATAGAAAATAAAATAAAATAAAACACCAACAACCACTCTTTAGTTCAAGCTAGCACCACAATAATTACATTTATAGGTTTTTATTATTCTCTTGCCAACATTACTAATCACTACTAACAATTTACAATAAATATTAACCACTTATATTATCATTGCCACCAACCCCCTTACACATTACTATCACATCACATCTACCATTACCATATAAACCCGCCATAATTATTAACGTAAACTACCCCCTCCTCCAGCATATTTAATACCACCATAAAAATAACCAATAAGGATTACAAACTAAAATTTCTACCAGTCACATATACACAGTCATCAAAAAACTAAAAAAACAATGAAATAACCAGCTTTAATATAATAACAATAATGCTTTTTTGTAAATAAAAAATAAAAAATAAAAATTATAGCAATCTCCAACTATCATATTTTTATACAGAATACCTATTATCAAGATTTATACCAAAATAAATTAATACATATAACAAAATAAAATAAAACACCAACAATCACTTTTTAGTTCAAGCTACCACCACTATAACTACATTTATGGTTTTATCATTCTCCCACCACCATTAGTAATCACTTTTACCAATTTACAATAATTATTAGCTACTTATATTATCATTGTCTCCAATCCCTTACAACATTACTATCACATCATATCATACAGACCCGCTATAATTATTAACATAAACTACACTCTCACCCAGCATATTAAATATCACCATATAAAATAACCAATAAGGATTACAAACCGAAATTTCTACCTGTTACATATACACAGTCATCAAAAACAAACAAATAACCAGCTTTAAATATAACAAATAAACCCCCTTTTTTTTCAAAAATTTAAAAATAAATGATAATAATTTTTACCTATCATAATTTTACAAAAACCCCACCACACGTATATACATACATGCGAGAAAATATTATTCAGTGGAAAAATAAAAATATGACATGTATACATTCACGAGACATTCACAAGAATTTTTCGCTACACTTCCAGTCTTTGAATTTCAACATACAAATTCGTATGTATAGACACAACACCACCCGTATACATACATATGTCATATCCAAAACTGCCCACATATGTTTATATATGTATGAGTCTCGACGGACGACCAAGTATGTATGTGTGTCTGCGTACTCCATTAGGCGTATGAACATACATCAATGTTTCCGTTAGTACGATGACACCACAACGACGGTTCCCCGACTACTTCCATAATAACACTAATACACGCAATCTACATAAAGCCAAAATTTTTTAAAAATGAATCAGTTTGTCTGACGATCGCAAAAGCGTGAAACCCAGGGTCACAAACTCACATCTATCCAACCATATATATATATATATATATATATATATATATATATATATATATATATATATAATTTGATTAACAAATTAGACGAGCTTTTTGGAATATTCACATAAATAAAAATGAACATAATACGATCTCAACTCTAAATATATCAAACTACTATACCGTAATTAAATGCTTTCTAACTATAAGCAGCAGGAAAAAAATCTAAAAAGACTCGTAAACACAAACATATCCCCCACTGATCCAAATAAAAAAAGTAAAATTAATTATATACTAAATTTAATACAACCAACCTAGTTGTCCAAAACAATTCTTCTCCATCAAGTAGCGTCGTACAAAAGATCAACATCGTATATCAATTTAAATGTCTTTTGGGAGATTGCATCTCTGATAAAAATATTAATACGTATATTGGTTTTATAACACCGGCGTTGACGAGAAGGCTTACAATTCACTTGAACGATCACAGTTTAATCTGAGAATATTTAAGGGAACACTCATGTCTACATTCACAGTCCAGGCAGATATTAATCGAAAATATATCAGTGCTTCATCAAGATACGCAAAACCTTAAAATTCTGGAAGCCCTTTACACTGCGTGCCAAATTATTATGGGGATAACTTTTTTCCTAATATTTCAAAAACCGCCCAATCAATTCACACAAAATTTTCACTCAATATTGGCAACAGTGACTTGTGCAATTACTGAAATTTTCGTACTGATCTGCGTAATGTAAACAAACTGGCGCCATATTTGTTATCAGCACGGTGATTTGCACGTGCCAAATTATTAGAAAGGTTTAGTAAAATTCCCAGAATTGAGCAAACAAAACGTTTATTAATGTTGCACGTGAATGTTTAGGATCAAAAGAAGCTAATAAATAAGATAATCAAACAAATACAAACAAAGGCGCAGTTTTAAACAAATTAATAGGGAATGTGCTTTCCCTGTTTTGAAATTACTTGAAGAAGTCGACGATCCATAGAATTTGTTAATTGCAGGATGTCATCTGCTGTAATGCCGTGAGATATGTCAAGAATTACTTCCCACGACTCAGCGTTGATCCTGAATTGTCGTCCGTTGGCGTACAGTCTTCGGTTCATGATGCTCCAAAGGTTTTCGATTGAGATAAAATCCGGAGAATTTGCTGGCCACTTCATTTTTCGAGGTCCATCGAAGCCTAACTGTTTCAAATATACAGTAGTCTTGTGAGCAGCCTGTGAGGGAGCATTATCTTGCATAAAAACAATGGCCCTTCTGAAGGCAACTCTTTGCTTTTTCATCCAAGGTCCAAGATGCTCCTTCATAAACGCTATGTATGCATCAGCAGTCATTTTGACGCCATCTGGTACTCTCCATGGGCCCACTAATGTTTTTCCAATAATACCACCCCAGATTATTATGCCTTCACCGCCTTGTTTTGTCTCAAACGCTGATGGCGATTCTGTCCGCTCATTACCCAGCCTTTGCACCATCTATCTGGCCCATCAAGTGTAGCTCGAGTTTCATCAGTGAACAAAACTTTAGAGAAGTCAATCTTCATATTGTCCTCGGCCCATTTCAATCGATTTTGAATGTGATTTCTCGTCAACGGAGGCTTCGATACAGATTTGACTATTGTTGATATTTCCCTCAGATACCGGACACCGAGTACTTTTAGACACAGTAGGACCCCCAATGCGACTGAAAAGCTCTTGACTGGTAAGTCCAGGGTTCTTCGTGGCCTCTCGTTTAAGTCGTGACATGAGACGACGTGAAATAACCCTTGGCTTGCCTTTATCTGCCCTTTTGCGTACTTGTGTAGGGTCGGCGGTGAACTTTTTCACTGTTTGATGACACCTCCCTATCATTTTAGAAATTTCTAGGGTAGATTTACCTTTTGAGAGCTCTAAGGTAATAGTTTTCTTTTCAGCATCACTTAAACTGCTTTTACGGACCATCTTTTCCCTAAATTCTTACACTTTTCTAATAATTTGGCACGCGCAAATCACCGTGCTGATAACAAATATGGCGCCAGTTTGTTTACATTGGGCACATCAGTACGAAAATTTCAGGGATTGCACAGGTCACTGTTGCCAACATTGAGTGAAAATTTTGTGTGAATTGATTGGACGGTTTTTGAAATATTAGAAAAAAAGTTATCTCGATAATAATTTAGCACGCAGTGTATATAAGTAGATCAAAAATGTTCTTAAATGTTTTGTAGCAGCAAAGTTTTATATAAATAATAGTAAATTAAAAAATCTTTTAAAAAATCACATACGTTATTTCCCTTGTATAGAGATAAAAAATTGAATTTACGGTTTTAACGAATAACACATCCGTAGATATGCAACCACTGAAGATGGTCTCATATAAGATTGAAATTACTTGGGAAAATAAAAAATATTTGAAAGAAAATTTTAGAATTTTTCTTAATTAATTTTCTACAGCTACCAATAAATTAATTAGTGAACTTGAAAGGATTAAAATTGAAATAAATAGAATAATACGTCTAAATTATTTAAACTTGCTTGAATAAAAATATGCTACCAAATGGCATGCTTTGAATGCCCGACCCGACCTGCACTAGTGTGTGTAAGTCCTGGTCAGGCCTGCCAAGGCATACAAAAGGGCACATTGGAAGTGATGATCATCAAAGTCAACTTCCACCACCCGAAGATGATTTCATATGACACATATATGACAAGAAAGGCAGATCGATGGCTGGCTTTATGAGCCACTGTCGTTCGCATAACCGATAAATGCAGTGTTGAGTGGGATAACTGAAGGGCTGGACGTGTCAGTGATGGTCATACGCGCTTTGTGAGTCGACAGCCACCATATGTATATATACAGAGGGAGAGAGAGAGGAGAGGGGACAGTGAAATTGTTGATTGGTTGATTGTTTTTTTTTACAGCTTATCAACACTTTATGCGTTATTTAAAGCTGAAATATATTTTGCAATAAGAATAATTCTTTTTCTCGCGAGTGAATATTGCATTAACATGTTTTTTGGGAAAAATGATTTTTTTCACATGCACGTACTAATATTTAACCCGTAGATGGGGAGATATGGATTCATGCCTTTCCCAAATGTATTTTTGCACAAGTCAATGTAACGAGCGCTACTGCAACTCGAAATTGCCTCTCCGATTTCTCATTCGAAAGCGCTAAACCATTCGCACTTCCTTGGACTTTTACACGGCACAGTGACTATCAGTTTCGCATTTCAGTGCGATCAGCCGATTATATATATATATATATATATATATATATATATATATTGTTTTCTGTTTTCAAAAGTAAATCATTTTCATTAAAAGTTACCTAACATTGCTTGATGACGGGACAAACATTTTAAAGTCCCGAAAAATAGAAATTTCCGTACCGCAATGTAAAATATTTTCAAATAAATATATTATTAAAATATTGTGCTCTACATTGTATTGCAGTTCCCTAATTGTCACTAGGGGTCTCTCTCTCCATACTATAAATACTGGGTGACTTCTCGCCTCGTTCTCTTTCCTTCAGGCCTCGTGCCGCATCCCACCTCGCGTAGAGGTGAGGTAAATCCTCTTTTTCATTTCTTCATTTCAGCGACTACAATGTAAGCTCTCTTAAAAGATAGCGTTTCCCCACTTGTGAGAAGACGCCATGAACATTATACATACATACACGTACGTGCGAACATTCACCAAAATACGAACATTCACCAAAGAATAAACACCAATGTTACACACGCAGAAATGTTATTGTCCATTGCAAAATTGTTTTGTTTAATACATATATTTGTTTATATATATTTATCGGTCATGTTTATTTTCTTTCATCTTCGGTTGGACACGACTAAAGTACGCCATTTCTCTTGTAGCAAGATCTTCTGGTAGCAGGAAATGCAGACGCACGCGTTTTCTTTTCATCTTCAACCGCTCGGTCCTCTAGAAGCACTTTTTAAAAAAGTAAATGCTAATGCTGTGGATTCTTAATCTGTCTGTCCTTTCGCTTTATTTGCATATATATATATATATATATATATATATATATATATATATATATATATATATATATATATATGAATAGTGGGCAATATATATATGTATATATTTCGAAGAGGATATAATTCAGGTAGAGCTCTATGACAAAAGGCTCAAACACTAATATTTCATAGTTATAATTTATTACATTGGAATCGTAATCACGACCCAATTCATAAGACCGACAGATTACTGGTTCTTATGAATTGAGTCGGGATACGATTCCAATGTAATAAATTATAACGATGAATATTAGTGTTTGAGCTTTTTATTATATATATATATATATATATATATATATATATATATATATATATATATATATATATATATATATATGTGTCTGTTTTTGTGTCTGTGCGTATGTATGTATTAGGTTGGTGCGAAAATAATGACGTAATAATGTCGTTTTTGACGTTAAAAAATACGTCAAAAAACGACATTATTACGTTATTATTTTTGCACCAACCTAATATATATATTAGGTAAGGTTGTGATCTCGTCAAGTAAATCATATAGCTGCTTTTTATAGCCTTTATTAATATGAATGGTTTTCTTCCATGTGGCCTCCGGTTATTATGTTACTGATAATCGTCGGTTCAAGTTTTCTGTTAAATTATCCGTTTTAACTTTCATACGAATTTAAAAATCTTTGTTTTGCTTTTTCGTTATCGTTTTTATTCATAATTAACTGTGGCTCTGAATTTTTGGTCGTGCTTTTCTTTCGCTTGATATTTGTCCTCATGGAAACTCCATTATAATTTCTGATTATCCTCTCTGAAAAAGTTCTAAACACTTAATGGATATTATATCCATTTATGTCGCGTCGACATGGCAGATGTTTTACATACAAGACAGGGGGGGTTCTCTTTCATTTTCTATTTAAATCTCACTGTCTTTTTTTTTTTTACCTTTCTCTCACTTATTCACTTTCTTTTAATCTATCTATCTATCTATCTATCTATCTATCTATCTATCTATCTATCTATCTATCTATCTCAGTCTGTTCATATCTATCTCAGTCTGTTCATATCTATCTATCTATCTATCTATCTATCTATCTATCTATCTATCTATCTATCTATCTATCTATCTCAGTCTGTTCATATCTATCTCAGTCTGTTCATATCTATCTATCTATCTATCTATCTATCTATCTATCTATCTATCTATCTATCTATCTCAGTCTGTTCATATCTATCTCAGTCTGTTCATATCTATCTATCTATCTATCTATCTATCTATCTATCTATCTATCTATCTCAGTCTGTTCATATCTATCTCAGTCTGTTCATATCTATCTATCTATCTATCTATCTATCTATCTATCTCAGTCTGTTCATATATATCTCAGTCTGTTCATATCTATCTCAGTCTGTTCATATCTATCTATCTATCTATCTATCTATCTATCTATCTATCTATCTATCTATCTATCTATCTCAGTTTGTTCATATCTATCTCAGTCTATTCATATCTCTCTATCTATCTATCTATCTATCTATCTATCTATCTATCTATCTATCTATCTATCTATTTCAGTCTGTTCTTATCTATCTCAGTCTGTTCATATCTATCTATCTATCTATCTATCTATCTATCTATTTCAGTCTGTTCTTATCTATCTCAGTCTGTTCATATCTATTTATCAGGTTGGTGCAAAAGTAATGTCGTTTTCTGACATAGTAACATATGTGAGAAAACGACATTACTTTTGCACCAACCTAATATCTATCTATCTATCTATCTATCTATCTATCTATCTATCTATCTATCTATCTATCTATCTATCTATCTATCTCACTACTCTACTCAATTGTAATTGTTCTAACGAAACAAACTTCTGAATCATTATACCACTTGGAGATCCCAGCCGTTTGTCTGTGATGTCCATGCAATAAATATTCTTATGGTCCTGATCGCTCCCTCCCAGCCAAATTGTTTTCTTCTACTCACAACTTTTATGTATCAGTTTTCTTTCTTTCTTTCTTTCTTTCTTTCTTTCTTTCTTTCTTTTCACAGTCATTATCATTTATGCACTGTTTCCCTTCAGGATTTGGTTGATTGTGACTCTCCACAACTTCCTGTCCCTTGTAACTCTAAGCAATGTTTAACTTTTTACCACCACTACTCTGCCCAGCAATCCATTTATGCAAACACAACGCAAACATAAGTTGTTTTTCCTCTAACTCTCCTTCCCTCGTCGTCCTGTGAGTATTAAATTTTCTAAGCCGTCCTTTCTAATAATTCGGCCCACAAATTTCATCTGTTTTTTTTCTTATTTTAAGTAAGAGTTATAGTTTCCATTTCATCTGTCGTTGCTCACGTGATCTGTTCATAGCATTCTTAGCATCTCTCTCTCTCTCGAATCACGTCTTCCTCACCGGTAAGAATATTGCCCAGCAGCCATTGCCGTACGGGATAATGTTATAATAAGTTCTGAGTAATAGCTCGACAAATATGGCCTCATGCCAGACTGAAATGTGTTTCATAAACATTGCAACATTATTGCAAAGAACACTGTTTCTATTACTTTCTCTCACTCGAACATGTACACGGATTTTCTTTCTTTCTTTCTTTCTTTCTTTCTTTCTTTCTTTCTTTCTTTCTTTCTTTCTTTCTTTCTTTCTTTCTTAAATAGCCCACCACTAAGAACTGCAGCCTGTCTCTCTTCAATCAATCCTTTTCGAGGTCGACCAAATAGCGCCTCATTTCTCCGCCTCTGAAAAGAGACCGTGCCGCTCATCAGCGCCTGGTCGACGCATGAGCGCGGAACGTTTTAGCGCTAATAAAAACCACTAGCAGACACATTGTTAGCGCGCCTTTTAGCAACAGACCAAAGCGATAGCGATCGCCTGATAGGGCAGCCTATTTTACGACGCCGAATTTATAATTTTTCCATATAAGAAAATATAAAAACAAAAGTAAAAAAATAAATAAATAAATAAATAAAATTAGACAAAAAATGCATGAATGAATAAAAATCGGAAGATTTCTTCCTCTTTTAAAATGAAAGGATGTCATTGAGAATGCTATGAACGGAAAATGGATATAGAAAAGCAGAGAATATATATATATATATATATATATATATATATATATATATATATATATATATATATATAATATAGTTTTGCCTTAATGAGCTACCCAAAATTCATCCCCTAACTCTTCAAATATCGACATAAAAAATAAAAAGAACATAAAACTAATTCTAATTCCCATAGTGGAATTTTACCGTATTTAGCTAAAATAAGTTAATTCCCCCCCCCCTCTAAAACCGTTTATACTATACTGATTATAATGTATAAACCTCCGTCCGTTAATCCCCTACGTGTCTTTATCTATAAATTCTTTTAAATTTATTTTTGGGTCCAGTCTTAATTTTTTCTTTAATTTTAAATTTAAGTTAAAAACTTTTGTTTTCTTCTAATACCCCATTTGTCGTCATAAGGTTAATATTCTGGGTTTTCTTTAATATAACCTCTCCCTTTGAAGATAGATACCTATCACCCTTCTTAACCCCAGCCTCCTGCCTAGCGTCTGACTGAAACAGGGAAAAGTGTAAACACTGTATTAGGTGTTTTCGGCAAGTTAACTTTTAAGTTGACCCTTTAGTTTCCAATATCAATTCCTCACAGTTAATTCCTACCACTCCCACTACCCCTAACCTTGCAGATGTGAACTTCATTCTACACCGGGGTTGAAAAGACAGACGACCCTTTTCCTCGTCTGCCAAAATAGCCTATCCACCTTATGAGCTAAAAGGATTTGTTTGATTATTAACGATATTGCTTTGTATAAAACACATCGAGCACTTTTTTGTGAATCACTTCTAATATTCTTATATTACTAGGATCCACTTAGATCATATACCAACGGATTTTTTTACCTTACTATATATATATGGTGGACTCTCTCGTCCTATTCGACGTATGAGGGTCAAGCAGCTCAGTTCCAAGGAACCGACAGCCCAGACACTAGCACATATGATTTGATTACAGTGGTGAAGACTTTTACATTTGTCCCAAACAGAGAAACTATAAAACATGTATACAACAATTAGCATTGTGAAAATGAAGCGATAAAGAGTCTTACTTGTAATAATTCTTAACGGGAATTCGAGCTGCCGGAAGATTCTTCCTCTTGAGAAGTCACATTTATATTTTCCTACGGGAATTGGAGTTGGCCGGATTTATATCCTGTCTCTGGGAAAGATATATTTCCCAGTGGGAAAAAAAGGCGATATGGGCTTGTGTGTTAGTTACCCCATAGCAGCTGGCCGGGAAAGAGGTTTAGTCGTTGCCCATTCTTAAAAAAGTGAACTGCTCCTTTTGACTCTAGGAGGCTAACTAAACGACTGACCGCTTTCGGCAGACTATCAATTGACGTCACGTGACTCTCGTGTCTTCATCTCAAGCAAAGGGAAAATCAGTTTTGCATCCCTACATGTATATAGATAGATATTTGAAGTGACAAAATGGAGAAAAAAAACTTTAAAGTTCTTTAAAATGTTTTGTCCATCGAAAGGGTTTCTTCAGTCTAATAATGCTTTTATCGACAGAATATGTGCTGTAAGTGCTGCGAAATACAAGAAAAAAAAATGCAAATTCCAATTCTGCAAAGAGAATCGCTGAAGATATAGAGATGCGTAGTTTTAATTTGTTAAATTTCAGATGCTTCCACGGTAGATCTCAGAGTCTTCCACGGTAAATTTTAGAGTCTTCCACGGTAAACTGCGGAGTTTTCCACAGTAAATTTCGGATGAGTAGCTTTAATTTGCTAAATTTCGGAGTCTTTCACGGTAAATTTCAGAGTATTGCACGGAAAATTTTGGAGACTTCCACGGTAAATTTTGGAGACTTCTACGTCCAAGATCACCCATCTTCTTTCCTAACAAAGCTGCTGCTATTACAAACAATAGCAATAGTTATGAAAACATAAGCAGTTCGAAAGCTGAATGAGGTCGGTTAGGTTTCTTCATCTTTCACTCCTGTCACTAGATTTATTTTTCTGAAGAAACCCTATTGAAAAACGAAGCGTAGGAGATTTTTATATTTTGCCCTTTCATTTATCAACTATTAGTCTGTGATATAGATCTGTATATCAGACATATTATACTTAGATACACAAATACATATATCTGCAAGCTTAGGAAATGTCACAGAATATTAAAATTATGAAAAAATGAACTATTGCACTTTGTTGCACGATTATTTAGAAATGAAGTAAAATAAACACAGAAAACTGAGATATGGAAATGGACACAGAGTGTGAAACCCTGGAACTGCTTAAAGAGACTCATCAACTTGAGAAAAGTGTGTGAAAAGAAATGATCTTTAAACACAGATCGACAAATTTAAATAATTTTATTACTGAGTATAAAAATAATCTTTGTTTCCTTTTAAGTTGAAAGAAATAAGTTCCTCGCAAAAAAGTCCATAGAAAAATTGTTTTATTTTTCTTTTTACAACTCAAAAGAATTGAATTATATTAGTGTAAGATGAAAAGTATGTATGAAGTCAACACGCGAAATTTCACGAATTATTTTATTTTATGTGTGCGCATGATGTAATTCCTTTAGCAGACGTGATAAATTCTCTACTACTACTGTTGCTACAATTACGCTTTGTTTATATATCTCGCTTGGATATATTTGTAATATAACTGTGCAAGTTGTCCTATGAAGATATTTAAAAAAAAAATTTGCAAAAAGGAAGTTAGTACACAATTAGTTAATTTGAGTATAGAAAAATTTGAGTATTCAGTATTATTTGTTTGTAACAACGTCGCTGATTGGTTAATAAATGCTAATCGGGGAATTTGAAGTTCATGGGAGCATATTTATGCACATAATGAGACTTTAGTGACACTACTTAAAGGAATTTAATTTTTTATACAATTTTTAACGGTTCTACACAATCGAATAAAATATAGGACATTTTTCTGGGGAACAAATTTTGTAGATTAGCATACATTAGACTTTCTTCAAGGCGTGACATTATCGATTTAGAAGGGAGGCCGTTTTTTATAATACCGATACAGTATAAAATTGATCCCAAGTTTTTTACAGAGTTACCAAACTTTGTTGTTATTTACAAATTTAAAGTTTGAAACTGTGCTTACATCATTGATATATATATATATATATATATATATATATATATATATATATATATTCCGACCCTCAGTAAAATTTTGTTTTTTATACCGAGAGTTATATTTTCTGATTTCTTTTTGAATTTGTAGGTCTGATGAATTGGATCCTGATTACGATTCCAATGTAATAAATTATAACCATGGAATATTAGAGTTTGAGCCTTTTATATTATATTCTTACTCTGTCCTGAACATTGAGTTCTACCTGGATTCTATCCTCTTGGAATATATATATATATATATATATATATATATATA
>OZ010582.1:17921694-17981694 GCA_963932145.1 Acanthosepion lycidas | reverse complement strand
CCATTTCAACTGCACTTCGACGCGTGAGAATCGAAAATGGTTATGAACAATGCAAGCCGTATACATTTTAAGACATTTTTTTTATGTTTATACGTTCTTAAAATAATTGTCAGACTTTGTCCAATTCATAATATATATATATATATATATATATATATATATATAATATATATATATATATATATATATAACATTTCACCCCAAGCAAGGCTTAATACCACTAATAAGCAAGGGGTTACAGAGAGTGAACATAAGAGAAAAAACTGGTATAGGGTGGATTGAGGAAAGGTAAAAAATGAAAACGGAAATCAGTGCATCAGAAGATGTCGATGGACATTAAATTTAAATTTTTGAAGATTATAGTTATCAGAGAAGCAAGTAAGAGGAAGTGAATTCTACTTCCGGGAAGTTCGAGAGAAAAACTGTTGGAGTAGAAGATGCGGTTACATAAACATAATAGACATTCATTCTCTGTTATATTTAACAATATATTTTTGAAATATATATATATATATATATATATATATATATATATATATATATATATATATATATTGAAGCTATATACATAAAACAGTTGAAACCTAACCTGAACAAATTAAACTAAGAACTCTCCACAAATATTCTTAAATGCTTATGATTGATAACAGAAGCCACTGGTTTATACCAACGGCTTCCCATACTTAATACTTCTAGTTTAACTCTCGCGTGGTCATGTGTGGACGTCATGAGCTGCGACGCGATTTTCGCTTCCGTGTCTCGTATACATGAGTTTGTCGTTGCTTTGAGAGTTTTCATGCAACAAAAACAGACTCTCCATTATTGTTTCGTCCGTGTATTGTTTGATATATGAAATGTAATTGGTCATATTTGATAATGGCTTATGTAAGCTGAAAGCTTAGATTGGATTTAAACATGTATCAATATGGTGATTTCCTTTCGTCTTTCAATGATAATGTTATTAAGCTTATCAGACAATATAAAAGGAACTTAAAATAAATAGACTTACTTAAATTAGATAGACTTGTCTATATACTATTTAATGAAACCATGCATCTCTCTCTCTCTCTCTCTCTCTCTCTCTCTATAATATATATATATATATATATATATATATATATATATATATATATGCATGTATGAGTGTTTTGTGTGTGTGTGTGCGAGTGTGTCCGAGCGCTTAGGATATTAGTGTTCCAACTATGCGCCCGTGTTCGAATCCCGCCATCAAGAATATGATTTCTGGATGTTATCAGCTTGGGGCCTGAATAAACATGCCACGTATTGATGAAACTTTTGCGAATGAAATTGGGTACACGTAATTATTCGGAAACCATTGCCGGTTGTGCTCAACGGTCGGAGCATACTGGCCTTGTTCAAATTGTTGGTCCCGCCAGAAACTCTCGCCAGGGTCCGCTGAGCGGAGTGCAGTATAAACCACGGGTGGGCTCTGTCGGTTTTAACAACTACAAATGTGTCTGAGCTGGCGTTTGAAACAGGGATTGGCTAACCAACCTAACAGATGGATGGGCTCGGAAACAAGTCGCCAGCCATTATATACGAGTTGTATCTCTGGATCCAATCCGACAAAATGAGGAAATAAGGAGCGGACAGGACAATATTTCGCCATTGAATTTCAACCATTTTTTTTTTAACTAAATGAGAATAAAACATTTCTTAGTAGCTGTTCGCATGTCTGTAAATACTTTTCACGTATTTATAAAATAGGAGATAGAAAGAGATACAGATTGAAGGAGAGACGGTGAAAGAGTGAAGATTTTGGATGCTTTAGTGATATTTTCTTGTGAAATATTGAATATTGATAAAAATAAATCCAAGTTTTTTTTTTTTTTATCTCCGAGGTTTTTAGTTTTTTGCTTCTTTTTTTGTTGGGGTGGGGGGGATTGTTGAGACATGAGAACGATGAAATGATTCGATTACTTCAGTTAGGGAAATTAATGAAAAAAAGGAGAAATTATGGTATAAGAAATAAAAAATAAACCATGAAAAATATAATACATAGTCAAATTTATGAGGGCGAATGGAAGAAATTTCACAAAAGGAGACACTATGGAGATTGAGCTATTGAAGGAAAATGAAAGGAGAGGAAAAGATAGAAAAAGTAGAAAGTCCCAGAGAGAGAGAGAGAGAGAGAGAGAGAGAGGAGGAAGACAGAGACGAGGAGAAAGTCAGTCGGACAAAGAGGGAGCGAAGTGAAGACAAAAACAGGAGGAACGATAGAGAGAGAGAGCGAGAGAGAGAGAGAGAGAGAGAAAAGAAAGTGAGGGCGGGAAAAAGGAAAAGATTAATAGAAGAGGAGAGCGTGTGACAGAGGAAGAGGGTAGTAGGAAGACAGAGAGAGAAGGAGAGGGGAAAGGTTTAAGAAGCAGAGTGAAGGAAGAGTAGAAAATGATGAACTATGGGACTAATAAAATAAACACGAAAGGAATAGAAAGGAGACAGAGAAGGAGAAAAGACAAGAGGGAGAGAAGAAGAAATCAATGAGAAAGGAGAGAAAATAGACGTAGAAGAGAGGGAAAAGAGCAGGAGCGGTAGGCAGAGTTTCACAGAGAAGAAAGGCGTGAGCAAAGAGTAAAAAAGGAGGAGCATGAGAGGGAGAGCATGACAAAGTAGATGGGCGAACAAGAGGGAGAGAGAAAAACAGAAAGAGAAATGATGAGAAAAGGAGAGGGTGGAATAATAGTAAACATGAAAGAGAGAGAGGGAGAGCAAGAGAGAGTAAGAGAGAGTAAGAGAGAGAAAAACGTACAAGGAAGAGAGAGGTAAATAAACTGTTCAGACAGAAATAGTTGAAGTAAGTAATGAATGAAATTTGTGAAAGGTAAAAAAATGAAAAATGTATTCTCGGAATAGAGAAATAAAAGGTTAAAGTGCCGAAGGAGAGCGAGAAGAAGGGACTAAGTATAAACTACAGGAAGACAGAAGGAATGGTCATCAGTAAAAGGATGAGCCCGAAATGCAATTTGCAGGTCGGGGACACTTAAATCAAGCGGAAGTTTAAATATCTGGAAAGTGTTTTGACAGAGGACGGTAAGTGCAACACTGAGATCCATAGACGTATTGGGATGGCCAAGGACGCATTCCAAAAGCTGGTATCTAGTATTGCAAGACAGGAGGATTTCTTTGGTAACAAAGAAAAGAATACTGAGCTGTTAGGTGACATCGGGCCCTCTTTACCGCGGCGAATGTTGGACGGTCGCCTCAAAGATGAAGAAGAGACTCGAGGCGACAGAGATGTGGTTTTACAGAAGGATGCTAAGGATATCAAGCACCGAGCGTGTGAGCAACGGTGAGGTTTTAGAGAGGCTGCAAACAAGGAGGATGCGTAAACTTAACATCAGGGAGAGGCAGATGGAATTTCTGGGACATGTAATGAGAAAGAAGGGCTTGAAGAATCTGAAACTGACAAGTCGAATAGAGAGGAAGAGAGACAAGAGAAAGCGACGCATGACATACCTGGCGGGCTTAAGCAAGTAGATGACAGAACAGGGCCTGGAGGAAGTTGCAAAGGAACAAAACTTTTTGAGAGCAACAAGATATAGGGGGAAGTTGAGAACCATGATCGCCTACGTCTTGAAAGGACAGGGCACATAAAAAAGAATGATTGAGCTGTTAGCTTGTGTGTGTGTGTGTGTTTGCGCAAGTGTTTGTGATCGTGTGTGTACGTGAGAAAGCGAAAGAGAAAGTAAGAGAACATTGTAGAGAAGTCTTTCAGATTGAGAGAAAGAGAAAAAGAGGGAGAGAGAGAGAAAGAGAAAAAGAGAGAGAGAGAAAGAGGGGGAGAGAGAAAATCGAGAAAGCCTGAAGGAAATAATATGCGAGAGAAAACAAGAGTGAATGAAAACGAGAAGTAGAAACGAGTGGATGAAAGAGAGAGAAAGATGAAAACGGAACGAGTGTGTGTGTGTGTGTGTGTGAGAGAGAGAGAGAGAGAGAGAGAGAGAGAGAGAGAGAGAGAGAAAGAGCGTGTGTGTGTGAGAGAGAGAGAGAGAGAAAAGGTGAACGAGAAAGAAAATCAGAAACAAGTTAGAGAGGAAAGGACAAAGAGAGAAGAGATAAGTGAGAGTGAGAAAGACGATAGAATGATTTACAAAAAGAAGAAAGTTAAAAGAATGATTGTAATTTCGAATCGAACCCTTTATTTCGTCCACCGGGGTAGATTGCTCTAGATCCACGTGCCATGCCTCTTCTGGATGTCTCGGTTATTTCTCTTTAACCCAACTCTCCAAGGTTTTTGGGTTCACCACTGCTGTGACAGCACTGGTATTAAACTCACAGCTCCTTGTGTCTAATGTACTGGATCTAACCAACGCATTTTATCCACTGGGCAATGTATCCTAACGTCGGTTAGATCCAGTAACTAGACTTAAAGAGTTGAGAGTTCCAATCACTCGAAGAAGGCCGGAGTATACAAGTAATCATAATACCTTATCTCAGAGATATAGACAGATATATAGAAAGACATAGACATAAAGGCCGGAGCGTACAACGGCCGAAACGTTGTGAATATGGCAATGAAGATGAGAATAACAGTCCGAATAATGTAAATAATGCAAGTAATCATAATACCTCATCTCAATCACCTGAAGAAGGCCGGAGTGTACAACGGTCGAAACGTTGTGAATATGGCAATGAAGATGATGATAACAGTCCGAATAATGTAAATGATGAAAGTAATCATAATACCTCATCTCAATCACCTGAAGAAGGCCGGAGTGTACAACGGTCGAAACGTTGTGAATATGGCAATGAAGATGATGATAACAGTCCGAATAATGTAAATAATGCAAGTAATCATAATTTCTTATCTCAGAGATATAGACAGATATTAAAGTTAAAAGAGAAAGGTTAAAAAAGAGACACGAGAGAAAGAAAGTAGATAGATAGATAGATAGATAGAGAGAGAGAGAGAGAGAGAGAGAGAGAGAGAGAGGGTGAGTGAAAATCAGAGAAGAAGGGTAAATGATAAAGAGAAAGTCCGATTGAAAAATATTATCAGGAGTGAGCGAGTGACATAGAGACAGAGAGAGAGAGAGAGAGAGAGAGAGAGAGAGAGAGAGAGAGAGAGAGACAGACAGACAGACAGACAGAAGAGAAAGGAAGAAATGAAAATTACAGAGGATGATGGAAAAGGCGACAAGTAACGTGAGAGAAAGAGTGAAGGGAAGGAATAGAAAAAGTGAGAGAAAGTGGGTAACAGAGGGGAAAAGTGAGAGAGAAAACGTTCAGAAAAACAGAGGATGAGACGGATAAATTATGTGTGTGTGTGTGTGAGAGAGAGAGAGAGAGAGTGAGAGTGAGAGGAAGAGTAAGAATGAGAAGAGGGTTGGAGGAGAGCAAAATTGTAATGGAGAATGAGAAGAAATAGGAGAGGAAGGGGAACATAGAGAATGAGAAGGGAGAAATAGAAAATCAAGATAGTGAGGGGGGAATGAAAAAGAGAGATAGAAAGAAATAAAATTAAGAAAACATTGATAAAAGTTTGAAATAAAATTTACGGAAATCTCTGGAGATTTCAAGTGTCGTAACAAATAAGGAATTTGTTTTTAAAGGTGGTCAGTAAAGTGGACTTAGGGCCGGTGTAAGGTCTCGTCCTTACACCCAAATCTATGACACGGGGCCCCCACACTAGTACATCACAATTTTCATAAGCTAGTTTTCATATAAAATACAAATTTTATTGTTACCTAATTATGTACAATAATGGATCATATTCAATTGTGGAAATTAATTGAACAAAACGAATAATTCCGTTATTATTTACTTTTTTTTTCGTATTTTTCCAATGAAACAAGGCCTAGTGCACATATTTGTACTTTGTATGTCCATTCCACGAAGTTTTTACTTGTATATTGACAAAAGATTCTCCATTGGATTTAAATAATGAGAGTTTCCGGGCCAGTCTATAGTACTTTGATTTGCTCACTGGTAAGGCTTGCCATTATGTTCGTGCAGCGTTACAATTTTCATAAGCTTCCTTGTAGTAACATCCACCGCAGACAATGGCCGTAGGACAACTAATCGACAGACAAGACAATAGTGTTTGGGCGTGAAAAAAATCTGATGCAATATTTTTCAAGGCCAAATAAATTTCATCATATAGATTCACATTACTGGACACCACTGCAAATGACCTAATCTGAAGAAAAAATAGAAATCGATTACACCCTGTCACTCCATTGGGTCTAAAACTGAGCGTATGGTGAAAGAAAATAAACTAAAGCGGTTGTTTCAATTAATTTGCACCAGGGTGTAGGTGAACAATTCAACTAGAAAAATTGAAAATAAATACAATGTATCTAAATGCAAATTAAAGACATGTCATAATAGATCATTCCCTCTCAAATAGATCAATAATGCGGCAATTTTTAACATCAACTTGAGATTTTTCTTGCTAAATAGTTGAATAATTTTAACACATTCAAAATTATAGATAAAAAATAATCATCCTTTAATAGTCACTTGTGTTTAGTTTAATTTGTAACGTATATAAATGTAGCTAGAAAAAAGCAAATGTTGATAAGATAACAAGGGTCACAAAACATTGCCCGGGACGACCAATCAGGTTTGTAAATCTAGGAAATAGGAGGTACTACTCGCCGGCCCTGAGTCGACTTGCAAACATAAAGAAAGAGGTTCTCATTTAAGTGAGTAACGTTTCAAGTGAGCAGACCCTGAGTTTTCTCCGGTTGTACTTTCAATGAAGCTCCTTGCCTGAAATGTCTATTGAAAACCAAGCTCATCCCAGACCTCAAGTGGAACCTTACGATCCATTTCTAAAAGTACAAGAAAGATGGTCAGTACCGCCCCAGAAAGCACCAGACTTATTCTGTCATGCTCTGTCTTTATAAGAGACAGATCAGGCCCAAAATTAGGGTATTGCTATCATTGCCGTTTCCAACCTCTGTCTTTTTTTACAAATACTTTCACGGTAACCCCTTGCGTGCTAGTGGCTTCCCGCCTTGCTTGGGGTGGAATGCTTAAAAAATATATATATATCTAGTCTGGAACTGCCCGATCCTCACTGCTCAGCCATGACAGGAGTATAAAAGCGTTTGCTCGGTTTTGTGAATGAGGAATTGTTTTCTACCCTACAGCTCCGCGTCCTGGGTAAGATGATAAACTAAGTCCGACAGCAAGGCCTCTGATCAAGAGGTTTTGAGGAGCATGGAACAACCTCTTAATTGCTGGTGTTCCAAGGTCCATCATGCACCGGAGTGGTAACACCTGTCAGGGTCCCAGCTATGTGCAAATAGTTAACTCCCCAAAAGGGAGGTCAAAGCAATATCAAAGTATAAAAATAGATTTTAATACCAGCAGTACATTTCTTTT
This sequence comes from Acanthosepion lycidas, assembly GCA_963932145.1. Taxonomy (NCBI): domain Eukaryota; kingdom Metazoa; phylum Mollusca; class Cephalopoda; order Sepiida; family Sepiidae; genus Acanthosepion; species Acanthosepion lycidas. The sequence goes on along the minus strand of OZ010582.1, from coordinate 17,974,341 downwards.
TTAAATATTACCAGCAATACATTTTTGGAAAAATATTACCTGCAATAAAAATCTTGTCGATATTAAATAACCCACTGAGGTTGATATGCCGTAAACCAAACCAAACCAAACCAAACCAAACCCTACGGCTCCTTTCCCATGGACGAAACATAAGTAGGCTCTCGTTTTTCTAATGCTATTTTCGTGGCAGATGTTCAGTTCCAATAGTCAAGACCTTCATGGTTAGCACCCTCTAGGCCACGTACACTGAGTTGAATCACCCTCATTCTCTTTATATTCCATTAGTAAAGAGGAAGTTTCCCAGAACTGTCGCATTGTGGAACAGACTCTCGAAAGGATGATTCTCCGATCAATACAATCTTAAGGTCTTCATGTAAAGGCTTGACCCTTCCCATTTTTTACCTATCCTCATAATATAAACTTCTTGGGCTTATTGGAAGAACAATAAGTTAAATCCTGGGAGCTCAAAGCATTTAGAATTTATACGAGTTAAAACAAAGAAAAGATCTTAAATTTGTTAAAAAAATATATAAAAAATCTAACAACTGAAATAACTGAAAATTTCAGTTAATATTTGGTTGATTACATCAGGTTTAACTCAGAGTTACACCCTGGTTCAAATTAATTGTAACAAACGCTTTAGTTTATTTTCTTTCACCATACGCTCAGTTTTAGACCCACTGGAGTGACAGGGTGTAGTCATTTTCTATTTTCTCCTCATATTAGCCCATTTGAGGTGGTGTGCAGTTATATGAATCTATTTTCGGATGTATGATGAATGTTTTTTGGCCTTGAAAAATATTGCGTCATCTGTGATTACATCAGAATTTTCTCATGCGCAGACATTATTGTCTTGACTGTCGATTAGTTGTCCTACGGCCATTGTTTGCGAAGGGCGTTACTCCAAGGAAGCGTAAGAAAATTGTAACGCTGCACGAACACACTGGTAATCCTAAAATTAAATTACTATTGACTGGCTCGGAAACTCTCCTGATTTAAATCAAATCGAGAATCTGTGGTCAATCTGAAAGGAACGACTTTGTGGAATGGACATACGAAGTACTAACATGTGCACTGGGTCATATTTCATTGGAAAAATATGAAAAATGTAAATAATTACGGAATTATTCGTTTTGTTTCAATTAATTTGCATAAGGGGGTACTTTTATGTGGTACCAAGTGTAGATTGAACTCTCAATGCATTATGAGATGAATCAGTGTTTTATTTCAGACGTTCTGAAAACTTTTGACTAGCATGATAAGTTCATCCTCCATTTTCAAATTCAAATGAAACTTTTTTTTATAGAATGCTAATATGTGAATGGACAAATACATCAAAGTCGCAGATAAATGCACCAAAGTCCCACTGTCTGTTGCTGAAAGTCAAATCAGCCGTTTTTTCACCAGGAGAAAGTTTTTTCAGTAGTAATAAATAGCACGAAGCATGGTCTGTATTGGCTACTTTTATTGTTCCCAGCTGGGCCATTCTGCCGAGTACTTGTCAGTGACGGAGTGGCTATAGAAAGTGTGTGAACTTCTCATATCCTAGCATGTCAAACATATAGACTACGCAGAGAATAATGTCACTGTGCAATTTCAGAAGCAGAAATTACTTTTTTAACTGATGATTCAGTTCAAGGCCAATGAAAAGGTATCGACACATCCGGCTTCTTTTTCCTTTTTCTGCGGGTATTTGTGACTGTCAATTGACCCTAACAAATATATCGCATTACAGAAATACTGTATATTTCCAATAATCAGTGTGTCTGTGTTTTAGTTAGGAGATTTTATTTTAACCGCTAATTTTAACATATTCTCCTCTATTTTACACACACACACACACACACACACACACACACACACACACACACACACACACATACACACAATTTTAGAATACTTTGCTTTTTTTGCGAGCTATCAACCCGTGTGGCGGTAACTTATTTGGAGATCTTTTTCTTAATCCTCAACCTTAAATTATTCTCCTTTATTTTGCACATACAACCTTTCCTTGTTTAATAGTTCATTCAGTTTTCTTTCCTTTCTCTCGCACTTCTCGCTTGTGAAACTCTCTTAAGATCTCTTGCTTTCCAGTCAACTTTGAACTTGAAAAATTTAAATACAATGTCAATCGGTATCTTCTGCCTTCTTAATTCCTCTTCTTTTATTGTTCCATTTGCTTAATTATGTTTTTCTTTTTCTCATATTCTTTCACACGCAGTATCATTTTACGTAATAGGGGCTTTATTGCCTTGCTTGGAATGAAATGATTAAGTAAAAATATGTATTGTAATAAGTTTTATCTTCTATATCTGTCTATATCTCTGAGATGAGGTATTACGATTATTTACATTAGTTATATTATTCGGACTGTTATCTTCATCTTCATTACCAGTGACTAGACGCAGAGTTGTGAGTTCAATACCAGGCCACAACAGTAGTGAATTAAAAAAAACTCGGAGAGTTGAGTTAAAGGGAAATAACTGAGATATTCGGAAGAGGCGTGGAAATAGAATAATCTACCCCAGTGGACGAAATAAAGGGTTCGGTTCGAAATTTCAGTCCTCTGAAGAAAACCAGAGTGTACAACGGCCGCAACGTAGTGAATATGACAATGAAGACGAGGATAACAGTCCGAATAATGTAAATAGTTTCTTTTGTTTTATACAAACTATCTGCTTTCATTTACCGTCTATATTGATTTGTTTATTTATGATTCTGATTGTTCCCCCCTCTAGATTAAACACAAGTTATTGAAGAAGATATTTTAGTCCTGATATTTCTTTTATCCGTTTTGTTTATGCCTTCGACGTTAGCATTCTGCAGTTTTTCAATCTCTGCACGTTGTTTTTCTTTGCTTGCATTTATTTCTGTTTTATTTTATTTCATTTTATTTTTTGCTTAACCTCGTATATTTGACGCTATTTCGTTATCTGTTGTCACCCTTTTATTAGGATCAATTATCAGCCAATTCTTTTTTCTTGTCTTTCTTTCTTCTGGATAACATCTGTTTTCTCAATAGCTTCCATTCGAGGTTTTCCCTTTTGAGTCCCTGAAATATTATTACGCTTCGTTTTAAACTTCAATTGCAATGTCTGTTTGTGAATGGAGTCTGTCATCTTGTAGTTAAGGTATTTTTAAGTTTACTTTAATTTTTTAGTTTTATTATTAGTCTACCTATGACTAGAAAGTGATCCCTCCCGCAGTTTGCACTTAGGTGTATTGTAAAGAGTAAAACGGCACATCAAAATATTTTTTAGATAGTTAAGTATTCTATTTTTTATGTCTCTTGCCGACTTTTTCCAAGTCGTAGGTGTTTTTGTACAAAGTGTTTGTAAACTAGAAGAGAAGTGATTATGTCCAGGCTCCATACTAGACATACTACCCTAACCCATTCATATATCCTAAAAAAAGGAAGATCCTTCGGTATGTGCGTCATTCCAAGAGCCATTCACTATAAAACACATACTGATAAACAGCAGCCATTTTAATTCAATCAGCTTAAAATACTACCGGGCAGCGAACTTAAAAGAACTGTTTAAAAATATTGATTCATTTCACATGTTTCTAAAAGTAAATAAACTGATTTCAAAAATATAATTTTAATAAATATAACCATAACAGAAGTTTTAATATTTAAAATATTTTTTACTGTTTAAATATAATTGTTCATTTAAAAAACATTCAATTTCGGCATTAAATGACCCAATGAATTGATATGCTGTAAATCAAGCCAAATCAAGCCAAACCAAGCTACAAAATATTTGTAATTAATTTGCTCTGCACCAATAAAACCATTTTGTACGCGTTCTTTATACGATTCCGATTTATAATTAACAATTATTTCATTATTTTCTTCCCTTTTTACTTTCTCATTTATGCGTCCCTCATGATAATCATAATAATTGTGACTTGCTTTGATATTTAACATTTTATCGTGTGTTTCAAATGTTCTTGTTTAATGCTTTCTGACGTATTGGTCTAGATCCAAACTACAAAACACACTTCGTTAAATTTCTCAGAATAAGCCTCCTGCGTAAGCCTCCTTCTGGAATATCTCAGAAAGAGGCTTACACAGGCGCGTTCCCTTTACATTATGAATTTAATGTAACTAAAAAACATTTCGCTTTTAAATTTGCCTTGATATAGTAAGATTGAAACGCGTCGGCAATGACTAAGAAATATATTTTCGAACTGTTTTCTTTTTATCCCAAACACGCTTTTTTTTACCTTTTTTAACTCATCGCATTAGCACAGTGTCTTAACATTTCATGTCACGATTGTGATTTTACATTTGTTACAGATAGTTTCTGGATGACGATCAGGAGACGCTTTTCGCCTTTAACTTTCCTTACAGGATTTTTTGTCATTACTTGTTCTTTCTGAGATTTACATTGCCATAATTGTTTTTTGAATAGACAACGGAGCTGATTCTCGTTGTGTTCTCCACAGTGATTTTATCGTGACACCACCACTGGTTAGATGTCCATTGACTTTTGAGAGGTTTTATTTTTATTTTACTTGGTTGCTAACCATCTCGTCAAAACCTTTCTGCCAAACAAAGCTAATAAAATATCTTAGTCTACCTCGATGTCAGTCGTCGGAGATGGAACCTTGTTAAGTCAGTAATTTGTGTGGTTATTTTTATGTAAACAAATTTATGCTTATTTTCATGGCAAAGAAGCATTACGTATTTGGAATATTGGCACATTACAGTCTTCCACTCACCGTTTTCTTACTCACCAGAATTTAGCTTTGTGCCATGCTAAAGCTAATCTCAGTAAATATTATGATACTAGTCAAAACCAATTTATGGAAGAAATGTTTTATTGGTTTTCGTTGTGCCAAAATTCAAAGTTACGGTCTACTGCAATTTAAATATACATGAAAAAATCAATAAAAATTCCTACTGAACTTTAATAAATTCAGCGAGAAATAATTTCAAAAAATAAAGTCAATAAAAATTTTAAATATCCAAGAACAAAGTAAAATAATTTGGAATTATTTATTTAGAAAATTACTGGCAGAATAGCCAACCTTGTCCGGGTTTTTGACTCTAAAAAAAAAACGCACTCCTGTGAGTGGCTTACATTTTGTATTAGTTTAAAATAACAATTTTCACTCGGGCCGGGAATGTTGATTCAATCAGAATGTTTGCTTTCATTTTGGTTGCGTTGCGGAACCGACTCCCAAGAGGATGCTTCCCCGATCATTATAATCTTAACCTTTTCAACCGTTATCTTTCTCACATATCCTCATAAAGCGTGCCTTTTAATTTGTAACCATATACCTCGAGTGGCTCTTGGGACTTGTACAAGGTGAACAGCATTATAAAAAAGAGAAAAATATGAGAAAATTTCTAATCTTAAAAAGACCAATTTTAACCTTATAAATTTCTCAAAAATATAAATATGCATAAACAAATCTCTATCTATAAAAGGCAGGATGTGTGTGTGTGTGTGTGTGTAACGAATGCACGGCCGCAATTTTCGACGGATTTGCACCAAAATTTACATGCACATGCTCCAAGTTAGTAGGAAGGCCAAGACCGACTTTGCATTTCCCAACTCCGATCAATAGTGGAAATAATCAATTTTTTCATGCTTCTATGGCAGTTTTCATGTAGTTTGCGGCCATTTTCTACTGGCTAGAGTGAGAGCCTATAGCTGGCTGCCACGAATAGGCAGGAAGATTCTATTGGTCAGCGTGAGAGCCAACAGCTGACTGGCACGAATGTTAACTAGCATGTTAGCCTGCCAAAAAAATAAAAAATCGATAGCTGCATTCGTCACAAGTGGGAAAAAAATTAAATCTGCATGGCACTTTACTCCAATTGGCTCATTCGCTTGCTTAAGCTCAACATTGGTTCTGATTCCGCAGAACTGGGTTGGGTGTGAAAAAGTATGTAACATTCTTTTTTCATTCGGTTTTTCCAGTTACGAGTCCTTTTTAAAGCTGATCGTTTTGTGTTCATTTTGTTTAGTTCTTTTTTCGTAACAGATTTAATGTTTAATATAGAGCTTAGAAAAAATTCGCAGTGTGAGATAGGCAAGAAGTAAGGCATGTAGCAACATCAGTACGGCAAAGGGTAAGGAAGGGCAAAAATATTTTAAGTCAAGTGATAGCGATTGCTTTATGAGTCGTACAATTTTTGAATCAAGCACGGGCAACGCCGGGCCATGCTGCTAGTTTAGTATAAAAACTAAATAGATAAATAAATAAATCAAGTATCAAAAAATAAATAAATAAAAATTTGAAATGAAAATGAACATAGAGAGATGCACGGAGAAATACTACAAATTGAAGGCTTACGGCCATATCATATCGAAACACCGGTTCTCGTCCGGTCAGCAAATTTAAGCAATGTCGAGCCTGCTGACAGCTTAAGAATACCAGCTGTTTGGATATGAGATGTGCGAGTGGTACAATAGATGACCGCTCGGCCTGAGAAATCAGCTAGCCGAGCTCAATTTCCAGTCGGGTTTGTCACATTCACTTACGCGCAAATACCTCTAAGCGATGATGAATCGAAAAGAGACCCGATCGCCTAAGCGTGTCGCATCCCGCCTCCTATCACGCATTGGGCCAGCACGGTGGGGTAATGACCCATTCCTCCCCATGAATCCGAGAGAAAATCTACGTAAAGGACAATCTGTTTGCTTCTAAAAAAACAAAACAAACTTTTCATTCTTTGAGGATGATTTATTCTTTAGGGACGCTTTATCATCTTCATAGAGTGTGCGGTGTCGTGGTTATTCACGTGGGATTGGCGTACCAGGCTCAAATTCCAGAGGAGACCGTTGCGTTCAATTTCACGCAAATACCGCTGGAAAGATATGAATCCATCTTTTCCAGCCAAAGAGTTAATAGCAAGGTGGACTGAACTCTCTAGCCTTGTTTGGCAACCACTATAGGAGAAGGACAACTCTGAATTCAAAACTTGTTGCGCATGAGGATACTCCACCCAGTAAAATCTCCACCTCGTCAAAACCTACTTTCAGGGTATACAGACAGGTATAACAATCTTATTTTTATATAAACCCATTAAGGAAAGATACCTTCTAGAAAGTAAGTAAAGCATTAAGATATAGAAAAACAGAATAGGGTACTGAACTTCTATGTAATATCTAATTACCTATATGACCATGAAGAATGCTAAGAATACCATGGATGAAATATGTGAGCTACAAGGAAGTCTTAAGGAAAACAGGAACTACAAGGAGAAGGTTGAATCAGAAGTTTTTTTTCGTATTTTAAACTTTAATTAATAGTTCAAACAAATTACACACGAAAAGCGTTTATCTATCAATATAGCGGATGTAACAACAAAATTGTCCAAATCAAGTAACAGCAAAAATGTCCAGGTGTTAGATTAAGATTTGAAACGTTGTATCTTAGAAATGATTAAAAATATTCTCCGAGTTTTTTTTTATAACATTATTGGACTCTACTTTGAACAATAAGAATGTATTTAGCACTAAGCTGAAATGATGGTCCCTCTTGCTGTTGTGATCTCCTGATCCAGTTTTCCTTTCTACTCTTTCCTCTTTTTTAAACTTGTTCATCGTTCTTTTGATGGCCCTTGAATGGACTTTGAAGATGGAACCATTACTGAAGACCTAAATGTTCTTTTTCCTCTCACCATTTCTCAGTGGCGAATACAGTGGAGCTGACATAAATCGATTTTATTCTGTTCTTTTTCCAGTTCAATAACTCAAAGTATTTTTCAGTGATTTTTACGACAAATGGTGTCAAGATGGCTAAACGCCTTTTCTGAAAAACTGGAAAAAAAGAAACTAAATTAGTTTTTTTTTTTTTTTTTTTTTTTATATTAATAATTTTGTGGGATGGGCAATTATTCCATGATGTTACACGATTTGGACAATTTTGCTGTTACACCTATTATAACCCGTTATATCCTATTGTCTGTTCGTTGTTTTGGCTGGTTTTGAGGCAAAAAACATTCCTACACACGTTTTCAACCTCATCAAAACCTCCATCCGTGAAGAAATTAGCCATCACTCGGAAACGATGGTAACATGATGGTTCAAGGTTAGACTGTAGGCAGGTTTTCGCACCACTTTCAGTTTTTTGAAGTTTGCGCTTGGTCCGATTGGCAGTGTATGCTAGGGCATTGTTATTTCGTAGGAGTGTGCGTCTTCGAGTGTGCGTCTTGGCCACTGCCGGGTGGTGGGATTCCCACGTATCATAAACTTGCTGCATTTGTTTAGCATAAATATCAGCGTCCACAGTATAACCATTCGAGATAAATTCAAAGTGCAACATCCTTTAAAAATTTCACCAAACACACGGCATGACTTTCTGTTCAAACTGCCTTTGTTTGACAACAGGTTATGAAGCCTGGCCCGAAAAAAGCCACCGATTTGGTTTGGTTTGTTTTGTTTTACGGTATGTCACCCTCAATAGGTTATTTAAAGCCGACAAGATTTTTATTGCTGGTAATATATTTTTCCAAAACGTATTTCTGGTAATATTTTTTCAAAAAAGCATTGCTGGTAATATTTTTTTCAAAAATGTTTTGCTGGAAATATTTTTTTTCAAAAATGCATTTTGGGTAATATTTTTTCAAAAATGTATTACTGGTAATATTTTTTTTCAAAAATACATTGCTGGTAATATTATTTTCAAAAATGTATTGCTGGTAATATTTTTTTCAAAATGTATTGCTGGTTATTTTTTTTCAAAATCGCATTGCTGGTAATATTTTTGAAAAAAATGTATTACTGGTAATTTTTTTTTCAAAAATGCATTGCTGGTAATATTTTTTTTAAAAGTGTATTGTTGATAATATTTTGTTACATAAATGCATTGCTGGTAATATTTTTTTTACAAAAATGTATTGCTGGTAATATTTTTAAAAAAAAATGTATTATTGGTAATATTTTTTTTCAAAAATGTATTGCTGGTAAAAAATATTACCAGTAATACATTTTTGTAAAAAAATATTACCAGCAATACATTTTTGAAAAAATATTTTTCAAAAATGTATTGCTGGTAATATTTTTTTACAAAAATGTATTACTGGTAATATTTTTTCAAAAATGTATTACTGGTAATATTTTTTCAAAAATGTATTGCTGGTAATATTTTTTTACAAAAATGTATTGCTGGTAATATCTTTTTCCAAAAAAATATTGTTAGTAATAATGTATTGCTGATGATAATTTTTCTTCAAAAATTCATTGTTGGTAATAAGTTTTTATACAAAAATGTGTAATAAAACCTATTTTTACACGTCTTGACTCCATTTTTGCCCATAGCTGGAATGTTAACAGATGCTACCACCTTGGGTCAGTGTAGACCTGGGAACACCAGCAATGAAAAGGTGGTTCCAGCTCGTCAAACCTTCTGATCAGAGGCTTTTCTATCGGTTATAGTTTATCGTCTTACTCAGGACGCGCCATTTCTTTAATTCGGATTACGAAAACAGATCCATTTTTCATCCCTCAGTTACAACTCGACTCCAAAAACGGGCATCTTGAAGAACTACCAGCAGTTGTTTGTTTTATAGTTTTGAGTTGCGCCTTCTGTAACATATCCGTCATGCGTAGCCCTCTTCATCAGCTGGTTCAATCTGTTGTAATTGTCCTCCGCTTGCTCCACCGTTGGGGTCGTTGCGCCTGGTCATTAGTCAATTCACGAGAAACTTCTCGACAACGTCTGTTCACATGGCCGACTTTATGGAGGTGTTGATTGATGGTGCTTTGTAAAGGACCAAGTTCTGGCGATAATGTATGGGCGCTTGTGCTTGGCTGTTGTTAAAGCCTCATCGTCCACAACAGAAGGACACCCTGATCTTGCTTTGTCTTCGAGAGTGGTGTCTCCTTCTTTGAAATATCTGAACCAGTTTTGTCATTAATTTCTTTTGCCGCTGTCTGTTCACTCTGTACGTTTTTTCCACAGGAATCATAAAATGGCTTTAACTGAAATTTTTCACCACTCATTATTATATTAATTTTTATATGTTATATATGAATATAAGGTCGAAGATGAGGACCCAGACTAAGCGTGACAAATCCCAAAGACCCCAACGGTGGAGCAAACGGATGACAATTACAACAGATCTCAATAATTGAACCAGTTGATGAAGAGGGCTACGCATGACGGATATGTTACAGAAGGCGCCACTCAAAATTATAAGAGTCAGCGGCAGTCAGTTATAGTTTCATAACTGGATTTTGCATGTCTCATTCAATGTGCTACAGAGGAAGCTCATGAAAGCAAGTGTGTGGGTCACTTCCTGGCAAGTTTAAGTCCACCTTAAACCAATTCATGCCATTGGCACTTACTTCCACTCTGATTTTCTTCCATCTTCAACTAATTCTTTCAAAGCCAAACAGTGATAGGGAATGGATGACAGGAGCCGCTTTTGGTGAAACTGGAAGCTTTTAGTCTTGAACTTGCACTTGGATATGAGATAAAACCAACAATGAAATGATCTTGTTACAATTCATGTAACCATATATATATATATATATATATATATATATATATATGATTACTGTTTTGTTTTTAAGGTTTGTTATTTTGTGCATGTACTCTTTTTGCATCGCCATCAGTTCTTGTACTACAAAATATTCCTGTAAGAAACATTAACATTTAATTATTGAAGTAGTTAACCACTAAAGTGGTCATAATAATATATAATGCATGCCTCTGATGGTCGAACACAAAACCTCAGACTAAGCTCGACCAACCCCAGAGACCCAGCAGTGGAACAGGTGGATGACAATTGCAACAGATCTCAGTTGTTGAACGAATTGTCCTGTCATAACTGTTGCATGTTCAAAAAAAAAGCAATGGTCGCAGAAAGCTAAGATTACATTTAAATACTCCCAAAATATCATGTGAGATGATAACACAATCCACTTATCCCTCTTGTCACTATACCTCACACAACACACCCAGTCCCGTTACTTTTTAGACAGACCTGGGACGCAAAAGAAAAGCCCGACTATTGAATGTGGCATTGTCAAAAAAAAAAAAATATATCAGGAGAACTTCAACAGAAAGACGAAGTTTGCAGATTGGCCCAAGAGGAAAAATTGCTATAATAATGTTTGCCAACCCTTAACAGTCGTAGGAATAGAAATCGGAAGTAATGACTGGGTGTATAGACGTTAAAAGTACTTCTTAACAAATATGGCATCTGATTATATCATAAATCCGGACTTTTCAAATAAACTTCCATGGTGTTTAGATTCTGAACTTTTGGTAATATCAGCATAAAACCCCGCGGAACCATATAAAGAGTGAAACGTGAGTGGCAGTTAACATTTACACACATATAATTATTTTGTTGATCAGCGCTTAAAGAAAATACATTTTCAGACAAGATACTCAATCGCCATAAAAACGGATTTATTATGAGAATATGAACGGAACCAATTGAAATGCAAGACAGCTTTCAAAATCTCGGTGTTTGGTGAGATTCAAATATATGGTTCATGACAAATTGCTGGAAGAGGAAAAGCTAATTACTACGCATGTCTTCGGTAAGCAACTAGCTTGTTTGAATGGCGAATGATTGTTTTGTTGTAACTGCGATGCAACAAACACTCATCTAGTTGCTAAGTCCTTTCACATAAGATACATTAGTTAGACATCTCACCTTTAGATTATTACTTTTTCTGCGTAAAGCAGCATTCGTTGTCTGGACACGTATGTTGAAAACTGATGAAAACTGAAGGAAAAAAAGAAGGTTAGATAGACGGGAGAAAAGAAAAGAAAAGGAAAGAAGAAAAATGGAAGAAAAATCAAGAAAGAAAGAAGGGATGAAGAAAAGAATGGAAAAAGAAAACGAAAGAAAGAAGTGAGAAAGGAATGAAGAAAGAAAAGAAGACAGGAAAGAAGGGTTATACGAAGTAAAGAGGAAAGGAAAAAGAAAGAAAGAAAGAAAGAAAGAAAGAAAGAAAAAAAGAAAGAAAAAGGAAAGGGATAAGGAAAGAATAACAGGGAATAGTCGAATAAGGGAATAGTCTAAAATATTAAATAAAGGTTAAGAGGAAAAGCGACTGAAACGAAATAAAGAAGCAAAAAGTTTAATAGAGAGAAAGAGAGAACATAAATGAAGAAAAGGGAGATAATAGAAAAAGAGAAATCGAGAGGAAAAGAATGTAAAAAAAAAAGCAGACAACGTGAAAGTGGAAACGAAAGAAAGAAAAATTATAAGGAAAATTAAGAAAAATAATAAATGTCTGACGAGCAAAATGAAGGAAAAAATTTAAAAAAAAAGAAAAAGAAAGATGACTTAATAAAAACAGAAAGTCGAAAAAGAAAGGAAAAGAGAAAAAAGAAACTGAAAGAGAAAGTCTATTTAATATTCACAGACAGTTTTTATAGTTGCTATTCGTGTTTTGATTTTAGCGATTTCTTGACTAAACTTTACACCAGGGAAATGAATGAAGGCAGACGAGAATAAATCAGCTGAAAACCGTCTGTTGAGACGCATATTTTGAGACGATAATTTTTACATGGCAGACTTCAAATCGAAACTGCGATTGATTAAAACGATTTGCTATATTTGAAATTAAACTGATAAGAATCATGAATTATTAGTAAAACATCTACTTAATTGACAAAAAAAAAAAAAAAAAAAAAAAAAACCTTGTGGAAAAGGCTCAAAATAAAAACGAATTTCTATATTTATAAAACTGAACGGTTCAGGATAATCTAAACAAGGAATTTAAAATAACCTAGTTTTATCAAATATTTACACGTTTTTTCAATTTTCATGAGTTTTTCCTGCGCAGTCCATTAGTTCTGATTGGTTTCCTTTAGGTACCCTTAATAATTCGCTGCAAAAAGAGCATGTCATGACGAAAAAGGAGCCCAAACGTAATAAAAACAGTGTTTTATCGTCAAAATGTTTCCGTCATTATTAAGAGGAAAGAACAAAGTATTTTTAATTATTTTAAAAAATTTTTTACTCATTTCTAAGACGTTCGAAATTTTTGTTAAAAACCTTGTTTTATTATGTGCCTGTTTTCCGGTAAAAATAACAGATTAATTTGGAAATCTTGCAAAAATCAAATAACGGTCGGATTTTAATGAAACTTTCAGGATTAATTAAAAAATGAATGAATATATATATATATATATATATATATATATATATATATATATATATATATATATATTGTATCTATCTATCTATCTATCTATCTATCTATCTATCTATCCCAGTCTGTTCTTATCTATCTATCTATCTATCTATCTATCTATCTATCTATCTCTTCCAGTTCTACCTATCTATCTATCTATCTATCTATCTATCTATCTATCTATCTATCTATCTATCTCTTCCAGTTCTATCTATCTATCTATCTATTTTATTTTGGAAGAAGTCTTACAGATGAAAAGGATTGTACTCACACAGATGTGCGCCATATTTGTGGTCTTGTGCCAAACTCAGCTATGCTTATGAAATGATACAAAAAACCTTGCTCATTAGAAATTTAGAAATCTTTTTTAAAACACTTCCCAGATATTTAAATTGTTGCACTTGTTACATTTTGATATTTCCGATTTGTAATTTGCATATTGGGCTGTTTCTTTTGTTGACAACCATAACATTCTGCCTTCTTACAATTGATGTTTAGTCCTTTCTTCTAATTCTTCATTACTGCCTTCTGGAAGAGTTCCTGTAGATACCATTCTTTGTCTGCTATTAACACTGTCTCATCTGTATATCTAATGTTTTTTTGAGTCTGTGGCCGCTAATAATGGATCCTGGTGAAACTTAATTCTCTCAGGATTGCTTCAATGTAAAGGTGAGACGACGAATCCTTGTTTTCAGCCCAACTCCCTCTCTCAAATTAGCATTTCAAACACCAATTTTATGGGATAAAAATATATTTAAAAATAAAATAAAAACAGAGATAGGGGTAAAGGGAGATAACCGCTGATTCGAAGTCAGAACATTATTATTAATAACTCTCTCCTCTAATTTGCTGACCCTAGTTACTATATTCTTAATACTTGATATAATGCAAAAATATCACAATGACAGAATCACTCAATAATTATTTATAACTATTTATACTGGGACTCCTGAATGCAATTACAAGTAATCCATAATAATATTTTAAATTTTGAAATCATATTTATTTTTGGCATATGATTTTTTTAAAACTGTTTCTAAATCTTTGATTGTCTTTCAATCATTCCACCTCATCTGCTGTCCTCTTCCGCCTCACCTTCTATCCTCTTGCGCCTCACCTGCTATCCTCTTCCGCCACACCATTTTAGGAACTACTGGATTGTGAGTGATTATGAAGTTTTAAGGAAAATGGAAGCAAAAAGGACGCTTATACTTAGTATCGGAAAGAGACAGTTGACATTTGTAAGGCACATAATGAAGAAAGTGGGCTTGAAGAATTTGGCACACACAAGACATATTGAAGACAAGAGAGGCAGAGGGAAACAGCGAGTAAACTACCTAACGAGATAGTGTAAATAGGTGACAGAAGAGGGACTGGGATGGATGGTGGTGAAAAGACCAAACAGGATAAGAAGTTGTGGAGAGCCATGATCCCTCAAGTCATTAAGGAGTAGACACATAGAAGACGAAGAATATAAATAAAGAGAAAAATTGTGTCGTTGCATATTTATTACCCACTCAAGTAGTTTGTGTTTGATTAAGGTGTTACGTCCAAATTTAAAATTGCTGATTTTCAAGGCAAGAATGTTCTCATCAGTTGGAAAACAAGCAGAACATGATCTTTCAACCCACATTTCTCTTTATTTAAGGTATGGTTGGTAACAATAGACAGCCAATATCGTCTTCGTGTCTTAATCGCGTTATTACCGTCACAATTTTCTACCGCTGCCATCATGGCGAGAACCAGCAAAGTCCTTCCCGATACCCTCGTGTTTACCTCGCGTCACTAAAATCCTCATATGTCAGTAGTTAACTTTTCAAAATCTCGAGCACACAGACTCAACCCTCGTCTACCTCACCTCCATAACCCATTTTTTTAAAAAACCCTGTCACATTAACCCCTAATTTTCATTTCCGCTTAAAACAGATTTCCTTTTTTACTCCATACTGGACTTAAGGCGACTTTGGTTCAATCGCATTAAGTCGTGGCAAACCGTTGTCAGAATCGAGAAAAATTTCCGGACCGCTTGACCTTTCAAGAATTGAATGACCACGTGTCCGCATCGTGAGCTCCTCACATGAGTCTGGACAACGAGAAGAAGCAGGGTGGGGGCGAAAGAAGAAGAAGAAGAAGGAAGAAGGAAGGAGTATGAAAGAATGAAGAAGAATTCTATTTCGTCGACGAGGAGAGGAAATACAAATAAAGGGGGGGGGGGTGGAGTAGGTCTACAAAGAAGTTCAGTGAGAAGCGGTAGCAGGTTTAGGAGAAAAAGGAAAGTCAGTTTTGGATGGGGCTGAGGTGAAGAAGAGAGCTGAGCATTGAATCATTCCACCTTCTTTATAGTTGGCCACACTTCCGCCATGTGCGTCCCGGGAATCACGTGGCGCCACGTGCTGGAAAATCGTACCCACAATGCACATACGATAGTACCGTTATCAATAAGAATCAAAGTGTGGAGGATTATGTGTAAGGTTTAGAGTAATTTGAACCAAGCTTCTAAATAAACATTAAAAATCATTTATTCACACACACACACACACACACACACACACACACACACACACACACACACACACAAACTCACTTTTTGGATGACTCATAGAAAATTTCAGATTTTCTGGGAGCGTCAAACGCAGTATTACTTACAAAATTAAACATATTTCTCTTCAAAAAAGCTTTTTATTGCAAGTACTCGGACCGTCAATCTACGGCCTTTAGCAAACAGTACCGATCAGAAACACTGAATAAGCTATGGCTAACATTACAACTACTATACGTAAAAAAATAACAAATATGGCGCCAAACTTTTCCGGTTAGCAAATGAAGGTTAAAGTAAAAAAAAGAAACAAAAAAAGTAAAAACAAAAGACAACACTATTTACATTATTCGGACTATTGTCCTCCTCTTGGTTGCCATATTTATTACAACGTTTCGGTCGTTGTACGCTCCGGCCTTCTTCAGGTGGTTGGAATGTCGAACTGAACCCTTTATTTTGCTCACTGGGGTAGACTGTTCAAGTTCCACGTGCCATGTTTTAATAGATGTCAGTTGTGAGTTATCTCCTGTTAATTTCCCTCTCCAACTTCTCCACTGCCTTAACTATAAATATAGACAGATAATATAGACAGATAAACAAACAAACAAAAAATCAAACTCAGACTTGATCATCTGCATTCGAGGCAAAAGGGATGCCAGATCGATTTTTACTTCAAGTTCGTGCCTTCGTAAAAGACTTTGGGAGAATGGTCAGTCCAATGTAGCCCCCAGAGGATACCTATTAACTATCTTTATAAGAGTTAGATAAGAATAGAGTATTTCTGCTATATCTGGCTGGTTTTAGTTAAATTGGTAGTCTTGGTTGGTGCAAAAACAATGACGTAATAATGTCGTTTTTTGACGTATTTTTTAACGTCAAAAAACGACATTATTACGTAATTATTTTTGCACCAACCTAATATAAATTCTAATAGGTTTGTTACATATTTTCTTTTCTATTTACTAGACACAAATATAAAAATATTAAGCCAAAATTTATGCTATTTGAAGATTAATTCTTTCGGAAAGTATAAGTTACCTGAGTACATAATATTTAACAGCCCCACCTCCCCCGAGGGATGTATGTGGCACAAGGCCGAGTTTACCGTGGGTTCTCTGAGCCCGTTGGCTCGACCAAAAATATTCCCGTAGAACGCGCATAAACGGGTTCAGGGTCTGTCTACCTCCCCGGACGAAACTTTGCCCTTCGGCAAAGCCTCATCCGTAATCCTCTCTGGCCAAAGGAAGAGTTCGACAGCAGCTGCGAACAGTCACAGCCCGGTAGAACAATCTATTCGACTGTTCCCCCTGGCTGTTTACCTGAGTACTGATCAAAATCCTGAGTTTCTTAAATCAGTATTCTATGATATATGACCAAGAAAAATCTCCGCTTCTCTTGTATTTATGAAGCTTAGCTTAGGAAACAACTTTAAAAGTGAAAGAAATGTTAGTGGGAAGATTATATCTTCAATTGGGGAGGATCTGTTTACCTTACAAATCAGTATTCGATATCTAGGTTTTTTCTTGGATTCGAACATCGAATCTTTGTAACAGGTAGCAAATTCCTAACTATCTTTATGAGGAAACGGCCATCAAATACATAAGTTATACGTGTGCCGTCAAAAAATGGCGGCTGTGCTTAATGGTAACTTTAATGTTGAAATCAGCTTTTTCAATACAGGAAACATTGGCATTCATTGACTGAATAGTCAAAATTAGCAGTGGTTGGAATTTACGAAATCTTTTTTTTTTATTAAAACAGTTTTCAGATTATTAAATTTCTCAAGTCCACTGAATATTATAGCTCTTTCTATTATTTCTGAGATCTTCCTTGCAAACCTTGTTTAAGGCAATGTGGAAAGTCAGCATCCTGACTATATCATTATTTTTTACCCTTCTAGTTACATGTGCTATAGCATTTTTGCTGTTGAGAGTGGAAGTTTTCTATTTATGTGCTCTTTGTTGTTTCGTTAAATGTCTTTGTGATATTATAGTGTCAGTCTGTAGGATCTAATGAAGGATTGTCTTCTTTAAAAGCCGAAAGAAATCATTCACTTGAAGCCTCGTTTAAAAAATGTGTAGAAATCTACCAATGTAACTAGTAGAATTGGGAGAAGTCTACAAATGTATCTAAACTCATAGATTCTACATCCGCGTCCTGGGTAAGACGATAAACTACATCCGCGTCGTGGCTAAGATGATAAGCTACATCCGCGAACTGGGTAAGACGATACAGGAAATCCGACAGCAAGCCTCTGATCAGGAGGTTTTGAGAAACGTGGAACCACCTCTTAATTCCTGGTGTTCCCAGGTCCGCCCTGACCCGGGGTGGTAGCACCTGCCAGGTTCTCAGCTATGGGAAAATAGTTAACTCCTAAAAGGGGTCAAAACACCATGAAAGTATAAAAATAGGTTTTAATACCAGCAATACTTTTTTGGAAAATTTTTTACCAGCATTACATTTAAAAAAACCCCAAAGAAACCAGCAATCAGTCAGTCAGTTATGTGCCATGCGTGATACGCGCTTTGGCGATCATGTATCTTTCGATAGATGACTGACGAGGCAGATTTTTTTCTCGCAGTAATTTACCATTTCTTTCTACGGTTGACCAGTTGTCATTCTAGGCTATAAAACCCAGCTTATCCTGCTATTTACCCATAGTTGGGGGGGGGAGAAGAAGTGTTTTTTTAAACTTTTCCCAAAGGTATTAACACATAAGTGAATGTAATGGATTCGACTGGAATTCGAACTCGACTCTCCGATTCCTCTATCTGAGCCGCTATCCATTACTCTCCTTTACCAGCAATATATCTAAAAAAATTAGTAGCAATAAAAATCTTGTCGGTATAAAATAACCTATTGAGGTTGATATACCGTAAAACAAATCAAACCAAACCATAATAGAATATGCATTGGTTATATAATCTGCAGGAATAATCTAATGGCTTTTTTTTATGTACACGACTAATACTAAAGAAATTCTGATTTTAAAACATTCAGTCATTAAAACTTTTTTTTAAAAATTATTAAAAGTAAACATAACCAAAGAAAACTTACACAAAAGAAAAGAAATAAAAAGCAACGCAGCAGCAGCAGCAGCAGCAGCAGCAGCCTATTTACTAAAAAGATATTCAGTTGTTATGGTAGCTGTAATATATTGACAATTCTAAGTAGAAGCTTATGAAGCTTTATTTGACTAATTCAGCTTTAGCGTTGAAAAGCTTTATTTTATTATAGTAGATGGTTAGAAGAGAGAGGGGAGATGGAACGTGCTTATTTTATTACCTCTGTCGCGCAAGTTATGTTAATCTATTGTAAATATCACCTATTTATGTAACGTAGCCCAGGCTGCGTGACTGATAAATATATCAAATCACATTTTGTTTTTCTTCTAGAATAAATTAGTTTGGTATTAGTGATAGCACTCAATGTACTCGCTTTCAGTTTAACCACTATGCTATTACACCTGACATACTTTCACTTTGTATAACTAATCAACTCTCAATGAATATGACAAATTGTCGTCTTCAAAGCAGGCAAATAGCTTTAGCCGACTTCAGTTTGACTAAATCTTTTTGACAATCAAAATGGTTCGGGGCAATTCAATGTCCTCACTGTTAAAATCTCTTTGATTCATACCGTCAAAGGTGTTCGCTAGTTAACAATATTTTTTAACACACACACACACACACACACACACACATATATATATATATATATATATATATATATATATATATATATATATATATAAGAAATATAGTCTTAAGGTGTGCTATATTTATGGAATAAAGTGCCCAATATCAGAGATAGACCGTGTGTAAATATAAAAGTGAACATAGAAGTCAACACTTAGAGGCGACAGTCTGTTTCAGGCTATATGCAATCGTCAGGCCACATATGCTGTTATTTTTCTCGGCTATTTATATATATACGGGTTAGTGGTGCATTGTGGGTATTCTATTATGGCGGTTATTTTACCGGAAGTCGTTTGTTTATTTATTTGGGTCAAATTATATTGCTTGTTTTTATTTTTTATTTTTTTGTTTCTTATTTTATTTATTTATTTCTTTATTAACGTAGAAAACATTTGTTTATATCACTTATTTAACAGTTTTGTTTTGGTTTGAGAATTTAATTAAAGCTATTTGTTCAATTTTGGGGTTGATTGTTGTAGTTCATTCTAACTATTATTTTGGCGGGAACAGTTTTTAATTGATTACCTTTATTTGGGATTGGTTTGTTTATTTATTTACTTGGATGAATTTAGGTCAATTTATTTTACTTGTATATTTTCTCTTTTCGGTTTTCGATTTTTAAGTAATATAGTATTTATTTATTTATTTATTTTTTTTATTTCAATTTTTTTTGTTATTTTGTTTATTAGTATATTTATTTGTTTTTATTTTATTTTTTACGTTTTTCATTTTTTAGGTTACGTAGTAAAAATTTATTTTCATGTCTGCATTTTGAGATGAGGTCGGATCTTTTATTTAATAATTTATTTTGGTCGGGGAAAGTAATGATAGCTATTTTTTCCTCCAAGCAAAGTTTGCAAGTTTTTGATTGGTTGTTGTAGGCTGATGATTTTTTCCTTATCTTCCAAGATATTTTTGGTGTGATGTGCGTTTTGTTTTTAATTTCCCAGATATACTTAGAAAGCATTGTACTGTTCGCATATTTACTATTTGTGAAAGATGTTTTGTGTGTATAATTACTTTGTTTCCAGGGTCCTTCAGTTACTCCTATGTATACTTTTTCTTCATCATCTGGTGATTTTATCGTGGCTTGGTATATTACGTTGTTTTGTAAACAATTTCCGTTTAAGGGACATTCGTTCTTTATTCTGCGGTTGCACGTGGGTTTAATTTGTTCGTGTGGTTTGTTGATAATTTTCCTATTATTTGTGCCATGTTCTCGGTGCAGCTGTAGCTGATTTTTACTGTTTTTGTTGAATATCTTGTGTAGGGTGCTTGATTCTGGGAAGTGTTTGTGTAAGAGTTTGAAGAATATTTTTCCTACGTTTGTTTTTACGTTTTTGCTGTACGGTTGGTTGAACCATAAGATATTTCTTCTCATGTTGGCCTTTTTTGTGTTCTGTGGTGAGTATGTGATTATTGCTGGGAATCCGCTATCTTTTAGGACCGTTTCATAGTCTTTCTTAGCTTTGTTAAATAGGGATTCATTGGAGGAATTGTCGGAGAGCCTGCGGTTAATCGATTTTGGTATCTGTTTGATTATAGAAGGCGGATGGTTGGAAGATGTGTGTATGTAGAGTAGTTTGTCATTAGGTTTTCTATATGGTTTATATGTGCCTTCTCTTAGGTTGAAGGTAACATCTAGAAAATCTACTTCGTTTAGGTTAGTTTTTATATCTATGTCGAATCCGTTATTTTTAAAAATCTTTATTATTGCTTTTCTAGTTTTGTCTGTGTTTTGTTTGTTACAGTTTCTTAAGATTATGAGAACGTCGTCCCTGTAGAGTCCTGTGTCATTTCTATCTATTATTTTGCTCAGTTCGTGTAGTAAGTAAATGCCTATGATTTTTCGCATGCCCCTGCACCGTCAAAGCTTCCCATTGTAGTGTCAAATATCCCATCTTTCTTTATCCATGCTTCTTCATTGTGGAATAATAATGATTTACGGGAGTGCTTAATGATATTGATTTCGCTTGGTTTTATTTTTATTTGTTCCTGAGCTAAGTTGATGGCCTTATCTAGCATACGTTCTGTTATGGATGGGTAAAATTCTTTTATGTCTAATTGTAGGAATTGGCAATTTTGTTTGTTATTTATGCTGTGGAACCAGTCAATAGTTGTTTTCGTATTTTTCCACTGGTTTACTCCTAATTTCTTCCTAAGTTCAGAATTAATTCTTTCTAGTATTGTTTTACTTATTTTACCTAGTTCACTTTTGGCTGGGTTTATGAGTCTACATGCAGGATTGGTTTTGAAATTTTCTTTATGGTCTTTTAGTGTGATAAAGGCTCGTGTCTTGCTAATACAACTTATTCGGTCATCTAGGTCTAATTTTTGGGCGATTGTTTTAGCTTCTTTATTGATATCGTGTTCTATTGCTTGGGGTGCCTTTTTGTATGTTTTGGTTATGTTGTTCTTGAGTAATTTATTGTGTGTAGGAGGTCTTAGTTTGTATAAATTTCTCGTTTTGTCAGCAGCGATAAATACACTTGTTGAATTGTTTATTTTAGTTATATCTGCTTTTAGTTTTTTTTGGAATGCATCTTGTTTTTTATGGAATTTTATGTTTCTAACTAGGTCAGTTAAGTCTTTCTCGAAATCGTCTAATTCTTTTTGTTGTGGGAGGCATTTTTTTGTTTTGAAGCCGTATTTTTCCTTAAGTGTGTTGTTATTGTGAAGGTCCCGGTTTAAAAAGTGGACTTTCCATCTCATTCTTTTTAATCAATTAAAAACTGTTCTCACCAAAATAATAGTTAGAATGAACTACAACAATCAACCCCAAAATTGAACAAATAGCTTTAATTAAATTCTCAAACCAAAACAAAACTGATAAATAAGTGATATAAACAAATTTTTACTACGTTAATAAATAAATAAATAAATAAAATAAGAAACAAAAAATAAAAAATAAAAACAAGCAATATAATTTGACCCAAATAAATAAACAAACGACTTCCGGTAAAATAACCGCCATAATAGAATACCAACAATGCACCACTAACCCGTATATATATAAATAGCCGAGAAAAATAACAGCATATGTGGCCTGACGATTGCATATAGAATGAAACAGACTGTCGCCTCTAAGTGTTGACTTCTATGTTCACTTATATATATATATATATATATATATATATATATATATATATTGACATTTTTTATGTTTATACGTTCTTTTATAGGTACAAATATTTAAGTAAATACTCTGTTCATAATAAACAGTATTAACAACATTTACCGGCTTGAATGCCCGACAAATTTTCATAGAAAATATGCGTCTTCCGACAGGAATCGAACCTGTATCATATGCGGTACCGTCATATAGCTTGACGTGCCTTAACCGATTGGGCAATCGCTAAAAAGAGTATAGCATGACGAAAAAGATGCCAAACTTGACAAAAACAAAACTTATCATCTAAATGTTTATGTTATTATTAAGAGGAAAGATCAAAATATTTTGGGAGTATTTTTTTACACTTTTTAATCGTTCCTAGCACGTCCAAAATTTTTGTTAAAAATCTTTTTTTAGTTAGAAAAATTGACAGATAATCGATCATGTCAGACATCTTTTCCAATTTATAAAAAAAATGAAATCTCAGTTTGAAATTCTTTTAAAAATCAATTATAATTTTTCAAAACTTAATTTAAGAAAATCAGAAATTATAATGTGTATTTAAAATATTTTGAACCAAGTTTAACTTAGTTTCTGCGCCGAAAAGACGTAGTTTGAAAATAAAACAAAGCAGGTCATGACCTTTCACGTCACTTGACAAGGTGACGAAAGACATTCATGACGTTTTGATAGCTTACGTGAGGATAATTCATTCTACGGAAGGAGAGAAGTGAAGTTATTTAGATTTAAGTGAACAAATTATTTACCTCGTTATTTTTAAGTAAAACTTTCAGCGCTCTAATTTAAAAAAATTTTTTTGTACTTAGCTTTCACCTTTACGTTTACGATGCTTTATGGAAAATATATTATAAAGAAATTAAAATAAGACTGTTGAGAGTGAGATTAAATTTCATAAGAAAGGTATCTAATTAATTTATAGGTACCTTTCTTATTAAATTTATCAGAAGTCTACATAAAATACAAAATTAAATTTCATAAGATGATACTGATACTTGTAGGTACACTTCTCAGTTGAAATTGAAAAATCAAATTAACTTCTCCACGCGTGTTTCGCAAAATAAATCACAAAAGGTCATTTACGAAACTGAACGCGGCTTTTAACTAATTTTATATTTTAACTACATAAATGTAAAAATCTATTATAATTAAAGAAATAACAAATAATTGTATTAAAAATTCAGTATTTAAGTTAAATATTAGACAGAAACTCAATCCACGTGACGTTTTTTTTATTGCATACATGACACTTCCGGTCTTCCGTAGATTTGATTTACAGTGTTATTATTGACATAAATTATATTTTTTTATATACTGTTGTTCGTTAGTTTGTAATAAGCTTTGGAAATTATAATCTGTAAATATATATCTACTTAATAACAATATTCGTTAAATTCTACAAACTTTTCCTTAATTTTAGAAGAATTAACAACATAATGTAAAAATAATAAAATATTTCAGAAATAACAAATAATTGTTTTAAAAATTCATTTTTCATCGAAATATCTTTTTTGCTTTCAGACAATATTGTCCATGTTCATTAAAATAAATAAAAAAAATTAAAAGCTTTTGAAATTAAATAATATTTTTGTTTTATTGAGTTTCGTATGTTAGAATTCACAGATGATTTTCAAGAAGAGGTGGTCCAACTAAAAAAAAAAAAAAACCCAAAACATGATTTGGTTTCCCCAAAGCCTTTTCTTTTAACTAATATAATCACTAATCTTCTCAAAATTGAAATTATAGAGCTTTCGTACAATTAGTTATTGGGGGGGGGGGGTAATACGTATGAAAAAAAATTTTTTACCATGACTTTAAAAAAGGAAAACATATTTATAATAAGTTCAATAATTTTTTAATAGTTTCTGAAAGTTTCATTGAAATCCGACAATTATTTTTATTTTTGCAAGATTTTCAAAATTAATGTCTGTCATACAGAAAAAAATGGGCTAAAATTTTATATATTATTTTACTAGTTCCGGTGTTACAAAGAGAAACAATTTTTTTTTTATCAAAATTTAGAATGTTCTAAAGAGAAAGATTAAAAAAAAAAAAATAATTAAAAAATACTTTGATCTTTTCTTTTAATAATAACATAAACATTTAGACGCTAAAATTTTGTTTTCGTCAAGTTTGGCGTCTTTTTCATCAAGCTATGCTCTGTTTTTAGTTATCTCATGAAGGTACTATTTATAGATAATTATATGAAGGATATATATATATATATATATATATATATATATATATATATATATATATATATATATATATAGTAAAGGTAAAATAAAATCCCTGGGTATATAATCTAAGTGGTTCCTAGTAATATAAGAATCTTAAAATTGATCCGCAAAAGAGAGTTCGATGTATTTTATTTATACAAAGCAATAGGTAAACAATGAAAAGATTTTTCTTGATTTATATATATATATATATATATATATATATATATATATATAATATAATATAAAATGCTCAAACGCTAAAACACTAATATTCCATGGTTATAATTTATTACATTGGAATCGCGATCCAATTTATCAGACCTACAAATTCAAAATTCATATATATATATATATATATATATATATATATATATATATATGAATTTTGAATATATATATGAAAGTTCAAAGAATTTATCTTCCGACATTTTGGGAGATATAATAATTAGTCCAATGTGTTTATTTTTTTCAGATTGGTTTGGAATATCTGTAAACGGTGAACGGCATTGTGAAACCTTAGTGTTTTGTAGGTTTGGACTAGTGGACTATTGGATTAGTGGTCTAGTGGACTAGTGGAAGCAATCTGAATATTGGAAAAGGGTAACCATTCATCATGATGCTTCGTATCGGGCATCAAAATGTCGCAATCATGAGAACTGCTCAGTTCTCTTTGAATCCCAGGAAAACAATAAGACGTGAAATGGAGAACTGCAACAGAGACTAAAAGAACATGACTTGCAGGAAAGAACACAGTGGACGTTCTGATTACCGACATTTATCAAAATTTATTTAAAGGAGAAAGTGATGGAAATCCCAGAAAAATGAATGCAGGCTTTGACGCGGGAAATAGTTGTTGCAATTTCCACCATGAAGTTGGCTTTGAATGAAGAATCTGCTGCCAGGCATACAAGAAGGTATAAAAGTCAACTTCTTACAGAAAAAAGATCAAGAAAATTGACTGTCAAAGGGAAAGAAACACCTGAACAATGTGAAATATCCTGTTGAACAGGGGCAATCTGGTTCTTCTCTGATGAAACGAATTTTTGTCAGGACCAGCTGCATAACATACGGGACAAAAGATGGCTTGCCTATAATCAATGCAATATTCTTCGTGTCATAAAGTTTTTCCAAACTGTGATGGTTTTTGTCTCCAGTGAGGGTGATGTCATGCTACTTCACATCTTTGAACAGGGTCTCAGGCTCAATTTGCATGTCTATGTGGAGTTACTGAACACTGTGGTCAAGTCTTGGTTGGAGGAGGTGGCTGTGCTGGAAGACCATGTTTCGCAGTAAGATTTAATCTCCCAACCACAACTCCAGGAAGAGTCACAAGTGGTTGTCAAATAATTTTTGCTACTTCACCCGCCCCAACGTCTGGCCTCCAAACTCCCCAGATTGTAATCCTATGGATTATTAAGTGTAGGGTACGATTAAGAATGACACCAACCGCACTGTCTGTAACACCAAGGCCCAGATTATCAATAGGATTAAGGAGCCGTTTGAGCCTTTCCCTAGGGGCACAAAGAAGGCTGCATGTGCCAGATTACGGACTCGGATCGAGGCCTAGTAAATGCTGAGTGTGGATCATTGAGTGAATTGTCTTTTGATTCTTATAACCTTTTTTCCAATAAACTGATTTTTGGCTTAAATATTCACTTTGTTTTTTCGTTTTAAAACTGTCAAATTTCACCCGAATACATTGTATATTAAAGTTGAAGAACAGAAATAAACGTAAGTCCAATTTCAATAAATAGATAGTTAATTCTGGGACACCATGTATATATTTTACACGGATACATAATCATATATATATATATATATACATACATACATACACACACACACACACACACACACACATATATATATATATATATATATATATATATATATATATATGAAGAAATATAGTTTTAAGGTCTGCTATATTTATAGGAAAAAGTGCTCAATATCAGAGATAAAGCGTATGTAAATATAAATATAAAGGTGAACATTGAAGTCTACACTCAGAGGCGACAGGCTGTTTTTATGCTAGACGCAGTCTATATAAAATTCCCAAATAATCAGCTGTAAATAGAGGCTGCCCAAAATTAGCCTTCTGGGATAAAAGTGCTCCATACCATTAAAATCACAGAGCATTTGAATATTAATTCAATAAACCATGTAGGCAATGGCTGGCCACTGCTTTAAGTTTCATGTGCTTGCACACAATCTTCAGGTAGCCAAAGATACCTGAAGATTGTGTGCAAGCAGTGGCCAGTCATTGCCTACATGGTTATTGAATATATATATATATATACATTGAATTGTTATAATATATATATATATATATATATATATATATATATATATATATATATATATATATAAATTCATGAATCATTCATACAAAAACAAATATAGAGGTTAATGATTTAAATGGCGAGAATAGATCATTGCAAACAATATAAATAAGATAGATTAACCCTGAACCTGTATATGAATGATATGATCCCTGTTTACAAATTCCAATTGCATAAGGTCTTTTTTGATTGGCTCCTTAGGATTATCTTAGGTTTTGCTCTACTTAGCGTATTGAGCACTCTACGTCATTGTCTTTTTACTCATTTTGTTTTGTTTTTTTCTTTGGACACGGATCTTAAACACTTGACAATTGTTTTCGCCTTGTTTTAATGTTCTTGGTTCTTTCTTTTTTTTTATTACACATTTTCCCTTGGGTACCGATTTGTTCTATGGCAATTTGAGCTATCTGAAGTTTTTCCAAACGAGTCCCAGCATATATATATATATATATATATATATATATATATATATATATATATATATATATATATATCTTAAATTTGTGTATTTAGGAAGCAATCCTTGTTTCATGCACATTTCATTGAAAACGACAGACAAGGTGCTTTTATTTAGTTTTTTATACAATTTCTCATGCGATCTAATAATAATTTAACTGTCCGAATGTTCTTTTTATCCGAGCGCTTTCGGCTATACATTTAGCCATTTTCAAGGATTATATTTTACCTGTGAAAATTAGAAATAGTTTGTTCTATGTATGTTTTATAAAATGTTTTCATTTTTTTGTTTCAAATCACGGTCAAGATATTATGTCCATGTTCGAAGTTAATATTATTAAGTGTTGATTTGTTTGTTTTTATTAATAAGGCTTCCATTATTTTTAGCCATTTAAAGGAAGCGCTCGGATAAAAAGAACATTCGGACAGTTTTTATATAATTTATCATCCGAAAAGAAAAAAAATTAGATCGCATGAGAAATTGTATAAAAAACTAAATAAAAGCACCTTGTCTGTCGTTTACAATGAAATGTACACACACACACACACACACACACACACACACACACACACACACACACACACACACACATATATATATATATATATATATATATATATATATATACATATATATATATGTGTACGTATATAAATATAAATATATATATATATGCAATATATATATATTATTTTTATATTATATATGGGCGGTATTTATTGGAAAGTGCTCAATATTAGTGATAGATCTAACATATTTAGTTGGATTGGTTTGTGACTCTGGGTTTCACGATATTTGCAATCGTCAGATAAACTCATTAATTTTAAAAATATTTTTGCTCATATTGATGATTTTATGGTAGTGTGGAGGAACGCCACTCATACGTACGCAAACATACATACACGTACGTTCACGTATTGCAGCTCACGGAAACATAAACATATATGAACAGTGTGGAACTGGGCGTATATGCGCATCCATGTGTCGTTGCGTACATACGTACGCAATTGGTCGCTGTATTCAATGTTGGATTGTGTAACGAACTTCTTTCGTAAGTCGCAGTGTTAACGCACGGACCTTTTGTCTATTTTGTTCAAGGAATAATGTTTTACTCAGTTGTCTGTTCACACTTAGAATGTTGCTGTCACCTTTGGTCCCTGGGAATTTTAAATTAAAAAAAAAAAATTTAATTTTTAATTTTTTTTAATTTAATTTTTTATTTATTAATCTACCCGATAAACACCTTAGCGCCACCTGGCTTACAGCCACATCTCGTTAAAACATCGGTTCTCGTATGATCGCCGAAGTTAAGCAACGTCCGAGCCTAGTCAGTACCAAGATGGGTGACCGCTTAGGAAGACCAGCTGTTGTAAGCTTGGATGTGCAGGTGGTGTAATGGACAATGGCTTTTCGAATTGTTAATCCGAGTTGCGTTCCCAGTCGTGTTCCTTATATTTATTTTGGCAAAGGCATGAATCAACCTCTTCCCACCAGCTATGGGTTAATCAGTAAGACTTGTATCACTAAAACAATTATTATCTACCACCCAAAAAGTAACATAAAATTGTGTTCAAAATATTTTGATTTCGGCATTAAATAACCCATAGAGGTGTTGATATGCCGCTGAACAAAAACAACCAACAACCAGCACCACCGAGCGTGGTGAGGCTGTGGACCTAGGGTACATCACTGGGCGTTTAAGAGGAGGAGGAGGTATATATACGATATTTTCATATAACGATAAATAGCTTATTACAAATGTAAGCACACGCACATACTATGTTCATGTTAAGTACATGCATACACATACACAGAGAGGCACATAAACTTCTATATAAATAGGTTTGGTTTGGTTTGGTTTATGGCATACCAATTTCAGTGGGTTATTTAATGCCGACATGATCTTTATTGGTGGTAATATTTTTTCCAAAAATGTATTGCTGGTAATACCCTTTTCCTCAAAAATGCATTGCTGGTAATATTTTTCCTTCAAAAATGTATTACTGGAAAATTTTTTCCTTCCAAAATATATTGCTGATAATATTTTTTTCTTGAAAAATGTATTGCTGGTAATAATGTATTGCTGGTAATAATTTTTCTTTCAAAACATTTATTGCTGGTATTAAAACTTATTTTTAGACTTTCATAGTGTTGTAACCCTAGTTTGGGTGTTAACTATTTACCCATAACTGGGACCCTAACAGGTCCTACCACCACGAGTCAGGGGGGACTTGGAAACACAAGTAACTAAGAGATGGTTCCGCGCTCCGCAAAACCTCCTGATCAGACCCCTTACTGTGGGACGTAGTTTATCGTCATACCCAGGACGCGGATGTAGTTTATCGTTTTACCCAGGGCGCGGATGTAGTTTATTGTCTTACCCAGGACGCGGATGTAGTTTATTCTCATACCCAGGACGGAACCTAACAGGAGCTACCAACCCGGGTCAGGTTGAACCTGGGAAAACCGGCAATTAAGTGGTGGTTTCACGCTCCTCTTGATCAGAGGCCTTGCTGTTGGACGTAATTCATCGTCTTACCAAGGACGCGGACGTAGTTTATCGTCATACCCAGGACGCGGATGTAGTTTATTGTCTTACCCAGAACGCGGACGTAGTTTATTGACTTACCCGGGACGCTGACGTAGTTTATCCTCTTGTCCAGGACGCTGACGTAGTTTATTGTCAGACCCAGGACGCGGACGTAGTTTATCGTCTTACCAAGGACGCGGACGTAGTTTATCGTCATACCCAGAACGCGGATGTAGTTTATCGTCTTACCCAGAACGCGGGTGTAGTTTATCGTCTTACCAAGGACGCGGACGTAGTTTATCGTCATACACAGGACGCGGATGTAGTTTATTGTCTTACCCAGAATGCGGACGTAGTTTATTGATTTACCCAGGACGCTGATCGTAGTTTATCCTCTTGCCCAGGACACTGATGTAGTTTATCGTCATACCCAGAACACGGACGTAGGTTATCCTCTTACCAAGGACGTTGACGTAGTTTATCGTCATACCCAGGACGCGGATGCAGTTTATCGTCTTACCCAGGACGCGGACGTAGTTTATCGTCTTACCCAGGACGCGGAGGTACTTTATCGTCTTACCCAGGACGCTGACGTAGTTTATCGTCAAACCCAGAACGCGGATGTAGTTTATCATCTTACCCAGAACGCGGGTGTAGTTTATTGTCTTACCAAGGATGCGGACGTAGTTTATCGTCATACACAGGACGCGGATGTAGTTTATTGTCTTACCCAGAACGCGGACGTAGTTTATTGACTTACCCAGGACGCTGACGTAGTTTATCCTCTTGCCCAGGACACTGACGTAGTTTATCGTCAGACCCAGGACGTGGACGTAGTTTATCGTCTTACCAAGGACGCGGACGTAGTTTATCGTCATACCCAGGACGCTGACGTAGTTTATCGTCATACCCAGAACTCGGACGTAGGTTATCGTCTTACCCAGAACGCGGGTGTAGTTTATCGTCTTACCAAGGACGCGGACGTAGTTTATCGTCATACCCAGGACGCGGATGTATTTTATCGTCATACCCAGGACGCGGACGTAGTTTATTGACTTACCCAGGACGCTGACGTAGTTTATCCTCTTGCCCAGGACGCTGACGTAGTTTATCGTCAGACCCAAGACGCGGACGTAGTTTATCGTCATACCCAGGACGCGGACGTAGTTTATCGTCATACCCAGGACGCTGACGTAGTTTATCGTCATACCCAGAACTCGGACGTAGTTTATCGTCTTACCCAGAACGCGGGTGTAGTTTATCGTCTTACCAAGGACGCGGACGTAGTTTATCGTCATACCCAGGACGCAGACTTAGTTTATCGTCATACCCAGGACGCGGATGTAGTTTATTGTCTTACCCAAAATGCGGACGTAGTTTATTGACTTACCCAGGAGGCGGACGTAGTTTATCGTCTTACTCAGGACACCACATAGATAGGTGTATACATTTAGATACAAATATGAATTCACAAAAGCAGGTATGTATAACTTTACAAACATGTATAAATTTCCTATGAATCACACACTAAAAATTTTGCTTTGCCTTCAAAATATAAAAAAAGAAAAGATTTAAAAGGGGAAATGCTGATATCCGAATATTTAATTTGCATATTCTTGTTCAATATTAGCCAATCAATTTCTTTTCTTCATTTTCATCACCCTCCCGTTTCCTGAAATTGAAAAATTCAGCAACACCTGGTCACAACCAATCGGCACATAATCCATCAAAATCCGAGGATTAATTACCCTAATCAATATCATTCAGTTTCGAGTTTCAATCATTGTTTTTATTATTTTTCTTAAATTCCAGAAGTGTGTTTTCGAGAAAGAAACCAAAAAGCTATTCGGATTTGATCAAATTCTTCATTCTAAGGTTTGTAACCAGAATCGGACTTGAGTAGAATCACAAAGGGAAGTGAATGTCAACATGTTCAAAATATCTTCGGCAAGCGTTGAAAATCATTTGCACAAACCTGAGTATGTTAGTCTTTTTGATATCTAGCTTCCGTTGTCGGTTCACTGGCATTAATTACTGGCTACTGAAAATTCTCTTTTCTTGAGTTTCAATGCAACTTATAAAGTAAACTTCCTAAAGATCATGAAGTTAAACAATTATTAAATTCAAAATTGTAGAAATATTTATATTTAGCTGATAGAAAAGTTCGTTCTCTGTGCCGCGCCAGAAGGTTTTTTCTCGCTTGAGTCCATCCTTCAAATTTACAAATCTACCATTCGCTCTAGCATTGAATACTGTCTGGTGCCTCCGCTGTTCACGAGGTCGACAAAATCCAGAAACGGATATGCAGTGTGATAGGTCCTGATCTGACATCTCGTCTACGGTCATTTTCTCACAGACGTGCTGAGGCTTCCTTCTGTCTTTTCTGCAAATATTTCCATGGCAACTGCTCTGACGAGCTACTTTCACTGGTACCCCAACTGCATGAATTTAAGCATTGGCATCTCGATTCCACACTTTTACTGTCGAAACTGTTAAATGCAACCGTTTCTTCTACTCTATCAGATTCTTCTCTCGCACTTCCCGACAGTGGAACTCCCTTCATTTTACGTTCTTTCCTGATAGGTATAATCTTCAAATATTCAAATGTAATGTCAATCGACATCTTCTGTTGCCTTGATCCTGATCTCCACCCTTCTCTATATCCTTTTCACGAACAACCCTCTTTACTCTTGCTCTTACTCTCGGTAACCCCTTGCGTCCTTGTGACACTCCTGCCTTGCTTGGGGTGAAATGCTTAAAAAAATGTTAGTCTTTTTAGTGTCTAGCTTCTGTTGTTGATTCACTGGCATTAATTACTGGCTACAGGCAATCCTCATTTCTTGAGTTACAATATCAACTCATAAAGTAAACTTCCTAAGAAAACATGAAGGTAAACAATTATTAAATTCAATGTCAAACCCTCAAACCTTTTGTAGAAATATTAATATTTAGCTGCTAGATTTGTGGATGTCAGGTATTAGGTTGGTGCAAAAATAATGACGTAATAATGTCGTTTTTTGATACGTCAAAAAAACGACATTATTACGTCATCATTTTTGCACCAACCTAATAGTTTTCTCAAAAAGCGAGTAAGAATAAATATAGTAGGTTGGTGCAAAAATAATGTCGTTTTCTCACATAGTAACATATGCGAGAAAACGACATTATTTTTGCACCAACCTAATACAAACAATTATGTAGAATTAAGAACATCTTTTACTGCCTGAGCAAAACTAAAGAAATTAGAAAGAATACAAAAAGAAATGAAGCTGCGTATGTAAAGATGCCAATCTCCTAATCTAGATAAACGGCAAATTCTGTCTGTCCGAACGTGCGTCTGAAACCCCCTCTAACTCGGGCCATAATTGCTCTACGTAGACACATTTTAGCTTTTTGGATTCAGGAGGATCCCGGGATTATAAATCAGCCCTTCATCTGGTGCTTGAGTATCCAGCATTGGGATTTTTGCCCAGATGGGGAGGGGGTCGTTAAAAATTCAAATTTTAAAATAACTAAAAAAAATTACTGATTTTAAAAGTTTTTAATTTATAGTGAGTTTAAAGTAGCACAAAAACTTTGCGAATTTAAAATTTTTTGTTTTAAATTCAGCTTAAAATATTTCCAAAACTTTGTGAATTGAGAAAACCAATTTTATTTCTTCAAAATGCCCAGGAATTAAAAGTAAAGTGGGAGGTTTCGTAACGTAAGGTTTAGAAGTTCCACGGCGTTTGTGATTTGAAGAACTCACTTTTCGACCTGAATCGGAGTATCAGGTCAAATCGGAGTTACGGACCAAATCGGAGTTTCGGGCCAAATCAGAGTTTCGGACCAAATCGAAGTTTCGGACCAAATCGGAGTTTCGGTCGAATTCAGAATTTCGGGCCAAATCGGAGTTTCGGACCAAATCGGAGTTTCGGTTCAATTCAGAGTTTCGGGCCAAATCAGAGTTTCGGACCAAATCGGAGTTTTGGTCGAATTCAGTTTCGGGCCAAATCAGAGTTTCGGACTAAATCGGAGTTTCGGACAAAATCGGAGTTTCGGACAAAATCGGTGTTTCGGACAAAATCGGTCTTTTGTCCGGAATTGGGCTTATAACTCGAATCAGAGTGAAAGTGAGGCTGTGAAGTTTCATGCAGTGAATTGAGGAATTCGAAGTTATTTCTTCAAAATGATCATTACTGCTTTTTAAGTTGGACCAGAGGTTTCATTAGTTTTGTGACAGAGGCCCAATTAACCCTCTACAGGAATAAACTTAAAAGTCTGCACATAGTGTCAGAGTTCCATGTTTATTAAGCTTATAGAAAGAAATTATCGGTAGAACGTTTATTTGAGTCGACACATTTATTTTATAAGTTAAAAAAAATTCCCATTGGCATGACTCTTCCAGCCAACACATGTATTTGATACAAAAGTGAATATAAGAATAATTAACAATAAAAATAAAAGTCCGAACATAAGCCTTACTATATTATACACCAAGTTTATTTATTTCTTTTGCACTGGCGACATCTAGTGGCAGTGTCAGGAAAGATGAAGTTTTTTTCAAAGCTACACAAAATTAACCGATTTTAAATTTAACTGAAATAAACAAAGAAATATATCTTCAAATTTACATAATAATTTAATATAATTTGCAATTATTTTTTTAACCAGTTCACCCCAAACAAAGCGATAATGCCACTAAAATGCAAGGGGCTATTGGAAGTGAAAGAGAGAATGAAAAGACTTTAGAAAGAACCGGAAACTCCAAAATAAGGAAAAAGAGGTAAACCTCTAGTCCTGTTCAAAAGACCTGGGAAGGGTGTGAACCGTCCGATAGGTGAACCTATCTATTTTTATTGAGAAAAAAAAAAAAAAAAAAAAAAAAGAAAGAAATGGTAAATAAAATTTCAGTGTTTATGCGGAGACGCTAGAAGCATAAAGTTGAAATTTTTGCTTTCTTCTAAAGATTCACGATACCTAAGATTTAAAATGAAACTTTAAAAAATCTCTCTTGACATTTTTATTTTAGTTTTAATTTCAAGCTAATACGTTAAATTTAATATTTCTAATAAGCAAAAAACTTTGCTGCATTTCAAAAGTAATTTAAATTAACTGGGAATTGTTTTAGTTTTTAAAATTGCTGATGTTAGAAACATTTTTAGCCATTTTTTTTGCAATGTAAAAGTAAAAGTAAAATACACTTTTCTGAAACTATTTATTAGCTGGCTTAATCTGACTTGAAACTAATATTACATACTTTTCGTTTAAAATATCACAGAAATGAATTTTTTAACACTGCGGTAGCTGTTTATTTACAAAAATCGGTATGTTTATACAAACACAAAAAAGAAAAAAAACTTAAAAATAATGGGGTCACTAAATTGTAGTAAGCTTTTACATTCTAGTAAATATAATTTTTAGTTAATAGCAATATCACCTAAGCGCTTCAAATTAATACAGGCTTCTAAGAGATTTAAAAGTCTATAAATTATTGTAATTAAAATTTAAAAAATGCTTGTAAAAATGAATTATAAATCGGAATTTTTTTCTTAATGAAATAGTATCCCTAATATATCTTATTCATAAAGCAATTAAACCCTTTTCTAATTAAATAATGTTTTAGTTTTATTGCATTTTTTATTTTACGATTTATAGCAGATTTTTTGTAAGTGGAGGTTCACTTTTACAAAAAATAAAAAATAAAAAAAAATAAAAAAATTGATGATTTAAATTCTCCAAGGACAATATAAGTAAACATTACACGCTACAAAAATAAATTACTCGAAATTTCATAAAATTAATTAAAATTAATTAAGTGGGTAACGGATGTAAAAAATATTTTTTACCAAGATTCTCTAAAAACAAAAATTTTATGAAATAAATTCATTTATGCGTGAATAGTTCGTGAACGTTTCATTAAAATCTGACAATTATTTGATTTTTGCAAGAATTTCCAAATCAATGTGTTTTTTACAGAAAAAAAAAAAAAGAAAAAAAAAGATGCTATCATTTCCCATTAATTTATGGTCACCCGCTGACGCAAGAAAAATGAAAATTTAAAGCAAAATTTTGAAGTTTCTTAAAACGATTTTAAAAATATAATTTAATAATCAAAACACCCTTTGGTCTTTCCTGTTAATAACAACATAAAGTTTTTGACGATAAAAATCTTTAAATTTGGGGCATTTCTTTACTCATGTATGCTCATCTTTTAGCGATTCTTTGGAGGTACCCTATTTATACATGCATTTATTATTATTATTTCTTTCAATTTTTTCAGTTACAGTGTTTTTCTATAATAGTACAGCCGGCCACGTGCATTCGAGGATACGCGTCTACTAGGGAGGCTAGCCAATCCCTATTGCAGACGCTTGCTCAGGCAAATCTGTGTTTATTCAATACTCACAGAGCCCATCTATGGTTTATACTGCAATTATGCTGAGCAGACCTTAGTTACAGTTTCTGGGAGAGAGCTTGTTATGTAGCGAGCAGCACACCCACAAAATGGCGTTGGGGTACAAATATACGAAGCCAATTTTGTCTGAAATGACCGATTTTGGCCGACACTCCGATTTAGTCGGAAACTTTGATTTGGCCCGAAACTCCGATTTGGTCCGAAACTCTGATTTGGCCCGAAAATCCGATTTGGTCCGAAACTCTGATTTGGCCCGAAACTCCGATTCAGGCCGAAAAGTCAGTTCTTCAAATTGTTCATATTGTTGATCTCTAGCGAGATCAACAGTATGAACAAGGCCAACATGCTGAAGCCATCAGCCACGATGACTTGTTATTTCGTGCTAGCAGAGCTATCGACAGCCCTCAAGTGTTCCGTCTACCCAATTTCACTCACCACGCTTGGGTCAACCCGTGGTATTGTTTTCAGGCAATTTTACAAAGGTGCCGCATGTTGGGATCGACCCATCCAGTCCGATAACCTCATGAAGTCTTCCTGAGATTCGAACCTGGGTCTCATGGTCAGAATCCAAATGTTCTAACCACTCGGCAACGTGCATATTCTCTAATAGTATTTATTTGTATTTGTACAATTTTGTTGAAGATTTTTTGTCTCATTGTTACTTATTATTTTTGATTGCCGAAAGTTATATTTATCAGCTTTGCATTTTCTACTCTCGTTAATTCTTTTTTTTTTCAATGAATTGTTTATATGTTAATATTGTTAAAAAGGTAGAATAGATTATTTTTATTTTATGCTATAAATCAATGGTCACTAAACTTTTTTCACAGAGGGCCAGATAACTGAGAGAATGACGGGCGCGGGCCGGATAACCATTTTGTTCAATAAAATACACTGAATACACAAAAAATAAACACAACAAATATATTTATTTATCAAAAACTTATGAAAGAAGACGACCTTAGCAATAAAATGGCTATATCACACCCAGTGCACACATATCCGAATCTCACAAACTAAGCAGCAAAACTTTAGTGACATTTGTGAAACTGACGTTTACCTTTTAAGATAAAATCAATATTTGCTTTGGAACTGCTGCATACAGCCAATAGTCATCAGTCAACCTCGTTCGATTTGCTGACTTTACTTACTTCATTTTTGAAAATGTTTGCTCACAAACATAAGTTGTTTCAAACACTATTGCCATACCAGTACATTATTTATATTCCAAAGGTTTTCATGGGCGGAGGTGGTAGTGGAAACACGCTCCCACTGTCTATAAAATGCTCCAATGTCATGCGTCTTAAATATCCTCTGACAACTAAGTCCAGCTCAAAGACGAAGAAGGGGCGAAGGCGGACCACTGGCGCCTCGTAACCAGCTGTTTCGGGTAGATGTAGCTCATCAGCCTGAGGCAGCAGTTCATCTAGGGGAATGATTTTAAACCTCTGCTGCCTTTCGGTCATATCCAAACAAGGAAAAGGCAATGGAAGAAAATCCAGACAGAAAACCCGGTGTGGAGCCCCGAAGGTGTTTGAGTATCAACTCTAGCAATTATCTGTAAACTCTTGCAGCCAAGCCGTCTCCAAATGTAGTGCCCTGTGTTTCTTTGGATGTTGTCGGTAAGGCCGAGTGTGGGTTGATGTGGTCAAAGAAGCGTCCAGGTCTGCTCACAGGAGAAGTTGTAGAGACTGCTATGTTTTTCCACGCCCACATTTTATTCGTCTGCGATTGGCTAATAAATCAATACTGCTTTTCTATAGGACAATTTAGCCATCGCAGTCGTTGCTTTGAATTTTTCGGTTTTGAACTTGCTTACTTGTTTCGTTAGTACAAATTTAGCGATTGGTCAAATTTTAACCAATCACATATTTTAGTGCAAAATCAACTTTTCCTGCGGTTTCGCTGGGAGCCTATCTGTAGCTTTAAAAGAGGCGACTTTTTCACAAGCCGCCAGTAGAGTCGACTAAATTTCGCCTGTCAACACAAACCTATGACTTTATTCACAACATTTCAAACGCACACACAGAATTTTGTAATATATATATATATATATATATATATCTGTGACTCAAGTTCAATCAACCAGGATTCTGTTGATTTCTCTAATATAACAAACTTTCTGATCACTTGTATTCTTGTGTTATCCATTCTAACAGCAGACTTGTTCTAACATTGATTCCTGAACATTTCTCTCTCAAGAGAACTTTCTTTCAAACAATCAATTACAAATCAAAATACAGTACAAGGAAAGCAACTTCTTTCCCCTTAATCTATACATTGAATACAAGTTATTGTATATTTTGTTCTTGTATATTATTTCAATATATACTTGTTGATTCACATTTGGAGTTTTGTTGTTTTCTTGAATCATTAATAATACAAAAAGTATATGCGCAATAAACATGCATAACAGAGTCACTTCATTGTCGCCAGCAAACGACTGGATTTTTATCAAACAGATCACTACCATTATCGCGAATGGAATTCTGATATGATACAAAGTGGGTAGTCACCTAGTCTGTGAGAGAGAAGACTACACCATGAATAACTGGAAAATAAAGTATATTTAAAATATTATTTTTAACTCCATGACTAACCTAGTAATAATATTAATAATATTATTAATAATATTAATTAGTTCGCATACTAAACAAGAAAGACAAGAAAAAAGATTGTCATATAGGACATAATAATAATAGCTTATATTCAGGATACCCGTCTACTAGGGCAGTCAGCCAATCCTCATTGCAGAGTCTCGCTCAGGCACATTTATGTGTGTTGATACTGTAACTATGCCGAGCAGACCTTAGTTACAGCTTCTGGGAGAAAGCGTGTTATTTAGCAGGATCAATAATCTGAACAATAACAGCGCACTCAAACCCTCGGTCACGATGACTTGTGACTTCGTACTAGCACAGCTATCGTAGTGTTCCGTATACCCACTTTCAATCACAAGGCTTGGATCAACCCTTTTTCAAAGGTGCCGCACGCTGGGATCGTCCCCCTCCAGACCGAGAACACCAGGAAGTCTTCTTCCTGACGGCAAATATATTTTCAAATTAAAACGATGCATTTGTTTCGTTTTCTTTTAACTGCATTAAGCTGGTTCAGATCGGCCATGGTGAGATTCGAACCCGGGTCTCATGGTCAGAAAGTGAACGTTCTAACCACTCAGCTATATAGGACATGAATTAATAAGACCGTTCGTTTATGTAAATAAGCGGAGTTGAAGAGAGTCAGCATTAGGTCTTAGCTGCGCGTTAAGCTTTTAGTGATTGTCGGACTCTCTGATTTTGGGCAGAGTGGAACCCAGACGAGGCTATGTCTACGGGGAATTTTCCCCGGGTCTACGGTCTCGGAAAAAATA
The DNA here is from genome assembly GCA_963932145.1 of Acanthosepion lycidas. NCBI lineage: Eukaryota > Metazoa > Mollusca > Cephalopoda > Sepiida > Sepiidae > Acanthosepion > Acanthosepion lycidas. The sequence goes on along the minus strand of OZ010582.1, from coordinate 17,934,535 downwards.
CGAACACGTTAAACCGGCCTTGTGCCACATCACGCTCTGTGGTGAGCTCGGGCAAATACCGAGTTAACATTAGGTCATTTGCTAAGTGTAGCTTTGTGTAGTAAATCCTTTATTTCATTATTTACCTATGAGTTTGTCTTCCTTATTTAATTCCCTCTGCTATTTCGAAAACACGAGATACGACAGTTGGCGACGAGAATGAGATACAACACTAATCAAATTACTATTCAATGTGAGGATTTATAAAGAGCGCCTCCTGACGGCAAATATATTTTCTAATTAAAACAATGCATTTATTTCGTTTTCTTGTAACTGCATTAAGCTAGTTCAGTATTTCCGTTATAACCATTATGTCTTGCTGCTCTATATTCCAAAAAATTCTTCCACTTCCGGTTGGACTCTTAAGTCTTCCGGCACTTTCTTTTGAAGGAAATCCTCTACAGTTGCTTTTAACCGAATCAGATTCGTTTTTTTTTGTCCGTGTTCTGAGTATCATTATATTATTATATTCTTGTTGCCGTCGTCCTCCTCCTTCTTCTTCTTCTTCTTCTTCTTCTACACTGTGCATCTCTATTCATTAGCGGGATTTTGAGTTGATTCGTTTTCTACGGTTTATCAGCGCTTTGCAGATTATTTAAAGCCGGAAAATATTTTTGGATTGTAATGATTTTTTTCTAGATAATAATGGTTTAGTGATACATGTCTTACGGATTAACCCACTGCTAGGGAGAGAAGAGGTGGATTCATCCCATTCCCAAGAGTATTTTCGCGCAAGGGAATATAACGAACTCAACGAGAATTGGAACTCAGATCACCGATTAAAAATTCCAAACCATTATCCATTACACCACCTGCAAATCCAAACTTACAGCACCTGATATTCTCATGCGGTCACCCATCTGGGTATTGACCAGGCCCGACGTTGCTTAACTCCGCTGTTTCAACGTGATCTAGCCGTAAGTCCTCATGAGCGAGAGGAGTGGAGGGGGAGCATCATGGTTGCATGTCAAGAATGTTATGCTTTTTTTTAAAAAGTTTAATGTATGTGTCAGTTAAGGTGACTTTGGAGTTACATTTAGGTGATTAGGAACACCAATCGGATACCATATGAGCGGACTGGGTTATCTGATTGGAAGGTATTTTTAACAGCACATCATCTTCAAGGTTATGTGTAGCTTTTATCAAAACCTATGACCATATCACGCACATTTAACTGTAATGAATATGGCTTATATACCCTTATCAAACAGGTTGTCATAATAGGTATATTGGCTTCATATATTTGTACCCCATCGCCATTTCGTTGGTGTGCTGCTCTCTAATAATAATAATAATAATAATAATAATAATAATAATGAGGAAATACGATTGACGAGAAAAAAAGTATATAAACGTTTGGGCTTCACTCCAAGAGAAAGTTATTATAAGAAATATTACAGAATTCACTCCTTGCAGATTACACTATCTTTTGTGTATTATGTAAAAATATAGAGCTGATTTTCCCACTCATTTGTTTGATCATATGCAAATAAATAAATAAATAATGATTAAAAAATATAGAAAAAAGTAAATAAATAAGGAATAACAATTTAATTTAATTTAATTTAATTATTAGCATAACCGTTGAAAAATATTTTTCTCAGTTCAGTGTGAATGGAGCCAAACACAATATTATCATCAGTTGCAAATCAACCGGATCTTTTTTGCCTTCTTTAAGTTAACGCACAGGGGTGCACTAATTCAATAAACCTGGTCACGCTGCACCAATTTCGACTACTCAGCGCAGTTGTTCACAAACGGTGCAGCGCGCCTCATAGGTACGGAGAAACAGGTGCTAAAATATGCTAAAAAATAAATATGATTTCAAAATTTAAAATATTATTACGGATTACTTGTAATTGGATGCATCAGACCCAGTATAAATAGTTATAGATAATTATTGACCGATTTTATCATTGTGATATTTTTGCATTATATCAAGATCTAAGAATATAGAAATTAGGGCCCGCGAATTGAAGGAGAGTGTTATCAGTGATAGTATTCTGACTCCAAATCCGCGGTTATCTCCCTTCTCTATTTTTTTAATGTACTTTTTATCAGGTAAAATTTGGTGAAGCATGAGCAAATTTTCATCCCGAAAATGCGACCCAGAGAAAAAAGTGTGGGAAACCACTGATTTAGATGTTACATACAGACATACAAAACCAGACACTTAGTATTTTATAGATAATTATAAGTAATATTAACTTCGGATTCTGAATTTATTTCATTTTTAAATAATATTTTTTTTTTTTTACTGACGATTAGATTTTCAATAAGCATGTAACCATTGTGATGGCAATGGCCGTGATGAAATGCACAGGGAATAAGAAATTATTTTTATCGGATCTTCATCAAATGTCTTGGAGGCACTATTATCAGGAGAGACACTTATGAGTATTTTAAATTTATTTTCTTAAAAGACCAAATGACTTAAAATATTAAATCTTTTTCTGTCTTAAACATCTTCGCCATGCCCGTACGCATTCTCGTCTTCTATCTGCCTTTAAGCACGATGTAAACATTCCTCATTTATAGAAACAATATTATAATTATTTACAAATAAAAACAATAAGAAATAAATGAATCGCTTATGACTGACTTAAATTTTATTTCTATATGAAAAAATAATTATATGAAAAGACTGATCGTTGATTGAAAGCATTCTAGGTTCATGTTTTAACTTTGCTAGTGAAACCTCCTATACGGCAGTGAAAGATGGACAATTTCCTTTCGGATGAATAAAAGACGCGAGATGACAGACAGATTCTGAGAATAGCGTGGACTGAACATGTGAACAATGAGGAGGTTTTAAAGGAAATGTGAACTAAAAAGGACGGTGATACTTGAAATCAAGTGACAATTGAAATTTCTGGGACATCATTTGGAAACATGGCTTGGAGAATTTGAAACTCAGAGAACATAGTGAAAGCAGAAGGGGCAAAGGGAAAAAAGCGAATAAACTATCTGACACGAAGAAGAAGAAGAAGAAGAAGAAGAAACTCAGCAAATTGGTATTTGAACTAAACCTGGGAAAACCTTGTCTTCAGACATTTGTTGTTGTACCATGAGTTTATAGCTCGGATTACAGCTCTAAAGTTCTTGAACTGCAATACACAAATTCTTTGGAATACTATTTTCATTTATTTTTCGACCGATACATTCTTCGTCCTTCCTCAAGTGTAGAGATCTGGGTGTAAGATCTGGGTGTAATAGCGTTATTATTTTATTTTTTAAGCATTTAACCCCAAGTAAGGCGGGAGTGCCACTAACCCGCAAGTGGTTACAGAGAGTGAAAGTAAGAGTAAAAAGGGGTGTTTGAGGAAAGGATAAAGAGAAGGACGGGATCAAGATCAAGGCATTAGAAGATGTCGATTGACATTACATTTGAATATTTGAAGATGATAGCTATCAGGGAAGCAAATAGGTGGAAGCGTGTTCCACTGTCGGGAAGTGCGAGATAAGAAGCTGTTGGAGTAGAAGAGACAGCTACATTTAACCGTTTTGACAGTGAAAGGGTGGGACTGAGATGTCAACCTAGTGGAACACTTAAATTCATGCAGTTGGGGTACAAATGTGAAAGTAGCTCGTCGGAGTAGTTGCCATGAAAATATTTGTAGAAAAAACAGAGTGAAGCTACATCGCGTCTGTAAGAAAGCGACTGAAGTCGAGATGCCAGGTCAGGACCTATTGCATATCCGTCTTTGGATTTTGTCGAGAGCCTCGAGATGAACTGCGTTGGCATCAGATTATATATGGTAACAGTATTCAATGCAAGGACGAATGGCAGATTTGTAGATTTGAAAGATGGAATCAGACGAGAAAAACCTTCTTATGTTACACAGAGAACCAACTTTCTTTGGGGTAGATGTAGTTATTGATTCAATGTAATTATTGATTCAATGTAGTTATTGATTCAATGTAGTTATTGATTCAATGTAGTTATTGATTCAATGTAGTTATGCATTTGTTTTTCAAGCTAGATTGAAAAGGGTGTACTAAATATACAGAAAAAACAACATACTTCTTGGAAAATTCACACAGTATATATTTAATTTTTTTTTTCAAGGAGTTCTCTAATCGCGTTTTTTCTTGTTTATAGGAATCCACACCGCGTTGAATTCAATAGACGCCTAAAGACGTAAAGAAGGATGAGGATGTTAGTCCAAACATTTTTGTTTGATGGGGATAAGGATAATAACTCATCTCAGAATTTTGGGCAATGTTTATGTACTACTTTGTTTGATATCCCATGAGACTCTCTGCGGGAGTCCATGCCGACTAGCAGTCGCAAAGAAAGAGACAAAAAAAAAAAAACAACAAAAAAAAAAAAACACGACATTAGAATTATGGCGAGATGTCAGCGTAAGAAAGGGAGACGAAGGAAATAAAATGAAAGAAAAAAGACGAGGAAAGAAAAGAATGTGGAGACAGATGGAGAATGGGTGTCGGGGTGGGGGAGAATATGAGGGAGGAATAGATAAGAAAGTTTTAGAGGAAAGAAAGAATGACAGGAGTGAGAAAGATGAATTAAGAGAGAGAGAGAGAGAGAGAGAGAGAGAGAGAGAGAGAGGGCGAGAGATAGGGGGAATGTGAGAGAGGAGGAGAGAGAGGGAGAAAGAGGCATCAAGACAATGGAACGAAGAACAAAGAAAATATTGATATTGAGACTGCGAAAAGCTTTAAAAGAAAAGAAAGAAGAAAGGAAAGAAAATAACGAGAAGAAGAAGAAGAAGAAGAAGAAGAAGAAGAAGAAGAAGAAGAAGAAGAAGAAGAAGAAGAAATGAAAGTAGTAGGTTAATACGCCGATGGTAATAGAGAAGGACAATGTTCGGCTTAATGAAAATACCCCCCTCCCCAAAGAAAAAAAATGGCTAAAAACACACAATAGTAGACACGAATTAATAAAAGTAACCTCGAGTTATGCATAGGATTGTCAGATTTGCCAAATAGAAACACAAAGTTTTCTGTTCAAATTTAGACTCAAACTATTTCTAATAATATTTTTAGTATACAATATTGTTTCATTCAGCATCGTTATTTTAACTCTACATATGTATGAATATTTACCCTGGCCTCTCCACTGTGACGGGATGTGGCACAAGGGCGGGTTTAACATAGGGAACCCGAGCGAATACACTCAGGCCAAGAACAAACATTCCCCGGGCCCCCTCACTCGAGGTTTGCGCTGGCCTCGGTGCGAGCACCAACACACACTCTCTAGTGCAACGAGAGAGTGCAATCTTGGGTATCTGTTCATGAGATGAGATATTATGTACACTATTTACATTATTCGGGCTATTGTCCTCATCTTTGTCGCCATATTTATTACAAAGTTTCGGCCGTTGTACGCTCCAGCCTTCTTCAGGTGGTTGGAATGTCGAACTGAACCGTTTATTTCGCTCGCTGGGGTAGACTGTTCTAGTTCCACGTCTAATGGATGTCAATTATCAGTTATCACCTGTTAATTCCCTTCTCCAATTTCTCCACTGTCTTAACCGGGTATTGAACTCACACACTTTGTGTTCTGTCTTTGGATCTAACCAACGCCTTTATCCACTGTGTCCACAAGGCGTTAGTTAGATCCAGTGACAGGACCCAAAGAGTATGAGTTCAATACCCGGTTAAGGCAGTGGAGAACTTGGAGAAGGGAATTAACAGGAGATAACTGATAACTGACATCCATTAAACATAGTACGTGGAACTAAAACAGTCTACACCGGTGAGCAAAACGTAATAAATATAGCGACAAAGATGAGGACAATAGCCCAAATAATGTAAATAATGTACATAATACCACATCTCAGAAATATAGGCAGATACTGAAGGACCGAAACGTTGTAATAAATATAGCGACAAAGATGAGGACAATAGTGCGAATAATGTAAATAGTGTACATAATACCTCATCTCAGAAATATAGACAGATACTGAAGGGCCGAAACGTTGTAATAAATATGACGACAAAGATGAGGACAATAGTCCGAATAATGTAAATAGTGTACATAATACCTCATCTCAGAAATATAGGCAGATACTGAAAGGCTGAAACGTTGTAATAAATATGGCGACAGAGATGAGGACAATAGTCCGAATAATGCAAATAGTGTACATAATACCTCATATCAGAAATATAGACAGATACTGAAGGGCCGAAACGTTGTAATAAATATGGCGACAAAGATGAGGACAATAGCCCTAATAATGTAAATAGTGTAATAAAGAGAGAATTAAAAATAAAGTTTCATATAACGAAGATAGAATAACGAAATGTAGAAATGTCAAATATAAACCTAGAGTTTTTCCACTGAAAGCCGGAAGAAAAACGAACACTACATTAAAATGATATCCATATTTCCCTTTCTGTTTCTCTTTCGTTGATCTAACGTTCCAAGGCCGACATACAGAATTTTATCAGTCAAATATATTGTAAGGATACAGAAGGCGCTTATCTCTCTTTAGTGAAGATAAGTCACGGCTAATTCGTGATGTCACTTCATACAGTGACCATCTCCTGGCAGCTTACAAACAAATAGTGCCGTTTCCATTTAGAACATAGATGAATCCGGCCTGTTTAAATCTGGTGTACTCAAAATGGCTTTTTCAGGTCAAGAGTATCTCCAAATTATATGTAAAACCTTTCCTTTTTGTTCCTCCTTATACTTTGCTTTGCTGTGTAGATATATGTGATTGTATCCTCACAACATCAACGGTTGATAAAATCACAATCTTCTTACGATACCTTATTAACACCCTATCAAGGACGAATGAAATGCCCATTCAACCTCCTATACATACCCATCTTCATATATAGAAGAGAAATGTGAAAAATTTTGTTGAATCATAAAACTCCCTTTGCGCATAAGCATGTGAAAATACTGATTTACAATAAACCCTAATTTCCTTTTGACTATAGACCCCCAAACTGCACATACTTTCCTTTTGGGTCAATACTGGGCATTTAATAGTAACAGGGCCGGTGCGTACTACCTACCTACCCCCCTCACGACCGGAGGAAGGCAATTTTGTTTGGGGTCCTCGAGCAATGCTTTGTGATTCCCGATATCTTATCAACATTTTTTCTACCTACAATTATATAAGTTACAAATTAAAGTAAGCAGAACTCACTATTGAAGGATGGAAAATTTTCGTGGATTTTGACGTCATTCTAGGGTCTATTTTCTCTTCTAATTCGTGGATTTGTTTTGATTAAGTTGTCTCGAAAAAAACTGTATAAAATTCACTATTCTTTTATTATAATGTTGAATGTGTTAAAATTATTCAGCTTTTTAAGAAAAATATCAAGTTGATGTTAAAAATTGCTGCAAAACATTGTTATATATATTTGAGATGGAAGAAACTATTATGACATGTCTCTTAATTTGTATATAGATACATTGGATTTATTTTCAATTTTTCTAGTTGAATTGTTCGCCTATATTGCATATGATCCATTGTTGTACATAATTAGGTTACAATAAAATTTCTATTTTATATGAATACTATCCTATGAAAAACGAGATATATTAAGGGGGGGGGGAGATCATAGATTGTGATGAGCACAAGACCCTTTCACTAGCCCTGACTGATATAAAAAGGGAAAATAGTTGCATATTTTTTTAATGCTTGGAAAAAAATTTGAGTAAGTTGAATTTTGTATAGGAAAGCTAGATAAAATCAAAAGAAAGTTAAAAATGTTTTTTCCATTGCAAAGAGAGAATAAAATTAATTTAAGTAATGCAGGATGGTATTAAAAATAAATACACTAAACTATCCATGAATTTGTTTTGCTCATGCTAGGTTTTGAAAAAAATTCTATATAAAATTCACTATTTTTTATCCATAATATTGAACGTGTTAAAACTACACAACTTTTTAACAAGAAAAATCTCAAGTTGATTTGAAAAATTATCGCAAAATTATTGTTGATTTATTTTAGATGGAATGATCTATTATAATATATCTATAATTTGTATTTAGATACTTTGTATTTTTCAGTTTTTCTTGTTGAATTGTTCACCTATATTGCATATGACCTATTATTGTAGATAATTAGGTTACAATAAAATTTCTATTTTCTATGAATACTACCATATGAAAATTGGGATATACTACCGTGGATTCAGAGTGAGGTGTATCATAGATTCGTGGAGGGGACACAACACCTTAGTACCGACCCTTAATAGTAACATTTATTTTAAATAAAGATTTACTAATTCTTTATCTTATTTATTTATTGTTCTTAGTTTGTGAAACGTTTACACCGCAAATCAACTGGAAGGTAACGACACAAGGACTTTTGATAGCAGAAAGCTGACGCCTTAAAAATAAACAAAAATCAAACAAATCGATGGGAAATTATTTACCAAATTCCAATGCTTTTTAAAAGTTCGAACAATCTGTTCGCAAATGAAAATCGATTAGTAAAATAACAAATTACCGCAGAGTTTGAATTTTGAACCAAAGACAACGATAGGGTTTGTAATGATGATTAGCCAGGCACGCAGTTGCTGCTCAGTGTGAAGCAGCGTCATTTTTCTCGCTTTATTTTCGTTATTCGTTTTTGTATGTACTGGGTATAAATATCGACTGATTGTTGTTGAAATTCATGGGAAAATTGATAGAAAAATAAGACACTTTTTAGTGGAAAAAGAAGACAGAATAAAAAAAAGAGGGAGAAATGATTCGTCGTTGGAAATCTGTACGAAAGATGAGAGAAACTAAAATAAATAAATAAATAAATAAAAAACAAAACAACGCCCGAGGGGTTCAAATCACCGAGTAGCGTATCTTATCCCCCACTTTTCACTCCTCCAAACAGACACCTCATTTTTACCTTCTGTCGAGTTAGTATCTTCTCTTTAAGGTCTTTTGTTTTGTTGTTTTTGTTTAGTCGGGTCTTATTCATTTGTTCTTTCGTTTGTGAATTGTGTTTCATTTATGTTTCTACTTCTTTTTGTCATGACACTGCCGAATGCAGTGGGTGAATTCTCTAAGTAGAGACCGAGCATTTATATATATATATATAAATTGTATATTTGGACAGCAATCTTTATTTTACACATGTTTCATTGAATGTGATAAACAAAGAATAAACAAGGAAGTTTTTTATTCAGTCTTCTAGTTATTGTTTTCCATTTATGGGAACTAAGACAGTGTAGAAAATGCAATAGTGTTCCAAACGCTTTTCGGTCAATTCCCTAGCCATTTTCAAGGGATTTGTTGAAATGTTTTACTGTGTTTATGTTCGAAGTTGTATTGTGTACAAGTTGGATTAATATGTAATATTGAACACTAATACACGTAAGCATATTAGCAACAAAGCCATTGAAGGTGGTTAAGGAACGGGTCGAAAAGCGCTTGGGACAATATCACTAAGAGAGTTTAGTAACTGCGGTTATTGTCCCAGGCGCTTTCAGTATGTACATTCTCTTAGAAGAAAAACGTAAGATTAGAAAAAAAAAAAAAAAAATGAAATGAAAACTAATTTTCCTTATCCGTCGCATTCAATAAAACACACACACACATACACACACATAACACACACACACACACATATATATATATGACACGCACACACATATATATATATATATATATAAAACACACACATATATATATAAATAACGCATATACGCATATATAACACACACACACATATATATATATATAACACATATATAACTCGCGCGCACACACACTCATATATATATATATATAACATACACATATAACACACACACACATATATATATATATAAAACACACACACATATATATAAATAACACACACACACACACATATATATATATATATAACTGTTACACACACATTTTTTTATTTTAGTTCTGTTATGGTTAATGAGCCTTACACACTCAATATAGCTAATTCAACAGTAGACCCCTTGTCGACTTTAAACTGAGCTCCCTCTCTAGATTTTCTTTTGACATTCTCCTTCCCCGAGGAGTCGTACTCACCCAGAGTTGAACCCGGGAAAAAAACCTCTCTATCCCGCCCACCCAATAACAAACTGGGGACTTAGAAGTGACCTTCAATCCACATGACTCTTTCCTTTCTGCAGTTTCTATCGACGCCCTTCTTCCTTTTCTCCCCCTCCTCTCTATATTACACCTTTCTTTCTATTTCTCCCTTATTTCAAGTCTTTTGTGTTTCCATTTCCTCCTCCGTACATTTTAGTTTTCCTCTTTTCTACCTCCTCTACTTCTTTTTACTCTTCCTTTTTTTCTCTTTTCCTCTCTTTGTTTTAGCTCCTCCCACTGTGTAGCGCATTTTTCTTCCTCTCTATTTACTTCTCTTTTTTTTTTTAATACCTGTTTTCTCTTTTCTCTCTTTCTAACACCTTTTTTTGTTCTTTTTTTCTACACCTCACCCTTTTCACTTGCTTTGTCTCTTGCTCTTACTCCCACTAATTATCCTCCTCTTACCCCCAGCCGTTCTTCTTCTTCTTCTCCTCCTCCTCCTCCTTCTTCTTCTTCTTCTTCTTCTTCTTCTTCTTTAGTTATCTTTTAATTTTCCCGGTCATTTGCGATCTTTTCCTCCCTTTCCCCAGAAACTGTTTTTCTTTTTTTTTTATCGGTGCGGTGTTGCCCGTCAAGTCCCAGATGGCAAACTAACAGCATCAAAGCAAAGGGGCGGATCGCGTGAGCTGTCCCCGGTACTAAATACACACACACACACACACACACACACACACACACACACACACACACACACACACACACACACACACACACAAAAGCCAAGAAGTACGCACATAAACCACTGTATACGGACAGAATGCATAAATATCTCTACACAAAAAAACAATATTGCATACAAATAGTTCTCTCTCTCTCTCCCTCTCCCGCAGAGAAACCACAAATGAACACACACATACATACGCAGGTGTATAACGAGAAGCATAAACACAGAAATGTATATATTTATACATATACACAAAGAAAAACACGCATATAAAAAGTAGTTGCAATTATTACAACACACACACACTCGTGCAAGCAAGCGCGCGCACACACACACACACACACACACACATACTTGTACATAAATGTTCATTGTATCCTTTCAATAGAAGGAATCTAGCGAAACAAAAGACAGTAAAAATGATAAGCTTTTTTTTGAGTGCACATAGACTTAATAGGTTTTCTTCATCTATTCCAATCTATTGGTTCAATGGTTCGCAGCTCATCTTTTACGTAATGTTAGGTAAACCTTAGAATTTAAAAAAAAAAGTTTAACCAGATTTTTTATTTATTGCATGGCAATCTATTGCAATACAATACAATACAACCTTAGTAAATATTCAAAAACTAGGAAAATAAAAACGAAATCGACTGAAGAGACAATTTCTTCATTATGTTTAGTGAGGATCAAAGAAAATTGCTTATTACGAATTGGTGAAACCTGGACAAATATAACTACACAAATACAACAAATGAGCGATTGGCTCGTTTGAATCACGCATTGGAAATAATATTTTTCTAGGTAAGAAAGTAAAACATTTAATACCCATGTTTAAGTTGCAAATGTGACGCAACAAATGGTTATGAAGTTGGATGGGAATTTTCCCATATACTGCGTAGACATGCGATCGTTCATCTTTTATAGAATATTATTGGTCTGCGATTCCAAAAATTTTATCGTCCTGAGTATGACGATAAACTACATCCGCGTCCTGGGTAAGACGATAAATTACATCCAGCAGCAAGGCCTCTGATCGGGAGGTGTTGAGGAGCCTGGAACCACCTCTTAATTGCTGGTGTTCCCAGATCCACCCTGACCCTGGGTGGTAGAACCTGTTAGAGTCCCAGCTATAGGCAAATAGTTAACCCCCAAACAGGAAAGAGGAAGAAAAGGTTTTAATACCAGCAATACTATTTTGCAAAAAAATTATTACCAGCAATACATTTTTGAAGAAAAATATTATTACCAGCAATACATTTTTGAAAAAAAAAGATTACCAGTAATACATTTTTAGAAAAAATATAACCAGCAATACATTTTGGGAAAAAAAATAATACCAGCAATAAAAATCTTGTCGGCATTAAATAAGCCATTGAGTTTGATATGCCGTAAACCAAACCAAACTAAACCGAACATTACATTTAAAAAATATACCGTAAAACAAACCAAACCAAAAATATTACCAGCAAAAAAATCTTGCCGGCATTAAATAACCCACTGAGGTTGATATGCCGTAAAACAAACCAAACCAAAAATATTACCAGCAATAAAAATTTTTTCGTTATTAAATAACCCATTGAGGTTGATATGCTGTAAAACAAACCAAACCAACTATTTTAAGATTAAATACACTTAACAAACAACATGAATGAAAAGAAGCAGATTTCATACATAACAACAAGTTCGTTTTATAATACCGACAAAATAAAACGAATATATGCATTCACAGAGAATCCATATAGAGAAGAATTGTTTCGTCTCGTAGAGAAATGAATACTTTTTGGGGGGTTCATAGTGTAGGTCAGGGCGTGAAAAATATTTTGCGTATGTGTAAGGAGTGTTAGTAGGAATGACTTACTGGTTGATATAGTTGACTTGTTTTAGACTTCCTGACATCTGCACTGTAGTCAGATCCTGACTTCTATTGAAAGAGAAAGAGAATTTTTTGCTATTTTCTTATGAGTTGAAAGAGGGCCAGTGAATTATTGAGTACAGAATATTTTCATTGGTTAATAAATCAGATGATCCATCACAATTTCTTGAATGAGGGGCCTATAAGATATAGAAACATTCTACAAAAGATTCATGAAATTAAAAC
>OZ010582.1:17901694-17916694 GCA_963932145.1 Acanthosepion lycidas | reverse complement strand
CATTAATAAGAAGAATTTGTATTTTCTTTTTGGGATGTAGAGTTTGTGCAAAAATCTTCTCAGTTTATCTTTTGTTTAAATGTCAGGGCTTACTTGGTTTGGTTCCGAGAATTTCGTTTGTGTGGACGTCGTTTGAAATCGTCTGTTTTTGATCTTTACGGAGTGCTGGCAAAGCCGTGGGTTTCTGTACTACTACTACTACTCGTCTACTGCTATAAGGTACCCTAGTCTATACTAATCTACTTTTCTGACTCTCTTGTAGTGGAAGGGTCGTTTTTTATAATGATGAGTGTAGGATGATGAAATATCCTTTTTTTCTATCATCCCTGATGACAAGGTTATTTTTAGAATGATGAAATATCCTTAATTCTTGATCATAACAGGCTATAAATAATAAATAAATAATATTGGTTTGATATATGTTTGATTTCGTTAGCGAGATGTTGATTTTGATAATAAAGTAAGATTTAAAAAAATTATAGTAGCTAATTAATTTGATAATTTTAGTTTCATCAACACGCGTGATGCACTTTTTTTTATAACGTTCATCAAAGAAAATTCACCCTGTTTGCAAAATTTGTGTATGTAGTTGCAATAAAACGTATTGTATATGTGTCTATGTATATATACATCTGTGTTTGTATATGTGAGTGTTGGTCAGAATGTTTCGTCGCTAGAGAAGAAAGTACTTTGAATATTTGAAAGGTGTTCTTTTCAAAGAAACTCCTCCCACCGAAACGCGCATCAGCAAACAGACAGCATGAAAACAAAAGGCAATGAATGACAAAAAGGAAACAAGCGAAGACATGGATAGAAAAGAAACCGAGTGACGGATCCGGGCAATTATTTTCGCCAGGCACAGGCCCCGACCAGAAAGCAGTGGAAGACCGGGAACTCGTGCAAAGGTCGTGAACGCGCCATCTTCTGCTTCGTGGCTCGCATCTTGAAGCGTACGCACATCGGCCAACTCGCATGTCTTACCTCATCCTTAATAACCCACGACTCTCTTTGCACTCATGTTTGTTGGCATGTCATTGTTAATAGACGGTGTATATATATAATTGATATCAACTTGGATATCCATCTCGTCCTCTGTTTATCCGACCAGACAGCTGTTCACACACACACACACACACACTAGTAGGCTCTAGCATATCTGTAGGTAATAAGTTTCCCTATCTCCATCAAACGTATGAAAAGCAGATATTACTGACTTCTAAGTTAACATATGTATGATAAAGTTTAATTTATAACTTAAGCACAATATAAGATTACTAATAATAACTAATAATAAAATAGAACAATTATAACAATATAGACTGTAATAAAAGTTATGTGACGGATAGAAGATTCGTTCTTACCTTAGATTTTATTAGGCACAATATGAGATTAATAACAATAATAATAAAATAGAACAATTATAACAATATAGACTGTAATAAAAGTTATGTGACGGATAGAAGATTCGTTCTTACCTTAGATTTTATTAGGCACAATATGAGATTAATAACAATAATAATAAAATAGAACAATTATAACAATATAGACTGTAATAAAAGTTATGTGACGGATAGAAGATTCTTACCGTAGATCTTATTAGGAACAATATAAGATTAACAACAATAACTAATAATAAAATTATAACAATTATAACAATATAGAATATGTGTTCGTCAAAAATTTGTATAGGACATTTTAGCGTCCATTTTGTGGAAAATTACATTGATTTGTAAATTCCTGTAAAAATCAAATAATTGTCGGATTTTAATAAAACTTTCAGGTCTTATTAAAAAATGAATGAAACTATTTTTGAATTTTTTTTAGAAAATCTTGGTAAAAATATTTTTTACATCTGTTTCCTCCCATTCACTTAATTTTATTAAATTTAGAGAAATTAAAATTCACTCCTTAATATTTTTATATTAGTTAAAAGCAGAACTCCTTAGAAAATTCAAATCATCATTTTCTTTTGAAAAACATAAACACCATTTACAGAAAATCGATTCAGAATCATAAAATAAAAATAAAACTAAGACATTATTTAAATAGAAAAAACTTTTAAATGTTTTTATAAATAAAATATATTAAGGCCACCATTGTCTGAAGAAATTTTTTTTTCGATAAATAATGAATTTTTACAAGAATTGTTTTCATTTTTACAAATTTTAATTAGAATAATTTATAAAATTTAAAAATCTTTTAAAGTAATGTATTAATTTCACCCTTTTAGATGATATTAAGCAATAACTATATTTACTAATAATAAATGAAAAAACTTAGTACAAATCATCAAACACCAATATTTTAAAAAGAATTTAGAAATTTTCTTTTAAGTATATATAAACATGCCGATTTTTGTAGATACGGATATTCATGCACGACATTATCAGAAAATAAATGCGATAACCATAGTAAATTTAAAGCCAAATTATCTAAAGTTCAATAAAACATTAGATTATGGAGAATATTTGCTTAAATATTTAAGCTTATAAAGTACTTAAAAATTGTATAAAAAGGCGCTCAAGTTATTTTCTTCAGTTATGTTTTACAGAAAAAGTCACTGTAGAACAGCATTAGATCTGTCATCATGCTGTCAACACCTTAAATAAACAGGTGCTGTTGGGTCAAAAATGCATTTTTGCGAGATTTAAAACTTAAAGTAAATGATATTTGTTTAAAATCTGATTAATTATACTTTAACTCAGCTAATATTCTTCAAGTAAAGTTTAGAAAAGTATATTTTATTTTTGGAAGATTTTTTTAAAAAAAAGCAAACTTACTAGAAATATAGAATTTTCTTTCTTACCGTAGATCTTATTTTGGCATAGTAAGTGATTAGCAACAATAATTAATAATAAAATAGAACAATTATCATAATATACTGTAATAAAAGTCATGTGACGGATAGAAGATTCGTTCTTACCGTAGATCTTACTTAGGCAATGGATAGCGGCTCTGATTGAGGAAGCGGAGAGCCGAGTTCGAATTCCAGTCGAATCCATTACATTCACTTATTCTAATATCCTTTGGAAAGGTATGAACTCCCAGCTACGGGTATATAGCAGGACAGACCAGGTTCTATAGCCTTGCATGGCAACTGGTCAATCGCAGAAAGAAATGCAACCTACTACGGGGAAAAAATTGCCTCGTCAGTCATGTATCACAAGATATATGATCGCCTAAGCGTGCATCACGTATAGCACATAACTGACTGACTGAAGCGATTAGCAACAATAATTAATAATAAAATTAGAACAATTATAATAATAGACTAATAAAAGTCATGTGACGGATAGAAGATTTGTTCTTACTGTAGATCTTATTAGGTACAATAAGTTATTAGTAACTGATAAAATAGAAGAGTTATAACTCTTCTATCAATTTGCAGGTGCCTCTGATCGGAGTAATGGTTAATGAGTTTAGTCTATTTAATCGTTATTACTGAGTAGCGAGTTAGATCCTCACTGGGTGCCACATATAAAATTAAATAATCTAAGATTTATTATGTCGTAAAAGCAACCAACTAAATCTCGATCCTCTAAAAACAACACAGTTATAATTTCGTTTTATTTTTCTGATGGCCAGCTCCTTCTGCTGTGCCATAAAATACCTCTAACTCTATCTGCTATACTTTATCTTTATAAGTGTTAGATAAGACAAAAAAATGGAGTATTGATGCCATAACTATACTGAGGATGCCGAAACCTTACTTTCCTGTCCTGACAGCGTCTACACGGCTTTGTTGGTGATTAATTAATTTCCCCTCCTACAACCATTTCTCCACAGACAAAACGTCGCGAGCCTTCGCTATTCTATACATGGGAAATATTCTGACGAGCTAAATTCCTTAGTTCCGGCAGTTCAGACTTTTAAAGTGAAGACCCCCACCATGCCATGTACAACGTGGACGAACCATCTTCACCTCTGGTAAGAAAGACATTCTGTTGGGACACCTTCTTCCCAAAATCTGTCGCTTTGTGGAACTGACACCCGAGAGAATGTTTGCTCGATCATTATGATCATAACCATTTCAAGTCTTAATAAATTGTTATCTATCCTACATATTCTCATTCGCCCTGTCGCTTGGGGCTGTAGAATACGCCGACTGCACCTCTGCGGAAGAGTAAAACACCCCCACTAATGGGTGTCATGGGTAAGACGATAAACAACATCCGTGTCTTGGGTAAGACGATAAACTACATCCTACAGCCAAGTCTTGATCAGAAGGTTTTGAGGAGCGTAGAACCACCTCTTAATTGCTGGTGTTCCCAGGTCCACCCTGATCCGGGGTGGTAGCACCTGTCAGGGTCCCAGCTATGGGTAAATAGTTAACCCCACAAAAGGGGTAAAAACACTATGAAAGTATAAAAATAGCTTTTAATACGAGCAATACCTTTTTGGGAAATTTTTTATCAGCAATACATTTTTGAATAAATGAATTTATTGAAAACAAAGTAACTATTAACAACAAACAAAATGAGCAGAGAAGAGACCTCACAAAAAGCAACTTAACTCATGCACTAGCCATACATAGAAATAAATTCACCCACAATTTTGACTTAAAAAATGCTACACTCATAAAAAAAGAAAATAACTCACTCAGAAGGAAAATTATCGAGAGTGCCGCCATTGAATATTATCCAAATATTAATCTACGCTCAGGGCCCGGGTTTTTTCCCAATATCACCTTTCCTAACAGAATTATTACTCTCCCAAACCAACTTAGACAAGTGTATCAAGAAATCAAAAGAAAATGGTTGACTCCATTAACACACCAATAAAAACAATATTTCTAGACGTGAAAGCAATTTTCAGTTGACAATATGAATACAATAAATTCTTCTAGTTGCTAAGGACATTTTGTTTGTTGTTAATAATTACGTTGTTTTCAATGAATTCATTTCGTTTTTGCCTTGGAAAAGTCCACATTGGACGAAACACGTCGGCTAATAATACAGTTTTCCTATTGTCTTTTTACCTTTACACACCCACCAAATCAAACACACATCTTGGAAGGATATAGTATTTAAAAGAAAAAAGAAACTTAGGCTTCACCCAACAGAGGGATGTACAAAATATTTACTAAGCTAAAACTCGTGCACAAAGTTAAAATAGTGGGGAACCGACTTAGGATCGAACTCACGATACACGATAATTCGTGGGCAAAACTTTTTCAACATCGCGGTACGCTATGTGCTAATCATTCATGAACTCAGTTTACACATTATAGATGTAGTTGTCTGCAGGACTTGCACGTTAAACATCACACTAAAGTGAGTTACACTATCGGTGTCCCTCCGTGTCTCAGCATGAATTTCTCGAGTAATATCGTATGTTTATAAAACTTTAAATTTGGGAGAGAAAGAAAAGTAGATAGATAGATAGATATATATATATATAAATAGAGAAAGATAGACAGAGAAAGAAACATAGATAGATAGATAGATATAAATAGAGAAAGATAGACAGAGAAAGAAAGAGAGATAGATAGATAGATAGATAGATGGAATGAAGAAAGATAAACAGATAGATAGAAAGGGAGAAAGATAAAGATAGATAGATAGATAGATAGAGAGAGAGAGAGAGAGAGAGAGAGAGAGAGAGAGAGAGAGAGAGAGAGAGAGAGAAAGAGAGAGGGGAGGTGAGAATATTTTCTGTTTCCAGGGTAGCAAAAACTAGTAATTATTTTTCATATTATTGTCCATATAGGCAAACATACATATATACATACATACATGCAGATAGATAGATAGACAGACAGACAGATATATAGATATATAGGTAGATAGATAGTGAGTAGGTTTAACAATATGTTCTGTTCTCAGGGCAGCACACCTGTAATTATTCTTCATAATATTTTCCATATAGGCAAACGGACAGACAGCTAGCTAGCTAGCTAGATATAGAGATAGTGAGAAAAGATAGGTAGATAGATAGATAGATAGATAGATAGAAATGAAGATAGATAGATAGATAGATAGATAGATAGATAGACAGAAATGAACATAGATAGTGAGAAAAGATAGATAGATAGATAGAGATAGATAGATAGAAATGAACGTAGATAGATAGATAGATAGAAATGAACATAGATAGATCGATAGATAGATAGATAGATAGATAGATAGACAGAAACGAACATAGATAGTGAGAAAAGATAGATAGATAGAGATAGATAGAAATGAACGTAGATAGATAGATAGATAGATAGATAGATAGATAGATAGATAGAAATGAACATAGATAGATAGACAGAAATGAACATAGTGAGAAAAGATAGATAGATAGATAGAGAGTCAGTAGGTTTCACAATATGTTCTGTTCGCAGGGTAGCAAACCCATAATTATTCTTCATATTATTATCCATATAGTCAGTCTGGAAAGTGAAAGGCTACGTTTTCCCTTGACTGTATCCCCCCCCCCGTCAGACGAACTCATAATAACGGTAATGTCCTTCCAATAGAAAAAAAAAAGAATAAGGTTAAAGAAGAAACTGCCCATTTCTTTTCTACCTTCATCACTAAAATGTAATAATTAAAGAGTCATTTAACTATCATCCATTTGAAAGAATGATTCAAATAATGAAGATATTGATTGTTGGAATCAGAGGGCAAGTCGAAAATGATAGTCTTGTAAATAGCAGAAAGTTGGAAGGGGGTCTGTTAAAGGCGACGGTGAAGGGAAGCCGATCGTCGATTGGAAGAGGTGTTTAAATTGACGGACGCTGTAGTGTTTGATTTTTTTTTCTTTTGTTATTGTTGGGTATGTCTAAGGGAAATACATCTGTGCGTGTGTCAAGAGGCAGTTTTGTTTTTATTTTTATTTTATTTTTATTTGATCCTTTTTATATTTTTCTCTTCACTGTTCAGTTTTTTCGACGCGATTTTTTTTTAAAACGTTTTTTTCTTTTGCTTTGGATTTCATCCTATTTTTCGTTCAAGATTTTTATGTTTTTTCGTTACTGTCCTTTCTCTTTTCCCTATATTTCTCCATTACGGATTTCTTTTCATTTCACCCACTTCTCGAATTTACCCCTGTTAGGTAACATCATCTCTATTTTTCACCTTTTTTGATATTTACTAAATTTAACTAAGATGGCACAAAACCAAATGGAGGCGAATTTAAGAAAGGCGGTTTCTACAATGCCAGTCTTTCACAAGAGGAAGGCGTATCTGACTTTAAAAAAAATATTTGAAATCTTGAATGACACATTGGTTCGAAAATTCACCACTTGCAGCTTTTGGAATTTCACAATGACTTTAGCTATGAAGTGAGCTTAACTTAGTGACGTTTTGTCCCCCGAAACTGTCTCTTCTTTTAATCAACTCCACACGTCTTTATGTTTTCCTAAAATTTCTTCATCTTCCTGTAATTTCAAGAATTATTCAGGTAAAGATTTAAACAGGTCTGCGAGCTTTTCTCATAGGAGAAATTTCGATTAGATACATGAAAGCACGAAGTAAACCATATATAGCCTTAGATGGCAACTGGTCTAGGAGAAGGACAACTCTGAATTCAAAACCTGCCGAGGGTCGTTTGGGGACCCTGAAGCACGTAGTACATCAGGTCTCTATATTTGGCCCTTCAAAAACTGTGGATGGTCCTGCACGAAACCTTCACCACTATAATCAAATCTCATGTGCTGTTATCGGGCTGTCGATTTACTAGAAACTGACTGCTTGACCCTCATACGTCGAATTCGACGGGAGAGTCGATATATATATATATATATATATATATATATATATATATATATATATATATATATATATATATATATATATAATATGATAAAGTTAATTGATAATCTGTATGAATAATTCCGGAGAGGATATAAATAGCGAGAGCTCAATTGAAACCGCCAGGTCTGACGAGGCGAAATCGAATTATCGATTACGCGAAATAAAATATTACCATGGCTTTCTGAAGTCTCTGATTTGTTAATTACACACACATACACACACACACACACACACACACATATATATATATATATATATATATATATATATATATATATATAGTGTATTTTGGCAGCAATCCCTCTTTTATACAAGTTTCATTAAAGCGACTGATAAGGTAATGCGGTTGGTTTTTATTTAAATTTTCTTGTGATCTTTTAAATTTCTTCTTTTCCGGACGTAAATTATGTAGAAATTTAATAGAATTAAAAATAAAATAAAATCATCCTAAAACTATAGCCAAAATCGCTCGGACATACAAAACATTCGGACAATTTCTACATAATTTACATTCCAGAAGAAAAGAAATTTATAAGAGCACAAGAAAAATTAAATAAAAAACTTAACCGCAGTATCCTGTCAGTCGTTTTAAATAAAACGTGTATATATATATATATATATATATATATATATATATATATATATATATATATATATATATATATATGTATGTATATATATATTAATAAAAAGAAAGAACAGTAAGATATATAATCCAGTGTTCTTATTGATATTTTTTATATTTACAAAATAGTGCTCAATGTAAATTTACAGAGCATTAATATTATAAATTAACTGATTTAAAATATGTTTTTTTCGCTACACAGTTCTAGCCATGTTTCAAAAATGGAAGCTAAAATCTTTTGGAGTCCCAAAAATTCGCTTGAGGATGAAATGGAACTAATGGTTTTAATTTAATTACAAAATTAAATTCGAAGCTTTTAGCTTCCATTTTTGAAACATGGTTATTACTGTGTAGCGGAAAAACCATATTTTAAATCAGTTAATTTATAATATATATATATATATATATATATATATATATATATATATATATATATATATATATATATATAAGAAAAACATATGGAGTAAAAATCCACAGTTCGTAGCATTTTTTTATTAATAAAAGTGCTCAATAAAAAGTAGACCAAAATATTATTATTATATTCTTATTATAATAAATTACCATGAAAACATTTTACATCGTTACGATACTAAGATGGTTCCTCTTCAGGTGATGGTAGATAACTAATGATAAAAATGATTTATTAGGGAAATTCAAAAAAGCAAATCTTTACATCTTTTCGTAAGTTAAAAGGGAGGGGGGCATAAGGTCAGAATTAAAAACTTTAACTTGTTTTTGTAAATTTCCCTAATAAATCATTTTTATCATTAGTTACCTACCATCGCCTGAAGAAGTACCATTTTAGTATCGAAACATGAATGTTTTTGCGTAGCGATTAAAATGCTTTTATTGTAACTTATAATAAAAATATTATATATATATATATATATATATATATATATATATATATATATATATATATATATATATATATATGCACGCAGATACACACATACAGATATGTGTGTGTGCGTGTGTGTATAATTATTTTTATACTTATAGGGCAAGGGGCCTCAATATTGGAGATAGAGCGTTAAACTGACAGTTATCATCCAGTGTTGATTCCTATGTCCACACTGTTGCTCTCTCTCTCTCTATCTATCTCTTCCTCTCTGTATCTATATCTACATAGAAACAAGTTGTATTAAAATAGGTTTTTAAATTATGTTTTGAGATTATTTTTTAAATTAAAGTGATAGTTCTTATCGGCTGAATTCAACTAGCTTATTTTTTTTATTGTTTTCTTTTTTCCAATTTTCAAACAAGTTGTTGCACACCCGAATCAAAATTGTGGATTAACGACATTTACTATGGGCAAATAGTTAACCTCCAAACGGGGTGAAAACACAATGAAATTATAAAAAAGATGACAAGAATTGGAAATTTAAGAAAATACGGAAGCCATTATTAAAATTAGCAAACATACAGATGCAAGCGGAAGAATGTTGAAGATATATGCTACCCCTTGGTATCCAGAGAATATTCATCATACCCATTTGATATGAAAATTCGACGAGTACAAATAAATAATAATCATCACAATGTATTTATTAATATGAAATGGTAAAAATGCAGAATAACGCTTCAAACCCTTGCGAGTGTATATTCTGAATACTTATTAATTTATAATTGAATTTACTTATGAGAAGGGAATTTTGTAAGAAAAATTTACAGAAATTTAAAGCCAATCTTAACCAGGTTTTAATTGCTTGAATTTGAACAGAGTTAATATTTACACATTTAAGTTAAGTCCCGAGAGAAATCAAATCAATTGAACATTTTAATTTTAAGCTGCGTAAAAATATTCCTTGAATTAGAAACTAAAACTAGAATTATTGTTTTGCTTCGAAGGCTTTTAATTGTTTTTTTTTTTTTAAATAAAATATTTTGTAGGCTTGTGAAAAAAATCGTTGATAATTTTTAAAAAGTTTTTATTTCATTTATTTAATTTCTGAATGTGTGTCTTTAATATTTTCAATTTTCCTTTCTTTTGGACAATTCTTAACTGTTGTTCTTTAATAATTATGCTTTAATTAAGAAGTATACCATTTCAAAAGGAAATTTCGAAGTGTGTTAACTGCCACAATTAAAATAATGAAGAAAATGTACCCATTTTAAACTTTTATTTTGTACGCACGCACATTGCATTATTACCCATAATATTTAAACATATATATATATATATATATATATATATATATATATATATATATATATATATATGCACAATAAAAGAACGGAGAGTCAACTTATTAACCGATCTATCCGCCATTATATACCAATTATTTTCTGCCTCTCATATTAAGATCGAACGTAATTAGTCAGTTTGTCGTGTCCTGGAGATTGTGAGAGACATTCAGTGGATTCACGAAGCATAAAGAACTTGTTTCTTTGCTTCACGTAATTTCAGTTTTCTAACGAGCAAGTTCGCCTTAAACTTTTGCTCCATTTGCTGCCAGCCTCGTTTTCGTTTAGCGTTTCCGTTTTCGAAGGCTTTTGTGTCACATGTTGACGACATCTGACAGAGTATTCCTGGAGAGGACCGTTGGGTTTTGCCACCGTTTAGATGCCACGGCACTTGTGATTGATGGCATCGCAAACCCATCGCATATTACTTGTCATACAATCAATTTCTGTCCCAGGGTCATTCGTTCGTTTGCCTCCTACTCCTCAAGGAGACAGAATTTCTCGCATTCCCTGTTATTTATAATTACGATTAGTTCTTCTTTCTTGTAAATTTATCCGACCACTTATATCTACAGACTCTCGCTGGGGATTAAGTGACAACAAGGTTTTCAAAATATTTCAAAACACTTCTATGTATTTCCACCAGTTTTGACTATATCTTGCTGAGGCCTTTACATCTTTATCTGTATTTAATTTTATTTATTTTTATTATTTTTTATTTAAAGTTTATAGTGAATTCTATGCGTCTTGCATCGAGAATAGATTCTGATTTCATTGTCTTGTGTTTCTAGGCTCTAAGACAGAGATAATGGATCGTGATTCTAGTTCCTACGGCATTTCAGATTCTGGTTTGGATATATTCTAGTTTCTGATTCTAGACAGGTTATGGCTTGTCTCTAGCAAAACCTCTAGTTTGTGATTCTAGAATCTAGGACAGGTTCTGATTTGTGGCTCTAATCTCTAGCACAGATTCTGATTTGTGGCTCTAATCTCTTGCACAGATTCTGGTTTGCAATTCTAATCTCTAGTACATGATTTTTTTTTATTCTAGTCTTTAGCACAAGTTCTAGGTTGTGTTCTTCTTTTCTCTGGCAGGTTCTGGTTTATGTTTAGGATCTCTAGAACAGATTTTGTTTTTTGATTCTAGACTTCTGAAAAGTTTTTGGTTTGTTATTCTACCCTATGACAGAACCTGGTTTGTGATATTAGTCTCGATTTGTATTCATAGACATAACCAAATCATTTGCAGAATTCATAGTCATTTACCTCTCCTACCCACTCATGTATATTATCTTTTGTGCTAATTTGCTATATTCCCTTTATTATTTCAGTTTGATCCCAGTAGTAAATAAAAGCCAATCAACAGAAAGTCTCCTTAACACCCCAATGCTCCGTTTTAGTATGCGAGTTGTTATTTTTTATTATTATTGTTGCTCTCATAAATTTTACTATTTATAGTAACCAATTGTTTTCAGTGAAGATCAAGTGACAACAAGTCTCGTTAATAATTGAAACTTTCATCAGTTCAATTTTTCCTCCGATCTTGAATTCTTCTCCTTTTTCTTTGTAAATGTCTTCGACGCCGTTCCAAGTTTTTCAGTAAATACAATTGTTGCAATGAAATTTTCGTTCTGTAGGCAGGTCTAAGGATTTTTTTCACGTTTCCATTATTGGAAATGGACTGATATTCAGCTGCCAGCGATGAATATCTCGGAGACTTAACTCACACCTCGCGATTGTTAAATAATTACTAAATCTGGAATATGTAGGAAAAACCTTGGATATGATAAAAAGATAGAAAAAAATGATAAAAGAAAAAAATCCGTTAATATTGTATGAAGCTTATTAGATACCCGAGGAAGATCAGAGAACAGAGTGGCCGAAATACAGTAGAATCCCTGACAACAGGACTAAGAAGGCCTTCCGTGTATGAGAAATTGGTTACAAAGTCCAGATATGAGGGGTTATATTTAGATTAAAATAAAAGAACTGAAATCAGGTTCAACATTTATTCTCAATTTTATAGTAAACAAAATAAGCTAATGGTGAGTGAAATATAATGGCATTGATTTTAAGGAAAAATAAATAAATTATGTAATGTTAATGAAAATTCATTAAATTAAGTATGATACGTATGCAAAACAAATAATGTAATGAGGATTTTTTAATCGCTGTTGCATGATGGTTCTTTCTCTTCTAACGTCATTTTCAACTTTTTCCGCATTTCGTTTTGCTTTTGTTCTTGAAATTTTTTTAAACGAAAGACACTTTTTAGCGTGCGTTATTGCAATCGTCATACTGAATGCTGGTTTTATTTCCATAAAACTGACAACCTTTTCAATAGCTTTTTCAATTTCAGTCCGGGTTTCATCATAATCATGTTTTTTTTTTAATTTCCTTGTTCATTGTGAGTGTGAACGCTGGAGAATAGTTTCTTTGGAAGATTTTATATCATACAATGTTGACTTTCCTTTGTTGAACTCAGCCATTAGTTACAATGAACTTTCACCAGCGTCTAGTCTGTTTAAAATTTCCAGTTTTTGCGATAACTCTAAAGTTGTTCTTTTCCCATCATCTTTTACACCAATACAAGCCATTAGGGTGAAATAAGCATAAGCAATTATCTAAAGTAAATTTCCTGAAAAACAGAAATTTCAAATCAGTTACATATCATCCAATTAGTTCAAATATGCACATCAAAATTATGCCTGGATATGCGGGATTCTGGATATGGGTCACTCCGGATATGAGGGATTCCGGATATGATGGATTCCGGATATAAGGGATTCCAGATATTAGGGATTCTATTGTATTGTGATTGTAGTAAACGACGACACTTTACTTTTCTTTTTTATTAAAATCTTATTTTTTTTATTAAATCTTTTTCTTGTGTTCTACACATTTTTAAAATCTCTTGTTAAGGTATGATTCAATTTATTCACTTCCGTTCGAAATGTGGATTTCCGGTCATTCGGCAAAATACAGATGAGCTTAATATCTAATACGTCATCCCCAATGTGGTGTCATCGATACCCGACTGAGACACGTTATCGAGTCTCATTAACGATACATTGACATATCGAAGTCCCCACATTTGAAACCTATCAGATATTAAGCTAAAGATAGAAACTAAACTTTGCTCTTAGCTGATATAGGCCTCCACCGATTATCAGTGGCCATGGATTTGATCCCACCCATCTGCACCTCTGGGACACCGCCACCTGTGGCTGAACAGGCCGATGTGCTAGTGGCACTCTCTGTCCCACAAGTCACATATATGAATTGTCTGTGTGTTGTTGTTATGTAGTGGTTTCACAGTGGAGGCTTGTATTTTGTAATAAGTCGGTCCTGAAATAGGTTCGACGTACAAAACGCTAGGAACTTGATATAATAGGTAATGACGCAGTAGTCTAGTTGGGGTGGCTGATACTTCAATATCCGACTAACGGTCGTCTGACATCGACTGACTCACCAACTCGATATTTAGTCACCTTCTCACGAGGGCATCATGTGACACAAGGCTGGTTTAACGTGGGGTCTCCGAGCCCGTGGGCTCGGCCAAAAATATGCCCATTGAACCCGGATAAACGGGTACAGGATCGGTTTACCTCCCCGAAAGAGAATCCGCCCTTCGGCGTAGCCTCCTTCGGGTTCCTCCCCGCCCGAAGGCAGAGAGTTCAACCAATCAGCCAGTCGACTGACTGACCAACTCTCTGCTGACTGCTACTACTACTCCTACTTATTATAGGTGGGAGAGTCTATTAACTATAGAATAGGTGTGTTCCACTATAACAGTTGTCTATGCTGCAGCGTTCTTTTCTGCAGGTTCACTTGTCTTCTGCTGCATTCTTCAGTTTCTCCTCTCCTGACATTAGTTGTTTAGTTAGGGTGCTTCTCCGCCTAGAACGGTCAGCAGCAAGGTCGTCCCAGTGGTTACTGTTGATGTCAAGGGCCTTCATGTCCCTATTATAGACATCTCTGTAATGCAACTGAGGGTGTCCGGTGTTTCTTCTGGCATTTGCAAGTTTCCTGTAGCGGATGTCTTTGGGAATTCGGTCATCCTCCATACGACGAACATGATTCAACCATCGGAGCCTGTGCTTGTCTGAGTAGAGTGAATATGGTTGTTATGCCGGTGAGAGACTGAACTTCGGTGTTGGGCACTTTGTCCTTCCACGATATGTCCAGGATGCGGCGGATACACCTCAAGTGGAAAATGTTCAATCTCTTCTCTTGTCTGACAGGGGCGCAGAATTAATTTCAACTCGGAACTAATTTCAACTCGGGACTATTCAAACGAAATTAAATTTTATTGATTTTCTTAAATTTTGATCAATAACGGCTTCTTTTGAAGAGAGTTTTTGCATAAAAAAAGCAAAAGAACAAAAAAAAAAATAGCTAAGCAATCTACAGTTCTTGCTACAAAGAACATTGCATTTTTAT
>OZ010582.1:17771694-17896694 GCA_963932145.1 Acanthosepion lycidas | reverse complement strand
TGGTCATATCTATCTATCTATCTATCTATCTATCTATCTATCTATCTATCTATCTATCTCAGTCTATTCATTATCTATCTATCTATCTATCTATCTATCTATCTATCTATCTATCTATCTATCTATCTCAGTCTATTCATATCTATCTATCTATCTATCTATCTATCTATCTATCTATCTCAGTCTATTCATTATCTATCTATCTATCTATCTATCTATCTATCTATCTATCTATCTATCTATCTATCTCAGTCTATTCATATCTATCTATCTATCTATCTATCTATCTATCTATCTCAGTCTATTCATATCTATCTATCTATCTATCTATCTATCTATCTATCTATCTATCTATCTAGATTGCTTGGTAAGACTGTTGTCTTTAATAGTCCATTAATTTTATTCAGGGTTCGAGCCTGAAAATGCTGTTCGACAATGTACTTCTCTTGTCATTTTGGACTCTGCATTCACATTTTGATACGAGGCGATATACAAAGTCTAATCAAAAACTATGTGGACTGTTGCTATGGTAACGGAGCTAAAGTATACACAGTGAATCCGCTTGGAACACATTGACCTTGAACTTTGTCGCTCACGCAGACTAAATTATAATGTTCTCGCCCACTTTCCTTGTTTATGGCAGGGCTTGGAAGAAAAGTGTGTAGAGTATTGTCTCATCAAACCACAGAGGTTCCGTTAGTGACCATGACTTGTGCAGCAGTTTTTGACCAAGGGGAACATTATCCACGTCCGACAACGACCATATTCCCAGATCTCGCCCCTTGTGACTTCCTCTTTCCAAAAATCAAATCTCACTTAAAAGGAAAAAAATTTCAAGACGTTTAAGAAATCCAAGAAAATGCGACGAGGCAACTGTTCGCTCTACCCCCCAAAATAAGAATTTCTAGTAATGTTTTCATCAGTGTAAACGACGCTGGATAAAGTGTCTAGCTTCACAAGGGGGACAACTTCGAAGAACTGTTATCCTCATCTTCATTACCATATTCACAACGTTTCGACTGGTGTATACTCCGGCCTTCTTCAGTTGATTGGAATTTCGAACCGAACCCTCTATTTCGTTCACCAGGATAGATTGTTCTAGTTCCATGTGTCATGCCTCTTCAGGATGTCTCAATTATTTCCCTTTAACTCAACTCTCCAAGTGTGCCCTGGTATTGAACTCACAATTCTTTGAGTTTAGTCACTGGATCTAGCCAACGTCTTTATCCACCGAGCCATGAGGAGAGCTGTGTATAATTTGTTGGGATTTATAAACCTAATGTTTCAGCAATAATTTTTTACCAGTGCTCATATTGTAATTTTTTGTTATTATTATCGCATTTTTTACCAGAGCTTATATTGCAATTTTTGTTGTTATTCATTGCTTTTCTCTGGCACTCCTTATTAATGGTTCCCGTATTTTATTCATTTTTATGCTTGGCCGGCTCAGAAGATTTTTGTGGCCTAAAATATGTGAATATGGCAATGAAGATGAGGATAACAGTCATAATAATGTAAATAATACAAGTAATCATAATACCTCATCTCAGAGATATACCAATCCTCTGAAGAAGGCCGGAGCGTACAACGACCGAAACGTTGTGAAAATGACAATGAAGATGAGGATACAGTCCAAATAATGTAAATAATACAAGTAATCATAATATCTCATTTCAGAGATATACCAATCCCCTGAAGAAGGCCGGAGCGTACAACGGCTGAAAGGTTGTGAATATGGCAATGCAGATGACGATAATAGTTATAATAATGTAAATAATACAAGTAATCATAAAACCTCATCTCAGAGATATAGACAGATAGTTTGAAGGAGATTAAATATCGAATTGATATGTGTTAGAGTTTTCTTTTTATAGTACGAGTTCCGATACTTTTTGATCAGACTTCGTACAGATCTAAATATATGACTATGCCGAAAAGACGGCATGCAAAAGCTAATAGAAACAAGATGCCAGTAGCTCTTGCAGAGGGACCTGGCGTCATCAGCTTATCTGCTTTTATGGGAAATATTTACAATAACTTTGATATTTTATTACGTAACTCGAGAGTTACTATAGTTGTTGATATATGTTTTTTTCTTTCAGATTTATAAAGATTGTTGTGGTTCGAAAGAAAGATATACCCCCCACCAAAAAAACAAAAAACAAACAAAAAACAAAAAAAAAAAAAGACAAAACAAAAAAAAACAAAAAAAAAAAACAAGATATTTTAAAGTTATATAGTGATTGGAAGACAATGTTGGCAATTGTGAAAAACTTGAACAGAGATCGAAGACCAATTTGAAAGCGTTTAAAAATGTTAGATAAGAGTTTAAAACTTGAACAAAGATCACAGGGCAATTTAAAAGGGTTTAAAAATGTTAGATAAGAGTTTAAAACTTGAACAGAGATTACAGAGCAATTTAAAAGAGTTTACAAATGTTAGATAAGAGTTTAAAACTTGAACAAAGATCACAGAGCAATTTAAAAGAGTTTAAAAATGTTAGATAAGAGTTTAAAACTTGAACAGAGATCACAGAGCAATTTAAAAGAGTTTACAAATGTTAGATAAGAGTTTAAAACTTGAACAAAGATCACAGTGCAATTTAAAAGGCTTTAAAAATGTTAGATAAGAGTTTAAAACTTGAACAAAGATCAAGGAGCAATTTAAAAGAGTTTAAAAATGTTATATAAAAAAAAGCAAAATTGGTTTTACGAATGTCACAAAAATGATTTGAGGAAAGGTAAAACGAAGAATTTCAAAAGTAAGAAAATATTTGAAGCTGTGGTTGCGGACATAAACAGAGAAAAGAGATACAGAAAAATAAGAACATTGATTGGTGTCGCGTGAAGAAGTACATTATAACTGATTCTCTAACAGTAATATTTAGTGATGTATGTAAAGCTATATTGGATGTACCTTATAGCTGGGTTAGGTGTGGCGTCATTCATGAAAATAGTCAACCAATACGACTTAAAAGATAACAGTGGGAATGTAGAGTACAAAATTAGTAATTGTAATGTATTTAGAAAAATATGACAGACTGGATTTTTTTTTGACGCTTTTCATCCATTAGGATTTCATCGAGTTTTATTGACGTTGTCACGTCTACGCATGCGCAGGAAAAATGTTTGAAAGAATATTTTTGAGAGAAGAATTTTTCTGACTATAGACGAAATCATCTGTATTCTGTTCCTTTTTCTTTCCATCACCTTTGTCCCTGACTATTCCGCGCTGTGACAACATAAAATCTACCAAGAATGGTGATATATTGGAAGAGGCTAGACGCAAATTTATTGTGGGTGAACTAGCGATCAAGGCACTTTGCAGACATTTTCATCTTAGTGGATTATTTTCTCTTTTAATCAAAGTAGTGTTACCTATGTCAAAATTGTGATCCATTTTGTATGCAATAAAATTATAGGCCCTTTTAAAGTTGATAATAGTTCAAGTTAAATGCGGTTCTTTTACACACTTTCATCTATTATAAGTTCATGACATTTTTCTGAGTGGCACAGATTACAGTCAGTCAGTTATGTGCCATACGTGATACACGCTTAGGCGATCATATATCTTTCGATACGAGGTAGATTTTTTTCCTCGCAGTAGACCAGTTGCCACCTAAGGCTATAGAACCCGGTCTGTCCTGCTGGGGAGAGAAGAAGAGGATTCATACCTTTCCCGAGGGTATTAGCACGTAAGTGAATGGATTCGACTGGAATTCGAACTCGGCTCTCCGATTCCTCAGTCCGAGCCGCTATCCATTACTCCACCGTGCCAGATTACAACAAAAGCTAAATAGTGTAGTCTTACTTATTATGCAAAGATGACCATTGCCCGCCTTATTAAAAAGGTTTCAAAGATACGAAATTAATGATATGCCTCCCAGCCTCTCCAAATATTAAGCTTTTTTTTTTTAAAAGCATTTCACTCCAAACAAGGCGGGAGTGCCACTAGCACAAGGGGTTACAGACAGTGAGAGCAAGTAAAGAGTTGTATTTGAGGAAAGGATTTTAGAGAAGGACGGAAACATGTTCAAGGCCTCAGAAGATATTAATTGACATTACATTTTAATATTTGAAGATTATAGCTATCAGGGAAGCAAGAAAGAGGAAGCAAGTTCCATAGTCGGGAAGTGCGAGAGAAGAAGCTGTTGGAATAGAAGAGGCGGTTTCTTTTAACTGTTTCGACAGTGAAAAGGTAGGACCGAGATGACAACCTAGTAGTAGGAAACATGTGGTCCACCATTAAAAGAGATATCTTCCATCATGAGAAAGAAAAAAAACTTTTGGAAGCAATAAAAAAAAAACTGCTATGGTTTGACTTGGACAGGGATGGGTTCCGCCAGGTGTACTTGCACAAGACACGTGCTTCGGCTTTCAAATCAGATATGTGGAGGGAACTGATCCGGTACTCAAGTGACCGAACGACAACAACCACTCATGATGATGATGATGATGATAATGATGATTCCACTGCACTAATCAGCATATTCTGTACTATGCCACCAAATTCACAAAACAATATATTATTATCCATTGTGCAAATCCTGAACCTGGGGCTTGTGGCTTAAAACTAAAGTCTTCTTTTGCTACTGCTGCTGCAGTTAGGTTTTATATCATTTGCGCCTTAGTCTTACTGCTTTGCTGTCATATCTCTTTCTTTATTAATGACTCCCACATGGCATTTATTTTTATGCTAGGCCTACTGAGGAGACCTTCTTAGTCTAACACTCAGTCTCAGTTCAATCCTTCGGCCTGGATAGTACCGACTCGAGCGAGTAATAATTGAGAAGTACTAAAAAGAACTATGCGAGATATCCCTAGAAAAGAAGAACGATAAAACTTTAACCCCGTAGATTAAATAGTGTTCAGTTCGAAATACCGTTAAGGTTACCCAGATCAACGGATAGCTGAAGAAGGCCGAAGCGCATAACAGCTATAAAGGTTGTGAATAAGAACAACAAAAATGTCCGAATTTAAATAATAATAAATTCCTATTCCAGAAATTCAGACAGAAAGAAATACTAGGCAAAAATGAATTATGTTTGATAATATTTCATTCAATAAAATTAAAATTCAGGATAATATTACGACTTATTGATGGTCGTAGACTGACGGTATAGTTAGTTTCAATGAAAGGAGTTACAGAGAGTGAGAGCGGACCCTGTAGAGTTACAATGAAAAGCAACTAAAATTTATGTGAAAGAAATACAAATAAAAAATTGATAATGATAGCCTGTTAACGTTTGTCTTATGTTAGGGCGTCCAAATAGTTGTGAGTGTAAGAAAAAAGACCGATATCTGTGGCAATTTTTTTGAAAAAGAAAGAGTTAAAAAATATATATCCATAAATTATTAAATAAAAACAGTAATTCACCCTTGTGCAAATTAATTGAAACAAAACGAATAATTCCGTTATTATTTCCTTTTTTTTTTCGTATTTTTCCAATGAAACATGACCCAGTGCACATGTTAGCACTTCGTATGTCCATTCCAAGAAATCTTTCCTTGGAGATGGAATGTCCAAGAAATTTCAAAGAAAATATGTGTCCGCTGACAGGAAACGAACCGGTACCCTACACGGAACCGCCATATAGCCTGACGTGCTATACCATTTAGCTACAGAGGATACGTCGGGCTATTATGATAAACATTATTAGCATTATGATAAATCCAATCGAGAATCTGTGGTCAATCTGCAGAGTGACCAAAGACTAAACTCCGTTGGAATTGGAATTCAGCTATCCTATAAGATTTTTTAGGTAGTTTTAATTTTACAAGCAGCGGGCGCGGGGAGGGGTATTAGACAAGGGCGACCAAAGACTCTGTTAGAAATTGGATTAAGCTAGCCTATAAGATTTTTAGGTGGTTTTAATCGTTAAGCCAACTCGGTATCTCCGCATATCTCCAGTACTTCAGCTAGCGAAATAAATTAAAGTTAAACATGCTGAAAACATTACTGAGAAGAGGACATGGGAAATCACGAAATATAATAATTTATCATATGAAATAAAAGAAGTTTAGCGCTTCAAGAATTCTCAGAAAATGACAGTTATAACTGGCTGCACGAGTTCTGAAAATGTGATAGTCTTTGAGAAATTTGAGATTTTGAATACAAGCTATAAATTCCTTGGAAGTCGTTACGCAGTCGTCAGGATCTTTTTTTTTTTTTTTTTTTTTTTAGCTGAAGGTTAATCTGAAATTTTAAATCGGAAACATCTGTCGGTGCCCGTTATAATTCTCCAATACAGACTGTGATTTATTTCGAAGTTTTCATTCTTCACATTTGCAAGGGAACATCATTAAAAGTATCCGTTCGCCGAGTCCTCGGCATGATAGTGGTAATACCGATTGCTAGTCCTGTGAGAGATTGTGGTTCGATTTTTAACTGAGGGGGCGCAATTATCAATTTGATACTTTTGGTTTCGATATGTAGAGAGGTTTGGCTGCTAATGTGGGATCTTTGACCCTCATACTGAAACACATGATGGAGTTGCATTAAGTCATTATATGTTTCAGTAACGCAGTGAATTCCAGATACTACACTTTGCTCTTAGCTAAAAGGCCGAGAAAACGCATTATAAACAGAAATTACAAAAAATAGATTCGTGCACTTGTCATTCCTTATTTTGTTTCATTATAGTCCTGCTTTTTCAATTTATTTTTCTTTTACATATATATATATATATATATATATATATATATATATATATATATATATATATCTTCTGACATCTCCTTTCACATTCTCTTTGTTTTCTTCCATATTTATAATTTTTTCTTTCTTTCACGTCTTCTTTTTCTCTTTTCTTCTTCTGTTTTTTTCCTCCTCCTCTGTCCAAATTCTCCTCCTCCTTTTCATTTGAATATATCATTTTGTCATATGCAAACTTAGGAAAATAATTTAAAGTACAAAAAAAAATTCTCATCATTTTAAAAGCAATTATCTTGAAAACTGCTAAGTCTAGCTCAATGAAATTGAATAGTTCAGGTGTTGAACATCATAAGTTTATTATGGGACGATTTTATAAGTGTTCAATATCTGCACCGCCCGTGACACAGCACACGTCAAGTCGGCAGATAAGCTCTTGCCAAACATGTTAATGTTGAGGATGGTCTACCAGATCATTCAGCCCTGGATAAGC
The DNA here is from genome assembly GCA_963932145.1 of Acanthosepion lycidas. Lineage (NCBI taxonomy): Eukaryota > Metazoa > Mollusca > Cephalopoda > Sepiida > Sepiidae > Acanthosepion > Acanthosepion lycidas. Next base: position 17,889,550 of record OZ010582.1, on the reverse strand, counting down.
AGCCTTCCCCTTTAACTTTTTGCTACCAAGTCCAAATTTGTTTGCCAGTTGGTGAAGTTTTTACAAATTTTGCATTGAAGTCACGCTGCACAGTCTTGGGTGAGTGTGTGCAAGAATATTTCAAGACGCAAAGTGGCTTCTCTTTGGGAGTGAACGGCATAGCTAAACCTGAAAACAGAACAAAAATAAAACATTAAATATGAAGTCTTGATCCAGACATTCTGTGAAAATTCGAGGTTATTTCAACAAGAATTTCCAATTTTATTGGCCTGCGAAATGATGTCAAATTTTTGGAGACACCCTATATATATATATATATATATATATATATATATATATATATATATATATATGTTGGGTGTCTCCAAGAATTTGACATAATTTTAAAAGCAATTATCTTGAGAACTACTAGTTTAGCTCAATGAAATTGGACAGTTTGTGTGTTGAATATCATAAGTTTATTATGGGACCGATTTAATAAGTCTACAATATGTGCACCGCCCCTGACACGGTACATGTCGAGTCGGTAGATAAACTCTTGCCAAACACGCTGTAACATGTCTCCGGTAACAATATCCAGCGCGGAAGTGATTCTCTGCTTGAGTTCATCAATGCTAGCAGGAAGAGGAGGGGACATAGACCAATCCATTCACATATCCCCATAAAAAGAAATCGCACGGGGATAGGTCCGGTGACCGCGGCGGTCATTTCATCAGAAAACTGTCTTCATCTTCGCCACACCCGACCCGTCTCTCTGGCTGATTCTCATTGAGATAAGCACGTACTGTCCTCTTCCATTAAATATAACATATTTTTCTGTTTCTATACATTCTGTGAAAATTTGAGATAATTTCAACAAGAATTTCCCAAATTATTGGCCTGCAAAATGATGTCAAAATTTTGGGGGCACCCTGTATTTCTGCACATGTCAGAAGAAACGCTGATCAAATTCAGAAAAGACAAAGCATTAGAATCCAATTTTCAATAGAAAATTATCTTCATCTTACTTTTCTATGAAGCCGCTGTATCCGAACATACCTTTCCTTTTGGCCTTGTCGGCCTTAGGCGTATCTACACAAGGAATGGACTGGTTTAAGAAAATTAGCCAGCATCTATGGAAATAATACCACAATTTATGGCAGCACTTTCAAAAATCACGTCTTGTAGCTGATCTCTCAACAGCTTAAAGGGGAAATAACCGGCATGTAACTTTCAATATCTCAAAAACACAATTAGTATCATTTCATCATCACCATTAAGAGCTTTCTCTTATGAACGAATGATGAACGAATGGTTACCCTCTTCAAAAGGCTTCAGGCTTTGAACGTCTTTTGAAACCCAGTCCAGACCTCAAGCTGAACTCATATATACGGTCCGTGGTTAAAGATGCTGTAAAAATGATCGTCTCTTTATATCACTCCAAAAGGTAACTGACTTGCTTTATCATTACAAGAATCAGATTAGATAAAAGTGAAGTACTGCTGCCATATCTGGGGTGGAGCTGGTTAATTCTCACTTTCCAGCATGTCAATATACCATATAGCACCCTTGAGCGCTTAGCCTTGGAGCGGGTAGAATGGAGATCAACGTGTTTTAGTGGACTCAGAAATTTTCAATCGGCTTGTCTGAATCATCTTCAAGAAGCGAGAGCAAGATCTAAAATGTCAGCCAATCTAACAGTGATCTCATTTCACAATCCTCACACTTGCTCCATATGTGGCCTCATTTGTAAATCACTAGCGGGTCTTAAACGCCACTTAAGATTATCGCACAAAATTTCATAACTGAATCAATAAGCTGTCAGATCCTCATACGTCGAAACCGACGGGAGAGTCCATTATTACACACACACACACACACACACACACACACACATATATATATATATATATATACATAATTATAATTACAGATGATCCTTAAAAATACATTCGGTTATAATTTATTATATATATATATATATATATATATATATGAAAGTAAGTTAAATAAATTAAGATTAAAATTGAAAAAATATTTAAAAAATGCTAATTAAATAATTAAATAAAATATCATTATTTATATTATTAATAATAATAATTTGAAATTGTGATGAAACTGTCGAAAATGGCACGAATATTGGACACTTGATTGTATCTATTTTAAGTCTGATCCCTGTTTTTTAACTTGTTCAGCCCGTAAAGAAAAAAATCATTTCTAGGTCACCTTATCGACTCATGTCTAATTCTTCCTTCTTTCGTTTCCATCCCGCTCTCCCTTCCCCTCCCTTCCCCTCCCTCTCTCTTTCTCCTTTCCCACAAGTATTTTTTTAAAACATTATATTTCTTCCTCTTTCAATATAAATTTTGTTTTCCCTTTTTTTCTTTTTCTTCCTCTTTTTTTTGTCTGGACAAATTGACTCAATTTATTACCCAATTTTTATTACATTTTTGACTTGACCTCTTTCCGAAAGTAACTAATATGTTTATACAATATGTTAACCCTTTCGCACCTTATTGAAATAATTGCTAGAGCCGTTTCCATAGTAATTAATTTTACGAATGAATATGCTTATAAAGCTGCGTAAATTTCAAGATTAGTTATTTAACAAATTTCGCTTGAGGATGAAACAGAGCTTGATACTTTAATTCAATTTACTTTTAATAATTATATTGAAGTTTTTGGTTCCTGTTTTTGAAACATGAGAACTCTTATGTAGCAAAGGAATAATATTTTTAAAAAATAATTATAATTAAGGCTCTGCTTATGTATCGAGCACTGTTTTTAAAAATAAAAAACAAAAATACTAAAGAACTTTGGATTATTTACCTGTGTTCTTTCCTATTTTTCTATATATTTGCAAATATATATATATATATATATATATATATATATATATATATATATATATATATATATATATATATGCACACCACGAAAAGAAGGAGATAGAAGTAGGGCTTATCGGATTGAAGAGTGTGTGGTGAGTAAATGTATATTGTTGGAATGGTAAACAGTGAAGTAAAACTCTTAAATTACTTTACGAAATCGAAAAACCTTGTAAAATAATGCATCTAGAAGAAAGAATATATGACGATTGAGAAAGAAATGAAAGGCATACAATTGCCACTTCATGGTCAGTTTATGAGGGACACCAAAGATAAAAGATTTGTGAGGTTTGGTTGATGAAAGGTGAATTGAAACACGAGACGTAAAGTCTACGGAGAGGAGCCCGAATCCCAAATCCCTGGATACTAATTCTTTCAAGAAGAACATAAGTGGATTTGGACAAGTGCCGACTGTGTAGCATGGCAGTGGAAAATGTCGCTCACATCATTAGCGCTTGTGGAATGTTTCCGCTGAAAGAATACAAGCGATGCCATGATAAAGTGGCCTCCCATCCCAATTTGGTGCGCGTATGTTGGAAGTATAAATTCAAAGTCGAACACAAATTGTACCGCTACGAGGCAGAGTAGGTGACTGAAAACGAAAAAGTCAATATCTTTTGGGATTTCAAAACCATTTGAGACCACCAAACCAGACATCACCGAAGTTGAAAAAAAAAAAAAAGCCTCCTCATCGACGTGACTGTTTCTAGTGACCTTAATATCAAAGCCAAAGTCTTTCAAATGCTTAAAAGATACACTGACCTCCGGATTGAAGTTGCCATAATGTGGTGTATTCAGTCGACTATTGTCCTAGTTATCACTGCAGCGACTTGATAGGGAGCACCCTTAATTAAATACCTTTGTTTGAAATGTAAAAACTGTGCGGAATAATAATAATAATAATAATAATAATAATAATAATCAAAAGTAACATTCAAGAAAGGGAGAATTACAGAAACACCCTTAATAGATTTAGATTTTGTCACAAAGATTAAAGAAATGGAACATGAAACCTATAAGTACCTAGAAATTAGCGAAGGAGATGGTATACAATGCCCCAAAATGAAGAAGAAGGCAAGAAAGGAGTACTATAGGCGTGTACGTCTGATACTAAATACCAAGCTAAACTCAAAAAACAGAATATCAGCCATAAACACCTTGGCTGTCCCTGTGGTGCAATACAGCTTTAATGTCCTTAACTGAACCATAGCTGAAATTAAGCGAATGGACGCCAAAACGAGAAAGCTTCTCACTTGCTACCGCATGCATCATCCCAAAGCTGATGTTGATCGTCTGTATGTGCCCAGATCCGAAGGAGGCAGAGGATTAGTTCAACTAGAACAATTGGCCTCCAAAGATACTTGTAAACTACAGAAGACTGGATGATGCTATGTGTCAAAGAACATGAAAGTAGTAAGCGTCTTTTCTCCGTAATAAAGGAAGCCGACAAGTTCAAAATGGAGAAATACAAATAAAGCACAGTACACCGGTTGAAGCTGCAAAATACTTTAAAAAAAGCAAAGACAAATGCAACCGACCAGATACAGAAACAACGGCAAGATAAAACGCTTCATGGCCAATTCTCTGCCCGTACCAAACAAGCTGACGCAGACAAAATCTCGTACCCATAAGTGGCTACGTAGTGCAGGCTTGAAAGCTGAAACTGAAGGTTTTATCCTTGCTGCATAGGACCAAAGTTTGTTAACTAGAAAGCAAATATACTAAAATATTGTGTTAGCCCAAAATGCAGATTCTGTGATAAATATCCAGAAACGATTGATCATCTTGTATCAGGTTGCACGATATTGGTACCCACTGAGTATAAAACCCGGCATAACAGAGTGGGCCAATATCTGCACTGGAAAATATGCAACTTCTACGGGAAGGAAACTGAAAGAAACTGGTATGAACACCACCCAGACCCGTTTACGGAGATAGGACCTGTTACAATTCTATGGGACTACACAATACACACTGACAGAACAATCAAAGCCAACCGCCCAGACATTGTTATTAAAGACCACAAACAAAAAAGTATCTCCTTATTGATATGGCAGTCCCTTCAGACTGCAATGTATCTTTGAAAAGCTATCAAAATACAAGGACCTTGAAATCGAAATTTCAAAAATGTGGTACATGGGAACATCAACAATCCCTGTTGTAGTTGGAGCCCTTGGATTGGTTGGAAAAGATTCCTATTGAAGAGATTCCTGGAAGACCATGCCTCAAAGAAATCCGAAAAATTGTACAAGTACAGCCTACTCTTTACGAAGGGCTTCATCTATGTAAATTATGTGTTTTTTTTTGTCAGTGGAAAGTGTCATGATAACATTTCTAGAAGCCCATGCCTTAAAGAAATACACAAAATTGTTCTCACAAGTATAGCTCACACCTTACGAAAGGGGTTAATTATGTAAAATATCTGTGATTTTTTTAAAAACTGCTCAGTGGAAAATGGTATGATGCCATAGTTTGGACCCGGTTTTACAGGATACAATGCAGCAAACATAACAGATACACTAATTATAATGATAATAGTAGGACCTGTAACAATTTTATGGGAATTGACAATAAACACAGACAGAACAATCAAAGCTTATCGTGATTAGAGATCACAAACAAAAAATTGTCCCTTTATTGATATGGCAGTCCCTACAGACTGCAATGTATCTTCAAAAGGCTGTCAAAATACAAGGACCTTGAAATTGAAATCTCCAAAATGTGGGACATGAGAACATCAACAATCCCTGTTGTTGGAGCCCTCGGATTGGTTGGAAAAGATTCCAGTAGACTCATTGAAGGGATTCCTGATAACCCATGCCTTAAAGACATACAAAAAATTGTTCTTACGAGTACAGCCCACACCTTAAGGACTTTATGTAATATATATATATTTTTTAATTGCTTAGTGGAAAATGTCATGATGCTATTTCTGACCTTAGGTCTCTGGTTGGGATCCGGAAAGAAATGAATACATACCAGAAATGAAATGAAATAATAATAATAATAATAATAATAATAATAATAATTAAATAACATATGTCAGTCATCACTACAGCTACAGGAGATAACTGATAACTGATAACTGATATCCATTAAACATGGCACGTGGAACTAAAACAGTCTACCCCAGTTAGCGAAATAAAGGTTTCTGTTCGAGATTCCAACCACCTGAAGAAGGTCGGCGCGTACAACGGCCGAAACGTTATAATAAATATGGCGACAAAGATGAGGACAATAGTCCGAATAATGTAAATAATGTACATAATACCTCATCTCATAAATATAGACAGATAGCTACAGTTCTATTTGTCAGGGAATTGAGAAAGTTGTAGAACATAGTAGTGACAGTCCTGCCAGTAGTCATCAGAGTGCTTTAGTCTGTTCCAAAGAGTATTAAAGGTATCTAGAGATCAATCGAATAATGGAAATCATCGCAACGAAAGAAGAGTACTAAAAAGATTTGTTTTCACTTTGTCTCTAGAGTAAGTCACTATTTACAACGAGTAGAAATACTAAATGATTGAATGAGTGAATAATAATAATAGTTGTGGCCAAAATTTAACTTAGAATAGTAACTGATGATAGCGACAATAGTGATGATATAAACTATTTAAAGAAAAACATTAGTAAGAAATGGCCAAAAACAGGAATATAAAATATCGGCAAATGACTGAGTTGGCATTTAAATGTGCTGATCGATTAACAGAGCAATCAGTAAAATGAATTCTGCCATGAATAATCTAGCCAAAGAGGGAAAAACTAACACACACACACACACACACACACACACACAGAATTGAGAAATAGCGAACTATAGGCACAAAGTTTATTCGCTGATCCGTTGTGCTTGAACGAATAATGAAATTCTCTTGCCTTACAGAAAAGACTCAAGGATGAAAGATCAGTTAACACGAAGATGCAGCGATCTCATCTATATTTTAAATCCAAATTTAGAGGAAAAATCAATATTTCACAAATGTCAGACTGGATATATTAGATAAAACCAAATTTTTGTTTTAAATTCAGGTCGTTTTCATTTTCATTAGGTAATCGAAAATAAAGAAGCAGCTCCTAAGCGGATTTGAACTCGCATCCTGTCTCCTTAGAAGCCTGTCTCACGGGGATATCATCTTACAGATTGAACCACAAAAGCCAATCAGTATATGTAATTTAAATTGAATCATGTAATACTCTACGTCATATTGTTTTTTCAATTTGATTTAACAATATTAAAACCCTTGCTGAGTCAATCAGGTCTTTTTTGTTAATTTTGATTTAATTTTTCCCAGAATCAAGTACCAAAATACAAGTCTTATGTTATGAGGTCATGGCCGAATGGTCACAACATTGACGGTCTGTCTTTGAGACCCCGGATTCGAATCAGACCATTGTCGATTTACCTCGATGGGGAATTCTTGAAAATTTCAGCCTGGTGGGGTGATCTCAGCGTACAGCACAGCTGGCAAGTGGCTGAAAACAACACAACAGGTTGACGCAAGTCTTCTAAGGGATATTGGCAGACAACATTATACGGGGATCGTCAAGCTAGAACGAAGTCGGAAGTCATCATGATCGAGTATCAGAAGCGTGTTGACATTATTCAACTACTGACCACGCCAGATTGTGTGCAACCACCCAGAAATTGTAACTAATTTTCATTTAACACATTTGTAGCATAAACAGCAGGTGGGCTCTATAGGTGCTGAAAAAAAACGAGGCTGAATTGGTTCCTGCAACAGGGATTAACTTGTCACCAGTATATTTATGTTAATATCGAACTGTAAAGGCAGTTTGAACATTAATATTTGATCTGATAGTCAATATATGTCAATACCGAATTATAAAATCGATAACCTGTATATAGTTATTTGGACGAATAATCAATATATCAATATTGAACTGTAAAATCAGTAGCCTGCACATTGATATTTGGTCAAATAATCAATATACATTTATATCGTCGTCCTGAGTATGATGATAAACTACATCCTAGGTAAAACGATAAACTACATCCGGCAGCAAGGCCTCTGATCAGGAGGTTTTGAGGACCGTGGAACCACCTCTAAATTGCTGGAGTTCCCAGGTCCACGAACGTGGTAGAACCTGTCTGGGTCCCAGCTATGGGCAAATGGTTCCCCCCCCCAACACACGGAGTCAAAAGACTATGAAAGTATAAAAATAGTGTTTAATACCAGCAATACTTTTTTGGAAAAATTTTTTACCAGCAATAGATTTTTGAAAAAAAAATATTACCATCAATACATTTTTGAAAATATTACCAACAATATATTTTTGAAATATATTACCAGCAATAAAAGTCTGGTCGTCATAAAAACCCCATTGAGGTGTTGATATGCCGTAAAACAACAAACAAAAGCAAACCATTTATATCGAACTGTCAAATCGGTAGCCTGCACATCGATACCTGCCCGACTAATCAATCGGGACCCTGAACATCGATATCTGCCGGAATAATCAATCGGTAGCCTTCACATCGATACCTGCCCGAATAATCAATCGGTAGCCTGCACATCGATACCTGCCCGAATAATCAATCGGTAGCCTGCACATCGATACCTTCCCGAATAATCAATCGGTAGCCTGCACATCGATACCTGCCCGAATAATCAATCGGTAGACTGCACATCGATACCTGCCCGACTAATCAATCGGAAGCCTGCACATTGATACCTGCCCGAATAATCAATCGGTAGCCTGCACATCGATATCTACCGGAATAATCAATCGGTAGCCTTCACATCGATACCTGCCCGAATAATCAATCGGTAGCCTGCACATCGATACCTGCCCGAATAATCAATCGGTAGCCTGCACATCGATACCTGCCCGAATAATCAATCGGTAGCCTGCACATCGATACCTGCCCGAATAATCAATCGGTATCCTGCACATCGATACCTGCCCGACTAATCAATCGGAAGCCTGCACATTGATACCTGCCCGAATAATCAATCGGTAGCCTGCACATCGATATCTACCGGAATAATCAATCGGTAGCCTTCACATCGATACCTGCCCGAATAATCAATCGGTAGCCTGCACATCGATACCTGCCCGAATAATCAATCGGTAGCCTGCACATCGATACCTGCCCGAATAATCAATCGGTAGCCTGCACATCGATACCTGCCCGAATAATCAATCGGTATCCTGCACATCGATACCTGCCCGACTAATCAATCGGAAGCCTGCACATTGATACCTGCCCGAATAATCAATCGGTAGCCTGCACATCGATATCTACCGGAATAATCAATCGGTAGCCTTCACATCGATACCTGCCCGAATAATCAATCGGTAGCCTGCACATCGATACCTGCCCGAATAATCAATCGGTAGCCTGCACATCGATACCTGCCCGAATAATCAATCGGTAGCCTGTACATCGATATCTGCCCGAATAATCAATCGGTAGCCTGCACATCGATATCTGCCCGAATAATCAATCGGTAGCCTGCACATCGATACCTGCCCGAATAATCAATCGGTAGCCTGCACATCGATACCTGCCCGAATAATCAATCGGTAGCCTGCACATCGATACCTGCCCGAATAATCAATCGGTAGCCTGCACATCGATACCTGCCCGAATAATCAATCGGTAGCCTGCACATCGATACCTGCCTGAATAATCAATCGGTTGCCTGCACATCGATACCTGCCCGAATAATCAATCGGTAGCCTATACATCGATATCTGCCCGAATAATCAATCGGTAGCCTGCACATCGATATCTGCCCGAATAATCAATCGGTAGCCTGCACATCGATACCTGCCCGAATAATCAATCGGTAGCCTGCACATCGATACCTGCCCGAATAATCAATCGGTAGCCTGCACATCGATACCTGCCCGAATAATCAATCGGTAGCCTGCACATCGATATCTGCCCGAATAATCAATCGGTAGCCTTCACATCGATACCTGCCCGAATAATCAATCGGTAGCCTGCACATCGATACCTGCCCGAATAATCAATCGGTAGCCTGCACATCGATACCTGCCCGAATAATCAATCGGTAGCCTGCACATCGATACCTGCCCGACTAATCAATCGGAAGCCTGCACATTGATACCTGCCCGAATAATCAATCGGTAGCCTGCACATCGATATCTACCGGAATAATCAATCGGTAGCCTTCACATCGATACCTGCCCGAATAATCAATCCGTAGCCTGCACATCGATACCTGCCCGAATAATCAATCCGTAGCCTGCACATCGATACCTGCCCGAATAATCAATCGGTAGCCTGCACATCGATATCTGCCCGAATAATCAATCGCTAGCCTGCACATCGGTATTTGGTCGAATAATCAATATATTTATATGTTAATACCGCACTGTAAAGACGAACGGTTAGGCGTTGATAATTCCTTAAATAATGTGGGTTCAATCCGTATGCCGGTCATTGTAGAGTTGGACTCACGTGGAAACATGACAAACAATAACTAAACCGTGTTAAAAATAAGAACTAGACTAGATGGCCCTAAAGCAGTGGAACGAGAATAGAATCTCCCCACCCAGATTAAATAAAAGGTTCAGTTCGGAATTCCCTGTAGGTTACTCGGATCGACTTACACCTGCTGAAGGCCAGATTGCGCAACAGTCGAAACGTTGTGATAACAACAACAAAGATAAAGATCATAGTCCGCATGTAAATAGTGTAAATAAAGAAATTCTTTATGTTCAATTTCACAGTAACTAGAAATCTTTCTTTACTTGTGCGCCTAATGAACCGATTTTTTTTTTATTTTAATTTCTTTTGTATATGGAAAAAAGGAGGCACGGTGGAGTAATGGATAGAGGCCCGGATTGAGGAATCGGAGTGCCGAGTTCGAATCCATAACATTCGCTTACGTTCTAATACCCTTGGGAAAGGTATGAATCCTCTTCTTCTCCCCCCAACTATGGGTAAATAGCAGGACAGACTTTGGATGGCAACTGGTCTACCGCAGAAAGAAATGGCAACCTACTGCGGGTAAAAATCTGTCTCGTCAGTCATGTATCAAAAGATACATGATCGCCTAAGCGTGTATCATGCATGGCACATAATTGATTGATATGGAAAAATCACCATATATATCGAACCGTTATTCAAACATTTTCTTTTTTTTTTCCTGTGGAAGTGGTCGATACGCTCCCCCCTCTTTTTAATTAAACTAGAAACAATATTACGTATAATAATTTTATTGCAGGATATTAACAAGTGGAATAGATTTCACTATGTATTGATTAATTAATTGATTCGTTTTTTTTTGTTACCATCTTTGTTGTTTTTAACATTTCGTCTGTTGGGCCTTCTGGTCTACGGCGGGTAACTTTAAGGTATTTTGAACTGAATAGTATATTTAATTTACCGAAGTAAGTTTTTCTCCTTAGACTGCCCATGCACAAGGAATATCTCGTCTATTTATTTATTTATTTTTTTTATTACTGTTCAGTTATTTTTTAAATCGTTTCCATTGAGTTCAAATACACACTGTCCGTCTCAAGGGTTGAACTCCCAATTATGTCAGCAAATTCCCGAATCTAGGCTTTAATTCACTGGGACAATTCTGAATGGAGAGCTTGAAGCCTTAAACCAACCTGCCTGCTTGTACTGGGTATGACGATAAACTACATCCGCGTCCAGGGTAAGACGATAAACCACGTCCAACAGCAAGGCTTCTGATCAGGAGGCTTTGAGGAGCGTGGAACCACTTCTTAATTGTTGGTGTTCCCAGGTCCACCCTGACCCAAGGTTGTATCACCTGTTAGGGTCCCAGCTATGGGCAAATAGTTAACCCCCAAACTGAGGTAAAAAGCATTATGAAAGTGTAAAAATAGGTTTTAATACCAGAAATACTTTGTAAAAAATTATTGCCAGAAATAAATTTTTAAAGAAAAAAAATATTACCAGCAATACCTTTTTGAAAATAACATTACCAGCTATACAATTTTGGGGAAAAAATATTACCAGAAATAGATTTTTGATAAGACAAAAATATTACCAGGAACAAAAAGTTGTCGGCATTAAATGACCCATTGAGGTGTTGATATACCGTAAAACAAAACAAAACAAACCAAACCAAAACAAACCAAACCAAAACAAACCAAACCAAACTGCCTGCTGGTGAGTTTTGCTTAAATGCACTCACTAATGTTTCAGATTTTATTGCAGCTACTTCTGTTATTGAAGCTTTGCTGTTATTTCTTTTTCTTAATGCATCAATGGCTCCAATATTGTATTTATTTCTACGCTAGGCCTACTAAGGAGGTCTGCATAGCGTAGCATATGTGCAGATTATTTCAAATGTTTAACTCTCCAGTCTTCCTCTCTGTCTAGAATTATTACTTCATTCTGCGACGCTGTGATTTATTTTAAAATGCTTTGGAAAAGTCAGGGGTTGTAACACTGATTTTCATGGCAGACAATGACTTTGCATATCAGCATAATGGAACCTTTCTAAATTTGATCTTTCTTTAGCGTTCTGCATTATTAATCTACGTTTTTAATCACAATACAACAGAAAACCTAATAATCGGGGTAAGAAGGCCTTCCGGATATGAGGAATTGGTTACAAAGCCCGGATATGAGGGGTTATATTTAGATTAAAATAAAAGAACTGAAATCAGGTTTAACATTTATTTTCAATGTTTTATAGTAAACAAAATAAGCTAATGGTGAGTGAAATGTAATGGCATTGATTTTAAGAAAAAATAAATAAATTACTTAGTGTTAATGAAAATTCATTAAATTAAACAAATAATGTAACGAGGATTTTTTAATCGCTGTTGCATTATGATTCTTTCTCTTCTAATGTTATTCTGAACTTTTTCCGCATTTCGTTTTACTTTTGTTCTTGAAATTTTTTAAACGAAAGACACTTTTTAACTCTGCGTGCGTTATTGAAATCGTCATAGGTGAATGCTGGTTTTATTTCCATAAAACTGACAACCTTTTCAATAGCTTTTTCAATTTCAGTTCAGTTTTCATCATAATCATGTTTTTTTTTTATTTCCTTGTTCATTGTGAGTGTGAACGCTGGAGAATAGTTTCTTTGGAAGATTTTATATCATACAATGTTGACTTTCCTTTGTTGAACTCAGCCATTAGTTACAATGAACTTTCACCAGCGTCTAGTCTGTTTAAAATTTCCAGTTTTTGCGATAATTCCAAAGTTGTTCTTTTCCTTTTATTCCCATCATCTTTTGCACCAATAAAAGCCATTAGGGTGAAATAAGCATAAGTAATTATCCAAAGTAAATTTCCTGAAAAACAGAAATTTCAAATCAGTTACATATTACCTAAATACTTCAAATATACACATTAAAATCATGACCGGATATGCGGGATTCCGGATATGACGCACTCCGGATATGAGGGATTCCGGATATGAAGCACTCCGGATATAAGGGATTCTACTGTATACCAAACTGAGAAGGAAGTTTGACATATAAGAAAGAGGTGGGTAGAATGAAGCATTCACATACTTCCACGATCAAATTTAATTAAGGTAAAGATCAAAATGAACAGAAATATTCGCCTTTGACATTCGCCAATCCTAGAAAGAAGGATAGAAAAAATATTGTGATGCCGTATTTAGCTTACTTAAATGAACGGAACATGGTTCGCTATATTTATCATAATAATTTCCAATTCTATTTTAATAATTGATATGAAAAGGATAGAATGAAGCCGAAAAACTTAGATGATATTGACTGACAAAGCGAAACAAAACAGAGATGAGAATTACCATAAGAAAAAAAGTCAAGATTAAATATAGATAAAAACAAGAGAGACTAAGAAAAGAGAGAAAAAGGGAAAAGGAGGAGAGGGATAGAAAGAGAGAGAGAGAGAGAGAGAGAGAGAGAGAGAGAGATAGAAAGAGAGAGAGAGGGAGAGAGAGAGGGAGAGAGAGAGAGAGAGAGACTGATAAATTGCGGTTGATTCAAAGTTAGTAAACGAAACACTAACGTCTGATGAAATGTCATCACTTCCGCCAGCAGGAAATAGTGCGCGACTTTTGGGATTTGTAATTTGGCACTATTTACTGAGGCATGCAGTATAGCAACAATCAGTGAAAGTCATTTATCTTGAGGAAAAACGGGATGATATCAACCCGAGGTGCGGAAGAATTTGAAACAGGAGACTACGGGAGGAAAAAAACTGCAAAAATAGAAGATAGAGAAGAGGAAAAAAATGAAACATGACGAAAAATGTGAAGGAGAAAGACGAAAAGAAAAATAATGCAAGACGCTTAGAAGAGAGGAAAGGCGAAAAGAAAATGTAGAGAAAAAGAAGAAGAAGAAGAAGAAGTAGAAGAAGAAAAAGGAAAGAATGAAAGAAAGATATAATGAAAGAAAGAGATGAAAATGAATAAGGAAAGGTAAACGAAACCGGGACAGTGAAAAAGGAAAACGAAAGAGATGAAAATTATAAAATGTAAAAGGAACTCGTAACTTCTTAAATAGACGGGTCCTCTCGTAAAAAATAGGGAAACATTCTTAGAGAAATAACGCTTGTATATTAGTATTTTTTAGAACTTCATTAGACCGCAACACTTGTCAGAATCGAAAAGATTAATATTTTATCACTCTAGAAGAAGTTTCTTTGCATTGTATCGATATAGTGTAAAATCGATCCCTGATTTTCACAGAGTTATTATTCTTTGGCTAAATCATTTTACAAATGTCAAGTTTGGAAATATGCTAACATCATTGATAACTTTTTTTTATTTTTTTTTTATTTCTTAATGTTTTTAAAATTAAAAAAAAAAATTTAAACTTTTTTTTCGGAAGCATATACCCAAACATTTGAGGTTAATAATTATTTATTTTAAATGAAAAATAAGCGTAAACATACTTTTATTATGTTGCATAAAATTAAAATTAAATGTAAATTTTTGGGTTTTGTACTTTCTTTTATATGCCATGTTTTTTCAGGACGTAGGCGATCATAGCTCTTCCCCTCCCTCTATTCCCTGCAGCTCTCAACAAGTTCTTTCCCTCTGCTTCCTCTCCCAGACATGTTCTGTCATCCACTTGCTTAACCCCGCCAGGTATCTCATGTGTTGTTTTCCCTTATCTCTCTTTCCCTCTATTCGACCCGTGAGTATCAGATTCTCCAAGCCCCCCTTCCTCATTATGTGTCCCCGTAAACTTCAGCAGCCTCTTCCTGATGTTAAGTATAAGCCTCCTATTTGTTTGCATCCTCTCTAAGATCTCATCGTTGCTCACACACTCGGTCCAGGATATCCTTAGTATCCTTCTGTAGATCTATATCACCGTCGCCACGAGTCTCTTTTTCATCGTTGAGGAATTTGTCCAACATTTGATGCCGTAAAGAAGGGCAGATGTCACGTAACAGTTCAGTATTCTTTTCTTTGTTACCAAAGAAATTCTCCTGTCTCGCAATACTCTGCCCAGCTATGGGAATGTGTCCTTGGACATCCCAATACGTCTATGGATCTCAATGTAGCACTTACAGGTCCTCATATCCGTTTGTCGCTTATTTAAAATAAATCGTTTTGTACGCCCACAAAACAGTATATGAAATCGATGAAGTTCAATATTTCTTTAAAAATCAGGAATCCATTTGACACTGTATCAATATTATAAGCAGCTTCCTTCTAAATCGATATATTCTTCGATTCTGACAAATGTCGCTGCGAAGGAATGTCTAAAGAATTCTAATATACAACATTATTAAAAATATTTCCCTATTTTTAAAGAGTGGACCGGTCTATTTAATTATTGACTGTTATGAATAATCAAAAGTGATCTCCCTTTGTTTTGTTACTTTCCTCATTGAGAGAGGTATTTCTTTTTATTGGTACTATAAAAGGACACTATACGCGAAACTTGTATTTTCAGTTGAATGAAGATTTCTTAAAGCCGACACCTGCTTACTTTTGTCATTACATTGACAAAGAAATGATGCAAAGATAAAATCTATCTATCTATCTATCTATCTATCTATCTATCTATCTATCTATCTATTAGGTTGGTGCAAAATAATCTCGTTTTACTTTTGAAGTTGAACGTCAAAAACGACATTATTTTTGCACTAACCTAATATCTATCTATCTATCTATCTATCTATCTACCTACCTATCTATCTATCTATCTATCTATCTATCTATCTATCTATGTTGCTGATAAAAGCAAAATGAGATTTAACATATGCCAAGTAACGATGCGTAGAGTTAATAAAAAATTAGAAACGAAACGAAAAATAAGGCAAAATATTGAAAGGAACAGAGAAAGATAATTATATTTTTAAGAAAGAACTGAACAGAAAAATAAAAAGAATATATATATATATATATATATATATATATATATATATATATATATATATATACATACAATTTATTATAGGATATTACATTGAAACTTGTAGAAACAACGCTACATAAAATTACTCCTGTTTCGATGTGTATCATCACATTTCATCAAGCGGTAGTAAATGACTAATTATTATAATCATTAGGATTTACTTACAAACAACCTCTTTTCTCGCTAAAATGAAAGAAAAGCAAGGAAGAAAGAAAGACACAAGATATAATCTCTTCTACAGAGAAAAGGAAGAAGAGAAAAATATAAATATAAGAAAAGTATGTATATTATAATGTAAAGTAGTAAGACATATTATTTTAAGGACGCATATTTTCTATGAAAATTTCACGGACATTCAGGCGTAAATGTTATTAATACTGTTTATTATAAACAGAGCATTTACTTAAATACTTGTATCTATAAAAAAAGAATGTATAAATACAAAAATGTCTTTAAAATAATTGTTGGACTTTGTCCATTTCATAATGTAAGACATATTATGTTGATAATCAGTTCAACTAATCAAAATGGTCTGTAATAATAAGAGGTCATGAAACACAGATTTAAATTTGCAACGAATACAGATATTATATGACACATATATATAGCGGTTTTCTACATGTTTGAATATAATATCCTTTAATAAAGAATATTGATCTGCTATTGGATTGGATTGAGCCCTATTTGAAATTAATGTTATGAATGTTAGAATTTATATTTGATTCGTTTTCATTTGTATATATATATATATATATATATATATATATATATATATATATATATATATATGGGGGAGAATTGAAGATCGGTTTTGGTTTGGTTTAGTTTATTTTGTTCTACGGCATATCAACCTCAATGGGTTATTTAATGCCGACATTTTTAGGATAGATTCGTATGAATAGAATATGTATTCTTTGGTTTAGATTGGTTTGGTTTATTTTGTTTTACGGCATATCAACCTCAATGGGTTATTTAATGCCGACATTTTTAGGATAGATTCGTATGAATAGAATATGTATTCTTTGGTTTAGATTGGTTTGGTTTATTTTGTTTTACGGCATATCAACCTCAATGGGTTATTTAATGGCGACAACATTTTTAGGATAGATTCGTATGAATAGAATATGTATTCTTTAGCTTAGATTGGTTTGGTTTATTTTGTTTTACGGCATATCAACTTCAATGGGTTATTTAATGCCGACAACATTTTTAGGATAGATTCGTATGAATAGAATATGTATTCTTTAGCTTAGATTGGTTTGGTTTACTTTGTTTTACGGTATATCAACCTCAATGGGTTATTTAATGCTGACAACATTTTTAGGATAGATTCGTATGAATAGAATATGTATTCTTTGGTTTAAATTGGTTTGGTTTATTTTGTTTTACGGCATATCAACCTCAATGGGTTATTTAATGCCGACATTTTTAGGATAGATTCATATGAATAGAATATGTATTCTTTAGCTTAGATTGGTTTGGTTTATTTTGTTTTACGGCATATCAACCTCAATGGGTTATTTAATGCCGACATTTTTAGGATAGATTCGTATGAATAGAATATGTATTCTTTAGTCTAGATTGGTTTGGTTTACTTTGTTTTACGGTATATCAACGTCAGTGGGTTATTTAATATCGACAAAATTTGTATTGCTGGTAATATTTTGCTTTGTCAAAAATATTGCTGGTAATAGTGAACTTTTTGTCTATAGCCGGCACCCTAACAGGTGCTACTACCCCGGGTCTGGGTGAAACTGGGAACACCAGCAATTAAGAGGTGGTTGCACGCTCCTCAAAATCTCCTGATCAGAGGCCTTGCTGCTGGACGTAGTTTATCGTCTTACCCAGGAGACGGATGCAGTTGAAGATCTGAGGGTTCACAAATATAATGACTGAATGAAATAATATAAAAGACTGACTTGAAGAAAAAGTAATACAGAAAAAATAGAAAGAAAAAAAAACGCGGAAAGAAAGAAGAACAAGAACGATAATCATGGGAATAAAAGAAAAGAAGAAATGTTTTCGATAAGAAAAAGGAAAAAGCGTAAAGGAAAATAAATAAAAGAAAAATGCGGATAAAGGAAGGAAAATGGGAAGGAAAATTTAATGAAAAAAAAACCCATAAAATAAAAGACCGTAAGAAAGAATGAAACAAATAAAAAGATTATTAAATAATGTAACTAAAAGCATTAAGTTTTTTAAACAGTAAAAACAAAAAAAGGCAAACGTGTTTTAAAATAAGTAAATTAAGAAAATATATCCGACTGATATAAACCGGCATTTGTTGTTTGTTTCTGGACACACGGCGCCAATGATAGAATATTTAACAAAATAAAAAAGAACAGCGTTAAAATTATGTTTCCTGTTTCCCGCCAAAATGTGGTCACTCTCTCTCTCTAAGGGAAAATGGCTGCCGTTATGAATCTAAGTAAAGCAACAGCGCAAGATTATTTGTGATCAAGTTGTGTATGTGTGGGTGTGTGCGTGCGTGTGTACAAACATGTATATAAGTAAATGTACATGCCAATACAATTGTATTGTATTTGTGTATTTCTGGGGGTGCTGAAAAATTTCCAGTATAATCATGAAGGCCCCCCCACCCCCAGACACAAGAAGAGAAAAACATTTTTTTCATTTTGTCAGATTATAGTAAGTGAACTAAAGGCAGCCACCCCTTACCAACTAATTCAGTAGACGCTAAATAAATGAGGCTAAATTATAAAGAAAAACAAAGGTATTTAAAACATATATATATATATATATATATATATATATATATATATATATATACATGCGTACTAAATTATTATCGAGATAACTATTTTTCTAATATTTCAAAAACCGTCAAATCAATTCTCACAAAGTTTTCACACGATGTTGGCAACACTGCTCTGCTCAATCACTGAAATTTTCGTAATGATCTGCGCAATGTAAACAAACTGGCGCCATATTTGTTATCAGCACGGTGATTTGATCGTGCCAAATTATTGTTACTAGTATAACAAGAAATTTACTGTGACGTCCTTCGTGACCGAGCTGTAAAACACGCCGGATCAAACGGTAGCGTTGAAGTCTAAACGCCTTTTCAATCTATTTCTCTTCTTCATCTACATATTCCGGGTTATATATTCTACAGGTTCTGAGGCAAAATCTTATGAGAAGCTCTGATTTAATTTTTTTGGGTGTGGTGGGAATAGGAATTGATTAAGTCATTTTTACTTGTGAGTTTTTTCATAAACTTTAAAATCTAATTTGTTATTGTCACGTATTAATAAAATGTTGAGGAAAGGCAGAGATTTGTTTTATTTTCATGTGAGAATTAATACTGTAGAAGCTAGCATCGAATTCACACATGAACAGGAAATAGCCATATTAAAATACCAGGATGTAGACTACAGAAGTTTTACCTACTACACGGAAAGCACATGGTTCTTAATAATGAATAATGAATTAGATGTAATATGTATAAAAAAATCATAATATTAACCCTAGAATACTAACCATTAATAAAGGTTACACAACTACTAACCATGGGTATATCGTACCCGATTTTGAAAATATTTTTAAAAAAAATTAAATATAAATCTTTATTTGAAATATTTTGCATGCAGGCACTTCAAACTTTGTACTTAACATTAATAAGAACTGAAAAACATATTATTTATGTAAGAAAATCAGATACTGAAAATTGTAATTAAAAATAGGAAAATTTGCGCTGGGTACTATATACCCATAGTTAGTGTTCTAGGGTTTGCATTCTTTTTGGTGTGGTCTCGCTCCCTGTAACCATTACACATGATGTTACCGTTGGCTGTTTCATGCATATATATATATATATATATATATATATATATATATATATATATATATATATATATATATATGTATGCATTTATATTTAGGCAGCATATCTTTATTCAAAGATGTTTCATTGAATACTACAGACATATTATGTCTACTTATTCTTATAATAATTCTTTCAAGTTCTCTCAGTTTCTTGATGTTGAGATAAAATTAATCAAGGAAGGTGCCGTAGTTTTTCTTACCCAAGTACTTTCGATCTCCTCCAAGATCATCTTCAGGGGTGAATTGCAAAGACAAAAATTATTGTCACGGTGATTGTTGTGATGGTGATTTTTTTTAAAACACACATGAACGCGCTCTGTTATAATTATTTTAAAATTTAAAATTTATGGATTTTTTGCAAAACAAGGGTCCCAATCTAAGGGAGCTGACCGGAAATTGTCAGAAATGCAAAATGGCATTAAATGTTTGTTATACGCACGTCAATACGTTGCTGCTAAGCGTGTAATACATTTTGTTGAGTGTTGGTTGGTCGCTTTTGATATAGGGGGCCTCGAGAACTTGAAGTCTTTGTTTATTATTTTCGTCGTGTAGTAATTTGTTGCTGTCAACAAGTATTTTCATTTAATGTAAAAGGTGGTTAGTAATGTGTTTTTAGATGTTGCGCAATAGAACTTGTATCAGACAAATGAAGTGTAAGGCCTCTTGATAATATAGATGTCATCAAACCAACATATATACTTACTTTTTGGCAGATATACAATCTCCCAAAGAACATTTAAACAAATATACAATGTTGGTCTTTTGCAAAACATTAGTTGACAGAGAAGAGTTATTGCGGATGAATAAGTTGGTTGTATTAAATTTAATGTAGAATATAAATAGTTTTATTTTTTATTGGGATCAGAGGGCATTAGTCCTTATGAGATGTTTTAACCAATCTTTCAAGATTTTTCTCCCTTAAAATCAACATTTTAGATCCTGGCCTTTATCCGGGCTTGAACATCGACATAAAATACACAACTATCTCGAAATCTAAGTTATAATGTCTGGAAAGTCTTTTAACAAAAGACAGAAAAAGCCACATTTAAATCCGATGGTGTATTGGCATAGCAAAAGAAGCCTTTCAAAAGCTAAGCTAAGTATAAAGAAACAGAAAAAAATGTTAGATATCAAGAAAAGATTACTGAACTGTTATCTAGTATTAGTCCTCTCATATTGGATGGAATGTTGGACAATTTCCTCAGAAATGAAGAAGAGACTTGTCACAACAGAAATGTGGTTCTACAGAAGGATGCTGAGAATCAGAACATGTGAGAAACGACGAAGTTTTAGAGAAAATGGCAATAAAAAGGACACTTATATTTAACATCAGGAAGGGACAGTTGAATTTTCTAGGTCACATAATGTGGAAAGAGAGCTTGGAAAATCTGATACTCACAGGGACAGATTGAAGGAAAGAGAGGTAGAGAAAAACAACGCATAACCCACCGAGCGAACTTGAGTAAATGGAAGGAGGGAATGGTTTAGGAGAAATAAAAAAAGACAATATTTATTAAGAGCGATAAAGGACAGGAAGTTGGGAAGAGCCATAATCACCAACATTCTGAAGGGACACAGCACATAGAAGAAGAAGATATAGTATTTTTTATGTTAGTTTTATTCTCATAACAATAAACTTGTATGCATCTTCCTTTCTTACGTGTGTGTACTTTTTGTACGCCCGTTTCGGCGAATACAGCGTGCGATGGATAGATTATCGTCTAAATTAGGCAAAAATGAAAATAACTGTCGTTTTATTTTAATAAATATATTTTCCAACATTACACAAAAATATCTTGAAATACTAAAGTGTAAATTTATTCAATAAAATCGACATTGGCATCAACCACGGCCTTCAAACGACTTTGGAATCTACTGCAACTCTTCTGGACGGTCTCCTTGTTTAAGCTGGGCGTTGCAGTCTAGGGAGTTAGGTAGCCAGATGCAAGGGGTGATGTGATCGCAGAAATTGGCTGACAGCCATGACTGGGTTCCCCTGCTTGTGTGGCATAGTGCAGAGTCCTGTTGCCAGACATAGGGTTTTCCAGCAGCTACCCACTTGACCCAGGGCAGCATTACATCCTTAAGGCACTTAATGTAGGTCTCTGTGTTGAGTCTGGGGCCCTCATCAACAAATTCAGGAGTTCTTTTCTTATTAGAACAATCAGAGTTAGTTTCCCAGTTGCGGTATCTTCGTAATCACCATTAGCCTCATCGAACTCTTTCCGAATCCTCTGAACTGTCCTCAGATTGACGCCCAAACACTCTGAAATGTTCGCATTGGGGCTTCTGGCGTGAATACCAATCAGTACAGCATGCCGTTTCCAAATTTCTGGCGGAGTAAATTTCATCAAGGTGTTCTTTTTCTCTCAGACGGTGCCCAACTGACCCTGCTATACCGTGCAGACGACAGAATCAAGAGCAAACAACGCGCATGCGCGAAATTAAAAATATAAAATGGCGACAATTTAGTCATCGCACCCTGTCTAAGTAGATCATCGAGTATTTTTACGAATATGTACTTACGTATTCGCTAAAGTGCATGACATACTCATTTGTATAATTGCAACACATATATACGTATGTCAATCTAGGTCCGCAAAGAAAAGATTAAAATAAAAAGAAAATGAAAAGAATAAAATGTCAGAATGGCGGAATAAGCAATATAGCCTCTTTACCGCCTGTTGCTCTGACTTCCTTCGCAGATAGAAAAAAAAAGTCCAAGAAGAAAAAGAAAAAAAAAAGAAGAAAAAAAGAAAAAAAAAGTGATTAAATGAAAGCCGCTTTTTTTTTTCAACAGGAAGGAGATATTTTTTAACCCTAGAGGGACAAGTTAAATTCCCATTAGATGAAGGTGGGGGGGAATCATACCATAATTTCGATCTTTGAAAAAATTCCCAAATACGAAAACTCTCGTTAGCCTTTTTTTTTTTTTTTTTTTTTAAATCTTGATGTTGTTAGATTTATTTACATTATTTCTTAATCTACACTGGGTTTCTACATCCGTTATTTATGGTTAGATTACTTAAAAAAATTAAACGTACGAAGTCTTAACAAAAAATGGGACATTACTGAATATTAGCAGCAAGGTGATTCAGTGTTATTCTTCTTATCGGTCCGAGTCTACTTTATAATGAGGTAACGTTTTTGTTTTGAATTATTATTATAGAAATAGGGAGGGTATTATTAAAAGCTCCACGTAGATTGAGTTATTGTAGTAGTCTGAATCGGGTTTCAGTAATAATTTTTCATATTTGGATAAATGTTGTCTCGTAGTTATATAGTTCCATATAGTGAATATAGTCTACATCCATCTATCTATCTATCTATCTATCTATCTATCTATCTATCTATCTATCTATCTATCTATGTCAGTCTCGATTTTTTCTAAACTTAACTTTTAAAAGATAATATTTATTTAGATTTCTTTTCTTTTCTGACACTTAAAAAAATCGCTCGCTCGTTTATTTCTTTTTTACTTCCTGAAATTTTGTTTTCATTCTTTTTTCGGCATTTATTTTTCCCTTTCTTTTTTTTTTGTTTTTTTGGAGCTATTTTTTCTCTTCCGCATTTTAGTATTCTTTCTTTCTTTCTTTCTTTCTTTCTTTTCTCGTTTTTGATTCATCTTCCATTCATAGTCTTTATTCTTTCTTTCACTTTATTCGTTCTTATTCATTTTTCTTTACTTTCCTTTTCTTTTTTTTCTTTCTTTCTTTTTACTTTGTCTTTATTTTTTACTTTCCTTCCTTTTTTACATTTTCTTCTGTATTTCTTTCGCTTTTGATTCATTTTTCTGACATTTTCTTTCTTCTTTTACTCTTTTTTTTATTCGTTTTTCTTATGCCTTCTTTCTTTCTTTCTTTCTTTCTTTCTTTCTTTCTTTCTTTGATTCGTTTTTGATTCATCTTCCATTCATAGTCTTTATTCTTTCTTTCACTTTATTCTTTCTTATTCATTTTTCTTTTCTTTTCTTTCTTTACTTTCTTTCTTTATTTATTTCTTTCTTTCTTTCTAATTTATACCTCCCCCTTTTGATGCCATTCACATCATCTGAACCTACCATCTCCCAACCTAACCTAGGACCACGTTTTCTCTCTGCCCACCCAGATAAAATTCCGTGTAGCTTATCTCTAAACACATGATTTAATCAAAAACAGTTGGATAGATGTTTTAATAAGTTCTCACGACCAATAAATAATTTGACGAATTCCTTAAAAAAAATTGATAGGTGATCAATCATTAGTCTAATATATGCTTAATAATCCTTCAGAGTAAATTCGAACAATGTGTAAGCATCGCCGTCTTGGAAAGTATCCAGTCATGTAGCACATGTCGAGGACCTAGAGCGCGCGCTTTCGATGTAACTTGACCGCAAATTTGAGGGGGCGTTACTGTACAGGACTGAACAGACACTCTTCTTGTGAGTTAGTCAGTCGGCAGTCAATGAGCTTACGTATAGTTGCTATCACAATGGCCGAGTCATGGCAGGTCATGTCTTTTGTCAAAAGAGTGCAACACTGAAATTTGACGGCTTCTTCCCACGAATACAATATAGAATTGGTTCCTAGTGACTTTTCCTAAATTCGGGGTGAGATTAAGGAGAACAGAACGAGCTAGGTGGTTGCAATCCTGACTGAGGATTTGGCAGACTGCTGTAAAATTTTGAACAGCCACTGGGTCCAAAAAGAGAATACTTTAACATGGACTAATGCGACCTTTTTAGGCTCTTTAAATGCAGAAGAACGTGTACCTATGTTTCATAGACTACGCAAAGGCTTCCGACAAAGTACGCCACAAGGATCCACTGGTACTGCTCAGCGACCTTGATATATTCGGGAAAGATATCAGAATAATCAAGAACCTATACTGGCAGCAAACAGCATGCATACAAAAATAAAAAAGTGATGTAAGGGAAGGATGCGTCTTCTCACCCAAGCTGTTCAACCTATAGAGCGAGGTAATTCGGAGAGAATTGGAAACCCTACCAGGATTTAGCATTGGCGGCCACAACCTTAACAGCATAAGATACGCAGACGACACAGTACTGATAGCAGATACGGAAGAGAAATGACAAAATCTTCTGCAGAATATAGCGACGGAGAAGAAAGGACTAAGCATAATCTACAAGAAGACAGAATGAATGGTCATCAGTAAAAGGATGAGTCTGAAATGCGATTTGCAGGTCGGGAACACTAGAGTCAAGCAGTTGCAGAAGTTTAAATATCTGGAAAGCGTATTGACAGAGGACGGTAAGTGC
The DNA here is from genome assembly GCA_963932145.1 of Acanthosepion lycidas. Lineage (NCBI taxonomy): Eukaryota > Metazoa > Mollusca > Cephalopoda > Sepiida > Sepiidae > Acanthosepion > Acanthosepion lycidas. The sequence goes on along the minus strand of OZ010582.1, from coordinate 17,864,233 downwards.
GACACTGAGATCCGTAGACGTATTGAGATGGTCAAGGACACATTCCAAAAACTGGGCAGAGTATTGCGAGACAGAAGGATTTCTTTAGTAACAAAGAAAAGAATATTGAGCTGTTACGTGACATCTGTCTTTCTACACGGCAGTGAATGTTGGATGATTTCCTCAAAGATGAAGAAAAGATTCGAGGCGACGGAGATGTGGTTCTACAGAAGGATAGAAAAGACAGGAGTAGGCTACGTTACGGCTGTGAGAAAGTGACAAGTCGAGATGCTAGGTCAGGACCGATAACATTGCAAACCCTTCTTTCGGTTTTGTTCTGGCGCGACAAAGTGAACCAATCTTCTTAGGAGCGGGCATATCAATTAGTTCAATATAATTACTCCACTTCATTTAAGTAGAACGCGTAAGATCAAGAAGGTACAATGACTTGTTCTCCTGACGGTTATCATCAGACATGATGACGGAGGGTAAAAAATGGTTCGCTATAGTGATTAAAATATAGGCGTTAAAATTTACAAGCCATTTCTTGCCCCAGTTAACAACTAATTGGAGGTCATTTTCAAGAGCAGCTGCCCGTTTTATTTTGTTGGACACTTATTTAACTGTCTATATTTCTGAGACCTGAGCCGACTAAGCATAGAAATGAATACAATATGGGAACTAGTAATAAGGAGTAGCAGAGAATAGCGATAATAACAACAAAAATTGCAATATGAGCTCTGGTAAAAACATGTATGATAACAGCAAAAATTGCAATATGAGCACTGGTGAAAAATGGTTGTTGATGGCATTAGGTTTATAATACCCAGAAATTCATACGCAGATGTCCTGAAGGGCACATGGCACAGTGGATAAAGGCGTTGGTTAGATCCAGTGACAGGATCCAAAGAGTGTGAGTGAGTGTCAGTTAAGGCAGTGGAGAACTTTTAGAGGGAAATTAATAGATTTCTGAGATGAGGTATTATGTATACTATTTACATTATTCGGACTATTGTCCTCATCTTGGTTGCCATATTTATTACAACGTTTCGGCCGTTGTACGCTCCGTTAGAATATCGAACTGAACCCTTTATTTCGCTCTAGTTCCATGTTTAATGGATGCCAGTTATCTACTGTTAATTTCCCTGTCCAAGTTCTCCACTGCCTTAACCGGGTATATATAAATAAAAAGAAAGAACAGTAAGATATATAATCCGGTGTTCTTATAGACATAATGAACACCCAGTTTGAACACTCTTTGGGTTCTGTTACTGGATCTATCTAACGCCTTTATCCACTGTGCCATGTGTCCTTGAGTGGAACTAGAACAGTCTACCCCGGTGAGCGAAATAAAGGGTTCATTCCAACCGCCTGAAGAAGGCTGGAGCGTACAACGTTGTAATGGCGACAAAGATGAGGACAATAGTCCGAATAATGTAAATAGTGGACACTTTTTTAATCATTTTATCAGTTATAATCATTAGTTTCAATTCAAACACAGACACATGCACACGCACATACGTTGAAGGTTACGCATGCATAAAGAGGTTATGTGTGGGCGGGTGTATTTGTGTATATGTCAGTGTGTGTTTGTGTGTGTATGTAAGTGTGCATTTTTGAGTCTCTCTCTTTCTCAGTGTGTGCGTGTGAACTTCTGCGTGCTTTGTGTCTGTCTTTTTGTGTCGCTGTGCGTGTGTTTTTTCTGTGTGTTTCATGACCGTCTTTATTCCTGAGGTATTTCTGACAACTGAAAAATGGACGCCAGCAAATGCTTCCTACGGAATGTCAAAGTAAGACTTTGAACATTTTAACAGACGGACGATCTTATACCAGAGAAATATGCAGAACAATTGTTGCGAAATCGTTAGCATTGAGAGTGAACTTGTACAACATTGAATTATCTATCTATCTATCTATCTATCTATCTATCTATCTATCTATCTATCTCAGTCTCAACATTTTCTATCTATCTATCTATCTATCTATCTATCTATCTATCTATCTATCTCAACATCATCTTTATCTATCTATCTATCTATCTATCTATCTATTGTGAGATCGGAAACTACCTACACAATAGACTCTTCCAGGCCTATATCAAGTAGGCGACGTAGCACTCTAAGAGATGGATATAGAGTGACACAGAGCGACAGTGAGAGTCTCGTACGACTACCAGTGTTGGACACTAACTTATAGTAAACTCTGCTTACACTATCTCTGTTGTTAATATATCTTTCTTACATCTAATCCGTGTTCCGTGTTTTATTTCTGTGGGCCCAACTTTGGCACCCACATCAGTGGCGACGAGGATTCTAGAAACGCACTCACGGCGAAACCTAAATACCTTACCAATCCCACATCTGTGTCGACGAAGAATTCGAGAAACGCATTCACGTCGAAAAATCGCAATACATTGCCAGTCCCACAACAGTGGCGACAGAAAAGATTCGAGAATTTCGTTCTCACCGTATAAATAGCGACAGTACTCGAAAAATACACAAACTCCACGCGTTCCCACAGCAGTGTTGAACGTGAAATTAAGCTGGTATTAATACATTAGCGATTTAAAAGCTAAACACCCAGCGTCTACATATATTCCAATACCAAACGCCATTGACAAACTAGCGATTCGACATCTACGGAATATTAAAGTCTGTACAATACAAGAACGATTTCTACACACCCACACACAGAGAAAAAAACAGTGTTCGTAAAAAAACTGACAACACAAGATCAAGTACTACCATTTTTTTTATGTAACTGAGTTGAACTCGGGCATAAAATTATTCTCCCCTCAAATTCACTGAGGTGAGTTTTCTTCTTTTTGTACCTCTATATAAAAAAAATACATAAGTGTGGTGAAAAATTATTCAATTACGTTAAAATTAACGGAACCACGGGAAAAAAAGCTAAACACACATAATTAGTTTAGTTTAACTATTGTCTGTCCATATTTTTTTTTCTGTAAAAGAAAAAAAAAGGAACAAAAATCTATCAAGATTTTTTTGTGTACCTCCTCTTAGTACACGTGTTTCAAAGTAACAAAAAAGCGCTGTCATTTTTAAATATGGAAGATTTGCAAAAAGTAGTTGCCCAAATGTTAAAACTAAATTTGGACCGTTGAAGAAGAAAGACAACAACAACTATTTTTGGATTTACATAAACAGCAAATGGAATTCCAAAAAAATACGCTTCAGAATGCTGAACTACAACAGAAACAACTTAAAGAATTACTCGTAAATGCATTAAAAGGCTCAAACTCTGAAAAAGATACAATATTCTCCCAGAGTACAATCTACAATTCAATGGAAACCTTTGAATACGTACCAGAGGAAGACAAAACGTTCCAGGCTTTTTACAGGCGCTACGAAGATATTTTCAACGTAGACTGTGAACAATGGCCCAGTAAAAAAAAGGTACGTCTACTATTGAGAAAACTGGGAACTACAGAACATAGTAGATTCGTAGACTTCATACTACCCAAGAAAACGACTGACTTGGATTTTTCAGAGACGATTAAGCTCCTATCGGAATTATTCGGGCCTAACACAACCTTGTTCCACAAACGTTGGAAATGCCTGAACACAGTCAAAGACAACCAGTAAGATTTTCTAACGTTTGCAGCATCGGTGAACAAGCTATGTAATCATTTTAAACTAACCGAACTGACTGCCGATGATTTTAAGTGCTTAGTTTTCGCACAAGGTCTAGTATCTGCAGAAGACGCTGAAGTCAGACGACGGGTACTGACCAAGCTTGACAACGAACAAGGATTGGCTCTCCAAAAACTGGCAGAGGACTGTCAAAGAGTAATATCTGTAAAGCGTGACTCAAACACTATCGAGGAATCAGGTGCGACTCACATTAATAAAATCAGAAGTAAGTCTACCTCCTATTCCCCTCAAAAAGACAAAAGGCAAATCTCATGTCCTAAATTCCGCAGTAACCAAAACCCAAATAAGTTAAAAAAACCGCCTGGACCGTGTTACCATTGTGGTAAATGGCATTGGATGAAATTCTGTCCAGTTAAGAACAAAAAATATTGCAAAAATTTCAATAAAAGTGGGCATACGTTAACTTCGTGCTGGTACGCCAACAGAACGAGAAAACCCAAAAATAAAATTAGGCAAGCTCAATCTGACAATATTGTTGATAGGAATTTAAGAAAATATGTAACTGTGGATATTTTCAATAAGTCTATTAAATTCCAGCTTGACTCGGGTTCTGATATTTCAACCATTAATTGGCGTACTTGGCGAAAATTGAACAAGCCGACCTTATTAAAAACGGATAAAACAGCAAAATCCGTAACTGGCGAAAATATTAACATTTTAGGCGAGGTAATACTTACAGTAACACTAAATGGAGTTACCAAAAAGCTCAAAGCCTACGTATTAAAAATTTCAGATAACTTATTTGGAACTGATTGGATAGAAAAATTCAATCTTTGGGATTTCCCAATGAGTACATTTTGTCGCAAGATACAAAGTACAACGTCCAATTTGGGAAATCTAAAAAAATGAACTGAAACAACAATTTCCCCAGTTTTTTTCTGGCTGCCTTGGGAAATGTACTAAAATGAAAGCTAAGTTCAAGGTGAAGGACGGTGCACAACCGGTATTCAAAAAGAAACGGAATGTCCCTTTCGCTGCTCTAGAGCAAATCAATAAAGAACAAGCAGGTATTCTGTCAAAAACAGATTTCAGCGAGTGGGCAGCACCTACGGTATACGTAAAAAAGAAGTCCAATCAAATACGAGTATGCGCAGATTTTTCCACAGGGTTAAACGATGCCTTGCAAGATCACCACTATCCTCTCCCAAGCCCTGAAGAAATTTTCAATAAACTCAATGGTGGAAATCTTTTTTCTAAAATCGACCTCTCGGACGCATACCTTCAGATAGAGGTGGAAGAACAAAGTTCCAAGTTGCTCTGCATAAACACCCATAGAGGGTTGTATAAATACAACAGGCTAGCTTTTGGAGTAAAGGTTGCGCCTGCAATTTTCCAGCAGGTCATGGACGCCTTGCTGGGCGATCTTGACTACGCAACAGCCTATTTGGATGATATACTAGTTACTAGTAAAACTACGGCAGAGCACCGGAACCATATAATAAACGTAATCGAAAAGATACAAGAATACGGATTTAAGGTTAAGGAGGCAAAGTGTGACTTTTTCTTACCAGAGATTAAATACTTAGGTCACATTATAAATAAAGATGGTCGTCGGCCGGATCCAGAAAGAGCCAACGCGATCAGAAACATGCCGGCTCCAGATAACGTTCAAGCGTTACAAAGCTTCCTCGGCCTAGCTAACTTTTACCAACGGTTCATTAAGAACATGCAAAATTTGAGAGGGCCTCTAAACCAACTTTTAGAAAAGGACAAACCATGGTCATGGACCCCGGAATGCCAAGACGCATTCGAGAAGATCAACACATTTCGACCCTAGTCTCGACATCATAATCGCAAGTGATGCAAGCACGTACGGCATAGGCGCTTGCATAAACTGCCAGACGGTTCGCGAAAAGCTGTGGCTCACGCATCAAGATCTCTACTTCCAGCTGAGAAACAATAAATCCCAAGAGGAAAAAGTATTAACAGTTTTATTTTTTTCTCTCCTTTTCAAAAAGAAAACTCTTTGGAAGTGGGGTATTGTGAGACCGGAAACTACCTACACAATAGACTCTTCATGGCCTATATTAAGTAGGCGACATAGCACTCTGCAGAGAGTGATAGAGAGTGACACAGAGAGACAGTGAGAGTCTCGTACGACTACCAGTGTTGGACGCTAACTTATAGTAAGCTCTGCTTACACTATCTCTGTAACCTGTTGTTAATATATCATTCTTACATCTACTCCGTGTTCTGTGTTTTACTTCTGTGGGCCCAACTTTGGCACCCACATCACTATCTCAGTCTCATCATTATCTATCTATCTATCTATCTATCTATCGATCATGGCCATAATTATCTAATTATTTAAGTTTATTTCTATCTATCTATCTATCTATCTATCTATCTATCTATCTATCTCACTTGGTTCATATTTCTGTTTCCTCTATTTTGTCTCTCTCCTTTTCTCTTTCTAAAATCACACTTCATTTTAGTGGAAATCCATTTTGAAGTGAGGCCACTTTTTCAGACTTCACAGATTAACAGAACACTATTTTACGGGCTGCCTCTACTTAGCTTAGTGGTTAGTGAGTCTAGCCTGCTAAACCATTACCTCTGAGAAGTGATTTCGATTCCCAGTAGGTACCCTACAGATAATTCGCCATTAAATAACCCAATAATGGCTGATATATCCTGAGATCAACCAATATGACACCACCGACCAATTTCTGACTCTGACGTCATTGAGACTAAAAAATAGCCCAAACGATTAATTTTTTTATTATTCCGAAAGCTTTCGGCTGATCAATTAACCATTTTCAAGAATTTTAGTTATAAATATGTTATAATAAATGAAGCGCTTTTGTAGACAGTGAACGTGAATGCTGGAACTGATACATCACAGATATCTCTTAGAACAGTGCCATAACCTGTTCAACTGTCGAATTCTCTGCCTCGAGCAGAGAGGAACCCGACCGAGGCTTTGTCCGGGGGAGGTAGACAGACCCTGAACTCGTTTATACGGGTTCTAAGGGAATATTTTTGGCCGAGCTTAAGGGCTCGTAGAACCCACGGTAAACTCGGCCTTGTGCCACATACATCCCTCGTAGGGGGGTGTTAAATATTAACAGATATCTCTTAGATAATGGCTTATATGAAGCCGAAATTACTCGCATATATTGGACAATTTATATTTAAATATGTACCAGAAACCAACAAAATTATCTAAAAAATACACAAACACACATGATAATGAAACACACACAAACACATGCACTTTTGTGTGAATTGATTGGACGGTTTTTGAAATATTAGAAAAAAGTTATCTCGATAATAATTTGGCACGCAGTGTATATACTGTGTATATTTAGGCAGCAATTTTTCATTGATGCATGTTTCATTAAATAATATAGACAACTTTTCTCTATTTATTTTAAGTTCCTTTTATATTGTCTGATAAGCTTAATATATATATATATATATATATATATATATATATATATGTGAGGGTAAATCAAAATTACTCGCACGTTCGCCCTAACTTGTCTTTAGGTTTGTCACAGTCTTCTCCTCGTGCCTGTTTATATTTGGTAGCATTTTATTCATGTGATAGAGGTTTGAGCTTGATCGCGCCACTTTTCTTACTGCTGATACAGTGCAAACATGACCACTCCGCTAACAGTGTGTACCAAGGAGAAACAAAGAGCAGGTCTTAAGGTGTGTTGGGCTAAAATTTATCGGAGGTGGGGAACACAATACGTCGACAGAGCACTACCGTGTAGAAGTATGAATGAGTAGATTGAGATGTTTAAAAGTAGACGGACAAACGACCATGATCTAGGAGCAAGATGCCCATCAATCCCCACCAAAAGAGAAGATTCAGCAAGCTCGAGATGTGGTAATGGCGAACCGGCGAATTATCATCGATGAGGTAGTATGTTCTCTGCAGATTCGGATCGTTGCTCTTTGTTCTCCTTTGGTGCACACTGCTAGCGGAGCGGCCATGTTTACATTGTGACAGCAGCAAGAAAACTGGCGAGATCAAGCTTAAACTTTAATCACATGACCACAATAGTCAGTTATGTTGCTGTGCGTGATACACACTTAGGCGATCAGGTATCTTTCGATACATGACTGATGAGGCAGATTTTTTTTCGCGCAGTAGGTTGCCATTTCTTTCTGCGGTAGACCAGTTGCCATCCAATATGTACTGTTATTTATTCATAAGTGGAGGGGGAAGAGAAAAAGAGGATTCATATTTTTTTTTTAAGTGTTTCAACCCAAGCAAGGCGGAAATCCACTAGCACACAAGGGGTTACAGAGAGTTGGAGTGAGAGCAAATAGGAGTGATAGAGGAAAGAATGAAGAGAAGGATAGGGGAGAGATCAAGGCATCTGGAGACGTCGATTGACATTACATTTGAATAGTTGGAGATTATAGATATCAGGGAAACAAGAAAAGGGGAGGGAGTTCCACAGGCGAGAAGTGCGAGATATGAAGCTATTGGAGTAGAAGAGACGGATACATTTAACAGTTTCGACAGTGAAAGGGTGAGAACGAGATGCCAGCCTAGTTGAACGCTTAAATTCATGAAGTCTGGGAACCAGCGAAAGCAGCTCATCGGAGCAGTTACCGTGAAAGTATTTGTAAAAAAGACAGAGGGAGGCGACGGCACGTCTGTGAGATCTTTCCCAAGGGTATTAGCATGTAAATAAATGCAATGGATTCGACAGAAATTCGAACTCGGCTCTCCGATTCCTCAATCTGAGCCGCTATCCATTACTCCATGTACGGAAGGCAGCGTAGCAGAGCTAAAGATATGTTATAGCGAAAGTGCGGATAATTTTTGACTTACAATCGTATTTTGTATTTGGTTCCTATTTCGTGTTTAAACAAAGTAGTATTGAAAAAGAAGGAGCGATAGAGACAGAAGAGAAAGGAAAAAGAGGTAGAAAAAGAGAAGTGGAGAGTAAGGGTAAAGGAAACAGAATAAAAGGGAGAATGAGAAAAGAGTGAAGGAGAGAGAGGAGTAGATAGAGGGAGAAGTGAAGTGGTGTGGGGACATAGAAAGGGAAATGAGAGAATGTAGTAAAGAAGAAATAAAGGGAGAGAGATATACAGTGTAGATGAGAGGTACAGAGAAAGACAGTGAAAAAGAAGAAGAAGAAGAGTGCGTAAAGCAAGAGAAGAGTGGGAAAAGAAGAAGAAGAAGAAGAAGGGAGGAGGAGGAGAAGAAGAGTGGGGAAAGCAAGAGAAGAGTGGAAAAAAAAGAAGAAGAAGAAGAAAGGAGGAGGAGAAGAAGAAGAAGAGTGGGGAAAGCACGAGAAGAATGGGAAAAGAAGAAGAAAAAGAAGAAGAAGAAGAAGAAGAAGAAAGGAGGAGGAGGAGAAGAAGAAGAAGAAGAAGAAGAAGAAGAAGAAGAATGGGGAAAGCAAGAAGAGAAGAAGAGTGGGAAAAGTAAGAGGTAAGAATAAAAAGAAGAATGGGAAAAGCAACGAGAAGGAGAAGAATGGAAGAAAAAGAAGATTGAGAAAAGTTAGAAGAAGAAGAAGAAGAAAAGCAAGAGGTAAGAAATTGACTGAGGAAAAGAGATAGGCATGCTCTTTTTGTAATAACAAAATCAAACAAATGATAAAATTATTCTCTGCATACGTCGTACCTCTGTATGTGTCAATCATTGACAAAATCTAACCTCTGTAAATAATTAAAAAATGTACTCCGAAAGTGTCAACTTTGTATATTAACAGAATATTAAGAGAAAAATAAAACAAACACAAATACATGTTCTACTCTTCCTGAACGAATTTTTATTTCCCCTTAGGACTCTTTAAAGCAAGGCCCCGCGCAAAGGGACGTAACTCTACACACCGAATGCCATGTTAGAAAATTACCCATTAATAACGATGACATAATGGAAATATACCATAACAGGAGACCGGTATCACCGTGGTAACCCATCAATCTTTTGTGTCATCCTAATTTCATATGTGGCAGTATAAATTCTTCCCCGGCCTGCCTACGCCCTATCGTTTTGTTTGCGAAAACTCCCCACTTGTCCGTTCGTGTTTTAGCGAATGACAGGCTTGGAGTTGATGACCCTTGTTTCCGTGTCAAAATCTTCATGTTTTTTTCTCTCTCTTATATATATTAAGAGATATTAAACAGGGGACGGCTGATGTTCTTTATGTAATGAAACGAAATTATGGCATCAGTTTGAAAGAAACGTCGAAATATGAAGGTGTCGATTTCGACACTTACGACAGATTTCTTATTAATGAAAAGTTTTGTGATTGCTTCAATGAGAATGCGTAATATAGAACTTATAATATATATATATATATATATATATATATATATATATATATATATATATATATATATATATATATACAATGGGAATGCGTAATAAAGTACGTATAATATATATATATATATATATATATATATATATATATATATATATATATATATATATGTATGTATGTATGTATGTATGTACGTGTAAATATAAATATGTTGTCGTGTATGTGTGTATACGCACGTGTTTTTGAACATAGAATTATAGGTCCTTGCTAGATTAGATAATCGTTATATTTGTTTTTTTTTTATATGTTTATATTTGATTTGTAACCTGTAGTCGATATTTTGTCAAATTTTCTTGATTACACAGCGGCCCTTTTATAAATGTCCCTCGGTTTTAGTTCCCCCCGCCCCATCTCTCTCCTCCACCCCTTTTATCTTTTGTTTTCTTTTCCTCTCCCTCACTCTTCTTCTGATCTTTAAAATTAGATCGTCTATTGTGTGTGTATGTCACCACAAAATGTATCCTTCACGGTTACATCTTTAATGTATTAGATATCCAAGAATATTCATATTTCTCTCACTTAAACCGTCTTTGACTCCCCTCTTTAAAACTTCTCTTTGTTAAATTTAATCTCCGCTTCATCTTTTGACCTTCCTGTCCTTCTCTCGTCTGTTACCCTTCTCTATAGCTCTAACATTCGTCCCCCACTCTCATATATACAATCTCACTAAATTTTATTTTTTATTCCCGTTGTTTTTTCTGTTTTCTTTTTGAATTTGTAGGTCTGATGAATTGGATCGTATTTACGATTCCAATGGAATAAATTATCACCATGGAATATTAGTGTTTAAGCCTTTTTATTTTATATATATATATATATATATATATATATATATATATATATATATATATATATATATATATATATATTGTGTATATTTAGGCAGCAATTTTTCATTGATGCATGCTACATTAAATAATATAGACAAGTTTCGTCTATTTACTTGAAGTAAGTTCCTTTCATATTGTCTGAAAGTAAAACACCATATTGATACATGTTTAAATCTAATCTAAGCTTTCGGCTTATACAAGCCATTATCAAAGATGACAATTTCAATAAATTAATCAACAACGGACGAAACAGTATTGATATTCCGCCCTTGCTGCATGAAAATTTCAAGTAACGACAAACATCATATATACGAGACGAGGGAGCGAAAATCGCGTCGCAGCTCGTGACGTCACATATGACCACGCGAGAGTGAAAACGAGAAGTATTAAGTATGGGATGCCGTTGATATAAACCAATGGCTTCTGTTATAAATTATAGGCCGAAAGCTTAGATTAGATTTAAACATGTATCAATATGGTGTTTTCCTTTCGTCTTTCAACGATGTGATTAACCTTATCAGACAATATGAAAGGAACTTAAAATAAATAGACAAAACTTGTCTATATTATTTAATGAAAGATGCATTAATATATATATATATATATATATATATACACACAATGGGAATGCGTAATATAGAACGTATAATATATATATATATATATATATATTATTTATTCGAAAATTATAACATAAATATGTTATAAAATCACTACAAAAATAGCCATTTTGCTTCAACACTTCTGGTGACTTATCAACTGATGGCTTTGAATGTAGAATAAAGAGTTTTAAAAGGTTCAAATCAACCAAACACCCCCTAGCTATTTTGTAGTGATTTTATAACATATTTATGTTATAATTTTCGAATAAATAACTATATTTGCTCTACTCTGTATTGAGCACTCTTTTAAGAATAGTATTTGTTGGTTATTGGAATTTATTCTGCATACACCAATCCTATACTTGAATATATATATATAATATACATATATGTGTGTGTGTGTGTATTTAGGCGGCAGTCCCTCTTTTATACAAGTCTCTTTTGTACAAGTTACTGAGGTTAAATTTTTATTTGATTTAATGTTTTCTTATAATTTTTGTTCTTTTCTGGACATAAATTTTGTAGAAATTGTTCAAATGTTTTGTATGTCCGAACGCTTTCGGCTATACTTTCAGTCATTATTAAAGATAAATTTTATTTTTAACTGAATGTTTGGATTGTGTTATGTATTTTTCTAGAGGAATACGAATGCTTTATTTTCCAAACACGGTCAGCATATTGTGGCAGTATTCATAGTTGCTATTATTAGGTATTGAATCTTTCTTTTTTATTAATAATGCTTCCATTATTTTTAGCTTTTTTCTTTTACATGTGAACGAGGCTTTTATATTTGTATTATAAACGAGTATGTTGTAGATAGAGTTTGGTAGGTCTCCATGTGGATTTAAATGAACACGGCCACAGTGTGCTGACCGTGTTTTGAAAATAAAACATTCCCATAACTCTAGATACATGCATAAAACAAGTAACAAGAAAACATAAAATTTATCTTTAATAATGTCTAAAAGTATAGCCGAAAAGAATAGAATTATGAGAATGCATGAAAAATTAAATAAAAAACTGTTTTTGTTTTTAATGAAACGTATACACACACACACACACACACACACACACACACACACACATATATATATATATATATATATATATATATATATATATATATATATATACTGTCATCCCTAGACAGTGTTTCGCTGTATCACAGCTCTTCAGTGTGACTAGACGTCTGATTGTTTCAAGCAGGGATCGCAACCGATTTGATATCAGTCAGAAATTCTACCCCTAGGCTAGTTTATTACAATATACGCCTTAATACAAGCTAAAGAAAACATTCATTCACTATCTGTCTATATTTCTGAGATGAGGTATTATGTACACTATTTACATTATTCGGACTATTGTCCTCATCTTTGTCGCCATATTTATCACAACGTTTCGGCCCTTCATTATCTGTCTATATTTCTGAGATGAGGTATTATGTACATTATTTACATTATTTGGACTATTGTCCTCATCTTTGTTGCCATAATTATTACAACATTTCAGCCGTTGTAGGCTCCGGTCTTCTTCAGTATCTGTCTATATTTCTGAGATGAGATATTATGTACACTATTTACATTATTCGGACTATTGTCCTCATCTTTGTCGCCATATTTATTACAACGTTTCAGCCCTTCAGTACGATCCGGCCTTCTTCAGGTAGTTGGAATGTCGAACTGAACCCTTTATTTCGCTCACTGGGAAAGACTGTTCTAGTTCCACGTGCTATGTTTTTAATGGATGTCAGTTATCAGTTATCTCCTGTTAATTCCCCTCTGAAAGTTCTCCACTACCTTAACCGGGTATTGAACTCATAATCTTTGGGTCTTGTGGACATCTGTATATGAATTTCTGAGCCGACCAAGCATAGAAATGAATATGGGAACCAGTAATAAGGAGTGCCAGAGAAAAGCGATAATAACAAAAATTGCAATATGTGCTCCGGTCACAAAACATGCAATGATAACAGCAAAAAATGCAATATGAGCCCAAAAAATGGTTGCTGAAGTAATTTTTATAATACACAGAAATTCATATGCAGATGTCCTCAAGGATAACTGACATACATTAGACGTGGAACTAGAACAGTCTACCCCAGTGAGCGAAATAAAGGGTGCAGATCGATATCCCAACCACCTGAATAAACCGGAGCGTACAACGGCCGAAACGTTGTAATAAATATGACGTCAAAGATGAGGACAATAGTCGGAATAATGGAAAGAGTGAAATTCTTAGAATTTAGATCTGCAAATCTTTTCATGGCACTTTCTACACCTATTTTCTTTCTATTGACAAAATAGCTAAAGCATTTCATCTGTTTTGAGTGATGGAGGGGCCACAAATATATTTTTATAAGCCTTAGTTTTCGAAGATTCCAAACACATGGCATGACGAACCATATTTTTGTTGCTTCAAGTTTTCTTCGTCTGTAAAATAATTATCGAGAATTTACCGATATTTCATAACAGTTCAGTACTCTTTTCTTTGTTTCGAACTTAATTTTACCGTTTCTTAATGCTTAGCTTAGCTTTTGAAAGGTAACTTTCGCTATGTCATTGCGCCTTCGGATCTTATTGTCGTCCTCTGTCACAAATCTTCCCAGATATTTAAATTGCTGTACTTGTTTTAATTACATACATAGTCTTGGAGCAGGTAGAATGGAGATCAATGTGTTTTAGTAGACCCAGCAGCTTTCAGTCTGCTTGTCTGAATCGTCTTCAAGATGTGAGAGCAAGATCTGAAAGGTCAGCCAATCTAAAAGTGATCTCATCCCACAATCCTCACTCTTGCTCTATATGCGGCCTCCTTTGTAAATCACTAGCGGATCTTAAGATTATCGCACAAATTTTCGTAATTGAAGTTGTCTGATCCTCTCATATGTCGAAACCGACGGGAGAATCCATTATATATATATATATATATATATATATATATATATATATATACACCTCTTTTAACTTAAAATTGATATTTCATTTTTCATATAACCCTCAATTAAAGTCAATAAGGTTAATATTCGGGTTTAATTTTTATAAAACTTCTTTCCTTTAAGACAAATACCTTCCACCCTCCCTTGACCCCTGACTTGTGCCTTTCGTCTGACTGAAACATTGAAATGGATAAATTTGGTATTAGTTTTTTTTTTTTAGCTTTCACAGTTAAATTTCTATTTCTGAGGCGAAATCAGTCCACGCCGGGGTTGATGAGACAGACCGGACGACCGGTGTTTTCGTCTGCCGAAATAAACTATTCCCCATTTGTTTTTTGTATGAATGATTCATGAATTTATATATATATATATATATATATATATATATATATATATATATATATATATATATGTGTGTGTGTGTGTGTGTGTGTCTGTGTGTGTGTATGTGTATATATATATATATATATATATATATATATATATATATATATATATATATAAGATTTTTCCTTCTCTTAATTGAATAACTTAACCATGGCAAGGCATCCAGCGCACCACGTGAGATTATCATGCTCCAACCTTTCGTACCTGTGCTAGATGGCCGATAATCCCATGAAAGGATTCATCCACAATTTCACAAGGATTATACTCAATCCTGCTGTGTGTCTAGCCACCCTACTCACCAGAAAATTCTGCTGGGGAACCCTGTTTTGTGTCAGGTGCTACACGTAACTTAGTCTTTGTGAAATTTTGTTATGTTTTAAAAATAACCCGACAAAGTTTGTCTACCTAATTTTAATTGCTTTTTTCTAATTTTTGAATAAGTTGCTGCACCTCTAAATAAAAATGATGAACAAAATAGTGTTAAAAGTCAATGCTTTTGATCTATTATTTTTTTTATTGCGTGCTTTCGACCGCCCCAATTATTATCAAGAACTAAATTTTGTCATTATAACAGGTAAGACCCCGTTGGCTACATTTTGACAAGTTAGAATGTCACTTAAAACACTCGCGTAACATGACATATGACGTCATATATAAAACGCTTTCACAGAAATCAACTTCCCTGAAAAATAATGTATCAAATATTTTATATATAGAATTATAATTTTATACGCACGCTGAAGATTTTAAACACTCGTTAAAATATTGCCTCTCATGTTGAAAAAACTTTCGAGACAGAACCAAAAACATGAATTTTGGGCAGTTTAATTAGAAATTTCACCCGGATATGCAAGAACTTATTCGAAAATAAAAAAAATATATATTAATGCTGAATCAGACAGATCTTGCTGGTTGAATTAAAAAAAAAACATTTAAATTAATTCTTATTGCCTTATACTAGCCAATTTCTCTTGCAGACGCCTATATTATAGTTTGTTTTGTTTTGTTTTGTTTTACGGCACATCAAGCTCAAATGGGTCATTTAATGGTTTTTTGTCAAAAATCTATTTCTGTTAATATTTTTTTGGTCAAAAATGTATAGCTGGTAATATTATTTTCCAAAACGTATAGCTGATGATAATATTTCTTCAAAAACGTATAGCTGGTAATATTATTTTTTCAAAAACGTATAGCCGGCAACATTATTTTTTCAAAAACGTATTATCAGAAGCCTTGCTGTTGGACGTAGTTTATCGTCTTACCCAGGACGTGGATATAGTCTGGTTGTTAACTATTTGCCCATAGCTGGAACCCTAACAGGTGCTAACACCTCGGGTCAGGGTGGACCTAGGGACATCAGCAATTAAGAGGTGGTTCCACGCTCCTCAAAACCTCTTGATCAGAGGCCTTGCTGTTGGATATAGTTTATCGTCTTACCCAGTGTATTATAGTTAAACTGTAACTATGCGGAGGGAATCTTAGTTACAGTTTCTGGGAGAGAGCACATCATCTGTTATAATCAGCATAGTGAACAAGGCCAATTGGCACAAACTCGGCCACAATGACTTGAGGCTTCGTGCTAGCAGAACCATCGACGTCTTTAAAACAGTGCGGGTTATTCAATTTCACTCACAAAGGTCAAGTCAACCAATGCTATAGTTTGACGGCACATTCGAAACTGCTTTCCCAGACCGATGACATCTATTGTATATAACAGGTCCGAAAAGCGAACGTTCTGATCACTCAGCTATCTCCCCCTTTCTCTTTCCAGCCTTTCTCTTTCTCCCTCCCTACTCTCTCTCTCTCTCTCTCTCTCTCTCTATATATATATATATATATATATATATATATATATATATATAAGTAAACACTTAGAGGTTCTGTTTCATGCTGGACGCAATCGTCAGGCCACGAGTGTTCCTGACGATTGCGTCTAGCATGAAACAGCCTGTCGCCTCTAAGTGTTGGCTTCAATGTTCACTTTTATGTTTACACGCGCTCTATCTCTGATATTGATCACTTTATCCCATAAATATAGCACATCTTAAGAGTATATTTCTTCATATATATATATATATATATATATATATATATATATATATGGCTGCCAAGTCGCACGCACAGACGTAAATTGAAACACATTATTTATGTGAAAACTTAATATATAAAAGTAACCTCTAAACATTACAAGTCAAAAATATGTGCCTTCGACTATACGCCGTGTCCCTTCAGGACATTGACGATCATAGCGCGCCTTAATTTCCTATCCTTTGTAGCTGTTAATAAATGTTGTTTTTGTTACTATCTCTCCTGAACCTTCTTCCACGGTCTATTTACTCAAGTTCCCTAGGGTAGGCTCTGCGTTGTTTTCCGCTGCTCTTCTTGCCTTCAATCTGCCTAGTGAGTATCAAATTTTCCAAACCGGTTTTCCTCATGATGCTCCTTAGCAATTTCAACTTTCACTTTCTGATGTTAAGTATAAGTGTCTTGTGGGGTCTGCATCCACACTCACCAATTTGTAATTTGCATGTTAGACTGTTTCTTTTGCTGAAAACCATGCATTCTGTCTTCTTGCAAATGATGTTTAGTCCTTTCTTTCTCGCTTCCCTTCACTACCTTCTGTAGAAGTTCTTGTCATCTGCATATCTTATTGAAAGAGAAAAAGAAATTAAAAGTTCACTAACATTGTGGGGTCTGCATCCACACTCATCAATTTGTAATTTGGTTGTTGGGCTGTTTCTTTTGCTGACAACCATACATTCTGTCATGCAATTGATATTTAGTCCTTTCTTCTCGCTTTCCTTCAGTAGAAGGATGGATTTTTTGTGTTGAGTAAAGAAATGTCTAGAGTGAACGGGTCTCGAATCGGATTAATGTTGGAAAGATAGTGAAGACCAGTCTTTCCAAACTTCCACTTCGGCCTTGTGCCGCATAAGAATATATATTGTTCAATAAATTCTTTTTCGACAGATAGCCCAAAGGAACACGAATACTTTTCCGAGGAGAAAAAAAAACTTGGCTTTCTTTTTCGTCTCCACAAGAAAATGAGGAATCAAAATAGCCTCGTTCTTAGGGAAATTTTTTTTTTTTACATCCGGGTGGATGTTATTAGTTTTCTTTT
Source organism: Acanthosepion lycidas (assembly GCA_963932145.1). NCBI lineage: Eukaryota > Metazoa > Mollusca > Cephalopoda > Sepiida > Sepiidae > Acanthosepion > Acanthosepion lycidas. Next base: position 17,846,403 of record OZ010582.1, on the reverse strand, counting down.
GGTCGGTTCATTCGAAATTTTTTGCCCAAAATATGGCTACCTATTCCTTGTAACAGTTGCTACATTTGTCCATTTCTTTGTTTCTAATTAAATGTTTCCATATCTCAGCTTAGCTTTTAAAATTCTTCTTTCATTAGTCAAATACGTATTCGGACCTTGGTGTCACCTTTTCCAACTTCTGTTAAAACATTTTCATGATATTTAAACTTCTTTGTTTTTTGAGTATATTATGTGAGGTTTATTTAATGCATATATACATCGACGGTGAGAACAAGGTACGTAGCTTCTATGTCATTAGGGCGTTTGTCATATGTTTATTCGTTCTAAACATACTGGAACAACATGTCTTTCACTTTAGAAACAATTCATATATCTTTCGCGCCACTGGAATAAAAAAGATGGCTGTTTGCTCTAAATTTAAGTTTAAACCTGTAGTTTTCTGTAAGTTAAGAAAGAAGGGCTAAATGAATTCGTACTACATAGGATCGAACAAACAGCGAGAAAATAAAACTTATCATCCAAATTTTGATGAATAGATCGTGTAGCGGAATTCGACTAAAAATAGGACAAGAACGGCTTCGTTAAAGACACTGAAGTAAGGAATGATATCAGAAAGCGCAGTAGAAATGTAAAATGATGTATACGTATATTTGATAGATTACTAGCAGGCTTCACCCGCTCTCTATCGCTTTGCAAAGTAAGATATATTCACTACTTGAAATTTTGAGACAAAACTTTAAATGAACATTTCATTCATAAATTGACTTGTTATAGTTTAGGAAATTTTTACAGATAGATGCTCGGAATTAGTTTCAACTCGGAAATAATTTCAACTTGGAATTAATTTCAACTCGGAACTAATTTCAACTTGGAACTAATTTCAACTTGGAATTAATTTAAATTCGGATCTAATTTCAATTCAGAACTAATTTTAACTTGGAATTAATTTAAACTCGGAATTAATTTAAACTCGGAACTAATTTCAACTCGATTTAAAATCAAAGTTATCAATTTCCATTAATTCCTAAACAAAATGAAATGAGTTGGTGTTAATATTTTTAATTTAGCATTAAAAATCCTTAGTAGATAAGATAATTCATAATTCATCTTTTCTGCAACTTTCATTCTTTTTGTTGCAAATGAATGAAGTGGTTCTTTTTTTATTTACTTTTATTCATTTAAATCTGATCCAATAAAAATGCAATGTTCTTTGTAGCAAGAACAGTAGATTGCTTAGCTGTTTTTTTTTTTGTAAAAAAATCTCGTTCAAAAGAGGCCGTTATTGATCAAAATTTACGAAAATCAATAAATTAAGTTTTAATTTCGTTTGAAAACTTCACAGATTTATTGAAATTTAAATCTGTGTACTGAGGATTTAACAGATTTCACGTTCGTAAATAGAGAACTCTGTTAAAATTACAATGTAAAAAATAAAAATAAACAGTTTCAAAGGTGAAATTAGTTCCGAGTTGAAATTAGTTCCAAGTTAAAATTAATTCTGTACCCCCCTAAAACTTGTCTGAGTGGAACTGTGCACTTATAATTGGAACGCGTAGGATAGTTTGGACGTGTCATAGCCATAAAACTTTGAATTGGTGGAACGGTACCCACCAGGACATTTGCCATGGAAATAGCGATAGCGATAAAGGCTTGCAACGCGGAGAATGTCATCCTCTCCATGCCCACGCAAAAGAACTCAAGTTTAGAAAGTAAGGATTGAGCAGCTCCAGTCCAGAAAAGCCGGCAATGCAGCATTTTTAGTCTAACCTAGCGCAGAAAGAGTCAGGCGCTTTCTGGACTGATAGAATTCTAGCCGAGAGAAAAGATTTGATAATTGTATAGCCTCTTGCCAGAAAGGTATATGATCAAGAAACAAACAAACTATTATTGATTAATGGGAACACAACGTTGAAAATTGAAGAAGTTAAACAGATTACAAAACCACAATAAATATTGGAACGTGTCAAAATAAAAATTTTCTAAATTGTTTCCTATATTAACATATGAAGAAATGTAGCAATTATTATGGGACAAAAGTAGTAAAAAGAGACTGATAAAAAATTTCACGTAATTTGTTAAATAGTTAAAATTGTGTTTGATCTTGACTTGAATAAATCGTAGCGCAATGGATAGCGGAATGAGAAACCGGGGAGCCGAGTTCGAATTCCATCCGAGCTCTTTGCATTCACTTGTAATTACTCTTGGGAAAAGCATGAATCCATCTTGTAATATCGTATGCAAATGAGATAGACAAGTATAAATAGAGAACAACTGGCGAACATATGGTAGCTATGGCTAGCAAACCCGTTTGCTATTCAGGACACGGAGAACTGTACTACGACTACTACTACACAGAGACATATGTAAAGCATAATACATCTATTATCTCCCCAGAGTTATGGGTTAAATAGAAGGGGCTGACAGTATACGAATTAAAAACTGTAACAGCCAAAGCACAGATTGCCTTTGGCAAATCATATCACCTGGAAGCCAATCCTGGCAGGGTTAGGGTAAATAGCAGACTGGACTAATTTGCCTTGGAAGCAACCAATCTAAGAGAAGGAACATTCTAAATTAATATTCAGCCTGAAGAGGGAGGGGCTTCGTCAGGTGGATTTTTGTAAGAGTTTATAAAATATGGTTATTTGTCTTCTGTTCTATTACTGGATTAAAATTGTGCCTGTCATATGACGGAGTTTTGAAATTGGGAATATACTTTTGCCATTGTGATTCATGCTAATATTTTGGTCATTCAAGCTTTAGTTTTACGGTCAGATGCTCGTAGATTTAAACGGACTTTCATCACTTGGCTAAGGAAAGCTACTTCACAAAGCAACGGACACAAGCGTTTTTATATATAGAGCAAGCCTAAAGAATGAAGTCGAATTATTAAGGAGACCTACTATAATGAATATTTTTGTAAAAAAGTCCATTTAATCTTTTTAGCTACCATTGTTTGTTTCTGTTGAGTGTAACATCTTGCGCATGCGCACACATATGTGAATGTGTGGGAGCATTTATTGTATTCTGTACACCTCTCTTGTTATGTTGAGCCTTTTAACAACTGTATTACATTCCCATTCCATTGGAAGCTTGGCCCAGGGCCAGACAATAATCTTGCTTTAGGCCTTGTCAATAATTTGTTTTTCTGCATTGCCATTAAAAATAACTAAATAAAATGCAATAAAGTAAGCCAGTCTATCAAACCAATCTCAGCAATATTTGGCATATATATATATATATATATATATATATATATATATATATATATATATATATATATATATGTATGTATGTATGTATGTGTGTGTGTGTGTGTGTGTGTACGTATTTATTATTTTCTATTTATTATTTACACAGCTTCTTTCGTTATGGCAATTCAGTTAAGTGCTTGGTCATTTTGGATAAACGCTAGCTTAAAAATCCGGAATGGCACATTTCCTACCGAACTGAAGATCTTAACGGTTGCGTACTTGGAGTCCTCAGGCATTCTGTAAGTTTATGTGTATCAACCGACTTTAGTTAAGATTTGATTATTGTCATTTTTTTACCGTCTTGTTTTTGAATTTTTCTTTCTTTTTTTTCGTTCTTTCTTTTTTCTTTCTTTCTTTTTCTAATTTCATTTTAGTGTTAAAACTATTTTGACTCTTTCTTTCTTTCCTTTTCATCTTCTTGCTTTTGGATTTGTCTCTCTTTCTTTTCATTTTTCTTCTTAGCCTTTTTTTTTTTTATTCTTCTTTTTCTACTATTATTTTAGCTTTGAAAATTCTATAGAATTTATTTATCTTACTCTTTTTTTTTATCCATCTTTTTCTTTTGTTTTTACTTCATTTTCTGCTTCTTGTAGATTTTTTCTTTATATTTTGTCTATTTCTTTTTTATGCTTCTGCTTCTTTCCCTACATTCATTTTAGCTTTAAAACTCTGTAGAATCTATCTATCTATCTATCTATCTATCTATCTATCTTTTTTTTTCTCTTAACATCTCTTCCTTTTTTATCCATTTCTTTTCTTTCTTTTTCAGCTTTAAAATCTCTATTTATTTTCTTTCTTTCTTTTTTGTCTACTCGTTTACTTTACGGCTAAAATATTTGCATGTAGTTGATGTCTGAGTCCTATTAATAAATAAAGTCTTTATTTCTTTAAATTTTGTCTTTCTTTCTTTCTTTCTTTCTTTCTTTCTTTCTTTCTTCTTACCTACCACGTAAATAATCTCGCCATGTCAACCGTTCCACAGAAGCGAAAAGTCTCTTATCAGCGTAAGAAGAAAGAAAAAATATGTTCAATGCCTTTGGCTAGACTACAAGGATTTCAGCTCAGAGTAAGGAGGAGAGAAACAGAAGAAGAAGAAGAAGTGGGGGTAAAAAGGCAGAAAAAAAGAGAGTTGGACCTGATGGAATGCTTGGTCGAATGGAATGGTAGCTAAGGAGACTGTGTTTTGTTGGAGACGAAAAGTGTAAGAGTAAAAAATACAAAATATGTTGGAGATTACTTTAAAACACGTACGAAACTGTAGCAAACTATGTCAAACGATGCATATATATATATATATATATATATATATATATATATATATATATATATATATATATATATATAATCACTTTAAACATTATTTCTTTAATGGATACTCATATTTGAGTAGACGCTCCGTTTATTTATTGAATAGTATATTTATTTATTTTCATCTATCGGCCTGAATATTCAAGGTACCTTATTAAAGAAAAACATAGGCTCCCCTTCTATAATAAGTGTAAACAAGAGGGTAGCCATCAAATATTTGTGAAAGTAGACTTAGATGGGATAGGGGGCGCTTGGGAACACCCGGTTCTGTAGAAATTTTTATGGGGTGATATGATTCGGGTATTAAGGTCCCAGAATACTCGATTCCTATGTGGCACAGTTCATCTTGAGAGAGAAAGAGTGTGGTGACAGATAAATATGTAAATATTTAAATGATATTTAAATGTGTGTGTGTATGTGTGTGTGAGAGAGAGAGAGAGAGAGAGAGAGAGAGAGAGAGAGAGAGAGAGAGAGAGAGAGAGAGAGATCGCCACTTTGTAGTGACCGGGTGCTGGAAAATTCTCGGCTCACCGATATATAGTAATCCGTTGGTATAATCCAGGCGAGTCCTATTAAGACAACATAGACTTTGGAATATGTTAAAACTGACTCACAAAAGTACGTTCAATGTTTATTTTCATTAAACAGAACACATTTTCTTTACAATTGGAATTAAGATACCTTTAGTTAATTATCATTTTCACCTACGAATTTTAATTTAAAATTCTGAGTATTTTTCAAACTGATTATGGTATCAGTTTGTAGTGGGATACGCTCTAGTGGAAATATTCCACTACAAACTGATAACATAAACGGTTTGAAAAATCCTGAGAATTTTACATTAAAATTCGTAGGTGAAAATGGTCATTAACTAAAGGTATCTTAATTCCAATTTTAAAGAAAAAAAGTATATATATATATATATATATATATATATATATATATATATATATATATATGAATTAAATTAAAGACGACAGAGAAGGTGTAGAGGGCCGTGGAGGTTTGCGAGTTGCTAAATTAGGAACACGTCCTGTTTATACCTGCTCGAAGAAGGTCCAACTACAAGAACATAGCGGACTCAAGTTGAGTCCAACCGAAGATGTAAAGACCGATATATATATATATATATATATATATATATATATGTCAACAAATATATGTATTAAACAACAAATTTACAAGTGACAAAGACATCAAGATTTGTGTTTGTGTGTGAACGTAAAGAGCTTTCATTTTGGTGAATGTTCGTACGTGTGTGTATGCGTGGCTAATGTTCATGGCGTTTCCCACAAATAGGAAGAAGCTATCTTTTGCGAGAGCTTACATTTTAGATGTGTTCGCTGAAATGAAGAAATGAAAAAGAGAACGAGGCAAGAAGTCGCCCAATATTTATAGTGAAGGGAGAGCGACCCCTAGTGAACAATTAGGGAATTAAGGAGGAGCTAACTCCGACAAAGATACTGCAATTAAGCTTTTTACTTTATTTCTCTTGTGTTCGAACAAGTGTTTTCTTTTTGGGACACAGTGTGTGTAGAAACTGCCCAAATGTTCTATAATTCCGAGCACTTTTTTGGACATAGAAGGATGATTTTACTTTTACTTTTTAATTGGGTGTATGGGTTGTGTGTATGTTTTTAGAGTTATAGGGATGTTTTATATTACTCTAGAAACATACACACAACCAATATACCCAATTCAAAGCAAAATAAAATTATCCATGATAATAGCTAAAAGTATAGAATATTTGTACGGTCTCTACACATTCTGTGTCCAAAAAAGAAAACACTTGTTCGAACACAAGAAAAATTAAATAAAAAGACAAGAAGAATTAAATAAAAAGTTTAATCGGAGTACCTTGTCTGTCGTCTTTAATAAAATATGTATAAATGAAGGATTGCTACTTAAATACACAACACGCACACACACACATACACACAGACACACATATGTATATATTCAGTCAGGTTTCGTTAAATAATTTAGACACGTTCTATCTATCTATCTATCTATCTATCTATCTATCTATATATATATATATATATATATATATATATTATAACTAATTATAATTTCTACATTCCCCTCTATAACCTCTTTACACTATTTTACCATTTATAAACTTTCCCCTACTCTAAGATCTTTCCGATTCTCTTTTTCTTGTAATCCATTCCATCCTTTTATTTATATATTTTAAAGTTATTTTTAAACCCCTTTTATACCGCTTTTAATTTTAAATTAATATTTCCATCTTCATATAACCTCAAATTAATGTCATAAGGTTAATATTCGGGTTTAATTTCCTTTCCTTTAAGACAAACACCTTCCACCCTCCTCTGACCCCTGACTCATGCCATTCGTCTGACTGAAACATTGAAATGGATAAATTGTATATTAGTTTTTCGAGTGTTTTATTTTTTATTTATTTTTTATTTTTTTTACCTTTCACGGTTAAATTTCTATTTCTGACACGAACCCAGTTCAGATCAAACCTGGATTGATGAGACAGGCGAACGATATCTTCGTCTGCCGAAATACTCTATTCTCCATATGAGGTAATTTTGGATTTGTATTATTTTATATATATATATATATATATATATATATATATATATATATATATATATATATATACATGTGTGTGTGTGTGTCTGTGTGTGTGTGTTATGTTAGTGCGCAGGAACGAGGGATGCTGGGAATTAAACAATTTTTTAAAAGATTATATGAATACAAAAGGGACATTTTACAAAACAATGCATCAAATGCGTTGGTTGTTCACTGTAACGAGACTGGCCACAATTTTGACATAAAAATGCTACTTTGATGAAATATATATATATATATATATATATATATATATATATATAGTTTTTTTAAATTTTTTTTAAATGATAGCGAGCTAAAGTAGAGAAAGCGCAACGAAGGAATGTGCTGGTAGCCTGACGGTTATTGACGAAGAAAGTGAATTCGGCATGCAGTGTTCAAATTCTGACTTTCTCTTCCGTTTATGTTGCACTAATGTCCTTGGAAAAGGCCTGGTTGCATATACCCCCGGCTATGGTTTAAATATAACAGTGTGGGCTGGGCTCTCTTACCTTGGGTGGCAAGTTAGTCTCAAGGAAAGAAGATTCCGAAATCAAGCTCTCATAAATAATACGGCAATCTGAGAAGTCAACCGATCAGAAGAAGAACGACTCTGAATTCAAAAAATAGTCTAAAGAGGGATAGATTCCGTCAGGTTGTCTTTGCATTAGATATAATAACTACGGCTAACGCTACAGAGTATGTAATGCCCACAAAACTCTAATATGTTACTGGACTCTCAATCGTTAGCTAATCCAGAAGACCAGTAGAAATAGAGAGTTCGATTTTCATTGGAGACTCCAAACTTGTAGCCCTGTGACCGACTAAGCTAAGTTTACACACAGCTATTTCCATTTTTATGTGAAAGAATCATCTTTGGTGCTAATAAAAAAATCGTGAAATAAATATTAAATTACGTTTGTTAATGACTACGGTATTAAAAAGGATTTTAAAATTAACGATATATGGGGGTTTATGTCATTTTGTAGGGCACGTTGATTGGGTGTTTTTTTTTTACGATTGTGGAATTTCAAATTTGTTTAATTTTCGTCATGTTTTGCCACTGAATTTTTAAATTAATGAAATTCAGAAAATATTATTTAAAAGACTTAGAGGTACAATGACAGTTTTGTGGCTACGAATGTTTTGTGGCTACGCAGTTAAAATTAATCTATTTTTTATGCGAGATATTCTTATACAAGTTAATGTTATCGCAACAAAACGTTCATGGACACTGATTTTTCGACTATAAACTTTGAACATCTTATTGGGCGCTCAGAATTTAACCAGTGTTAAAATGACAGACATATTCATTATGAAAATCAGGGAGTTAGGAAGACAAACGTAATATAATCAGTGGCAATTCGAAAGTAAAAATATTTAGAAACAGTTGAACTATTTTCGTTCCTTTCTCATCAGTGATAAAAAAAAATTGTGCATAACGATTTCTTTTTTTTAATAAATATGACTGTTTTCATAAAATCGACAATAGATTTCAGTGGTAAATGTAAAAATACATTGGATGGAGCTGATGACTGGGCAAGAGGTTTGTGTCAATAATTGTAGGCCTTAGTCGATAAGTGTGAAGGCTTTTCTAATGCTGTATATACCGCATAGATGGGCTGAGGCGTTCTATCGAGATGTGATTTAATGTAAAATTCTTTGTTGTGTAGTTATCATTCTTTGTCAGGTGACGGCGATGCCATTTTTGCATCAACTGTGAGAGACAGCATTTGTTACATTCCATAGATATTTAGTCGGATTTCATATATTACTCGTCTACCCTTATTTCTGTTGCCTGTCAAAAGTTTGGATCATTTTTAAGACTACTTCAATTTTCTGTTAATAATTGCCTGCTGGTTAAACGATGTTACCTCCTGACCACATTCTATGGCTGAAACCGTTACACTTGTGAAGGCTAAACTCGAAGGTGAAAAATTATATATATATATATATATATATATATATATATATATATATATATATATATATGTACATATATATATATATATACATACATATATATACATACATATATATACATATATATATGTACATATATATGCATACATATATATATACATATATATATGTACATATATATACATACAAATATACATATATATATGCACATATATATATACATACATATACATACATATATATATGTACATACATATACATACATATATATATGTACATATATATACATACAAATATATATACATATATATATATACATACATATATATACAAATGTATATATACATATATATATATACACATATATATATACATATATATATACATATATATATGCATATATATATACATACATACATATAAATATATATACATACATATATATACATACATATACATACATAAATATATATATATATATATATATATATATATATATATATATATACAAGTCATCAAAAAGTGGTTGGCTCTGCACAAAGTCTTCACCACTATAATCAAATCATATGTTCTAATGTCTCGGTTGGCGGTTTCTAGGAACTGATCTGCTTGACCCTCATACGTCGAATACGACCTGAGAGTCCATCATATATATATATGTGACGTCCCCCGATGTCGCTGCGCCAAATGTGACGTCTGCCTGGCCGCGTCCGTCGTGCTATCCTGTCCTGTGACGACTAACTGGCTTGGTATTGGTCGCGGCACCAAATGTGACGTTCTAACTTTTGGTGATTCGGATTGGAATCTGGTTACATTCGGTATCAGCCTTGTCGTTCCCATCTCGCCTCCAACGTCTGGTTACCGAAGTAACTGTTTTGATTTCCAGTCTAACCTACCCACGTTGTGATTTGATCTTAGGCAGACGAAATCAATCAGTCGCCGGGCCGTAATGCAAGCCGAGTTCGATCAAGGGTAACACCGCACAAGTATATGTATAATAAAATAAAATAATAACTCGAAAAGTTCAAATGTGTTAAAAAAGAATAACAATATTTTATATCTGGTTGCTGAATACAGGACTGCGTCTTCTTCCCAACCCGCTATATGGATTCGTGACATTTTGTGTTTGTTAGGCGAGTCTTAACATCTTAAGTTGTTTGTTCTTTAAGAAACTGGTTCTTGGTGTATCTTCAGGCGATAATCGTAAAACTTGTTTTGGTGGTGTGAGTCTAAGTCGTTCTTCAAAAATAAATTGTTCTTGGTTAGAAGTTGAGGTCGTGATTTGCGTGGAATCTTTCAGTCAGGTTTCTGCGAGGCTGGTGCAACTCCAACTGCGAACTTCACTCAACTGTCTCTCAACTGGAACTCGAACTGCTTTTCACTCGCTGCGACTCTGCTTATATGGACGCCGACCAAAACCGGGGTGGGCTTGTCGGGGTTTGAGGTTCCTTGATAATTCTAAATCCACAATCCACTTCTTTGTTTTCGGTCAGGAAAATTTATTATTTTCCATTTTTGGAAGTCTTTCGTCTTCCCACCTTCTTCTGTTCTCATATTGGTATCTCATTATACCCTCAGAGGGTGTCAACGGGTTTCCCCTCTCTCTCTCACAGTGGCATCTCACACCTATCTCGTCAGGGGGGCGCAACAGGCCTCCCCTCCTTCTTCAGATGATTACCTCTGCCTAACACTCATGCCACCATTCAGCCAATGGGCGCTCAGCGGCGTGGGTGTGGCCAGACTAGCCTCGGTTTAAAAAATCTTGCTCAAAGAAAAAAAAATTATCTTCTTTTTTCTTTTTTTTCTTTTTCTTTTCTTTCTCTTTCTTTCCTTCTGCCCGACAACAAACCCTTGGACTCTTATCTTAGCCAAATGTCACTTGGACTTTATCACCCGGGGACTTCGCCAAACAAGTGGGTGGTCAATTGGACGTATTTGCATTCTGCCGCTAATTAACTGTTCCGATAAAATAGTTTTGCTATCATAGCCAGCCCTGAAAATAAACAGATGCTCCTCTCAATGATATTCTTCATATAGACAAAGGCTTAATCTTTCCTTCATGGTGGTCAGCGGACATTTTTGTTTTTCGGTCGGCGGATGAGCTATTTAATTTTTATCTCTTTAGAATTCTGCGGGAGGTCGCTTGTCCAACTTGAAATGTTTACCATTGCCATGGCAGATTGGATATATCTTATTCGCCGCCCCGTAACATAAATCAGATTAAATCCGAAACATCCGCGACCTTACTCTTCTCGCCAATGAGAATAAAACTTTTAGCATTTTTTTTTGGCAAAAAGAACAACATCGCTTAGTGTCCTTTTCATGATGGCTTCTTATCACCTAAATTTAATTCTCGCCTTTCTTTTTTCTTCTTTCTTTCTAGCGACGTAAATAGTGTCACACACACACATATATATATATATATATATATATATATATATATATATATATATATGTATGTGTGTGTGTGTGTGTGCGTGCGTGCGCGCGCGCAGTGTGCAATGGATAAATTGTCGTCACTTCCTATTTTTAATTTCATCCATCTATGTTTGTTTTTGATTTTGTTGACTGCACAGTATAGTCAGTTGTCTACTGCCTGTATGAAAAATACCACCATGACGCAATTTACTTTTTGGAAACTGCATAGTGTACTGCTTGGCATTCGCGCCGGAAGCTCTAATACTAACATTTCAGATCGTTTGGCCGAAAAAGATTCGGAAAGAGTTGGGTTAAGCTAATGGTTATTACGAATGTGTTTGGAGTGGTCACTAGTGATGGCGACATTATTCCCTCATTTATCTTCCCACAGGGCCTCAGACTCAACACGAAGGTCTACATTATGTGTCTTGAGTAGGTAGTACTACCATGGGTCAAGAGGGTAGCTGCTAGAAGACCCAATTTCTGTGACCACATCACCCGTTATATCTGGCCACCTAACTCCCCAGACTTCAACTCCCTTGAGTATTATATGTGGGTTGCAATTGAGCGAGAGACCAACAAAATTCCATGTAACACCAAAGATGAACTGAAGGTAAGGATTATGGCAGCATTAATCAACTAAAACAAAGAGATCGTCCAGAAGAGTTGCAGGAGATTCCAAAGTCGTCTGGAGGCCGTGGTTGAAGCTAATGACGATTTTATTGAAAAAATTTACTTTTGTAATTTTGGTAAATATATGTGGTAAAATGAGCTGTCAATGTTGTTTTCATTTTTGTGCAATTTAGACGACAATTTATCCATCTCCACCTGTATGTGTGTGTGTGTGTGTGTGAATTCACCAGGGCAGGATCATGAAAAGACTTACCTTGACCCGTTTTCAAAAAGTATTCTATCGTCTCGTCTGATACTGACTAATTTCGAGCCGAGAATTTTCCAGCGTCCAGTAACCACTCAGAGGTTAACAATCAGTTCTTTTGGCAAATTTATCGATTTGCCATGATCATAACCTTCTTACTGGAATATCAATTACAGATTTTTATCTATCTATCTATCTATCTATCTATCTATCTATCTATCTAATTCTCTTATCTATCTATCTATCTATCTATCTATCTATCTATCTATCTATCTATCTATCTCCACACATACTCTTTTTCTCCCTCTCAAGATAATTGGAGACTGACTGTGCCACATAGGATTCGAGTAGTCTTGGGTCCTTAAAACTCGAATCTTATAACCATGATATATCCTTTAAATTTTCCTACAAAACCGGGTATTCCAAAGCTCACCCGAATCTAAGTCTAGTCTCACAAATATTTGATAGCTGCTCACTTGCTGCAAGAAGATGACTACCAAACAGGCTATGATGAATGAGCTAACTCCCCACACCAACCTCCAGAAACTCGATGGTATTTGCACGCCGATTGCTTATAGTCATTTATATTTTATACAACATTATGTGGATTTTTAGCATCAAACAGCCAAAGAACCAGTCATGAGAATTGGAAATTGTTTGTGCTGCATATTGTAAAATACTCAAGGCCATCATATTTTCAATTTTTTTCTTTCATCCGAAGATGGGCTGAAACGTTCATAGGCTGACTATGACGGAATGATACTAGAGCTGTGAAATCTTGCATGCATTAATTCCAACTTTTCTTATTAACAACTGCATTTTTTCTTTCCAGATTAACTGACATTTGGCTATTTAAAGAAGACTGTTCATCCTATTGGTCAGAAAAGTCAACAACGGATATGACGTCATAATCACCCCAAAACTTGTTCCCAGCTAAGTGATGTCCATATTGAGTAACAGATGAGAGTCAAATCAGAAGAATAAGGATTAACTAATTCAAAGCCACAGTTACGTACAGCAACTATTGAAACCAAGGACTTCTTACTTTCATACAACAATCTTAGTCAGTAAACCTCTACATTGAGTGGCTCTCGGGATTTATATTGAGTAACAAATGTAAAAAAAAAATTCTTGAATGCGCATATTGAACGGTAGACCTCTGCAAAGTTTATATTCTATTTCTGTTTCCACCCAGTCAAGTCTTTTTTGTTGAAATTTATTTTATTATTAATACGTGGCTGGGCTGAAAAGTTCATAGTCTGACTATGAAGGGGTGATGCTAGAGCTGTGAAATCTTGCATGTATTAATTCCAACTTTTCTTCCTAATAGCTGCATTTTTCTTTCCAGGTTAACTGAACTGTTCAACGAAAATTTAAAAAATAAATTGTAGCAACTTCTCTTGAAAACTGACAAAATTGGGCATCGCGCAAGTACCCGAAGAAAAAAAGGATTTAGGTCCCAAGGACATTCATGCTGACATAGTTGTTACATTAGGGGGATGATGCTCCAGATTTATCAATAAAGCAAATGTGGGCAGCAGAATTTAGGAGTGGAATGGAGAGTTTTGAAGATGAACTAAGGTTTGGATGTCTGCAGCTGCCACCACCGACGTAAATATTGATCGTGTTCAGCAAGTGGTGATCGATGACGGGCGACTGAAAATATAAATCAATGCTATTAACATACCTCGTGAGAGAGTTGAAACTATTCTACACAATGAACTTGGTATGACGAAGGTTTCTGCTCTATGGTTGGCACATCTGACACTTGATCAAAACACACCTGCTGATCACATCACTGGTAATCTGACATTGTTTGATGCAGATCTAGCTGATTTCCTTCAATTCTTCCTGATCTAAGATAGGTTGGGTTCATCACCTTGTGGCAGAGACAAAAAGACAATCCACTCAGTGAAAACGCCCCTCTTCACTTCCCCCAAAGAAGAATACGGTTGTTTCATCTGCAGGGAAGTTGATGGGCTCAGTTTTTGGGGGGTGCAAAAGTTCATTGTATTTATTTACATTGCTCGGACTATCGTCCTCATCTTTGTTGCCATATTGTTCACAACGTTTCGGTCGTTGTACGTTCCGGTCTTCTTCAGGTGGTTGGAATGTCGAACTGAACCCTTCATTTCGCTCGCTGGGGTAGACTATTCTAATTCCACGTGCCGTGTTTAATAGATGTCATTTATCAGTTATCTCCTCTGACTGGATCTAACTAACGCCTTTATCCATGTGTCCTTGAGGAACTAGAACAATCTACTCCAGCGAGCGAAATAAAGGGTTCAGTTCGACATTCCAACCACTTGAAGAAGGCCGGAGCGTAAAACGGCCGAAACGTTGTGATAGTCCGAGCAATGTAAATAGTGTATATAATACCTCATCTCAGAAATATAGACAGATACTGCATTGTATTTATTGACACAAAAGAGCCACACCATCAATGGAGAGTTCTATGCCATCTTACTGAGCCAGTTCCGAAAGGCTATCAAGACCAAACACTCAGGAATAGCGACGAAAGGGGGTCTTGTTTCATCAGGACAATACTCCAGTATACAAATTCCTAGTTTTAATGGCTGTTGTTTATGACCGTGGCTTTGAACTGGATCAACCTCCCTATTCTCCTAATTTGACTATCATCTGTTCCCCAGCATGGAAGAAAACCTGGCTTGAAAACTGTATCACGGTGATGATCGTGTCATATCTGCTGTTGCTGACTTTTTTGATCAACAGGAGAAACAGCCTTCTTTGAGCAATCAAATATCAGTTTAGTTGGAAAGAAACAATGCAGCTATTAAGAAGAATTGAAATGAATACCTCAATGATTTCACAGCTTTAACATCAATCCTTAATAGTCAGCCTATAAACACCTCAGCCCTCCCCCCTTCTACAATTATAGAATAACCACACCATATCATGAATGTTGATATTTTTAAATTAAATTTTCTAAAATTTGATAAGGGTGTCAAATTTGTTATGTAAATTGCCCCCTATGAAAACCAAAACAAAATATGGTCGTACCATATGATTTTTGAAATGCAAAAAAAAAAAAAAAAAAAAAAAATCAAATTTGTAACTCGTAGCTCTTTTTCATATATTCTTTCTATCGATTAAAATGTTAAAAATTACGTCGCATGAGCATATTGGTTTTGTCTCTGAAGAGGGATCAATTTACAAGAAATCTATACAGAAAACTGAACCCCCACTGTAGCTTTTATAAAATTTAATCAAATTTCTTTTGGATGTGCGGGTGGTGTAATGGATTGGGACTCGCGGTGAGATATCGAATTCGTTACATTCCCTTACACGTAAGTATCCCAGGGATAGGTATGAATCTAACTCTTTTATCTACAGCTTTGGGGTAAACAGTAGAACAGACTGGATTCTTCAGCCTTGGTTGGTAGCCAGACTAGGAGAAGGACAACTTAAACTGTATGTAGGCCTGGCGAAGCGCAAATTATGATGCTAACAAAATGATCGTGGAGTTCGCAATGACTTTATGATATCAACTACGGCCAGCCTCCTTTGCTTTATAATCTTTCTTCATATTCAGGAACTGGAAGATTTAATTTATATAAGGGGAAGAGAATTGTAAAAAAGACCACTTCTGGTCACCCTGCCTATTGTACAACTTCTTGTTATGGCACCAAAATATGAGTCTAATTACTGTTAGTTTGGTGTTCGCAGATGATTAAGATCTCATGCATAAATAGTTGGGTAGTCATGAGTCAAGTTACACTCACAAGCGCAAGCCGACCGTGTGGCTATTATGGATTTTACAAGTAGACAGAATAAGAATTTGTGCCAGAATAAACGATGTTGCGCAAGAATATTCATTTCAGATGTAAATTCTCGGTAATGAGTATCATTAACCAGGCACTTGCTTTAGATCATTTCCAATTTCGCAAGCATCATATGTAAGTACCTTTCACACACACACACACACACACAAAGCGTATATCCTGGCTTGGAAGACGCACCCCTAATTTGTTCAGTTAAGCCTTAAAAACAGCTAAAAAGTGTTTCCTAAAATTGTTAGGGGTAGGCCGATAATTTAATATCTGCTTTGAAAACACAAGGAAAACATTTAAAGTTTATTTTATAAAAAAAAACTTCCACGCACACACACACACACATATATATATGTGTGTAAATACAGTATGTACGTGTTTGTATTTTCTATGAGGTGACGTACATAATATATAGTTTAATTTTCCTTTTTAACCCACCATTCCCATGGGAAAGAAAGCCTCGCCTACAATGGCAACGAAGTTTTCAACTTGGTTCATATTTGGGTGTTTTAACACGGGCAAATAAAACTGTTAATCCAATGGATAAATTTTATTTCTCGTAAATGCGGCCCTCAAAACTGGCGAGCGTTTGTTTCATTTTTCTTGCTGATGTCGGCATTTTCTCTTTTCAAAATTCTTCAAGCAACTGGAGCAAGAGTCAAACACCTGAAAGGTATGAAATTCCATCTGAAATATTGTACGAGTATATTAATGGGAAATTGCTGCTTCAGAAAATTTTCTCAACTAAAACGTCTGTGATGTGGTAGTTTAAAATAGAATAACTTTTCTTAAAATTATGAAAAGAGGGATCAATAGAATTTTTACATATCACACTCGCACACATACAGCCACGTATTTTTTTAAAATAAAATATATTAAATATTTATGATACTTATCGAACATCGAATTAGTCCTTGTTCTTTGTGCTGTGCCCCTTCAGGACGTTGGCGATCATGATTCTTATATGCCAGCAACCACGCCTTTACGTCTTCCCGCTTTCCTTCAATACTTTTTTCAAGAGTTCTTGTAGTTTCTTTTTTTGTGCCAGTACTGAAAAAATTCTTTTTCCTGCATGAATGTAATTTTTTCTACATCATTAGGTGTTATCAGACGCGGGTGCACACACACACACACATACACACGCGCACGCGCGCGCACACACACACACACACACACACACACACACACATATATATATATAAACGAGTGCAGAGATTTTGGCCAAAAATTTATTCCCTAATATAATTGTAATACACGGATAAATATCCGTGAATATGAAAGGATTATGATCAATATAAGCGTAACGTTTACAAATAATATATATTTTATTATATATATGTTTGACACGCAGACTCACTCTACACTCATTTAAATATTCATGGAGACCTACCGGACACTATTCGTCCCATACTTGTTGACAACACTAATATAACAGCATAATCTACATGCAAAAAAAAAAAAAAAAAAAGAAAAGAAAAAGGCTAAAAATAAAGGAAGCCTTATTATTAAAACCAAAACTCCAACACTTAATAATATTAACCTTGAACATGGACACAATATGTTGACCGTGTTTGGAAAAATGAAAACATTTTATAAAACATACGTACAACAAATTATTTCTTATTTAACAGTTAAAATATTTAATCCTTGAGAATTGTATAGCCGAAAGCGCTCGGATAAAAAGAACATTCAGAAAGTTTTTATATAATTTATCATCCGAAAAGAAAAATTATTTGATCACACGAGAAATTGTATAAAAACTAAATAAAAGTACCTTGTCTGTTGTATTCAATGAAATGTGCATGAACGAAGGATTGCTGCCTAAATACACAAACTTTTATATATATATATATATATATATATTAAGAAATGGACAAAGTCCGACAATCTATTTATTAAAGACATTTTTATGCTTAACGTTCTTTTTATAGATACAAGTATTTAAGTAAATGCTCTGTTTATAATAAACAGTATTAAATAACATTTACCGGCCTGAATGTCCGAGAAATTTTCATAGACAATATTCGTCCTTTGACAGGATTCGGACCTGCATCCTATACGGAACCGTCATTTAACTTGACGTGCCTAACCGCTCGGCCACAAAGGATCGAATGTCGAATTTACTGCTTATAAACTTCAATCTTCCATGAATCTCGTACATTTATAATTGCTCATGGCGTATCAAATGTAAACAAATGACGTCATACATTAAGAAATGGACAAAGTCCGACAATTTATTTATTAAAGACATTTTTATGTTTAACGTTCTTTTTATAGATACAAGTATTTAAGTAAATGCTCTGTTTATAATAAACAGTATTAAATAACATTTACCGGCCTGAATGTCCGAGAAATTTTCATAGAAAATATTCGTCCTTCTTAATGTATGACGTCATTTGTTTACATTTGATACGCCATGAGCAGTTATGAATGTACTTTATATCGATATATATATATATATATATATATATATATATATATATATATATATATATATATATATATCAAGCCAGCTCTTTATCTACTAAAGAAGAGCTTTGTCCGTTCTCTTCTTATTTTGGGAGAACATTATTTTTTTTTATCTTCTGACCCATTTCAAATACTTTCATCAAGTTTCTTAATCAATTTTATTCGATTTTAACTTTACAAATTTAATTGTTTTACCAATTTTGATGATTGTTATAATTTCCTCTTTTGTCTGCCAGATTTATTCTCCCCTTTTAGACTTCTTAAAACGTTTTCATTGTCCCTGTTATAAATAAAAATAAAAATTTTCGCCAAAGATTTTTCACTGGCGAAGGGTTAGCCGAAAGGTTCCTTAGAAATTTCTCCACCCCGCCCAATTAAGATGTTGGCATTGGTAGTATTTAAGGCAATGAGCATAAGAAAAGACAGAAAGTGCAGTTCATGAGGTTATGTAGGAAAGATTATAGTGATCGGGAAAAAGATCCTGCCGAGAGTCTGTTCTAATCCTAATTCTTATTACTACGAAGGGATTGAGGAAGATTCATATGTACGTATTATGGAGGGTCCCAGTTGAAAATCTTAGGTGTGGTGGAACCAAGGAATATAGCTTGTTAGAACACTTACTTTGGAACTAGTAACAGAATAGCAACATTTCGTCTGTTTGGAAATTGGTTGTAGGGTGGGAAATAATTCGTTACCGACAAGATCGCAGAGACGGTTTTGAACTCTATCAAGACAGGTAAGTGAAGACTGTCTAGCTCCAGCCCAGATATGACATCAATACCCGACAAGCTCTGTTGGTTTAATTTTTATTGATTTTTTTCAATTTTCGCATAAAATATTGTGCATTGGGTTTCAAAATTGTGAATACATTTTTCGAAGTTTTTGTTTTGTTCAAGCATTTTCGACTTTCAATCATTATAAAGAACTAGGTGCTGTAAACAAAAATTTAGTATTTTTTGGAACGCTTGAATTCGAATTAATCCAAAGTCATTCAAATAGATCAAACAGTTATATGGAGTTAGACCGCATTAAAAAAGTATGTATAAAATATTTATATGCATTATTCTTTGTACGCACACTAAATTTAAATTTAAATTTTAAATTTAAATTTAAATTTTAAATTTAAAATTTAAATTTAAAATTTAAATTTTTAACAAACTTCAAGATACAATCTCCTGTGGTGAAAGACATTTTATTTATGGTAAGTCATTTCGTTTCTGTATTTTGAATCATTTCTAATGAGTGCAAAATGTTAATTTGGTATTTTCTACTTATATTATAAGATATTAATATATATTCCTGCGTTGATGGCGCTTTCCAGCACGAGAAGACATCCCATCTATAAGAAAGAGTCCACTGATTTTAAACCTTGCGGTCATATCCAAACACAGTTAAAATCAGACACACAATCCAGAGTCGATGTTCGAAGACGGTTGGCTGTCAATACTGACAACCTTCTGAAAACTCCAGTGCAATACCCTGTATATCTTTGGATCTTTACGGCAAAAAAAGGAGTGTAGGGCGCATGTAGCCTGGGTAGAGCAAGGCTTCCGTTTACCAAAAGTCAGTCCAGTCTCACCATCAAAAGACTGAATTTTGACCAAACGGTACGCTACCTTATCTTGTGAAATAAACGAATGGCTACGACTAAGATTTGTCTTATGTTAATACTTGTACTTTTCTTTTTCAACTGAAGAGGCTGAATCAGGAATCTGTAACTCCCCTGCCCTAAACACTTCAAAAATGTCTCCCTGTCAAATTCTCTAAGGCGCTCTAAGCATATCACCAAAGAATCGAAATGATGGTTAATTTTTTTTTTTAAAGTGCATTTTTTTCTTAGTTAGCTGAAATAAAGTACCCCAAATTTACATTGTCAAAAGAAATTGCGTGGGTGGCTGGGAGTGTTGTATTCATATGCAAATCTTCACTTTATAAATATTAGGTTGGTGCAAAAATAATGACGTAATAATGTCGTTTTTGACGTATTTTTTAATGTAAAAAAACGACATTATTACGTCATTATTTTTGCACCAACCTAATAGCAGTTGATACAGCTGGAGGCAAAACTCATCCTAACATTGAAAACAAAACTACTAGAGAAATAGTAGTGAATACTTTTAAATAATTATAGTTTACAATAATTACAATTTTATTAATAGGCAGTGACTTAACATGGAGCTTAATGGTCGCCTTCAGTGGTATTTAAGCGCGTAATTTTGATGTCTGAACTTAAGGTTGTTACCTATGTTAAAGGTTAACTTTGTAACGAAAACTTTTTGCAGAAGAAGAGAAAATATTTTTATTTTATATATAGCTTTTGTTAGCCTTGGATAAAGTCATAAGTATAAGACTCCCAGTAGGGATCGAACTCATTATTTAATAGTAATGATCTATCAAAATCAACTCGCCGCGACGATGCTAAAATGCAGAACAGGATTCTATGTGTTTACCACTTAGCAGTAATATCTCCCTACTACGAGGCCATCGTATTGTATATTGATTCCCCCTTAAAATAGGCTATAGGGAAAGCTAATTTTTGAATCAAGGGATTTAAATCCTTATGTTAAATGAAATTAAAACCATGTGACATTTTTCTTAATCTCGAGAAGAAATAATTACCACCACCAGCACACTACCTGCTGCGGTAATTTTGCCAACGCGACAGAAAATGAATATGACTTCACACCGTAAAATCGAACAAGCCACCTCTGCAGACTTTTGTCTTAGAATATTGGCAGTTGTTATTTTATTTCCTTTGATTTCTGTTATATAAACATTTCCTTCCGGGTCCCAAACAGCGACCTAAGATCAGAAATTTCATCATGACATTTTTTTTTAGAGGGGGGGGGGGGTTTACAGATTGAGATCAAAACACATTTTATTAGGTTGGTGCAAAAATAATGTCGTTTTCTCACATATGTTACTATGTGAGAAAACGACATTATTAATTATCTCCCCTCGAGATTAAGAAAAATGTCACATAAAATTTATTATTATTATTATTATTATTATTATTATTATTATTATTATTATTATTATTATTATTATCTTCAATTTCTGTTATATAAGCATTTCCTTCCGGGTCCCGAACAGCGACCTAAGATCAGAAATGGCTTCATGACATTTTCCACTGATCATTTTTGATCACACTCATTTTACATAGAAAAAACTCTTCGTAATGTGTGATCTGTACATGTGAATAAAATTGTTTGTATTTCTTTAAAACATAAGCTACCAGAAATCCCTTCAGTGAGTCTAACGGAACGTTTTTCAATGATTCCGAGGGTCCCAAATGCAACTGGAAATACTGATGTTCTCATTTACCACTTTTTTATACTTCAACATCAAGATCCCTGTATTTTGATAGTTTTTGAAAGATTATTCTTATCGATAGTATTATATTTCTCATTCATATGTACGACCGTTACGCTTTTCTCATAGGAAAAAATCCATTATAACATTTTTGCTTTGCTTTTATCTGTGGTTGTGATGAAGCCAAACAATTAAGTGAATTCTACGAAGATTCAAATGTCCAATATGGAGGCATTCAAACGACATAGGCAATTAGCCATCGTTCTGGCGAAAATAATTTAGAAAAGACACGACGCATAAAAAAGACAAAAGAAATCAAGATTTACGTGTTTTGCGAGAATTCTTTGATATATTTTCTGCGATATTAACAAAGTAGTCATTCAAGACGTTTGACATCTCAACTGGGTCAGATTTAACCTTTCCATTACGGTTTTTAATATTATCTATAGTATAAGTAATAGGGTTTTTGTAACTAATGAGCGATTTTATACCAGACCATAATTTTTTTTTTCTATGGTTTATTTCTAAGTTTAATTTCTTTCCTAGTAAATTTTTTAATTCATACTACGTGTTGGTTAGTGATACATATCATTTAGAAATTTACTATAATTATTATTAACATTTGAGTCGTTGTTATCCAGATATGAGAAGTCAGTTTGATGAAAATCATTAATATACTTGCTTTCATCAACGATAGTCATCATTGGATTTAGTGTTGTGAATACTTGCATTTTCAAAAACCGGAAATTGAGAAAATGGTCGGAAATATGTATGAAGACGTTATCATAGGTTATTCTGGCACCGAAGATATTAGTGTAAATATAAATAATATGCAATAAATAAAGGTTGATCAGTTTTTGGCATAGGATGATGGATACATGGCAGGAAGTTTTTCAAAAAAAGTTCTTAATGAATTCGTTTGAGGGGGTATAGGTGTCATAAGAAGATTTCTGTTAAAATCTCCCATTTCAAAGAAATGTTTGCTAGACAGATTGGGGAGAATAGACTGGAAATAAATAGAAAGATTTTCTACACCTGAATTTGGATGTCTGTAAGTACAACGAAATAGAATACTTTTATCACTTTTGCTTTTAACCTCAACCTGATTTGTTTTAAAGATTCAAAATGAAATTCCTTGAAAACAGAGCATACTTTCTTTTTATAGACTTCGTTCGACGTTTCTTTTGTATTTCCAAGTCGTAGATTTCTTGATCATTTCCAAATAATAATTTTCACATTTGTCTACCGTTTTTTTTTTCAGGCAGTATATTTTTCTTGTCCTAGGCTTCTTCCATTTGCCTTGACCAATTTCCTCGTTTAATTAAAAAAAAATTAAAAAAAAAATGGCGTCTTTTTCAAGACAGTAGTCGACAATGTATCCGCCATATTTGACAATGTTTGAAGTTGGTCGTTCGTTTCCATACATTGATAGGTATAATTTAAACCCTCACGGGTATTAGAAAGAAGAGATAATCTGTTATATAATCCGATACCATCATTTTGTGTAAGAGATATAGTTTTCAAGTATCTATAACTGGGGACATTAATATTAGTCATTATGGAGGTTTTAATGGAATCCCATATTTCTGATACTCTAAGTGCATCAAATGACCTCTTTGAGAGGGCAGCTAAAAAAATTAATTCGTCATGATGAAGAGCTAGGCGTTTTATATTAGTGCGTATAATAGAGAGACTATACGCTTGGATATTGAGCGAGGTTAGTTCAGGAATAGTGAATTAATCTTTGAGAAATGTGTTTCTCAATATCATAGTCACTTAAACAAGGCATTTTGGAAAGACTTGAAGTCATTTCAAAAGTAGGAAGACTATTATTGCAGGAAGGCACAACATTATCATAAAAGTTTCAAAGATCTTCATTAGATATAAGGGGAAAACAGAGTTGTAATATTTTAAAGACATGAGTTAGTATAATATAAGTAGGTAATTTGTAGTTTAATCTTCACGCTCAGTTTCTAATAAAAATTTCCCAAATAGTGACATTTAGGTGTAAATTTACATAATTGATCCGAAAATAATAAAGAAATTTTGCTAAAATTTCTATTTCCGCCACGAACTCAGTCTATACCGGGGTTGAATAAAACTGAGAAATATTTTCGTCGTTCGAAAGCTTATTCCCTATACGAGGTGATTTTGGATTATATATATATATATTCGGCTGATCGCACTGAAATGCGAAACTGATAGTCACTCTGCAGTGTAGAAGTCCAAGGAAGTGCGAATGGTTTAGCGGTTTCGAATGAGAAATCGGAGAGGCAATTTCGAGTTGCAGTAGCGCTCGTTACATTGATTTGTGCACAAATACATTTGGGAAAGGCGTGAATCCATATCTCCCTATCTACGGGTTAAATATTAGTACGTGCATGTGGAAAAAATCATTTTTCCAAAAAAACTGTTAATGCAATATTCACTCGCGAGAAAAAGAATTATTCTTATTGCAAAATATATTTCAGCTTTAAATAACGCTTAAAGTGTTGATAAGCTGTAAAAAAAACAATCAACCAATCAACAATTTCACTGTCCCCTCTGCTCTCTCTCTCTCCCTCTGTATATATACATATGGTGGCTGTCGACTCACAAAGTGCGTATGACCATCACTGACACGTCCAGCCCTTCAGTTATCCCACTCAACACTGCATTTATCGGTTATGCGAACGACAGTGGCTCATAAAGCCAGCCATCGATCTGCCTTTCTTGTCATATATGTGTCATATGAAATCATCTTCGGGTGGTGGAAGTTGACTTTGATGATCATCACTTCCAATGTGCCCTTTTGTATGCCTTGGCTGGCCTGACCAGGACTTACACACACTAGTGCAGGTCGGGTCAGGCATTCAAAATATGCCATTATGAAATCATATACAATAGACTGTTAGCGATCCAGTGACTGAGCAGACCCGCCCTAGACAGACATATCCGATTGCATTGGGCACATGGCCAGATTGGCACCTTATGGCAATTCAAGGATCATATATACATATACATACATACATATTGTATATATTGATTTTTCCTTACTTAATATTTTGTAACCCATCTGAAATCCTTCAACTTCTTCCCTTAGGTATAATTTAATTCTCCTTAGATTTGAAAAATTTCTTCTTTGGGATCTAAGAATCATTGTATTCCAGATCAGAATGTCTGGATATCCTGCAGGTAGTGAATTAATGCAATTTGTAGGAATCTATGACGACCATATCGAGCTGAAATCTCTCGATAATCGAAAACGGTCCAACTGCATGATTAATATTCCTGAGGAAGCTCGAGGAACTCATCACAGAGTTTCAGACACTGAGATTTGCCGATAAAATTATCGATCGAAACGTTTTCATCCAAATAATAATGATAAAAATATGAAAATGTTAATAATGGTAAAAACTCTTTTTGTGGGTTGGGGGAAGACATACATAGATATGAACCAATATGAAGGCGGATATTAGTTCGAATGTAACTCATGATATAAAAAAAACATTATGTCTATATTTTGAACATAACTAGTGACATATATATATATATATATATATATATATATATATATATATATATATATATATATATATATATATGTATGTATGAACAAAAACGATATGTCTATATTTCGGAGATGAATTGTTGGAACTATTTACATTATTCGGACTGTTGTCCTCATCTTTATTGCAATATTCACCATCAACATCTGTCTATATTTCTGAGATGAGGTTATATAACTATTTTTATCATTCGGACTGTTGTCCTCATCTTTATTATTGCATTCACAACACTTCAACCGTTGCACGCTGCGGCCTTCTTCAGGTGATATTTGTTGGAATGTCGAACCGAATCATTTATTGAATTCAGCGGGGGTAGTTTATTCGAATTCCACATATCATAATTTTGGATATCTCTGTTTTAGTTCATTCGACATTATATATTTCCGAATTTTTGTTCGCTCCAATGAGGTCTGAGATTGAACTCACAATTCTTTGGTTCAATCAACCAACGTTTTTATTCACCGGGTCCTGTGTCCTTGGGGAAGAAATGTCACTGTAAAGTTGAGGTCAAGTCTGAACTGTCTTAATTGTTGATGTAGACTAGTATGCAAATTTTAGTATTGGAATATTCGGGAAGAAGAAATGTCTTAAATTCTATTACGACGTATTTCGACATTAATACTAATAATAATTATAGCAACGAAGATCATTGCCATATTCACAACGTTTCGGCCATTGTATGTTCCGTCCTTCTTCAGGTGATTGGATCTCTGAGATGAGGTATTATGATTTCTTGCATTATTTACATTATTCCGACTGTTATCCTCATCTTCATTGCCATATTCACAACGTTTCGGCCATTGTACGCTTCGGTCTTCTTCAGACATGTGGAAGAGGCATGTCACGTGGAATTAGAACAATCTACCTCGGTGGACAAAATAAAGGTTTAGGTTCGAAATTCCAATCACTCGAAGAAAGCTGGAGTGTACAACGGCCGAAACGAATAGAAAAGAATGGAAAAGAATATCAGGATAACAGTTCGAATAATGTAAATAATGCAAGTAATCATAATACCTCATCTCAGAGATATAGACAGATATATAGAAAGACATAGACATGAAGGCCGGAGCTGACAACGGCCGAAACGTTGTTAATATGGCAATGAAGATGAGGATAACAGTCCGAATAATGTAAATAATGCAAGTAATCATAATACCTTATCTCAGAGATATAGACAGATATATAGAAAGACATAGACATAAAGGCCGGAGCGTACAACGGCCGAAACGTTGTGAATATGGCAATGAAGATGAGGATAACAGTCCGAATAATGTAAATAATGCAAGTAATCATAATACCTTATCTCAGAGATATAGACAGATATATAGAAAGACATAGACATAAAGGCCGGAGCGGACAACGGCCGAAACGTTGTTAATATGGCAATGAAGATGAGGATAACAGTCCGAATAACGTAAATAATGCAAGTAATCATAATACCTCATCTCAGAGATATAGACAGATATATAGAAAGACATAGACATAAAGGCCGGAGCGTACAACGGCCGAAACGTTGTGAATATGGCAATGAAGATGAGGATAACAGTCCGAATAACGTAAATAATGCAAGTAATCATAATACCTCATCTCAGAGATATAGACAGATATATAGAAAGACATAGACATAAAGGCCGGAGCTGACAACGGCCGAAACGTTGTTAATATGGCAATGAAGATGAGGATAACAGTCCGAATAATGTAAATAATGCAAGTAATCATAATACCTTATCTCAGAGATATAGACAGATATATAGAAAGACATAGACATAAAGGCCGGAGCGTACAACGGCCGAAACGTTATGAATATGGCAATGAAGATGAGGATAACAGTCCGAATAACGTAAATAATGCAAGTAATCATAATACCTCATCTCAGAGATATAGACAGATATATAGAAAGACATAGACATAAAGGCCGGAGCGGACAACGGCCGAAACGTTGTTAATATGGCAATGAAGATGAGGATAACAGTCCGAATAACGTAAATAATGCAAGTAATCATAATACCTCATCTCAGAGATATAGACAGATATATAGAAAGACATAGACATAAAGGCCGGAGCTGACAACGGCCGAAACGTTGTTAATATGGCAATGAAGATGAGGATAACAGTCCGAATAATGTAAATAATGCAAGTAATCATAATACCTTATCTCAGAGATATAGACAGATATATAGAAAGACATAGACATAAAGGCCGGAGCGTACAACGGCCGAAACGTTGTGAATATGACAATGAAGATGAGGATAACAGTCCGAATAATGTAAATAATGCAAGTAATCATAATACCTTATCTCAGAGATATAGACAGATATATAGAAAGACATAGACATAAAGGCCGGAGCGTACAACGGCCGAAACGTTGTGAATATGGCAATGAAGATGAGGATAACAGTCCGAATAACGTAAATAATGCAAGTAATCATAATACCTCATCTCAGAGATATAGACAGATATATAGAAAGACATAGACATAAAGGCCGGAGCTGACAACGGCCGAAACGTTGTTAATATGGCAATGAAGATGAGGATAACAGTCCGAATAATGTAAATAATGCAAGTAATCATAATACCTTATCTCAGAGATATAGACAGATATATAGAAAGACATAGACATAAAGGCCGGAGCGTACAACGGCCGAAACGTTGTGAATATGGCAATGAAGATGAGGATAACAGTCCGAATAACGTAAATAATGCAAGTAATCATAATACCTCATCTCAGAGATATAGACAGATATATGGAAAGACATAGACATAAAGGCCGGAGCTGACAACGGCCGAAACGTTGTGAATATGGCAATGAAGATGAGGATAACAGTCCGAATAATGTAAATAATGCAAGTAATCATAATACCTCATCTCAGAGATATAGACAGATATATAGAAAGACATAGACATAAAGGCCGGAGCTGACAACGGCCGAAACGTTGTTAATATGGCAATGAAGATGAGGATAACAGTCCGAATAATGTAAATAATGCAAGTAATCATAATACCTTATCTCAGAGATATAGACAGATATATAGAAAGACATAGACATAAAGGCCGGAGCGTACAACGGCCGAAACGTTGTGAATATGGCAATGAAGATGAGGATAACAGTCCGAATAACGTAAATAATGCAAGTAATCATAATACCTCATCTCAGAGATATAGACAGATATATAGAAAGACATAGACATAAAGGCCGGAGCTGACAACGGCCGAAACGTTGTTAATATGGCAATGAAGATGAGGATAACAGTCCGAATAATGTAAATAATGCAAGTAATCATAATACCTCATCTCAGAGATATAGACAGATATATGGAAAGACATAGACATAAAGGCCGGAGCGTACAACGGCCGAAACGTTGTTAATATGGCAATGAAGATGAGGATAACAGTCCGAATAATGTAAATAATGCAAGTAATCATAATACCTCATCTCAGAGATATAGACAGATATATAGAAAGACATAGACATAAAGGCCGGAGCTGACAACGGCCGAAACGTTGTGAATATGGCAATGAAGATGAGGATAACAGTCCGAATAATGTAAATAATGCAAGTAATCATAATACCTTATCTCAGAGATATAGACAGATATATAGAAAGACATAGACATAAAGGCCGGAGCGTACAACGGCCGAAACGTTGTGAATATGACAATGAAGATGAGGATAACAGTCCGAATAATGTAAATAATGCAAGTAATCATAATACATCATCTCAATCACCTGAAGAAGGCCGGAGCGTACAACGGCTGAAACGTTGTGAATATGACAATGAAGATGAGTATAACAGTCCGAATAATGTAAATAATGCAAGTAATCATAATACCTCATCTCAGAGATATAGACAGATATATAGAAAGACATAGACATAAAGGCCGGAGCTGACAACGGCCGAAACGTTGTTAATATGGCAATGAAGATGAGGATAACAGTCCGAATAATGTAAATAATGCAAGTAATCATAATACCTTATCTCAGAGATATAGACAGATATATAGAAAGACATAGACATAAAGGCCGGAGCTGACAACGGCCGAAACGTTGTTAATATGGCAATGAAGATGAGGATAACAGTCCGAATAATCTAAATAATGCAAGTAATCATAATACCTTATCTCAGAGATATAGACAGATATATAGAAAGACATAGACATAAAGGCCGGAGCTGACAACGGCCGAAACGTTGTGAATATGGCAATGAAGATGAGGATAACAGTCCGAATAATGTAAATAATGCAAGTAATCATAATACCTCATCTCAGAGATATAGACAGATATATAGAAAGACATAGACATAAAGGCCGGAGCTGACAACGGCCGAAACGTTGTTAATATGGCAATGAAGATGAGGATAACAGTCCGAATAATGTAAATAATGCAAGTAATCATAATACCTTATCTCAGAGATATAGACAGATATATAGAAAGACATAGACATAAAGGCCGGAGCGTACAACGGCCGAAACGTTGTGAATATGACAATGAAGATGAGTATAACAGTCCGAATAACGTAAATAATGCAAGTAATCCTAATACCTTATCTCAGAGATATAGACAGATATATAGAAAGACATAGACATAAAGGCCGGAGCGTACAACGGCCGAAACGTTGTGAATATGACAATGAAGATGAGGATAACAGTCCGAATAATGTAAATAATGCAAGTAATCATAATACATCATCTCAATCACCTGAAGAAGGCCGGAGCGTACAACGGCTGAAACGTTGTGAATATGACAATGAAGATGAGTATAACAGTCCGAATAATGTAAATAATGCAAGTAATCATAATACCTTATCTCAGAGATATAGACAGATATATAGAAAGACATAGACATAAAGGCCGGAGCGTACAACGGCCGAAACGTTGTGAATATGGCAATGAAGATGAGGATAACAGTCCGAATAATCTAAATAATGCAAGTAATCATAATAAATCATCTGAGAGATATAGACAGATATTATAGCAACCAATTATTAAATTATGGTTCAATAGTGAAAGTACCTGACCAGACAGGTAACTCACTTTGTCGTGTGTGTAGAGAGAAATTACTTGCCACTAATTCAGGTTAACTTAAGTAAGAACGAACCGATTGTACCTGCTGTGCTAAATTGCGCAATTTGATTGTGTCTAAATCATGTTCGAGAATAATTTACCAAGTTTTTTCACTGCTCTTCAGAAACATTTTCGAATGTGCTCAAGATTTCTGGAAGGCCTTTTTTTAGTGGGTCTTTTTTTCTCTCTCTTCATTTATTCTTTCATTTTTTCTCTTTTTCTTTTCTGTATTTCATATTCTCTTTTTCTCTTTCGTTTCACAGTTTTCTGCTTTTACTTTTTCCTCCCACTTTGATCAGTATTTTTTATCCGTCCTGGATAATACGATAAACTATATCCACCTCTTGGGTATGACGTTAAACTACATCCAGCTGCAAGGCATTTGACAGGAAGGTTTTGAGGAGCGTAGAATCAGCTCTTAATTGCTTGTGTTCCTAGGTCCATCCTGACCTGTGGTGGTAGCATCTGTTAGGGTTTCAACTATGGGCAAATAGTTAACCCCCAAACTGAGGTCAAAACACTGAAAATATAAAAATAGTCTTTAATGCAGCAATACATTCTCGAAGAAAAAGTATTACAGGAAATACCGTTTTGAAGAAAAAATATTACCAGCATTAAAAATCTTGTCGGCATTAAATAAACCAATGAGGTTGATATGCCGTAAAACAAACCAAACCAAAAATATTACCAGCATTAAAAATCTTGTCGGCATTAAATAAACCAATGAGGTTGATATGCCGTAAAACAAACCAAACCAAAAATATTACCAGCATTAAAAATCTTGTCGGCATTAAATAAACCAATGAGGTTGATATGCCGTAAAACAAACCAAACCAAAAATATTACCAGCATTAAAAATCTTGTCGGCATTAAATAAACCAATGAGGTTGATATGCCGTAAAACAAACCAAACCAAAAATATTACCAGCATTAAAAATCTTGTCGGCATTAAATAAACCAATGAGGTTGATATGCCGTAAAACAAACCAAACCAAAAATATTACCAGCATTAAAAATCTTGTCGGCATTAAATAAACCAATGAGGTTGATATGCCGTAAAACAAACCAAACCAAAAATATTACCAGCATTAAAAATCTTGTCGGCATTAAATAAACCAATGAGGTTGATATGCCGTAAAACAAACCAAACCAAAAATATTACCAGCATTAAAAATCTTGTCGGCATTAAATAAACCAATGAGGTTGATATGCCGTAAAACAAACCAAACCAAAAATATTACCAGCATTAAAAATCTTGTCGGCATTAAATAAACCAATGAGGTTGATATGCCGTAAAACAAACCAAACCAAAAATATTACCAGCATTAAAAATCTTGTCGGCATTAAATAAACCAATGAGGTTGATATGCCGTAAAACAAACCAAACCAAAAATATTACCAGCATTAAAAATCTTGTCGGCATTAAATAAACCAATGAGGTTGATATGCCGTAAAACAAACCAAACCAAAAATATTACCAGCATTAAAAATCTTGTCGGCATTAAATAAACCAATGAGGTTGATATGCCGTAAAACAAACCAAACCAAAAATATTACCAGCATTAAAAATCTTGTCGGCATTAAATAAACCAATGAGGTTGATATGCCGTAAAACAAACCAAACCAAAAATATTACCAGCATTAAAAATCTTGTCGGCATTAAATAAACCAATGAGGTTGATATGCCGTAAAACAAACCAAACCAAAAATATTACCAGCATTAAAAATCTTGTCGGCATTAAATAAACCAATGAGGTTGATATGCCGTAAAACAAACCAAACCAAAAATATTACCAGCATTAAAAATCTTGTCGGCATTAAATAAACCAATGAGGTTGATATGCCGTAAAACAAACCAAACCAAAAATATTACCAGCATTAAAAATCTTGTCGGCATTAAATAAACCAATGAGGTTGATATGCCGTAAAACAAACCAAACCAAAAATATTACCAGCATTAAAAATCTTGTCGGCATTAAATAAACCAATGAGGTTGATATGCCGTAAAACAAACCAAACCAAAAATATTACCAGCATTAAAAATCTTGTCGGCATTAAATAAACCAATGAGGTTGATATGCCGTAAAACAAACCAAACCAAAAATATTACCAGCATTAAAAATCTTGTCGGCATTAAATAAACCAATGAGGTTGATATGCCGTAAAACAAACCAAACCAAAAATATTACCAGCATTAAAAATCTTGTCGGCATTAAATAAACCAATGAGGTTGATATGCCGTAAAACAAACCAAACCAAAAATATTACCAGCATTAAAAATCTTGTCGGCATTAAATAAACCAATGAGGTTGATATGCCGTAAAACAAACCAAACCAAAAATATTACCAGCATTAAAAATCTTGTCGGCATTAAATAAACCAATGAGGTTGATATGCCGTAAAACAAACCAAACCAAAAATATTACCAGCATTAAAAATCTTGTCGGCATTAAATAAACCAATGAGGTTGATATGCCGTAAAACAAACCAAACCAAAAATATTACCAGCATTAAAAATCTTGTCGGCATTAAATAAACCAATGAGGTTGATATGCCGTAAAACAAACCAAACCAAAAATATTACCAGCATTAAAAATCTTGTCGGCATTAAATAAACCAATGAGGTTGATATGCCGTAAAACAAACCAAACCAAAAATATTACCAGCATTAAAAATCTTGTCGGCATTAAATAAACCAATGAGGTTGATATGCCGTAAAACAAACCAAACCAAAAATATTACCAGCATTAAAAATCTTGTCGGCATTAAATAAACCAATGAGGTTGATATGCCGTAAAACAAACCAAACCAAAAATATTACCAGCATTAAAAATCTTGTCGGCATTAAATAAACCAATGAGGTTGATATGCCGTAAAACAAACCAAACCAAAAATATTACCAGCATTAAAAATCTTGTCGGCATTAAATAAACCAATGAGGTTGATATGCCGTAAAACAAACCAAACCAAAAATATTACCAGCATTAAAAATCTTGTCGGCATTAAATAAACCAATGAGGTTGATATGCCGTAAAGCAAAACAAACCAAAAATATTACCAGCATTAAAAATCTTGTCGGCATTAAATAAACCAATGAGGTTGATATGCCGTAAAACAAACCAAACCAAAAATATTACCAGCATTAAAAATCTTGTCGGCATTAAATAAACCAATGAGGTTGATATGCCGTAAAACAAACCAAACCAAAAATATTACCAGCATTAAAAATCTTGTCGGCATTAAATAAACCAATGAGGTTGATATGCCGTAAAACAAACCAAACCAAAAATATTACCAGCATTAAAAATCTTGTCGGCATTAAATAAACCAATGAGGTTGATATGCCGTAAAGCAAAACAAACCAAAAATATTACCAGCATTAAAAATCTTGTCGGCATTAAATAAACCAATGAGGTTGATATGCCGTAAAACAAACCAAACCAAAAATATTACCAGCATTAAAAATCTTGTCGGCATTAAATAAACCAATGAGGTTGATATGCCGTAAAACAAACCAAACCAAAAATATTACCAGCATTAAAAATCTTGTCGGCATTAAATAAACCAATGAGGTTGATATGCCGTAAAGCAAAACAAACCAAAAATATTACCAGCATTAAAAATCTTGTCGGCATTAAATAAACCAATGAGGTTGATATGCCGTAAAACAAACCAAACCAAAAATATTACCAGCATTAAAAATCTTGTCGGCATTAAATAAACCAATGAGGTTGATATGCCGTAAAGCAAAACAAACCAAAAATATTACCAGCATTAAAAATCTTGTCGGCATTAAATAAACCAATGAGGTTGATATGCCGTAAAACAAACCAAACCAAAAATATTACCAGCATTAAAAATCTTGTCGGCATTAAATAAACCAATGAGGTTGATATGCCGTAAAACAAACCAAACCAAAAATATTACCAGCATTAAAAATCTTGTCGGCATTAAATAAACCAATGAGGTTGATATGCCGTAAAGCAAAACAAACCAAAAATATTACCAGCATTAAAAATCTTGTCGGCATTAAATAAACCAATGAGGTTGATATGCCGTAAAACAAACCAAACCAAAAATATTACCAGCATTAAAAATCTTGTCGGCATTAAATAAACCAATGAGGTTGATATGCCGTAAAACAAACCAAACCAAAAATATTACCAGCATTAAAAATCTTGTCGGCATTAAATAAACCAATGAGGTTGATATGCCGTAAAACAAACCAAACCAAAAATATTACCAGCATTAAAAATCTTGTCGGCATTAAATAAACCAATGAGGTTGATATGCCGTAAAGCAAAACAAACCAAAAATATTACCAGCATTAAAAATCTTGTCGGCATTAAATAAACCAATGAGGTTGATATGCCGTAAAACAAACCAAACCAAAAATATTACCAGCATTAAAAATCTTGTCGGCATTAAATAAACCAATGAGGTTGATATGCCGTAAAACAAACCAAACCAAAAATATTACCAGCATTAAAAATCTTGTCGGCATTAAATAAACCAATGAGGTTGATATGCCGTAAAACAAACCAAACCAAAAATATTACCAGCATTAAAAATCTTGTCGGCATTAAATAAACCAATGAGGTTGATATGCCGTAAAGCAAAACAAACCAAAAATATTACCAGCATTAAAAATCTTGTCGGCATTAAATAAACCAATGAGGTTGATATGCCGTAAAACAAACCAAACCAAAAATATTACCAGCATTAAAAATCTTGTCGGCATTAAATAAACCAATGAGGTTGATATGCCGTAAAACAAACCAAACCAAAAATATTACCAGCATTAAAAATCTTGTCGGCATTAAATAAACCAATGAGGTTGATATGCCGTAAAGCAAAACAAACCAAAAATATTACCAGCATTAAAAATCTTGTCGGCATTAAATAAACCAATGAGGTTGATATGCCGTAAAGCAAAACAAACCAAAAATATTACCAGCATTAAAAATCTTGTCGGCATTAAATAAACCAATGAGGTTGATATGCCGTAAAACAAACCAAACCAAAAATATTACCAGCATTAAAAATCTTGTCGGCATTAAATAAACCAATGAGGTTGATATGCCGTAAAACAAACCAAACCAAAAATATTACCAGCATTAAAAATCTTGTCGGCATTAAATAAACCAATGAGGTTGATATGCCGTAAAACAAACCAAACCAAAAATATTACCAGCATTAAAAATCTTGTCGGCATTAAATAAACCAATGAGGTTGATATGCCGTAAAGCAAAACAAACCAAAAATATTACCAGCATTAAAAATCTTGTCGGCATTAAATAAACCAATGAGGTTGATATGCCGTAAAACAAACCAAACCAAAAATATTACCAGCATTAAAAATCTTGTCGGCATTAAATAAACCAATGAGGTTGATATGCCGTAAAACAAACCAAACCAAAAATATTACCAGCATTAAAAATCTTGTCGGCATTAAATAAACCAATGAGGTTGATATGCCGTAAAGCAAAACAAACCAAAAATATTACCAGCATTAAAAATCTTGTCGGCATTAAATAAACCAATGAGGTTGATATGCCGTAAAACAAACCAAACCAAAAATATTACCAGCATTAAAAATCTTGTCGGCATTAAATAAACCAATGAGGTTGATATGCCGTAAAACAAACCAAACCAAAAATATTACCAGCATTAAAAATCTTGTCGGCATTAAATAAACCAATGAGGTTGATATGCCGTAAAACAAACCAAACCAAAAATATTACCAGCATTAAAAATCTTGTCGGCATTAAATAAACCAATGAGGTTGATATGCCGTAAAGCAAACCAAACCAAAAATATTACCAGCATTAAAAATCTTGTCGGCATTAAATAAACCAATGAGGTTGATATGCCGTAAAGCAAAACAAACCAAAAATATTACCAGCATTAAAAATCTTGTCGGCATTAAATAAACCAATGAGGTTGATATGCCGTAAAACAAACCAAACCAAAAATATTACCAGCATTAAAAATCTTGTCGGCATTAAATAAACCAATGAGGTTGATATGCCGTAAAACAAACCAAACCAAAAATATTACCAGCATTAAAAATCTTGTCGGCATTAAATAAACCAATGAGGTTGATATGCCGTAAAGCAAAACAAACCAAAAATATTACCAGCATTAAAAATCTTGTCGGCATTAAATAAACCAATGAGGTTGATATGCCGTAAAGCAAAACAAACCAAAAATATTACCAGCATTAAAAATCTTGTCGGCATTAAATAAACCAATGAGGTTGATATGCCGTAAAACAAACCAAACCAAAAATATTACCAGCATTAAAAATCTTGTCGGCATTAAATAAACCAATGAGGTTGATATGCCGTAAAACAAACCAAACCAAAAATATTACCAGCATTAAAAATCTTGTCGGCATTAAATAAACCAATGAGGTTGATATGCCGTAAAACAAACCAAACCAAAAATATTACCAGCATTAAAAATCTTGTCGGCATTAAATAAACCAATGAGGTTGATATGCCGTAAAGCAAAACAAACCAAAAATATTACCAGCATTAAAAATCTTGTCGGCATTAAATAAACCAATGAGGTTGATATGCCGTAAAACAAACCAAACCAAAAATATTACCAGCATTAAAAATCTTGTCGGCATTAAATAAACCAATGAGGTTGATATGCCGTAAAACAAACCAAACCAAAAATATTACCAGCATTAAAAATCTTGTCGGCATTAAATAAACCAATGAGGTTGATATGCCGTAAAGCAAAACAAACCAAAAATATTACCAGCATTAAAAATCTTGTCGGCATTAAATAAACCAATGAGGTTGATATGCCGTAAAACAAACCAAACCAAAAATATTACCAGCATTAAAAATCTTGTCGGCATTAAATAAACCAATGAGGTTGATATGCCGTAAAACAAACCAAACCAAAAATATTACCAGCATTAAAAATCTTGTCGGCATTAAATAAACCAATGAGGTTGATATGCCGTAAAACAAACCAAACCAAAAATATTACCAGCATTAAAAATCTTGTCGGCATTAAATAAACCAATGAGGTTGATATGCCGTAAAGCAAACCAAACCAAAAATATTACCAGCATTAAAAATCTTGTCGGCATTAAATAAACCAATGAGGTTGATATGCCGTAAAACAAACCAAACCAAAAATATTACCAGCATTAAAAATCTTGTCGGCATTAAATAAACCAATGAGGTTGATATGCCGTAAAACAAACCAAACCAAAAATATTACCAGCATTAAAAATCTTGTCGGCATTAAATAAACCAATGAGGTTGATATGCCGTAAAGCAAAACAAACCAAAAATATTACCAGCATTAAAAATCTTGTCGGCATTAAATAAACCAATGAGGTTGATATGCCGTAAAGCAAAACAAACCAAAAATATTACCAGCATTAAAAATCTTGTCGGCATTAAATAAACCAATGAGGTTGATATGCCGTAAAACAAACCAAACCAAAAATATTACCAGCATTAAAAATCTTGTCGGCATTAAATAAACCAATGAGGTTGATATGCCGTAAAACAAACCAAACCAAAAATATTACCAGCATTAAAAATCTTGTCGGCATTAAATAAACCAATGAGGTTGATATGCCGTAAAACAAACCAAACCAAAAATATTACCAGCATTAAAAATCTTGTCGGCATTAAATAAACCAATGAGGTTGATATGCCGTAAAACAAACCAAACCAAAAATATTACCAGCATTAAAAATCTTGTCGGCATTAAATAACCCATTGAGTTTTGATATGCCGTAAAGCAAACCAAACGAAACCAATCAGTTTTTATTCGTCCTTCACTTCTCTTGTTCTTTATATAATATTGTTTTTCTTTATTAGCTTCATTTTCCTTCACCTCTTTTTTTTTTATCTCCTTCTTTCTTCTTTATCTTTCATATTTTTGTTCTTTCCTCGTTTTTCTCTTTCTTTTTATTTCTCACTCCCTTGTACTTTCCTCTCTTTATTGTTCTCTCACTCTTACTTCTTCCCCGTCTTCATTTTATTATGATATTTTACTCACGCATATAAAAAACGATCACACACACCCGGAAAACAATGTATGCGTGTGCTTCTTTAGATGATGAGTTTATGTAGATAATCATACCGGAAGATTCAGTCCCTCCGACTCGCCCCACCTGGCTAGACATGTCTGCACCCTTACTGTTTGAAAACCGAAATCTCCACAGGACATAACAAACGTCAAATCACCCGCCATCAAATGCTTTACCACTGCACCCATGCCCGCAAGTACCACATAGCGAATTAGAATAATAATATTTCAGTTTTCGCTTTATAGCCCGCGGTCAGTTGTTGAAGCCCTTTTATACGTTTGCAACTGAATCAACCTTTAAAAACATTTATTCTTGTTTTTCCGTTTATTCGACGTCCTCTCACCTTTTCTGCTTTCGACCAATTGCCAAATTCTCGTACGCACACCACCACGGCCGCTTTTCATCCGAATAAAAAAGAAAAAAAAAAAAGAGAAAAAAAAAGAAAAAAAAAAGTTTTCCACTTTCCGTCTTTTACTCATGAAAACACACGCATTGCCCGAAGAGGAAATCACCATATTCCAATGGTAAGCCTCGCGAGAACGACCGGAAGTTTCACTTTGCTCAGCCTTCTGTAAATTTTCAGGGTTTTTTTTTCTTATTTTTTTCTTTTTTTTCATTTTGTTGTCTGACGCATTTTCTTTTTCGTTTCATCATCATCATCATCATCATCATCATCATCATCATCATCATCATCATCATCATCATCATCAGAATCCTCATCGACGCCATTTTCCTTTTCTTATCCCACATTGCTTTCTTCTGCACTCCTTTGCTTTGTTTCTTCTTCTTCTTCTTCTTCTTCTTCTTCTTCTTCTTCTACTCTCGTTCTTCTTTTTCTTCTACTTTTTCTCGCTCTTCTTTTTATTTACTTTCGTCTTCTGTTTCTTTTTCTTCATTTTTTCTCTTCTTCTTCTTCTTTTTCTTCTTCTTTTAGGTCTTCTTATTCATTTCTTCTCATTATTATTCTTAGAATGTCGTTTTCCCTTTCCATTGTTCTTCCTCTTTACCTTCTGTCACTTCTTTTCCAGCCATTATTCTTCTTCTTCTTCTTCTTCTTCTTCTTCTTCTTCTTCTTCTTCTTGTTTTGCTTAAGAGACATTATTGCCACCGCTATACATCTATCTCTAGGCATCACTTAATTAACCCTTACACATAATCACGGAAACTTGCTTTGGCTTCTCAGACTTTCTTTTGTACCTACAGGAAATTTTATCTTCAAACCCAGCCACACCCTTTCCATTCCTCATCATTGCAATAAAAAAGAAGACTTAAGAATCACAAACATCTTTCTATCTTTTGCACCTGGAAGCGGGGGTGGGGAGGGCATCAAATAAAAATAAACAACAACCCAAAACAGAAATCTGCAAAATATTAGAAACTAATAAGGATTTGTGTTGAGGAATACGTAAGTAAACAAAATTATAATATATATATATATATATATATATATATATATATATATATATATAGAGAGAGAGAGAGAGAGAGAGAGAGAGAGAGACAGAGAGAGAGAGAGCGGGAGGGAGAGTGAGAGATATAATTTTTTAACTGTCCTTTCTTTTTAATATATATATATATATATATAGAGAGAGAGAGAGAGAGAGAGAAATAATTTTTTTAACTGCTCTTTCTTTTATATATATATATATATATATATATATATATATATATATATATATATATATATGTATATGTCAAAAATAAAAAAGAAAGAATAGATTGACAATTCAGAGTTCTTTAGCATTTATGTAAAAAAAACAAAAGAAACAGTGCTCGATACACAGCAGAGCGTAATATAATTATTTTAAAAAAATGTTTCCATTCCATCAGAAATAACTGTTTTAAAACCAAAACTTAAATTTGAAGTTCATTTTCCTTTTCAAGCAATGCTGAGAATAATAATAATAATAATGAGGGTTGTTTTCAGCATCGCTTGAAAATGGAACTGAACTTCAAATTTTAAATTTAAGTTTTGTTTTTGAAACAGTAATTTCTGTGTCGCGGTGCAAATATATTTAAAAAAAAATAATTATATATATATATATATATATATATATATATATATATAATGAAATTTACTTAGTGTGGTACAAGGTGGAATAGAACTGAGGGCTTGGGGTAAAATATTGCTAGAAGATGAGAATTTTAAGTTTTTGCCCGAATTCGGACACCGACCGGTGAAAAAGTGATCAAAGTGACTTCGTCCAAGGTTGAACGGAGTTAAAAGCGTCGAAATTTAAACCTCTTCAATTTACTTCGACTCTCCTTTGGTGCTGTGGGATGTTTGAAATGCAATTCTTTGACAATAACAGTTTTTCTTTAATATTTAGCAAATGACAGTTTAAATTTTCATGATTAGACGAGTATATTTCTGAAAACATCTGTCAAGTAATTAAAAGGGGTTTCGTATTTTGTCATAAGGTTTGTGTGAATTATTTGCAATTTTATTCGTTGGCTGAAAATAAACTGAAACCTATTTTTGCACATTTGAATTTTAAATCTTACGAACTTTTTTTTTTTTAATACTGGCTCTTAATTCGAATTTTGAAACTAAAACTTATTTTTATTTATCCTATAAAACCCAGAGAAGCATTCAAATCAATATAACAGGATAATTGAGAACGATTTGCGGAGCTTGAAAATATTGCGTTATAAATGCTGTATTTATGTCCAGCAGTTCAAGCGAAGGTTAAAATATGGATTTAAAATCTGAATAAATAAATATGCTTTTTAGAAACTGAGTGAAATATTAAGAGGTTTAAAAAATAAGATAAAAGACTAAAAGAAACCTGCATTATGTCAAATCTGTGATATGTGAGTGAATGTGGAACAATTTCTTCAGAAAGATCTGGAACGACAGATATGTGGTTGTAATGTTTCTTCGACTTCTTCGAGGTTCCATGTCACTTCATGATGTGGTTGATCATAGCATTCCACAATTGTAGTAGCACCTGTTAGGGTCCCAAACTGGGGTCAAAACATCATGAAAATGTAAAAATAGGTTTTAATATCAGAAAAACTTTGTAAAAAAATTATTACCAGCAATAAATGTTTTGGAAAAAAATAAAAGAATATTACCAGCGATTGTCGTCATTAAATAACCCATTGAGGTTGATGTACCGTAAAACAAAACAAACCAAACCAGAACAAAAAACCATGTAAGTACCAAAATAGGTCGAGTTCAAAAAACCAGCTTAAATTTTTTGAATTGTTAGCTCAGATTATTTTTAATAGTGTCAGTAGCGAATTTCATAATTTAATGGCGCCAACCTTTCAAAAGTAACCCACTCTGTAAATACATGTGACTACTGACAGTTTTTTTTTTTCTAATTTTCACCTAGCACAGCGCGCAGAAGTTACTCAGTATAAAGGATTATTAAATGAGGGATATTCTAAGGGCGTACATATTGGATATATAAGATTTCGAATAGTCGGACCGTAGACCTGTTATTTTAGTGAAGGTTATGGGGAACCTGGGGTCTACATTTTGCATGGGTGATCTGGGTTTGATTCTGCTGTGTGTGATAGTTTGGGTCATGTTTTGGTATGGGGGGTGAGGAACTTAGTTTTTGAAACATTAACACCTTAAGTTGTACATGTAAAAAAACCTACCTGGATTAAACCTTTGAGCCTTAACCATCGCTTTACCGATGATAGGGAAAAATGATGTAATGCCCAACCATCGGTTAAACAGCGGTAGAGGAAAATGACTTAATCACCTTCCACCTGTTGAACGGTGGATAAACACTTGTAACTATTATTATATGTATCGGAAAATTCATACTAATTATTTGCGAGTTTTGACTCAGAAGCTCAGGCAATAAGAGTTAAAATTGTTCACGAACGCAGGGCTCAAATGGTTAATATTATTTTAAAAGTTGGTGTTTGTATTATACTGATAATTTATACCAATGTATACTTTTAAATAAATAAAAAAAAACAGTCACTATAACTTTAGACAATATTACATTTCTTTCTGTTTATATATTGAATTTGATTTTTGCCGGAATTTCATTAAATAAATTTATTTACAAAAGTACCATCTAAAATATAGAATTAAGAAGAAACAATACAAAAAAAAATATTTCCAAATTCAATTTAATTTTATTTTTGATACTTTATTTACTGTAACTGAATCTAATATTAAAAATTTCAGAGGAGAGCCGAATTCGAACACCAGTCGAGTGCTTCAAATTCACATATGCACAAATACCATTGGGAAATGTATGAATCTATATCACCCCCTACTAGGAATTAAACAGTAGAGAAGACAGAGCTTTTCATCCCTGGTTGACAAACAGTCTAGACGTAGAACAACAATGGGTTAAAAAATCGCATGTAGCCCTGATATATTATGATATATTAATGAAAAGATTGTTAACACTATTTATATTATTCGAACTATTGTCCTCATCTTTGTCACCATATTTATTACAACGTTTTGGCCATTGTACGCTCCGGCCGAAACGTCGTAATAAATATGGCGACAAAGATGAGGACAATAGTCCGAATAATGTAAATAGTATACATAATACCTCATCTCAGAAATATAGACAGATACTGAAGGATTGTTGACTTTGTGGAATGATTATATTAAGTTAAATAATCGTCCTGAAAAATGACATAATGCTGAGATACCGGTTGAACAGTGGTAAAGAAAAATGACTTAATCCCTTGCCACCGTTCAACCGGTGGATAAACACTTGTAACTATTATTATATCTATCGGGAAACATTACATAGTAATTATTTTCGAGTTAAAATTGTTCACGAACGCAGGGCTCAAATGGCTAATATTATTTTAAAAGTTGGTGTTTGTTTTATACTGATAATTTATTCCAATGCATACTGTTTTCGTAAATGAATAAATAAAACAGACTGTCACTATTCCTTTGGACAGTATGCCATTTCTTCCTGTCTATATAAATATTTTCACGATAATTTTTCATATGATCTTTTCATTATGATACTTCGACTTTTTTTAATTTAACTCTTTGAGCCGGTGGTAGAGAAAAATGACGTAACGCCCAGCCACCGGTTGAACGGTGGTAGAGAAAAATGACTAAATCCCCTGCCACCGGTTGAACGGTGGGTAAATATTTGTAACTATTTTTTTTTATATCTACCGTGAAACAATACATACTAATTATTTGCAAATTTTGACTCAGGAGCTCAGGCAGAAGGTTTAAAATTGTTCAGGAAAGCAGGGATCAAATTTTGTTAATTGTCAGAAAGAAAAGCTATAACAAGGCCCTTCATCATGGCATCAAGGGGATCCACTGGAGACTACTGCATTGTTTAAATCTCATTCATGAAATGGAAATACATTAGTCCTGATTAATTATAAATAGATCGTTACATCTAATCAGACAGACAGTTGAAATATTTTGGAGAGAAACAAGTACCAACATTTAAAGGAGGGTTTTAGCAGAGGAAGAGAATGTGATACCGAAATCCGAAGTACGCATTGGAAGAGCGAAAGA
Organism: Acanthosepion lycidas; assembly: GCA_963932145.1. Taxonomy (NCBI): domain Eukaryota; kingdom Metazoa; phylum Mollusca; class Cephalopoda; order Sepiida; family Sepiidae; genus Acanthosepion; species Acanthosepion lycidas. The sequence continues at coordinate 17,802,310 of OZ010582.1, read as the reverse complement.
TTTCTTTCAAAAGTTAAACAAAAAAGTAGAATCATTTCGTTTGAAACGAAGAAAAGAATACCGGGCTGTTACGTAACCTCGGTCCTCCTATATATATATATATATATATATATATATATATAATTATTTATTCGAAAATTATAACATAAATATATTATAAAATCACTACAAAAATAGCCATTTTGTTTCAACACTTCTAGTGTCTTATCAAGTGATGGTGTTGAATGTAGAATAAAGGGTTTTATTTATTCTATATTCAACACCATCACTTGGTATTGGCCACTTTTTTAAGAATAGTATTTTTTGGTTATTGGAATTTATCCCGAATACACCAATCCTATATATATATATATATATATATATATATATATATCTTTTTACCCCAAGCAAGGCAATAAAGCCACTAAAACGTAAGGAATTACTGGGTGTGAAAGAATATAAGAAAAAGAATATATTTCAATGAATACTGGACGATCTCCTCACAGATGAAGAAGAGAACTGAGGCAACATATATGTGATTCTACAGAAGGATGCTGAGAATGCAATAAACTGGCGATGTGAGTAATGACGAAGATTTAGAGGAAATGGAAACAAAAAGAATACTCGTACTTAGAAGATATAACTGAAATTTCTAAGGCACAAAATGAGGAAAGAGGACTTGGAAAATTCAACACGCACGGAACATGTTAATGGCAAGAGGTAAGCAGAGAATAATGTACCTAACGAGGCTGCGCTAATGGTTGGCAAAACAGGGATTAGGTGAGATAGCCAAAAGACAAACATTGCTATAAGCTCGTACAATGGTCACGGAGTTGTGGAGAACCATAATCGATTCTGTATTAAAGGGACACGGTACATAGAAGAAAAAGAATAAAAAAAGAAGGCTTGGAGAATTTAACACTCACAGGGCTCATCAAAAGGCACGGGAAACAGAGGAAAACAGTACGCAATCCACTTGATCAATTGAATGTAAGAACTAGTAATACAAAGACAATGGAGTATAGTGATTTTCCATGCGTAGTTTAGGTGTGGCACAAAGCCGAAAGTGTGGGGCACCCAGTAAGGATCAAACTCATTACTCAGTCGTAATTGTTCTAGTGAGACAAACTTGCTAACCATTACACTGCCTCGAGGTACCCAATGCTTTTCTAAGCACAGCTTAGATATGTTACAAGGTCGAAAGTATGGGGTACCCAGTGAGGATCGAACTTACTTCTCAGGGGTAATTGTTCTAGCGAGACAAGCTTGCTAACCATTACACCACGTCGAGGTGGCCAAAGACAACGATGGTATAGTAAAAGAACTGGTATTGTTAGAGCAAAAAAAAAGGAAGCTGTGGAGAGATGTATCCATATTATATATAAAGATAGATTTAAAATCTTGGCTTCGGACACCACCTCCAGCGTTTATATATATATATATATATATATATATATAAAACTAACGATTACAACCACAACATCCACACTTACATTATTCTGTCATTATTAAATCAACTGTTTATTGATAAGTTAAATAAGAAGAAGAAGAAGAGGAGGAGAAGAAAAAGGAGAAGAGGAGGAAGAAGAAATAAAAATTATGATTAGAGATAGTCTGTCCCGTGGGAAATCCCTTTTATTCTTGGCAAAGGTGGCGGAGGCAAATACCGCTCTTACGCCTAACTGAACATGGCTAAACGATCAGGTTTTCCGCTGACAGCCATGACTACGCGGGGAGGAGCTGCTTATTTGGCTTCCCACGCCTGTTGCCAATGACGACAGCAACGATGACGAGACACCCCGAACCATGTTCGTGGCCACAAGCCGACTTCTCTTCGGCTCCCGGCATTTCACAACTATCACCGCTAAATTCTATTGCTCAAAGGCAGAAGATGGCGTCGACGACAATGGCGATGACTTTGTAAGGATTGAAAATGGTTGGAAGAGATATTTTTTTTCCATGGAGAGGAAATGTGATATCGACGGGGTTAGGGGCGATGGTAGAGTTATCGTGACAAGGTTGGTGTTTATTGTGTAGATATTGACATTTCTAACATTTAAACTCGACTTGTCTATGGCGGACACTTGTTGCTTAAAGAAAAACGTGTTGCACATACATTTTACAAAATGCACACGCACACATATTTATCTTAGTTACGGTTGACAGATATAGTAATAGATTTTTGCTGCTACTGAGCAAGATAGAAAACTATTGGAGAATATTTCTCAGAATTTCTTACCAATGCTATTCTTCGCCAGCCATCGTAGCATTTGGCTGACAACATTTTATGCCGTTTTTCAGAAAATAATGTCCGATTTTAGAATAAACCTTTTAATTGTTTTCTAATATATTAATATCAATTATTTTAATAATGTTCTGTTAAAATACGTGATAGATAAATTCTGCAAACTTAATAAGGTTTTATTTTTAAATTCTTTCTTATTATCAAGAAAAAAAAAACAAAGGATACTTATTAAATTGTATTTTTAATACTCTTTAGAACCTTCAAAACTTCGGTTAAAAATTATTTGTTTTTCTTGCGTAAGATAAGCCATAAGTTAGTTTGGGAGATTTTAGCGGTGAAAAACACATTGATTTTGAAATTCTTGCAAGAATCAAGTAATTGTCGGATTTTCAGGAATTATTACCAAATGAATTAAATTATTTTTGTTTAGAAAATCTTGGTAAAAATATTATTATTAGATCTGTTATCCTTCACTTAATTTTATGAAATATCAAGAAATTCATTTTTGTAGAGTTTAATAATTCGATATAATAATGAGAATATAATTGTGTATATATGAAATGAAGAATTCTGTATATATGGAATGAAGAGTTCTATATATATATGGAATCAATTCTGTATATATGGAATAAAAAAATTCAGTATATATAGAATGAAGAATTCTGTATATATGAAATTAAAAATTCAGGATATGTGGAATGAAGAATTCTGTATATATGAAATTAAAAATTCAGGATATGTGGAATGAAGAATTCTGTATATAAGGTATTAGCAATTCTTTCTCTTGTTTCTATTAACTAGTGGATTGCACATCATTCGAATTTCGTAGTCGACTTCTCTTGAATTCTTGTTCATTTTAAGTAAGATTTGATTTTTGGAAAGAGGAGAAGGTTGGGAATTTATTGAAATTCTTCCTGTTTTGCTGTAAAGTACTATAATGCAAGTACCAATGAAGTACATATTAGAGTTGGCGTTCATTACTTGAAGCTTATTGTTTCTCAAGTTGTAGGGCGTATGTCAAATATCACAAGAGCTAACAATTTTTTAGCTTCCATCCAGTAGCTTCTTTAAGCAAGAGAAGAAGTGGGGAGGAAAAATAAGATGAAAAGGTCACTGGGTGGATTGGAAGAGAGACTCAGACATTGGCACGCAACCGAGTTATATGGAGGGAGCTCCTCAGCTTCGCAGTGACTGAATGATCAAAGCCAGTCATAGGGATTGATGATGATGATGTTAATCATAATGATGATGACGAACAGGTTTCTAAAAGTGTGTTTTATATGCTGTAAAAAATACATTTCATTTGCATGATAAAAACGGATATTCTAATAGAAAATTTACAATATAAAAGGAGGTTAGCAAAAACATATTACTTTAAAATTATATATATATATATATATATATATATATATATTTTATGCTTTTAAATTCCTTGTGGAACATTGGGTCGCAAGATAGATTTGCGGTTTCTATAACAGGCCAGTTTTTTAAGTGAGTAGATTGTTAGCCTACTGCACAACCCCCAACCTGGAGGATCAGGTTTTGAATTCGGAGTTGTCCTTCTCCTAGACCAGTTTCCATCCAAGGCTATAGAACCCGGTCTTTCCTGTTATTTACCCATAGCTAGTTGGGGGGGGGGGGAGAAGAAGAGGAGATTAGCACGTAAGTGAATGTAATGGATTCGACTCTCCGATTCCTCAAACCGAGCCGGTATCCATTGCTCCAACGTGTCTCCTCTCATATTATCGTAAAATGATAATATCGAAATATAACAACGAATAACAAAAAAGACAGCTAAACCGTTTTATCGGTCCTCATCAGAGCAATGATTGGGACAAAACATGTACACTGTAACAGAGAGCAAAAAAAAAAAGAATATATATAAGTCCAGCCCCACGACAGATGATATATGCAAGAAAATATAACGCTTAAAAGCTAATTACCTTTAAGCCCACTAAACACTCCTGTTTATAGAGAAATGGCTGGTAGGACTTAATGTACACTGATTTCAAAACTTTCAAGTGATACTAGGAATTAGCTTTGCTCAGCACTGAGGCTATAAGACTAGAGACAATGCTAGCTTTTTATCAAATGCTCTGCTATCGCTGATCCTCTTGTATTTACGCAACTCTATAAATTGTCCACCTTGCCTTTGCGGATATTGGCTGGTACATGTTAGTTGATATGTACATCCAAACTTTGACCTGTTCTGCCGACATAGTCTTCATCGCACTGACATCTAAATTGGTGAATTATCGAACTAATATGATGGCTGGACAGAATATCCTTCTGGATCGGGTGTCAAAATAGAGAATCAAAAACAATAAAAGGATTGGCGGGAAAAATAACATGTTCTTACACCAACTGAAATCTGCTTAGCAAATATTGTACTCACCGCACTAATACAAATAGATGTGACATTTCAAAGGACCAATCAGCCGAGACTTACGAAATTATCGCATTCTCCCCGAATCTATCTATGCCAGTCTCTTTATCTATCTATCTATGGAAGTAATAAAAATATATTACCGTACAATAGGAATACGGAAATGTAACAACAAATAACAAAAAAGACAGCTAAACCGTTTTATCGGTCCTCTCTCTCTCATTAGAACAAAGACTGAGGACAAAAATGTATATAACGACTAAAACATTAAAAAAATTAAGACTTCAAGGACATTGTAATGCCGTAACATGTGAGGAAATAAAAAAATAAAGCATGGCTGACCACATATGGAGGGAAAAGTGAGATCACCGCTCCCCGTGGGATGAGGTTGAAATAACAATAACAGATGGAGAACATCACTGGAAAATACGAAAACTTAAGGAATCAGCACATATGCTGGGCCAGAAAAATCTCCTAAGCCGGGCCCGTCAAGCATAAAAATGAATGCAATATGGGAACCAGTAATAAGGAGTGCTAGAGAAAAGCAGTAATAACAACAAAAATTGCAATATGAGCTCTAATAAAAACAATTACTGTGACATTAAGTTTATAAGTCCCCAAAATTCATAGACTGATGTCTACAAGGACACATGGCCCAGTTAGTTGGATCCAGTGACTTGACCCAATGAATTGAGGCTACTGCAGCGGTGAACAAAAACTTGGAGTGTTGAGTGAAAGGGAGATAATCGAGGCTCCCGGAAGAGGCATGGCAACTAGAACAATTCTCCCCGGTGGACGAAATAAAGGGTTCAGTTCGAAATTCCAATCATTTGAAGAAGGCCGGAGCGTAGAACGACTGAAACGTCGCGAATATGGTAATAAAGATAAGGACAGCTTTCCGGACAATGTAAATAATGTAAATAATAATACCTCATCTCAGAAATATAAACAGACATTAAGATCTTAGGGTAATGCTATATGAGAAAAAATGTAACATTTATAAGCTTTTACCTTTAAGCCAACTAGCCAATCTATCTCAGAGAGATGGTTGGTTGGACTTAATATACACTGATTCTAACACTTTCAAGTAAAACTTGAAATCATGTTTTTCTTTGGTATTTTGTCTTGCTTTTTAAACCCAATGATCTTCAGGTTGTAGACAGTCACTACCCCGTTGAACTTCAAGACCGAAGGTCATAACATTACATACTGATGACAATCTAACCGACTTACCTCAAATATTTTTTCTACAAAGTTTGTAATAAATAACTGACTTTCTATCAAATCTTGCATTATGCGAAAAGTAAAAAGAAAAATCCAGTTGTTCCTGTAGCAAATACTATTGCCATCATGATAAAGTTTTCTCTATAATAAAATACTCATCCGTCTGCGTAATACGATAAACTACATCCGCGTCCTGGGTATGACGATAAACTACATCCACGTCCTGGGTAAGACGATAAAATACATCCACGTCCTGGGTATGACGATAAACTACATCCGCGTCCTGGGTAGGACGATAAACTACGTCCAACAGCAAGACCTCTTATCCCGAGGTTTAGAGGAACTTGGAACCACCTCTTAATTGCTGGTGTTCCCAGGTCCACCCTGACCCCGGGTGGTAGCATCTCTTAGGGTCCCAGCTATGGGCAAAAATTTAACCCCTCAAACTGGGATCAAAACATTTGAAAGTGTAAAAATAGGTTTTATTACCCACAACACATTTTTTGTAAAATAAGATTTACCAGCAATAAATTTTTTCCGAAAAATTAATACCAGCAATACATTTTTGAAAAATATTAACAGCCATACATTTTCGGAAAAAATATTACCAGCAATAAAAATCTTGTCAGCATTAAATATCCCCTATTGCTGTCGGTATGCCGTAAAAAAATAACCAAGCAAAATACTCAACTGCTTCATTATACAGGGTGCGGCTGGTATAAGAGAACAGATTTTATGGATTAATAAAAAAACTTGTTGAACAAATGAATATAATTATATTTGATTACAAACAATTAAAAATTAGATTTAGCTCTTATTTAATTTTATTCAATAAAGCCATCACTAACATCAATAACTGCCTCTATACGAGGTCGAAATCGGCTGCAAGCTTTGATTAATTGGTCCTTATTTATATCAGACATTACTCGAACTATTGCAGCTTTAAGGAAGTCTTTGGTGTTATGAAGCTGTTAATTAACCTTCTTCTCAACAACACTCCACTCATAAATAGTCTAGTGGATTGAGATCTGGAGAGTTAGATGGCCAAATGTTGCGTGTGATGTGGTCGTACAAATGGTCAGCCATCCATTCTTGTGTTCGTAGAGCCTTGTGGGATGGAGCCGAGTCTTGTTGGAATATTTAAGGCCTGCCATTGCATATGTTGTCAATCCAGGGCTTGACAACTGTTTGTAGAACTTCAATATAAGCAGCAGCATTTACTCTAAGACCTTGTGGAAAAAATGTGGTGGCATAACATGTCCTTCATTGCTAACAACACCCAATACGATAACACTTGAAAGAAATTTTGTATGCATCACTCTTGGCACCCCAGAAGGATCTGAACAAAGTCATCTGTCATTTCTTCTGTTGTTTTTGATCAACATTTTTCTCATCTGAGAAAAACCAAATCACACCAGCTTCTGAAGGATTTTTAAGTTTGTTCAAAAGCCTTTTGGATCTGTTTAAACAGTTTTCTTTTGTTTTTTTTTCAGACATAAATTGACCTCTCTTCATCAAGTAGGACTTGTATCGAATGTCTTCATGGACACTCATTCTAACTGTTTTTTCAGACACATGCAGCTTTTTGGCAATTGACCTCATTGATTGACCTCGGTTTTCAATTGTTTGCTTGACTTACTGAATAAATTCGGATGTTCTCACTTTATCAGAACATGCAGAATGTCTTTTACGTTTTGATACAGACATTGAGGAACTGTCAGCATCTTCTAACTCTTTTCGTATCTTGTGGATAAACGCTCTTGCAACTCTGAGGAAACGTGCAATATCCAAATCGCTATGATCAGCCTTTAATGCCACAATCACAGCATGCCTTTTCATTTCATTTGCTATCATAGTGTTTGCCATTCTTGATTTTTGAAAAATAAAAGCATTAGAAGTCAGTGGGAAGCAGTATTAACCTTAAATCTATATGTCCTCAAATACTAGCCGCACCCTGTACTTCCAACCGTACAGATACTGTCTGACAGATTAACAATATGCGAATATTTCGGAGGAAGTCCATATCTGAAATTAGTCCCCAGTCAATTCTGAATGTAAGCTTTGTTCGTTGATAAATTAAAAATCGGTCAGAGAACAAAGAAATTCGGCTCTTAGTAGAAGCTATAGCTTGCTTCTTTGAAATAGAGAATTTTTTGAAAGTCTTTTGAACTGTTCTCTGAGGGTTTATCGAAAAAGGTCAAATATTTTCTCTTTCTCGAAGATTTGAAATTCTTGTTCAGTGAGTTTGAAGGAATTGCGAGATTTTAACTGAGAATAGCCGCGGCGGCTTCTAAGAGTTGAAAGTGGATCTGTTATAAAAGGAAGTCGCATTCGTCAGTGAACTGAAGAAAGGAACCGGATATTTGATTGGTTAAATGGAAACAGATATTTGATTGGTTAAATGGAAACAGATATTTGATTGGTTAAAATCGAGGGAAAAAAAGAGAAAAAGGGTGTGTGGGAGAAAATAGTAAGATGATAAAATAGAAAGTTAACTTGATAGATACAATCAATTAATAGCAGAAGTATCTATCTATCTATCTATCTATCTATCTATCTATCTATCTAATACAGACACGCTTACTCATAGACATTCACAAGCGTATACGCTTATAAGAATGAATGTATACAGGTTTTGTCTCCAGAGACAGAATGTCGGGCTAGTTGACCGATATGTTTGATGTCCAGTTGCGAGAAGTTTGCTTGTTAAATCGCATTGCGACAAGTTCTCATGCGTTAAAAAAATAATTGAATTCTTTTGTAAAAAAAAAAAGTCTACATTGCCCAAGAGGTGGATTAAATCCATTGACCGAGTCCAGCTTAATTCTTGCCAGTCCCGATGGTATTCCATTGGCAAAACCATCTGATCCAAGTAGCAAATAATTCAACATGACAAAGAGAATGTACGTGGCATATAACCTGCAGACATTTTTACAACATACATGCATACTTCATTATCTGTCTATATTTCTGAGATGAGGTATTATGTACACTCTTTACATTATTCGGACTATTGTCCTCATCTTTGTCGCCATATTTATTACAACGTTTCAGCCGTTGTATGCTCCGGCCTTCTTCAGGTGGTTGCAATATCGAACTGAACATCTGGCTATATTTCTGAGATGAGGTATTATGTACACTCTTTATATTATTCGGACTATTGTCCTCATCTTTGTCGCCATATTTATTACAACGTTTCAGCCGTTGTATGCTCCGGCCTTCTTCAGGTGGTTGCAATATCGAACTGAACATCTGGCTATATTTCTGAGATGAGGTATTATGTACACTCTTTATATTATTCGGACTATTGTCCTCATCTTTGTCGCCATATTTATTACAACGTTTCAGCCGTTGTATGCTCCGGCCTTCTTCAGGTGGTTGCAATATCGAACTGAACATCTGGCTATATTTCTGAGATGAGGCATTATGTACACTCTTTATATTATTCGGACTATTGTCCTCATTTTTGTCGCCATATTTATTACAACGTTTCAGCCGTTCTACGCTCCGGCCTTCTTCAGTTGGTTGGAATGTCAAACTGAACATCTGTATATATTTCTGAGATGAGGTATTATGTACATTATTTACATTAGTCGGACTATTGTCCTCATCTTTGTCGCCATATTTATTACCCTTTATTTCGCTCACCGGTGTAGACTGTTCTAGTTCCACGTGCCATATTTTAATGGATGTCAGTTAACAGTTATTTCCTGTTAATTTCCCTCTCCAAGTTCTCCACTGCCTTAACCGGGTATTGAACTCACACTCTTTGGGTCCTGTCTTTTGGTTAAGAAGAAGTAGGCCGGAGCGTACAACGGCCGAAACGTTGTAATAAATATGGCGACAAAGATGAGGCCAATAGCCCAAATAATGTAAATAATATATACATGTATACCTATATTATGGCTGTCGACTCGTTCTACGAGCATGACCATCACTGACATGTCTTCCATCTGCCAGGATTTGGCAGTTTTTTCTTTCATCTAGACTGGTTGCCAACCAAGACTGAAGAACCTCGGTCAACCTACTATTTAACCTATTTTGATGTTTCTACTTCATCCATAGCTGGATGATGAGGAGGAGAGACGTTTCGTTTTTTACAGCTTATCAACCATTTGTAGGTTATTTAAAGCCAGAAAATATTTTTTAGCTTCCAAGATCTTTTTTTTTTTGGATAATGTAGAAACTTCGTGCTATTTCCTTAGCGAAAATCAGTAGAAAAGGAGAAATGAGGAGATTCAACTGTAATCTTGTGACGAAAATATAATAAAAGATTATTTCGTCTTCACAAATAATTTATTGAAATGAGTTTCAGTCGACGCCGTAAGATTGAAGGGGAGTCAAAATTTGCATATGTGTTTGAAGAGAGACACACAAAATAGTTAGACAAAGGCAGTAGTAGTTTTGTCTTCCTTTATTTATTTCGCGTACGCGTGTGACAGTGTGTCGCCCTCGTTCTGCGGGGTAAAACGGATAGTGTTTCTTTTTCGTTACTAGCCGTGGCAAGAATGGTGGTGTGGATATCCCGAAAGAATGGAATCTTGCGAAATGAACGCTATTCGTATCACGATCTGATTGTTTTATTTAAGCATCAGCTGAGGGTGAAAATCAGATCGGATTGAAAGCGTTTCATTTCGACAGATTTCAACGAAAGGTGGGTGACTGAAGCGAGCCTGGTTCGTATGGACGGGGCTAGCCTTGATTTTCTCTTTTAAGTCCTCTTAACGTAACGGGGCGGTTTCATGTGTTTGTTTTCCTACTTAATGTGAATATGTGTCGTTCCTGGCCTGTTTTCCGGCATTCTCTTTTGTTATGACCCATGTTGAGATTTCTAACCTCCACAGTTTGTTTGTGTCCGCCATTTTTTATCTCGACAGGATCAGCCTTTGATTTTCCCCATTCCGTCATTTATTTCTACCCTCCCCATTCCGTTAGTGAGCGTGCTTCTTGATTCTATCTATCGACAGAATACAGCGGACAATTTTATTATTTTGAGGGGTGGAGGAATACTAACATTGTTTTCCTAGTTAATGTGAATAAGTGTTGTTCCTGGCCAAGTTTTGTCTTTAGTTTACATCTCCTCTCCATATTTTCATGTATCATGAAATTTTTATATATATATATATATATATATATATATATATATATATATATATATATATATATATATATATAATAAGCCTAAGGAGCCAGGCAAATCTACCTAGGTTTCACCTAAACGGATCTTCAGGGTAAAGCTTTGCCTGGCTCCTTAGGATTATCTTAGGTTTTGCTCTACTTAGTGTATTGAGCACTTTATGTATTTGTTTTTTTACTCGTTTTTGGTTTTTTTCTTTGGACTTTGAACTTAAACACTTGACAAATGTTTTCGCCTTGGTTTAATGTTCTTGGTTCTTTCTTTTTTTATTCCTCATTTTTCCTCGGTTACCGATTTCTTCTGCAAGTTGAGCTATCCGAGATTTTTTCCACCATTTATATATATATATATATATATATATATATGTGTGTGTGTGTGTGTGCGTGTATGCGAACATTAGAAACTTTTACATCATGGGGTGTTTTGTAGGTCCTTTCTGAATATGTGGTATTGTGGTGCGTGCAGGATTGAGAGGTGATGGATGAGTTCTTGTGATGAATGTGTGATTGTAATGAATGAATGGGTCTTAATTGTGATTAACTAGGACTGTAATGGCTAGTGAAAGACCAGCTTTTCCCCATTTCCCCTTCGACCATGTGCCACAATTTTGAAGAACAGTTTTTTGCTACCGAGTTTCCTCTACATTCTCCGAAGTGCCCCTTGCTACCTCGAACAGGATTTCTTAAATGAGATAGATATCATAATTAAGAGATGCGCGGAGCTAATTTGCAACGTTAATTTCGACGACACAGGCTAGACGCAGGCAAAGCTCCCTTTGAGTTTCGGAGGCCTGGGCCTTCGATCAGCGGTAGATTTGGCCCTTCCAGCATATCTTTCTTCACTTTCGTTCAGTCGCGAATTAATTGATGAGATACTTGGTGGATCATCTCAGTGTATCTCGGGTAGTTCTTTCGAACAAGCTTGCAGTGCCTGGGCCCCAAAATTACTTTCTATCCCACTAGACATATCAAAACAAAAAAGCTGGGATAAAATAAAATTTTACTAATTTGAGGCTCTCTCTGGATCAGCATCGCCTCCCCTCCCCTCGCCTCGCCTCGCCTCGCCTCGCCTCGCCTCGCCTCGCCTCGCCTGTCTACTATCTGCTTCACTGAGTAGTGGCGCCTGGCTCAACGCAGTGCCCTCTTCATCTACCGGTACCCTTGTAGATGATGAGTACACTCGGGTCGGAGTCGCGATCCGTCTTGGACTCAAATTATGTGAGTGTCACAGATGCAGATGTGGAAGTTCCATCGATTAGTTTGGTTTGCCTCCTCTCTCCTGTCGTCTTAGTGCCGGCCGATTTCCACGGTATGCAGCAATAAATGACATCATAAGAGGTTTGAATGCAGCTGGGTTCCCTTCCCAAATCGAACCCGGAGGCCTCGACCGTGCTGATAGAAAGCAACCGGATGGCATTACCATTTTCCCTTTTAAAATGGGGAAGTCGTTTGATTTGGGATGCGACCTGTGCGGATACATTTTCGACCGGTATTTTGATCAGGTCCGCGGTTGAGCCGGGGTCCATCGCCCGGGACGCAGAGTTGAAAAAAATAGTTAAATATTCTTCTCTTGCTGACAGATTTTTTTTTTTTACTCCTGTGGCAGTGGAGACTTCAGGGGTTATTGGCCCTCGTTCGATGGCGTTCCTTCGGAGGATTGGCGCGATTGCGTCTCGATTAAGGGATGAGCCTCGCGAAACGGAGTGGCTCTTGCAGCGTGTCTCACTGGCGATGGTTCGAGGTAATGCTTTCTCCATCCTTGTGGCTGGCAGAGGATAGCAAAAAAAAAAAAAAAAATTTATAGTTACTTTGTCCAAACTTTTTTTTTAATAAATAAATTTGTTCATTATCAAAAATTTAGTATTTATACAAAATAAATATCTTTTTCCTTCCTTTGTTACGACTTTGCTTTCTCTTTCGAAGCTGACTCAACGTATTACTGAAATAGTTAATAAGTCCTAAGTCTTTTCTATCGTTACTTCTACAAGTAGAATTACTTGTAGGCAACATATATAGTTTTTTGTTGCAATTTGACACAAACAATTACACCACGAGATTGCCCCAGTAACAATTAAGAATTCATTATCATTTCTTTCTTCGCTGAGTTTCGCTTCAAACGCTAATAGGTGCCATTATAGTTTTTCTACCTTCCCTTTCCCCAAACGGTCGGAATTAAAATCCCAACATTATTTAGTGATACAAGTCTTACTAATCTAACCCATACCTGGGGGAGAAGAGGTAGATTCGTAACATTCCCAAGAGTATTTGTAATTATCTGGAAGTGGAACTCTGTACCCTGATAAGAAATCCAAGGCCAAGCCGTCCTGGGTAAGACGTTAAACTACATCCGCGTCGTGGGTAAGACGACAAACTACGCCCAGCAGCAATTATACGTCCAATTATATGTGCGCGTGTGAACGAATATCTGCCTCAGTTTACATAGTCAATCAAAATCTAGAGCTAGATTTTCATTAATTACATCACATTTAATAGCTGAAATAGATAAAACTTATCAAAATGAACACGCGTCCTGGTTAAGACGATAAACTACATCCACGTCCTGGGTGAGACGTTAAACTACGTTAAGCAACAAGGCCTCTGATCAGGAGGTTTTGAGAAGCGTGGAACCACCTCTTAATTGCTGGTGTTCCCAGGTCCACCCTGACCAGTGATGGTAGCACCTGTTAGGGTCCCAGATATGGGTAAATAGTTAACTATTATCAGCAATACATTTTCAAAAAAAATATTACCAGCAATACAATTTTGAAGAAAAAGTATTACCAGAAACAGATTTTTGAGAAAACAAAATATTACCAACAATAAAAAATTTTGTCGGCATTAAGTAACCCATTGAAGTTGATATACCGTAAAACAAAATAAACCAAAGCTTACAGCCGCTGATATGCCCAAGCGATCGCCCATCAAGGTACTAACCAGGATCGGCGTTGCTTAACTTCGGTGATCGTACGAGAAATGTTATTTCAACGTGATGGGGACATAAGCCAACGTGAAATTGAATATTAGGAAAGGGTGCTATTTGAACTCACATTACCGATTTCTTATACCGGGCCGTTAACCATTACGCCACCCAGTCACACATGCACGCATACTCTAGAGTGTCCTATATTTATTTTCTTTAATTGGGGTAATTGAAGAAAATAAATATCGGGTACTGAAGAGGGGGTGCAGAATTAATTTCAACTCGGAATTAATTTCAACTCGGAACTAATTTCAACTCGGAACTAAGGGTTAGGGTAGTACCTGTTTGGGTCACAGCTATAGGCAAACTGGGGTGAAATCACTACGTAAGTGTAAAAATAGGTTTAAATACCAGAGATATTTTGTAAAAAATGATTACCAGCAATAAATTTTTGAGGAAAAAATATTACCAGTAATACATTAAAAGAATATTAGCAGCAATACATTTTAGAAATAAAATATAACCAGCAATAAAAATTTTCTCAGCATTAAATAAACAATTGAAGTTGATATGACGTAAAAGAAACCAAACTAGTGACCTTCACTTTTTCGGCATTTCACATTTCGATACCTAAGAAGTTTAAAATGATGTTTTTAAAATGAAAAAACATTCTTGAAGATTTCATTTTAGCTTTAATTAAAAGTTTAATAATTAAATTTATTATTTCCATTAAGTAAACAATTCTGGTGTATTTCAGATAGAAACTATATACATTGGAATGTCAAATTTAATTTTGATTTCTTAAATTTTGTTAAAAACGGCCATTTTCTTAATTTTAAGAAATTTGTAAACAAACAAAAATTTATCGATTTTAAAAAATATTTAAAAAAATTTCTGACACGTTATTTTAGTAAAATTAGAAAATCTAAAGTTAAATTAATCTGATTTGAAAGAAATATTACTTACTTATAGTATAAAAAATTAATATACAACCAATTATTAACGATTGGTCCTGTTATCTGATCAATCTTTTGATGGATTGTTGAATGACGAAGCGATGACAGCTCTTACGGATGACCATAAATGACAATTTTTAGAGTTCTGAGTGAACGCTTTTTTTTGTTTTACTGTTATGTTTATTTATTAGAATAAAAGGACAAAACTCTTAGATCACGTGACCTTTTCATAATAATGGCAATTTCAGTCTATCATACATGGAAATAAAGAACGTATTAAGTAAAAAATATACAAAATAAAAAATTGTTTTAAAAATAAAATAGCGCAGCTACGTTCATTAATCTTTGCAATTTTGGATTCGTAAATTTCGTTTCCATTTAATTACTATATCACATCGAGGAAATAACGAAATACAGAATTTTACACAATTTTAAACTCTTATAAATTATTAGAATTAAAATAAAAAAAAAATGAAAAAATCTTGTAAAAATTCATTATTCACCAGAAAATTTTTATTTCTTCAGACAATAATGACCGTAATATTACTTATTTACAAAAGCAATTAAAAGTTTTTCTAATTAACTAATGTCATAGTTTTATTGGATTCATTATTTTTCAATTCAGAGAAGATTTTCAGTTAGATAGCTCAAATTTGAAAAAAAAAGTAGGTGATTTACAATCTCCAAAGACTCTACTTTTAACCAAAAAAAAAAAAAAAGAAAAAAAAAAAAATTCAGGAAATAGAAAGGGTTTTTGTGCAAAATTTCATGAAAGTAAGTAAGTTTGTAACATATTTAAAAAAAATATTTTTACCAAAATCTTCTAAAAAAATGGATTCAAAAATAACTTCATTCATTTCTAAATAAGTCCTAAAAGTTTCATTAAAATCGGACAATTACTTTATTTTTACAAAAATTTCAAAATCAATGCGTTTTCAACGGAAAAAAGCACCCCCCCACCAAAAAAACAAAAAAAAAACAATGTTATTTTTCATGCCCCCGCGATGACGTAAACAAAAGAAGATTTTAACCAAAATTTCGAACGTGTTAGAAAGGATTAAAAAAATTAAAAAAATAATTTAAAAATACTTTGGTCTTTCATTAATAATATAAACATTTTGACGAAAAAACTTTATTTTCGTTAAGTTTGTGGCCTTTTTCTTTACACTATGCTGTTTTCCCGCGAAAAAGTATCTATCTATCTATCTATCTATCTATCTATCTATCTATCTATCTATCTATCTATCTATTAGGTTGGTGCAAAAATAATGACGTAACAATGTCGTTTTTTGACGTTAAAAATACGTCAAAAAACGACATTATTACGTCATTATTTTTGCACCAACCTAATATCTTACTTTCTATCTATCTATCTATCTATCTATCTATCTATCTATCTATCTATCTTTCCAAGTATAGTATAGTAATATAAAAAGACACACACATACATACATACGCATACAAACACACACATACATACATACATACGCATACACACACACACATATATATATATTAGAGAAAAGAATAATAATGTGGGATTATTTAAAGACGGACCAGTTGATTGAACAAAGAAGGAAATAAAAAACGAAAATCAAAGACTGTCAAATGCTTTCAAGTTGATTTATTTTTTGGTTTGGTGTAAAGTGCTGACACTGAGATGATCCCGATCCTAAGAGGTTACATTTCGAGGGACGCCAAAGACGCTTGGATTAAACAGAATATATTCTTTTTGTACATGAAAAAAGTCTACTTGAACAAGGAAAGCTTAAAGAAATCGAGACAACATTTGACTGGTATGGCTTTTTTCTCTATTAAAACATCTAGGCTATAAAAAGCATTTCCCTTAATGTTAAGACAAGTCAGTACTTACTTCTTTCTTTCTTTCTTTCTTTCTTTCTTTCTTTCTTTCTCTCTTATATTTGGTATCATTCTTTTTTTCTTTCCATTACTTAAAGTCTTTCTTTTTTTCTTACTTGGTATCTTTGTATGTTTTTTTCTTTCTTTCTTTTATACGTAGCATCTTTCTTTCTTTATTTTTTTTCTTTCTTTTTTTTCTTTCTTTCTTTCTTTCTTTCTTTCTAATATTTGGTATCCATCTTTTTTTCTTTCTTTTACTTGAAGTCTTTCTTTTTCTCTTACTTGGTATCTTTGTATGTTTGTTTATTTCTTTCTTTCATACGTAGCTTTCTTTCTTTCTTTCTTTCTTTCTTTCTTTCTTTATTCTTTCTTTCTTTCTTTCTTTCTTATATTTGGTATCATTCTTTTTTTCTTTCTTTTACTTAAAGTCTTTCTTTTTCTCTTACTTGGTATCGTTGTATGTTTGTTTGTTTCTTTCTATTATACGTAGCATCTTTGTTTCTTTCTTTTTTCTTTCTTTCTTTCTTTCTTTCTTTCTTTCTTATATTTGGTATCATTCTTTTTTTTCTTTCCTTTACTTAAAGTCTTTCTTTTTTTCTTACTTGTTATCTTTGTATGTTTTTTTCTTTCTTTCTTTTATACGTAGCATCTTTCTTTCTTTCTTTCTCTCTTTTTTCTTTCTTTCTTTCTTTCTTTCTTTCTTTCTTTCTTTCTTTTATATCAAGCTCCCTCAGTACTTAAATGGTTGTCGCTTGGGAACACCGCATACTGTAATCAACATCCCACAATTCGAAATATGTTTCGGCTTTAAGTAACGTACGAAAGGTTGCTAAACCGTAAAAAATAAATCAAACAGTCTTTCTTCTTATACTTGGATTTCTTTCTTCCTTTCTTTCTCTAAATTCATGTATCTTTAAAAACGTCCCCTGTATGAGCCTTGCCTTGCTTAATTGATGACAGCCTATCTTTGCTTTCTTTATGGCGTATCTAATGAGCTACCGAGGAGTTTAAGTGTTCATTAATCTCGCAATAAATTACTGCTTGAAAATGTGAGTAATTGTTATTTAAACGCTGAAATGCTTCCTTTCGAAAACACGTAAATTTACTAACCAAACCAACAAACAAAAATAAATTCTAAAATGTTTGCTACATTTTACGTCGTATGAAGAAACTTTTTAAATGTTACATCCCTTTTAAAATGGCATATGATTTTAAATTTATGATATCTTACTCTTTGAAACGTGTTAAAAATTCGGGCTAAGACTATTGAATACTAAATATATTAATAATTGATTACTTTGTTATATATGGGGAAATAAATAAAACTAATTAACAATTTAAGATCAATTTAAATATGACCTGTTGATATATAAGTAAATACAACAATAATTATGCATTTTACAACTTATGATCTTCGCCCTCTCTAAGCTTCTAACTTTCTGACCTATAGTAACAAGGTATCTCACAGGTTTCACGTACAATTTCATTTTCAGGTCTTTTTTCATTGCCCTTTGAACTGTCATAACTGAAACTCCTCTCTTACGTACCAAACATCTTATGAATTGAGTTGGGTCTTTTCTTCCTGTTGTGACCGCCTGCTCCAGTTTTCCTCTCTACTGTTCCGTTTTTTTTAAACATTCACCGTTCTCTTGATGGTACTTGAATGGACTTTGAAGATGGAAGTCAAAGTATGAATGTTGGTACCATTGCTGACGGCCTGAATGATCACCATTGCTCAGCTGGGAAGACAGTGGGCTGGACAAAATGATTTTATCCTGGTTTCTTTCTAGCTGAATAACTCAAAGGGGTTTTCAGTGGTTCTTACGACAAATGGTGTCAAGATGGCTAAACGTCTTATCTGGAAAACTGAAAAAAAGAAACTGAATTAATTTAGTGATTAAACATTTTCTGGGATGGACAATTGTCCCATGTTGTTACACGATTTGGACAATTTTGCTATTACACCCGGTATATGTATGGGTAGTGATGTATGTGTAGTGGTGTATGTGTATATATGTATGTATGTATGTATGTGTAGTGGTGTATGTGTATATATGTATGTGTAGTGGTGTATGTGTATATATGTATTTATAGTGGTGTATGTGCGTTTGAATAAAAGTTTTCGTTAATATTCGTAAGTTTGCATAATGATATATTTTACTTAAAATTAAATAATGGTTAATACACGTAATTTTAACAACTAAACTGCACACCCTCTTTATCTGGTTCTTTCTTTTTCTTTCAGTTATTTTTCTTTTTTCTTTCTTTCTTTCTTCAATTTTCTTTTTCTTTTCTTTTTCTTTCTTTCTTTCTTTCTTTCTTTCTTTCTTTCTTTCTTTCTTCAAATTTTCCTTTTCTTTGATTTCTCTTTCTTACTTTCTTTCTTTCTTTCTTTCTTCAATTTCCTTCCTTCCTTCCTTCCTTCTTTCTTTCTTTCTTTCTTTCTAATTTACGGCCATATCACATTAAAGCACTTGTTCTCGTCCGACCACCGAAGTTAACCAACGTCGTGCCTGGTCAGTAACTAGATGGGTGACCGCTTGGGAATACCAGATGCTGTGATCTTAGATGTGCGTGTAGTGAAATGAATAACAGCTTCGTATTTGAAATCGTAAAGCCAAGTTCCAATTCCAGTCGGGTTCGTTCTTTTAACTTACGGGCAATTACCCTTGGGAAAGGTATGAATCCACCTGTTTTCTCCGCGGTTGAAACTTGTATCACTAAATCATTATTATCTCCAAAAAATTCTTACAATCTAATAATATTTCCTGGCTTTAAATAACCATCAACGGGTTGATAAGTCGTAAAAAACAAATGATATATCGCAATTCCTGCATGATGGGTCATCATTATTTACATTATGCATAGTTAAACCGATGTCATCATCTTTGATTTAGTTTGATTTAGTTTGTTTTACGGCATATCAACACTTCAATGGGTTATTTAATGCCGACAAGATTTTTAGGATAGGTTCGGATGAATAGGATATGTATTTTTTGTAAGAAATCAGTTTGTCGATCAGGTTTCATTGACGTATTTTGCAAAGAGTGTTTTTGTTGAAAATCAAATGTATAGCTGGTAATAAACAAATATATTGCTGGTATTTTTACTATAAAAATCTACTGTATACTTTCATAGTATTTTAACCCTATTTTGAGGGTCAACTATTTGCTCATAGCTGGGAGCCTAAGAAGTGCTACCAGACCGGATCAGGATGGACCTGGGGACAACAGCAATTAAGACGTGGTTCCACGCTCATCAAAACCTGCTGATCATAGACCCTGCTGCTGTGTGTAGTTTATCGTCATACCCAGGACGAAGTCATCATCTTTGTTTTTATTTTTACAACGTTTTGTTCGGAGTCTGTTGATCCGGGAAACCTTGAGAGAATTTAAGACGTAACCCTTTATTTTATCTACGGGCATAGAATTTCTTTGTTCCATTGTCCAGAGAACAGGACGAGATATCCCAGGACATGGGGACCATCAACTTCTGTAGATTAAATGAAGGGTTAAATTCGAAATTATCTGAAAGTTAGTCGGATATAGATTCTCTTGAAGATGGGCAAAACTTTATGATAATAATATCAAAGAAGAGAACACAAGATGTAAATAATATTGCTCTGTCGTCCGGTTTACACTCATTCGGTTTTTTGAATAGGAGTAGAGGCTTATCCCTTGTTTCATGTTAGGACTGGGGTTCCGGTTCCTTTAAAATTCTCCTTGAACTCTCTACTTCTAACGTCTCCGTCTAAACTCTGAAATTTATACTAATATTGTGTTTCTCCTAAAGTCATTTTATTCTCTTTTACTTCCAGTAGCCAGTCTTAGTGGTATTATTGTCTTGCTTGTATTGAACTGATTAAATATATATATATATATATATCTTGCAATATATATATATATATATATATATATATATATATATATATATATATATATATTACACACGTTCATTTTGACGTTTCTTTCATCAAAGAAATGTGCAGAAAAGTGATAAACTTCAACAACCATGATCACCCAATTGTGTTTACTATTATCATTGTAGTGGCTTGAAGTACACACCCCAGAATAAACAAGATTTTCCCCTGGGTATATCTTCTCTATCCCTGCTCCAATGATCACCCTGATCCTTTATGGACCCTATAGTTACCCTAGAGATGTTTCATTTACATTTTGCTTCTCCTACCTTTCAATCTTTCATCTATCCCATTTCCAGCCATAAAAGCCACACTGCCGAAAAACAAAGAAAAAAGCTCCCAAATTCTCCCTGTTTTTTACTTAGACGGTTAGTTTACCAATACAGCAATTCAGATTCACACCTTTCCAGAATATATATATATATATATATTTTTTTTACTAATGTTCAACCAACATAAGGCCCACGAACCACTCACGGTAGAGGGTTAATGAATGAGGTGTGTGACATGAATGTAAGAGTAGAAAGTAGGAAGTGAAGATTATGTGGATACAGAAGATAAGTAACATTTAAGCGGTTCTTGGAGAAAATCTGGTTGAGTGGAACTTCCTCCTTACAAATAGAATACGGAAGGAGTGAGCCTGGCTCAACTCCGTAGACGCAGCATCGGTTTTTTTTTTTTTTTAAATCATCTCACCCCGAGTGAAAGTGAAAGAGAATGCGAAAACTGAAAATGGGGAGGATTGAGGAAAGGAAAAAACAAGAAACAGGGTTAGAAAAAAAAAAAAGAAAAAACAGAAGATGGCGATTGAAGTTTTATTTAAATTTTTGAAGATTGTAGTTATCAAGGAAGCAAGAAATCGGAAGGGAGTTTCGCAGGTGGGAAGTGCGTAATATTATATATAAAGATATTACATATAAAGATTTGAACTAGTGGAACTAAGGAATGTAAGTCTTCCGGACATTTATCATGGCAGTAGCGATAGTTTAGCGACGGATTTGCAACTTTGCGCCGGCGGGAAAGAAGCTGCATGGTTAATTTCGTTTTGGGCCCCTGAATATCTCAGCCAGAGTAGTGTCTAATAAGGAGATTTACTTACCTCCCCTACTGAGTCAGGTTGTGACACAAGGCTGGTTTTTAACGTGGGGACCTGAGGGTTTCCACTCGGACCGCTGGTCTAAGCTGGTGTTAGTTAGTCAGAGATCGTCTAAGCTAGTCATAGCTGTGATACCACTTGTGCCAGGTAAGCATCAACCGGAATAGTGTCTAATAAGTGATTATTTACCCGCTGCCCCATGCAGCAAGATGTGGCACAAGTCTGAGTTTTAAAGTGTGGTATCCGATCCCGTAGGCTCGGGCAAAAATTCCCTATAGATCACGTAAAAACGGAGTCCGTTTCTCGAGACGAGACTATCCTTCGGCAGAACCTCGTCTGGGGGATACCCTCTGACATGTGCCAGGTTTTCTGCGTGGATTATCTATATATGTCAGCGATGTGATAGAGGCTCAGTGAATTGAGGCTTATTTGATAATTATTGGTCAATAGATTAGATTATACGTCACGTGACTTTCTTTATACTACGTCAGAATTTACACCGACCTAATCCGCTTTCCTTGCTGAAGCAACATTTATTTATGATATACTGCTCCTGTTATATATCTAGAGATCCTTGCTAAAATCTAAAAAGAATCTGCAATGTTATTGGTGCTGACTTGACATCTGGGCTTCAGTCACTTTCACGCCGCTATAATGTAGCTTCCTTCTGCTTTTTTTATAAATACCTTCATGGTAATTGTTTTGATGAACTCTCCCCTATGGTACCTAGACTCTATGAATTTAAATGTAGTACTAGATTGGTGGCAATATTACTTTCCCGGTCCTTGCTTTCCAGTTCAAATCAAATGTCAGTCGTTGTCTTAATTTTTGTTTTTTTTATTGTTATCGCTTTTTAATGCTTTTCATATATTCTTTCACTCTCATAACCCGGTAATTGGCAGCTGATCTAAAAACTAACCAACAATCTGTTGTTATCTGAAGCAAGGAATGCCTTGTTAATTTTAACATCTCCAAAATAAGACAGTTCTTTTTTGTAAATCGTTTGAGAGAATCATTTCTGCCTTTCGTCGGATGATAATCTCCAGGAGAATCTCATTTAGAAATGTTTTCCACTGACATGGATTGGAATGATTATATTGAAGCAATTGCTAAATATGTTCCAAGGAAAAATTATTTCGTATTAGACAAGAGTCTATCTTATATAGTCTACCATTCGTTCATGCTTTGAATATGACTGCAACATCTGGTCTTGTGCTTCTTCTATGTATTTAGAGATTCTTGATAAAATCCAAAGAAGAATCTGCAATGTTATTCGTCCTGACCTGGCATTTCGGCTTCTGTGTCTTTCTTGCCGACGTAACGTAGTTTCTCTGTGCCTTTTTTTTTAAGTAAATAACTTCATGGTAACTATTCTGATGACCTTTTACCGATAGTACCTAGATTCTATGAATTTAAATGTGGTACTAGATTGATGCCAATCTTGCTTTCCAGTCAAGTTTGATGTCCAAAAATTTAAATGTAATGTCAATCGTTGTCTTAAAATTTGTCCTTTTATTCTTCTCTCTTCTAAATGTTTTTTTCTTATATTCTTTCACACCGAGTAAATCCCTGAGTGTTAGTAACTGTGTTGTCTTATTTGGGGTGATAATGATGAAAATAAAAAAGAGAATAGCAGCAAAAGAGAGATATGTTTTGATGACATAAGCTTCGAGCAGAATTCCAACTCGTATAGAAGTTCCCAAAGTGCGCGCGGGAAAGACGAGGTGTAAGTGCTTTTATAAAAATGCTTTGAAGAAAATTCACAAGTTCATGCAGAATCATAAATAAAGGTCGACGCAAAAGCGAATGGAGGGCAGAGGACTTACCAAGAGAATTATAGCAGTGAGAAAAAAATAAGAAATTGCTCTATTTTAAATGTTCTTCAGTACAAGTTTATACAAAGTTAGTTATTTGGGGGATTATTAAAAGATGCCATATTATGACATTCACATCTAAAAGTATAATAAAAGATTTTATCCCAGTCTCAATGTGTTTTTTTATGGCCATTGGTTATATCTGTGAAATCGGATCTTTAAAGGCAACTACCAAAATAAAATAATAAATAAATGAAACCTTTTGGAGTCAAGAGCCAACAAAATGAGTGTTAAAGATTTCCGGTCGTGGGCCTATATTAACAATCACATTTGGGATTGAAACCTGAGTAATTCTGAACCACACGACACACTATCCCTCGTGGTAGTTAGAATGCCGCCTGTCACTGTTGCCAGCCGCGTGTCGTGATGTAGAGGCAAGAAGAGGGGCGGTAGGTCGAATATTTCGTTGGTTGCAGGGAAAATCTATTCTGCTTGACATGACAGAAGTTGACCCAAGAGACGCTATCTACCTAATCAAGACCGTGAAAGTGAATCCCTGAAATAAACAACTGTATTAATGGGAAACAGGATTCACGTTTTTCAGCCTTCGTTTCCATTGTGAGCGTGCAGCAGGCCTTTCCCAGCTTTTCGGGGGCACATTGAGAATAGAGTCGAAACGTGGTGTTTGTACGGCCGGTGAAAAGCTGAAGATAAGTCACATTGTATGTTTACAAAAAGTCGATGTCCAACTGTTGATCTACTATCACTTTACAACAAGATCCGAATCTTCAACACCAACGTCAATTCGATCCTACTTTACGACTCAGAAACCTGGCAGGTAACCAAAATCAACACCCACAAACTTTAAGCATTTACCAACTGATGTCTTGGGAGCATCCTCTATATCAGTTGACTGGAAGTGGGACAGGACCAGACAATCCCCAACTGGGATTGACATCAAGAAACAGAAATAGGGATAGATCGTACAAACATTCCGCAAGGCTGATTCTAGTATCACCAGGCAAGCCCTTGACAAGGGAAGCAAAAGTGGATCGACAAAAACAGATTTGGCGTAGAAGTGTTGACGCAGATGTGAAGGCAGCCGGCACGACATAGGCCGAGCTGAAGAGGATCGCCCGGAACCGCGTCCGTTGGAGAGGGGTGTTGCTGCGGCCCTATGTTTTCCAACGAATCAAGAGGCATAGAAAATTCTTATTTATCTTGCTATCTATTCATCTACCCAAGTGGTTAATTCTGACTTAATGTTAAATCGAGTTTAGTATGAGGTGGAATAATAGTGCATTTAATGAGACTCGAACACACGAACTATCGTTTACTAGTTGTGATTGTAAACTATTTCCCAATGTGCATCACCTTGTTATTAATTTACTTTTAAAAATTCTTACTGGTCATAAGGGTGAAAAAATTCATAATTAATTCTTCTTGTCAATGAAAACTGAATGTATATATTAAAGAGATATTTTTAAATTAATCGTTTTCTAGAAGTTCATCAAATATTAAAAATATGTCTTATGACTTTTTTTACCATCACAAGTCTATGGAGTTTCTTTTGATGCAAAGATCTGCAGTTAGGAAAATTACAGAAAAAATATTCTTATATATACTAAAATTGTTGTTGTAGAATTTCATAGTTAAACGTGGCACATTTGGGAAATATATTAGAATAATTCAGAACCTCTACTGACATAAAACCGTCTGTATACGGATAAAAATGATTTCAGTAAATATACAAACATAGAAAGGGGTTTAAGACAAGGATGTGTCGTCTCACCGGACTTATTCAACCCAAAGTGAGATATTTCTGAAATAAATAGAAGATTAATTATTGGCAGCCACAATGTTAACAAAATAAGATATGCAAATGACACAATGTTGATAGCAGATTAATTAAGGATTAAAGATCAATTGCAAGAAGATGGTTGTTAGCAAAAGGGGACATCCCAACATGAAAATTACAAATTGGAGCTAGCGAAATCAAACAGTGCAACTAGTTAGATACAATCTTAACAATATAAGATATGCCGACGACAAAGTGTTGATAGCAGACATAGAAAGGAAACTAAAAGAACTTCTACAGAAAGTAGTGAAGGAAAACCAGAAGAAAGGACTAAACACCAATTACAAGAATACAGAATACATGGTTGTTAGCAAAAGGGACAACCCAACATGCAAATTACAAATTGGAGATGCCAAAATCAAAGAAATACAACATCTTAAATATCTTGAAAGTATTTTAACAGAGAACGGAAAGTGCGACGCTGAAATCTGAACGCGTATTTTGGTAGCGAAAGATGCCTTCCAAAAGTTAAGCTAAGTATTAAGAAACAGGAAATTTTAGTTCGAAACAAAGAAAAGAGTACTGTACTTTTACTTAATATCAGTTTTGCTATACAGTAGTGAAATACTGGACAACCTCCTCACACATGAAAAAGAGACTTGAAGCAACAGAAATATGGTTCTACAGAAGGATGCTGAGAATACCATGGACTTAACATATGAGCAACGATGAAGTTTTAGAGAAAGTGTAAACAAAAAGGACACTTATCACCAGAAAGAGACAGTTGAAATTTCTCGGGCACATAATGAGGAAAAAGGGCTTGGAAAATTTGATACGTACAGGATATATTGAAGGCAAGAGACAGAGGAATGAAGCGAATAACATACCAAACGCAGGGACTGGAGGTATAGTAAAGACAAACTTTAGTACGAGTTACAAAGGGCAGGATGTAGTAAAGAGTCATGACCGCCAACGTCCTGAAGAAGAATTTTGTAAAAAAAAAAAAAAAAAAAAAAAGAAAGAAAGAAAAACTAAAATCAAAAACTTATTTCTTTGGTAACGATGAAAAGAATATTGAACTGTTACGTGACATCTGTTCTAGTTTACGGCAGCGAATATTGGACGATTTCCTCAAAGATGAAGAAGATACTCGAGGAGATGTGGTTCTACAGAAGGATGCTAAGGATATCATGGACCGAACATGTGAGCAACGATGAGGTCTTAGATAGATTACAAACAAGGAGAAGGCGGATACTTAACACCAGGAAGAGGCAGCTGAAGTTTCTGGGACACATAATGAAGAAGGAGGGCTTGAAGAATCTGATACTCACGGGTCGAAGAGGGAAAGAGAGACAAAGGAAAGCAGCGCGTGACATACCTGACGAGCTTGAGCAGGTGGATGACAGAACGTGATCTGGGGCTGGGGGAAGCAGAGGGAAGGAACTTGTTGAGAGGTGCAAGGAATAGAAAGAGGTGGAGAGCCAGGATCGCCTAAGTCCTGAAAGGACATGACACATAAAAAGAAAAAAAAATGTTCGATTTTTAAAATTTCTAATCGACCACGTTACTTAATGACTTTTTCGAAAATTTGTTGTTCCTGAACTTTTAGCTGAGATAGGAGAAGAGGACATTTTTGGATCACCTCTCTCCTACGTTTTTCAAATGATCCTTTGTCGATTGCAGTTTCTACATATTATCTCCTTATTTTAATCTTAACGGATAATGTTTCACAGTGAAGAAACCAAACAAGAAACGGTTTATTTCTTAATCTATTTGTTTTTACAAGAGGATCAGATGGAAAACAGAGAAACTAGACACTTTTAAAGCTTAACATCAAAAAAGTATCGTTAACCAAAATGCTTTGATGCTGCGTTAGCAAAGGAGGGACATTAGAGATCATCAAATTCACTCTCGTCTCGTTGGAGATTTTGACACGAGTTTCATGTATCTTCAATTTCAAAAACATGCTCCACTTTTTCCGAATTTGATTAACATTGGCACTGTTCATGTTTAGACGAGGGGGAATCTACTTGATGGTGACTGTAGGGCACTTCTAATTACCGTTAGCGATCTAAATGTGTGTAGGGTATAAAAAAGCAGAAAACAAAAGAAATGGATTGCGTTTCTTAAGATGTTTTGGTTTGTTTTATTTTATGGCATATCAACCTCAATGGGTTATTTAATGCCGACAAGATTTTTATTGCTGGTAATATTTTTTCCTTCAAAAATGTATTGCTGGTACTAAAACCTATTTTTACACTTTCATAGTTCTTTGATCCCAGTTTGGGGGTTAACTATTTGCCCATAGCTGGGACCCTAACAGGTGTTACCCCCGGGTAAAGGCGGATCTGGGAACACCAGCAATTAAGAGGTGGTTCTACGGTGCACAAAACTTCCATGCTACAAAGATGAGGACAATTGTCCGAATAATGTAAATAGTGTACATAATACCTCATCTCAGAAATATAGACAGATGTTCAGTTCGACATTCCAACCAACTGAAGAAGGCCGGAGCGTAAAATGGCCGAAACGTTGTAATAAATATGGCGACAAAGATGAGGACAATAATCCGAATAATGTAAATAGTGAGAAAATATTACCTTCTCATTTTCTCCCCATTATCCTCTTCCCAAATGGCGGACGCCCCAAAACATGAAAATGCGTAGAACCTTCATAAACTGTGCTGCAAACATTTACAGGACGTTCGGGAATTGTTATGGAAACACTGCACTTGTATGTTTGTTTGTTTGTTTGGGTTTTATGGCATATCAACCACTGTGGGTTATTTAATGCCAAATCCAGTTTATATGAATTTTAAATGCCTATTTTGTATGGAATATTTTTAGCAAGCTAGAGCTTATTTGCTTGCACACTGCAAAATAATCCTAGATATTTTTTGTTTAAGTCAGGAATTTCCATTTGATTGTTGATTGTTTTGTTTAACGGCATCTCAAACTTAGAGGTCACTTTATGCCGAAAATGATTTTGAGTGACTTTAAAAGTCAAAAACGCATAGCTGGCAACATTATGGTTTCAAAAAAAACCTACAGCTGGCAACATTGTTTAAAAAAAAAAACAAAAAAAAAAAAAAACAAAGCGTACAGCTGGCAACATTATTGTTCCAAAAACATTATCTGAGGCCTTGCTGTTGGATGTAGTTTATCGCCATACTCAGGACGCGGATGTAGTTTACCGTCATACCCAGGACGCACTGCACTTGTAAGCGCAGCAAGGGGATGGATCAGGCAATCTAGAAACAAAAACGAGACTGATGTTAGCGACAGGTCTAGCAATGGAAGGCCATTTGCTGCTGTAAATGGGTATAACGCCAAACAGATTGATACTATCAAATACTTGTAAATAGTGTAGTCACCATATGTACCATTCATTGTCTGTGTGGTGAGGATAAAGCAACAATTAAAAACTAACCCCAGCTGCCAATGTGTATTTACAATATGATAATAAAACCATAGCAAAGATCTCTTCCGAACAATTACCATGAAAGTATTTATCGAAAAGATAAAGAGGCAACTTTTCGGCGGTAGGAAAGTGACATGTGTCGAACTGCCAGATCAGGACCAATAATATTGCTGATTCTTCTTCAGATTTTATCAAAGAGCTAAAGGTAAACAGCAAGCCCACTGGACCATATGTGGCAGCAATATTCTTAGCATGGTTTCCCGCCAGATAAAATCCAGACAAAAATAGTAATCAGGTAATCCTTATTTCTAAAAGGAAACTAATCTGATTCATTTAATACAGGATGCGTTAGTGTACGATACAAACTTTTTCATAATAATAGTTGATATCTTTGCAGGTATGCATGATTCATCATAACGCCGGCTATGATATGTGGATAGAATAGTTTACAACAAAGGGGACGGGGTTATATATCGGTCAAATGTGATATATACTAGCCTAACCCATTTTATACCCGGGATAAAAAAAAAGGCCTAGTCTAACTTATAACTCGAGTATAAAACCGCCGAAATAGATTAACTTATAGTATGCACTGGGCTTGTTACACCAGGAGATATATTTGATGTACTGTTTGTAGAAATAACATGGGTCATATATACTATCAAACATGTTAATTAAACGCGATGTAATATTAAGGGAATTTGTTTATAAAGGAAATCTATTTATTATAGTTCATTAAATAATTTTTAAAAATAAGAAAAACTACGGAAATACTACGGAATTAAAAAGAAATATTATTTAATATAATCTGTAATTTTCCGTAAGATTTATAGAACAAATTTGGGTAAAGTTTAACTCAGTACCAGCCCCCCCCCCTAAAAACCCCCATAAACCATAAAAAAACAAAAACAAATGACAAAAAAAACACAAAACAAAACAAAACAAAAGCCAAAAGGAAAGAAAAACACGGTATGTCAAAGGGAGGTTGTTCCCTTTCACACTAGTATTACTAATTGTGAATTTAGGATTTTAATACCGTAACATATTAAACTAGATTTTCACATTTTTACTCGAGAACTGACAACAAAAATGTTAAACGATATTTATTTATTCAAATGCTTATTCACAAGATAATTAATTTATAACCTGTAATTAGTCATAACTATAGGAAGATTAAATATTTGCTTTTGTTTTCATCTTTTGAAGTTTTAAACTTTTTTGAAAGGATAATTTTATGCTTTTAAAAGGTATTTTTTTTTTTAGAAAGAAAACCATAATATATAAAACTGAATTTACAAATATCTTCATATCGATGTTATTAAACAAAAAACTTCAGATTACTTTTTGTTTTAATTTTTCCAATTTAATTAGTTCACTATTAAGTTTCTCATCTTCTGGCTTTATTAAAATTGTAAAAATTGCTTTTTAAAACAATCAAAATTGTCGGGGTAGGTGCGTGTATATGTCCTCGCTCGCATGTGTGTGTGTGTGTGACTGAATAAAAAAAAAAAATCTGTGACATCAACACAACTCCAGCAGTGAGTCTTTGTTTTTATTTCGTTAGTCCAGCATAGTTGTCCGATTAGAGCTAAGTGGCGCGTGTGGACCTCCCAGGCCTTTTTATTTATTCAAACAATCACATTGGGACACGTGTTTCCAGGGATCAAAACAAACTCTGCCAAGTCTCTTCATTATTTTTTTTTACGGTCTTTTGCTCTTGAGTTACTTGGCTTCTTCATCCATCGCTTGATAACCTGTTATTTGATTTGGGATTCTAAGTACTCTTTCAGAAGAAATAATAAAAAAGAAGACATTTTATTCACACACACACACACATATATATCAGTTCGCTATTAAGTTTCA
>OZ010582.1:17764194-17769194 GCA_963932145.1 Acanthosepion lycidas | reverse complement strand
AATTTTGAGTCGATTAATTTTATTGTTTGAATTTTCTAAATTACGTATAATCCTTCTCAAATAAGGAGAAATTCCACCAGAAAATGTCCAATGCTCATTTTGAATGAAACATGGTCCAAGCTTTTAACTTTCGTAAGTCATCACTAGGTTAGGTAGAAACAAATGATGAGTTTCGTGGAAGAGGTCAGTGTAGTGACGTGGGTAAAGTGGGTTTTGACGTAGCCGAGATGTTTAGGAAATCAAGTTTCTGAAGTCCAGTAGCTGTTATTGCTCTTTCCCGTATTGATGGGCTTTCCTTCCTAACCTTTTACTCGAAGGGGTGTGAAGCGTCAACGTCTTGATTATATCAATATTTCCTCTCTCTTCGAGTTTCCTGTACTATTCATTTTAGTTGTTGCTGTTGTTGGCAGTCCTCAAGTGATGTGGTTTCTGTTATTTGCTACAGTTCTTTGTGATTCTGTAGCGCCAGTCCACAAGTTCCAAAGAAGGGTGATCTTTGCCAAGATACTCAAGCTTCATTATTTTCTCTTTCAGTTCCATGTTCTATCCATTTTAGTTGTTGCTGCAGTTGGTAGTCCTCAAGTGATGTGGCTTGTGTTATTTGCTACAGTTTTTTGTTTGTGAGGATGTAACGTCAGTTCACAATGTTCAAAGAATGATGACCTTTGCCATGACCCTCAGCTTTCACTCGCTCAAAGCCTGTTTTCACCATTGATCTCAGCAAGCGTTTGTATACAACTGATATTTGAGATATTTCTGAACGAGTTTGGCGTCATGCAGGACATCCATATGAATGTCTGAATCTGACGAATCTATTTAAGTACATGATGGCAAAAAAGCGTCAAGACTTCAACAAACAAATGTCGATTATGAAATCACACGCCCACTTGAATAATGTTTAATAATAATTCAAATAACACATACGTTAGTGTCACAACCACTACATTATCATGCCGATTAACGTGCTATTTATCATTTTGCGATTCTGTAATACCAGTCTACAAGATTCGAAGAAGGGTGGCTCTCTCTAAGAATTGCATGTTTCATTCACTCAGAGTCATTTTTAACCATTGATCTGGAAAAGTATCTTTGTACATTTTGGCAGTTTACATATTTCAGAGCGAGTTTGGCGCCATGCATGACATCGATATGAATCACACTCGGACGAGGCTATTTAAGAACACAACATCAGTTCTTAGATTAATGGGATGCTTTCGTAGCAATTTGCAGTGTTAAACAAAACTACCAAAAACACAGCCTATTGTATATGCAATTTCCATATCTCCATCTTTTATAATTTGTTACAAGTGATCCATACACCAATGTATTTGAAATGTTTGGTATTTATTAATTATACTTTATGATGGATTCAGGGTAGGGTTATAAATGATTATAGTAATGGGGAGATTAGCCGTTTCCTTATAAAGAAACACTCAGCATTCATTTACTGGGCAGTTAGGGTTACGGTTGATTGAAATTTATAAAATCTATTAAAACTGTTTTTCAGGAAAATAGATTTCTCAAATTCACTTTGAGAAAATTCACTTATTCCTCTTTCTACTATTGAAAGGAGTTTCCTTCCTAACCTTTTGTTTAAGATAGTGTGGAAAGTCAACATCTGGATCATGTCATTATTTTCTCTTCTAGTTACATGTGCTATCCATTTTAGTTGTTTCTGCTGTTTCCCTATCTCCATCTGTTTTTATGTGTTCTAACTTAATTTGCTATAAAGTGATCCATACACCGAGGTATTTGAAATTTTCTGTTTATTAATTTCACATTCAAAATCTTTATGATGGATTCAGGGTTGGTGCCATTCATTTCAAATCCATATTATGATTTCTGTTTCGGAAATGGTTTAGTGTGAGTCGTATTTCTTGGAAAACTTGGTAGAGGATGTTGATAATTAAATCGCATATCACCAAACAATACAACAGAAAAACACAAGAAGAAATCTGAGAAATCCTTACCAATAGCGAAAACTATAGCTTTATATAAGACTGTAAAAAACGACTACAAATACGAGAAGCATTAAACATAAAACACAAACAACTTCAATTAAATTTTATTAAATTTAGAAACAAATATACTTACTATATTTCATAAATAATGAAAATAAACGATAGCACTGTTACGTGAAGAGGCGAAGAAGAAGCGACATATGACAAAAAGATTGAAATGATATAGCGAAAAACAAAACAAAAGCTCTCTGATAATATCTCATGTAAGTAAAAAGTAATTATATATGCTACAATTTATATATAAACTAGCTTAAAAGACGCAATCCGTTTTTTAAATTAGCTACCATGGAGGGCTTATTGGGTCTCAAGTCTCAAACTAAAGACACCAGCAATGATGATTCTGAAGAAATAACTTTAAATTTCTCAATTCATTTCATGGCCTTCAAAACCTCAACTTATCTCTGATTCAGGCTATAAGTTCATTTCCAGACAAAAGTCCGATTTGGGCCAAAAATTTCTTCAAATCATAAACTCTAAATTCTGCAGAATTTCAAAAACTGCATCACAAAATCTCTCACTTTAACTTCCTTGGCATTTTGAAGAAACAGAATTGGTTTTCTCAATTCACAAATGTTTGGAGATATTTTAAACTTAATTTCTTAAAATCACAAAGATTTTGTTTTACTCAATATAAATTTAAAAAATTAAAAATGTTTTTGAGTTATTTTAAAATTTGAATTTTGAACAGTTCCCTCCTCATCCGGATACAAATCCCAATGCTGAATGTTTAAACAGCAGATGAAGGGCAGATTTTCAATCTTGGGATCGTCCTGATTTAGAATTTACCTATGTAGAGGAAGTGTGGCTTGAGTTAGAGGCTTTTCAGATAAAAATCCCTATAAAATTAGCCATTTTGTTTCAGCACTTCTGGTGTCTTATCAAGTGATGATGTTGAATGTAGAATAAAGGGTTTTAAAAGGTTCAAATCAATCAAACATCTCTAGCTAGGGGAAACGTTGTTACATAAGCTGCAATGACCAATCAAAATACAAGTATATGAGAATTCAAAAAACTTGACAACGATCTAAGGTTATAATAATTATTTAATGCTTTAATGTTAAACTAAAATAGAATTTATTCTAACTAATAGATATTAAATTATACTATAAAATTCAAAATTACCAATTTTAAATTTTAAATTTAATCTATATTACGTTTTAAAAGTTATAAAATGATTTAAAGAAACTGATGAAAAAATACATATGTTTTGTTATTTATTTTGTTTTTATTGAAAGGCCAAAATTTACTTGGAATAAACGTTAAAATCTAATGTTGCTCTGAGCTTCGTTACAACTTAGATACATTTGAAGTGAAGATATAGGCAAGGGGAGTATGAAATCTTGCAAAAGACAATACATACACAATCAGATACATAAACACGAAGACATATATTGATATATAAACACGCAAAAAAGCAAATAGGTGTCGACGACCCTTAAAAAAACAATACATACATACAATGAAAGGCATATATAAGTGATTATACATACATACATTGATAGAGACACGCCCATATACAGAAGCAAGAAATATTTAAATTTGAATGTGTTAGTAAACAATTTCTAACATATTATTAAAATATAATTTATGTGGGTAAAGTTATATTGATAAAAATGGTTGAATAGATAAAATTTAATATGGGAAGAATAGAAAAACAAATATTAGTCAATGAACAACATATGGAAAAAGAACACTAAAATATATAGAAATGGATAGAAAAATAAATATATGCGCATAGAAATAACACTATCTAATATATAAAAAAACCTCCTAAACACAGAAATATGCATAAATATCTCATATATACTTATCCACGTATTTGTATACATACACAAGTACAAATATATAACAATATGTGAAATAAAATAAAAAATACATACATTATATTTGCTCTACTCTGTATTGAGCACTCTTTTAAGAATAGTATTTGTTGGTTATTGGAATTTATTCCTTTACACCAATCGTATACTTGTATATATATATATATATATATATATATATATATATATATATATATATATATATATATATATATATATATATATATATATATTATAATTTTATCATATGGACAAAACCATTTTACTTACTACTACAAAGATTACTTTCGTTCTCATCACATCGGATAAATATATATATATATATATATATATATATATATATATATATATATATATATATATATATATATTAATAAATATACATGTGAAAATTGCGTTGTGCATGAAATTTAGAGTTGTGCCACTGGCGAAGGAAAAAGCAATATTACATCAAGTACTATTTTGTTGAAACAAACATTCCAGTGTGCGATATTATATCTTCATATTTATATACAGTGATACATAAAAGTAAATGGACCCTAAGATAACATTTTTTTCTCACATAATTAACAAATTTTAATTAAACTATATATTCATTAGGAAAAAAACTTTGCTAAACGAATTACAACCATTTTCTAATTTTTAAAAAAGCTTTCCATACTCTTTGTGACGATAAGCTTGCAGATATACGTTAATGAATTTATTTATTTCAGCCAAATTTCGTCATAAACCATCAACTAACTATATTTTTCCGTTATTGTAAGCCTAACACTATTCTACCTAATACTGACAAGTAAACAGCAAGGATTTTACAAGAATGATTTCTAAGTAAATTTCGTGGCCGGATATTTGGCCGACGGACACTTGGCCCAGAGATATTTGACCGACGGCCATTTCAGCGGACAAGTAAAAATAGTTACAAGCAAAGCTTTAATTATCTTAATTAGCAGTATTATAAGATAGAATAGGACTAATAATTACCACTGAATTTCAAGGGATTAAATTACTCAATCTAAATTTAAAGTTGAAAGTTTTCTTATTTCAATATTTGTTTATTGAAATTAGTATTTTAAAAAAATATTTGAGTGCATTTGGGTAAAAAGTAGAATCTAAATATTTAAATTCATATTTAACAGTAAGATAAAAGCTAGTTGATCCC
>OZ010582.1:17751694-17759194 GCA_963932145.1 Acanthosepion lycidas | reverse complement strand
ATAACGAACACAAACGGAATTGGAACTCGGCTCTCCGAATACAAAATCGAGCCATTATCCATTACACCACCCGCACATGCAAGGTAACAGCACTTGGTATTTTCAAGGAGTTAAGCATCTACATACTGACCAGGCTCAACGTTTCAGCTTTATTCCTTTCTGATTTTATTGACAGCTTTATTCTTTCTCTCCCCTTCACATAAACATCAATTATCCTGCTGTTTTTCCTTTATTTTAATACGCATTGTCTAAATTACTCTTAAATGAGTTTCTGGTTCGCGTCTCAAGTGACCTCTGCGCAGCCATGTTCATTTCCTTTGAACTGCGAAACATTTTTGGCTTGTTATTTCAGTTTTTTTCCTTTTTAACATGTGCTCTCTTATCAGTTATGGCTCTAGCGTTTGACTGTCATAATCAATCACATTTTTAGAGTGAATCTGCTCCCCCCCCCATGAGGTCAACGTAGTTATGATAAAGGGTGTATGCCGACGACATAGGTATTCATTTTGGGATAAGAATGATCTTAAACTAAAAATAAAACCCTAACCCTAACCCTTAACTCTAATCCTGCCAAATATTTCAAGAAATAATTCTCAAGATTGGCTTTTGGTTTGGTTTGATTTACGACATATCAACCTTTATGGTTTTTTTTTTTTTTATGCCGACAAGATTTTTATTGCTGGTAATGTTTTTTTTTCGAAAATATATTGCTGTTAATATTTTTTTCCAAAAATATATTACTGATAAAAATTTTTACAAAAAGTATTCCTGGTATTAATACCTATTTTTATACTTTCATAGTGATTTGACCCCTTTCGTTGGGATAGATATTGTCCTATTGCTGAAATCTTGATAGGTTCTAGCAAATCAAAGGCCTAGCTGTCGGATTGAGTTTATCGCCATAACCAGGACGGAGGACTCAAGATAAATAAATAATCGGTACTAAACACTTCAAATGCACCGGTGAATGAATCCGTAACAACAAATTTAATATAGGAGATAAAGAAATTGATCATAGCATAGGCTGTGCTAGGGGTACTTTCGAAAAGGGGTACTTTTCGAAAAGGGGTAGTTTGCAAAAGCAAAACATTATCCCAAGAATTCGAGTCATGTTCTTGAATAGCATCGTCAGATCTATACTTTCATATGAAGGCAAGGAACGGCATTCAACTAATTCAGAAACATCTAAACTGTCATCTGTATCCAAACGTTTTCTTAAATCATTGGTTAAATATGGTTTCGTGCGAATGAAGCCTGGATGTCTTAGCGTTGACAATCCTTCTTGGAACTCCGTGGACTGACGCTACAGAATCATAAACAACTGCAAAAAGATAGTAAAATGCGAATTAATAGATGACTTTCAGCAGCTGCAAGAACTAAAATGAATAGCACATGTTATTCGAAAAGAAAATAATGACATATTCAAGATGTTAGCGTTCAAACGTTTTCTCAATGATTAAAAATGGTTTCGTGTGAATGAAGCCTGGATGTCTTAGCGATGAAAATCCTTCCTCGAACCTTGTGGACAGGCGTTACAGACTTACATACAAAGTACTGTTCGAAATAACAGAAACCATATCACTTAAGGACTACTAACAGGGACAACAACTAAAATGGATAGCACGTGTAACTCGAAGAGAAAATAATGGCATAATCATGATAATGTTGAGGTTGCAGTTTAATTTAAACAAAAAGTTAGGAAAAAAATTTCCACATCAATACTGGGAAGAGCAAATGTGCTTGAGAAACCTATTTTCCTGAAACAATAATTTAATAGAAAGATTTTATATATTTCAACTAAAATTAGCAACAGCTTCTCGAACAATGAATGCCGAATGTTTCCTTATAAGGAAACGGCTAATATCAACATTACAATTTTAGATGAGGAGAACACATACTGCCCTTTGATCCCAGCCCAATTTACAAGTAATGAAGAAAAGCGTGACCCATAGCGTAATCTGATATTCACTATTCGGTACGCAGTCCTGTGGGTGGTGGCTTATATTCCACTTTACAACCACTTCCCCACAAACGCAAAGTTGCAAGGCTGTCACTACACTATCATTATTTCCATGACGCGCTCCATTCATTAAATTCACCTGCTTAGACCTTTACAACTCGGCCATGCCACGCCAGTCATGCGGAATCAAGTTTTTTCATTGCCTCCATCTCTCAGATGTAAGTACAAAGTTCCACTCAGATTTTTTTAAAGAACTTCTGCTCAGTCAATGAATACCGAATATTTCCTTTTCAGGCTAATATCAGCATTACAATTTTAGATAAGGAGAACAGATACTTCCCTTTGATCCAAGCCCAAATACCAAGAAAATCGTAACCCAAGTAGTACTGGTTGCTCCGTCAATGACTGCCGGTTGTTTCTTTATAAGGAAACGGTTAATATTACTAATACTATTCTCTGCAGAATTCTTGCTGATAGCAACAATGATGTCTTCTTTTTTATTGAGAGAATCTCGTAGTCATTGATGGAGATCAAGTGACAGCAAGTACTCTCGTTGCAGTCTTTATTGTTATATATTTAATGTATCTTTTGCTCATCTAGTCTCTTTAGAATGGTATTTGTGACAGTTCCGAGTGATTATTATCTAATTATTTTGAGGTTCACGTGGAACGTATTAATATTTTCCCATCTTGTTCTTATTCAGGCTGTCACTGTGATCGACTGTAACTCGCATATTCACTATTCTGTACGCAGTTTTGTGGGTGGTGACTTATAATATTCCATTCTAAAACCTCTTTCCCAGAAACCAAAAGTTGTAAGCCTGACACTATTACGTCTTTATTTCCATAGCTCAGTGACTATACATCCTGAAGGTCTTAGAGAGGACAATCCTCCTTTGAATCCCGTGGACTGACGCTACAGAATCATAATCAATTAACTGCAAAAAATATTAAAAGGCACATTAATAGATGACTTTCAGCAGCGGCAACAATTAAAATGGATAGCACATGTTACTGGAATCTTATGTCATTTTACATAAGATTTCAAACAAAATGACAGGAAGAAAGTTCTCATTAATATTGCAAAGAGAAATAAACACTGCACTTGAGAAACTTATTTTTTTAAAAGAATTTTTTTAATAGAGAAATTTTGATATGTCCCGAAAAGGGATATATTTGTTCGAAGTAGCAAAGTGGTTTTGAACTACTGTAACCGGGTAGAGCAACCTAGCAGGTAACCGTAATGGACTGGTCCTCGTCGTAGTGGTAGGCAATAGGCTAACACAATAGGCATAGCCAATTGGTGTCCCTGTACCTCCACATCAGTCTGTATTTATGGCTGACACCAGCCAATCATATTACTGTGAGGGGGAACCCAGGTGTATGCATATTCATTACATCAAATTTTATGAATTTCAACCTAATGTGACAGTGGCTGTATGGTCAATAAATGTCGAATGTTCCCTCTTTTTTTTTTAAGCATCTCACACCAAGCAAAGCAGGAATTTGAGGAAAGGACATAGAAAAAGGGCGGGGATCAGGATCAAGGCGTCAGAAGATATTGATTGACATTACATTTGAAGATTATATCTGTGAATGAACCAAATAAGAGGAAGGGAGATCCACTGTCGAGAAGTGCGAGAGAAGAAGCTGTTGGAGTAGAAGAGTCGGCTACATTTAACCGTTTCGACAGTGAAAGGGTGGGAACTAGATGCCAACCTAGTAGCATGATTGAATTCATGCAGTCGGGGTACAAGCAAAAGTAGCTCGTCAGAGCAGATACCATGAAAATATTTGTAGAAAAGACAGAGGGAAGCCACAGCACGTCTGCGAGAAAGTAACTGTAGACGAGATGCCAGATCAGGACCTATCACATTGCATATCCGTCTCTGGATTTTGTCGAGGATCTCGAGATGAACAGCGGGGGCACCAGACCATATATGGCAATAGTATTCAATGCAAAGACAAATGGTAAGGAAACGGTTAAAATTACCATTCAGGATGTTTCGGTATTAATTGAATTGTACCCCCACCATGTACTTCAGCTTATCATGTATGCCCTTATGGATTACCGCATTCTTAACTAGTATAAATATACGGGGGTGTCGAAAATTTCTTAGACCGCCTTAATTACCAATATCTGACTAATACCAGATTTTATTTTTAAAGGGATTCTTGGTTGGTCTGAAAACCTTTCTTAACGGAATGTGTACGAGTCATTTTCATTTGATTCCGCAGATGAAATCAAGAGTAGACACCATGACCATCGGCTTTACACTCTCTTACACCCACCAGCTCATGCACCATAAGCTTAAAAAAATTAAATTAAACAGAGATCATTTCTATGGGTGTAGGGCCAGCAAACCTATCCAACTCAGCTACTTTCTGTCGAAGCAGCAACATCTAGCGTAGTGAGGCTGTGGTTCTGTATTACACAGGGAAGTCTGAAGGTTTAACATACGTACATACAATGTACACTACCGGTGATGTGCAGAGGAAAATAGGAAAAATTAATCTAATTACAGAAGGAAGCTTTGGGATACTAAATGGCTGCAATAAATATCTGGGGACATTAAAAGCGGGCCCAATTTAACAAAATACAAGTAGATTAAGAAACAAAATGTCGAAGAATTTGAAACTGGTTGAAACTGCAGAAAGTACGTATATCAATAAATTTGTAGCATAAGAATGAAAAACATTTATTTTACAACATTATCTATTTCTTTGTCAAGACAAGCCTTTTCAATTAATCACATAAATATAACATTATAAAACAAAAATATCAGATCAAAATTTACTTATAATAATTTAAGAATTTTAGTGATATCTTCGTTGATATCGTCACAATAGTTCAGCCATTGCACTCTTTGGTCTTCTTCAGAAGATTTTGAACAGAACACTTTATTCGATCAAGTGAGGAGGAATGTCTTCGTTACAGGTATATCAGATCAGTTAATTCTATTTACGTAATTCAATCTTGTGATGTCGATTGTCTTTTCCGGTGAATCAAAATATATGACATTTTGTACTACCCGACTCAGGAATTTGGGTTACGTCCACTTGATTCACTAAACCGGTGTCCTTATCTGTTGGGTCGTAACGCAATCAAGATAACGACAATCATCTGAGTAAATCAGTACTAAATAAAGAAAACCTCGCATCCAAAAAATTCAGACCCCAATAAGATATATTTACTTGACAATCTTTAACTCAAACCTTCTCCAAGAATCGTATAGATCAAGCATTATATAGAGAGAATATCAGACCAAGAATAATTGTGCTAGAATTTTGAATTACTTGAGTGAAATAATAATGAAATGTACAGTGTTCTTCATAAGATTGATAAAAAAAGAAATTCAGCCGATATATTCTTCTACCTTCTGACTTCTTAGTCATGTGTATGACGATAAACTACATCTGGCAACAAGACCTCTGATCAGCTCGTAATCACTGTTGTTCCCAAGTCCACCCTGACTTGTGGTGGTAGCATCTGTTAGGGTTCCAACTATGGG
The DNA here is from genome assembly GCA_963932145.1 of Acanthosepion lycidas. Taxonomy (NCBI): domain Eukaryota; kingdom Metazoa; phylum Mollusca; class Cephalopoda; order Sepiida; family Sepiidae; genus Acanthosepion; species Acanthosepion lycidas. The sequence continues at coordinate 17,753,723 of OZ010582.1, read as the reverse complement.
CAAATAGTGAACATCCAAGCAAAAACAAAACACTATGAAAGTATAAAAATATATTTTTATAGTAAAAATACCAGCAACATATATTTGTAGTAAAATGACCAACAATATGTATTTATAATAAAATGAGCAGAAATACATTTTTAAAGCAAAATGGCCGGCAAAACTTTTTATAATAGAATTACCAGAAATGCATTTAATCTGTAGTTGAAGAGATACAATTGCGTACAGAATATTTAGATTTCGACATTAGATAACCCATAGAGGTGTTGATATGTCGCAAAACGAAATAAAAAAAGCAAGCAACATGGAAGAAGTTTCTTTTGACAATAATCCATATATCCTACATTTCTTTCTTAAAAAATCAAACTATATTCCAAAATATAACTTCAACAAAACTACAACATAAAACACCCATATAAGCCCATCTAGTAATCGGGTCTTCATAAACATATATATGCAAAAAAGCTGAGCATCATCTACCATGTATTCAATTGTGAAAGCAGAATAACATATATCATATTTTATTACTTCAAATCCCAAGAAAATTAAATTTCGGAATTGAATGACCCATAAGGAGTTGATGTGCCGTAAAACAGATTTTTAGACTGATTCTGGCTCTCCGCATCTTTGTCGCTAAGAACTTGAACTGAAATAGACAGACAGACATACAGATAGATAGATAGATAGATAGATAGGTAAGAGAGAGACTGAGATAGATAGAAAGATAGATAGATAATGAAGAGACAGATATATATATATATATATATATATATATATATATATATATATATAGATAGATAGATAGATAGATAATGAAAAGACTGAGATAGATAGATAATGAAAAGAATGAGATAGATAGATAATGAAGAGACAGAGATAGATAGATAGATAGATAGATAGATAGATAGATAGATAATGAAGAGACTGAGATAGATAGATAATGAAGAGACTGAGATAGATAGATAGATAGATAGATAGATAGATAGATAGATAGATAGATAGATGAACTATACATTTGGGGAAGGCTGAAAACCAGATCGGTCAAGATTTTGTGATAAATTGAATATGATGAAGACACAGGCGGGATGCTCCCAGGCAGAGAATTAAAGAGGGAAACCTAATTGGAAATCGTAGCTTTGACCTCAGCTCAAACAACGAGTGTAAGCAATGGAGACGAAGACACAGCAAACCCACGACAATCAAACAGATTGACGGTTGTATTATTTGTACATGAAGAATTGAATGAAATGCAAGGAATCAATAGGATGATCACGATTGCTTGGGACACGGCTGCTTATTTCATGTGAAATGTTGACACGCTTGAAACTTGAATCCTTGTATTGGGCACAGATCATGTATGATATAATATAACCTTGTTCGTGTTTTTGTGTGACTGCAAGTTTGAATCAATCAAAACGCCCCGAATCTGGCGGTAAACAAATTGTTCTTTGGTATCGTGACAGTTGTCATGAACTCGGGCTAAAGTCAAATATTTTCACAAGAGAAAGGAGAGTTTGTTCTTTTTAAAAAGAAGAGTAATAGGTAAAGATGTGACATGAAAAGAGAAGTTTTCAAACAGGAGACTTTTACAAATGCCTGATATAAAAGATTACAATAGTGGATAGATAGGTAGAAACAATTACGAGAAGAAAACAGAAATGGAAGAAGAGGAAGAGAGAGAGAGAGAGAGAGAGAGAGAGACAGAGAGAGAGAGAGAGGGGGAATGATAAGAAAGACAATAACGGAAATAAAAAAATTGAAAGAAGAGAGAACAAGAAAAAAATATTAGGTTGGTGCAAAAATAATGTCGTTTTCTCACATAGTAACATATGTAAGAAAACGACATTATTTTTGCCCAACCTAATAAAAAGAAATTCAGTTTATTTTTAATAGTCTTTCAGATTTTTTTCTAGTTAGAGAAAGAATCTACTTTCATCACCATATCTTATTTTGGCCCCTGGAGGTTTTAATGGCCATTAAATTTATGCATACAACCATGTTCAAATTAATCGAAACAAAACGAATAATT
>OZ010582.1:17734194-17749194 GCA_963932145.1 Acanthosepion lycidas | reverse complement strand
AAGTAAGTTTTTAATACCTACCTCAGCTGCTAACCGAAATTTCAAAATAGTTTAAAGTTTACTATTACTAAAACACCAGACAGTTCTTTCTAAATATTTCTGGGAATTAAAGGAGAAAAAACTTCACTCCAAAGATATAATGGAAGATTATAAGTAAATCCCAAATCCCTACTGCTTCAGAAGTAGATTCAAATTGTGCTTTCAAGAAAAAAATTAAATAATTAAATATAAAGATGAGATCATATTTAAATGTCACCATAAAAATAGATTTAAATTTCTTTATAAACAGAATTTTATTTTATTTTGCAGTCATACAATTATTTTGTCATATTTATTGAAAATCATATGCATTGATTTATGTATATGCTTTTGTGTATTTATCTATGCATGTATATGTGTGCAGGTGTGTCTGCGTGTGCGTGTGTGTGTATATGTTTATAAATATATATATATATATATATATGAATATGTGAATATATGTGTATGTATATATATGTATATATGTATGTGTGTATGCTTATATAAGTGTATATGTGTATCTGTCCGTGTGTGTACGTATTTGTATATATGTATATGCATATGTGAGTGTATTATATATGGCTGTATATATGTTTATTGTGTATGTATGTGTATATATACGCTTATAATGGGGTGTACATATATGTTGCGTAGGTGTTTATGTGTGGTTATGTTTATGCATGTGCATGTAGGTGTTTATATGTATGTATATGTGTACATGTATATATATATGTATATATCTATACATGTTTATGTATGTACGTGTATGTACACGCATTGTTTATATATGCGTTTTTATGGATCTGTATACTTGTATATGTTTTTTATATGTAGCTGCCACACACACACACACATGCGCATGCGCACACACACACACACACACACACACACACACACACACACACACACCCTTCCTGGGTATGACAAAAACAACATCCGCGTCCAGGGTAAGACGCTAAACAGCAAGGCCTCTGATCAGGAGGTTTTGAGGAGCGTGGAACCACCTCTTAATTGCTGGCGTTCTCACGTCCACCCTGACCCCCGGTGGTAGCAACTGTTAGGGTCGCAGCTATGGGCAAATAGTTAACCCCCAAACTGGGGTCAAAACACTGTGAAAGTTTAAGAATAGATTTTAATATTCAGAAACATTTTTTAAAGAATTATTGCCAACAATGGATTTTTGAAGAGATTATTACCAGTAATATATTATTAACAGCATTACATTTTTTTTTTAAAGTTTTACCAGAAATAGGTTTTTTGAAGGAAAATTATTACCAGAAATACAGTTTTGAGAAAAAAAAAATTACCAGCAATAAAAATTTTGTCGGCATTTAATAACCCACTGAGGTTGATATACTGTAAAACAAACCAAACACACACACACACACACACACACACACACACACACACACACACGCACGCGTGCATATATATATATACATATATATATATATACATATATCATGTATTTTATAATTTTAAAGATGAATAAGATATATTGAATTTAAGGGTTTTTATATATTATTAATTTTTGCACCCCTTTTTATATATATATGATGATGGTTGTCATTATAGAGACGTAAATTAGATGATGACGATATAAATTTTGATTTAATTCTATTGTATTTCGCTAGCTGCCATTTTTACTTCCCTGTCTTATCTCTGTTCATTGTGAGGACACGTGATCTTGTCTTTCCCCAACTCCTCTCTTTAATAATATAAATCACCACAAAATTTTTCTAGGTCAAGTAATTTAGTCTTTATTTCCTGTTCTCTTGCGATTTATTTTAAAAATAACTTTTAACATATTGTCTGGATAAATTTAAACCATTTTGCAATTTCGGTCTGATGAGTCAGGTATTAAAACACTTAACTGCTGAAATAAATAAAGTTCTTCGATGATGTGTTAAGTTTTTCCTTTGATGTTTATCATATTGCTCTGTATAAAATACATTGAGCGCTCTTCATGGATCTATCTTTTTAATATTTCATATTAAAAAAGACCTACTTGGATTATCTTTTCCACTTAGGGTTTTGGCATTATTATCTATATCTATTTATCTATATCTATATATCAATATATCTGTATATCTATCTATCTCTCCCTATATATATATATATATATATATATATATATATATATATATATTTATACACAAACAAACACACACACACACACATATATATATATTATCTGGTCAAACCCAACACACACGTACGCACACACACCTACATGCGCGCGTGCACTCACTCTCACACACACACATATGGGTTGTATTTGGGCATCAATTCTTTATTGATATAGGTTTAATAAAAGGCCAAGTAAAAGTTCATATTTTACTATTATATTTATTTTCTTTATTTTTGTATTCATTTTCCTTTCTTTACTTATTTTTTATTTATATGGCCAGCATATATAGATAGTCGAGCCAAATCAATACACATGACATGAAGATTGCATCACTGTCACCGCTGGGTGCTGATCTCAATGTACATATATATATATATATATATATATATATATATATATATATATATATAATTATTTAAAAAAAAATATGATTCCATCGCTACATACGAGTTTTCATGTTTCAAAAACAGGAGCTAAAAACTTCAATTTAATTATAAAACTTAAATTGAATTAAAGTATCAAGCTCTGTTTCGCTTGAATATGAAACAGAGCTCGATACTTTAATTCGATTTAAGTTTTATAATTAAACTTAAGTTTTTAGCTCATGTTCTTAAAACATGAGAACTCATATGTGGCGATGGAATCATATTTTTAAAAAAATAATTGTAATTTACGATCTACTTATGTACTGAGCACTGTTTTTTTAAAAAATAAAATAAAAAATACTAAAGGACTTCGGATTATTTACCTAACGTGTTCTTTCCTATTTTTCTATATATTTGCACACACACACACACACGCATATATATATGCATATATATATATATATATATATATATATATATATATATATAGTAATTGACACTCCTATCGTTTCCGACGTATGAGGGTGAAGTAGATCAATTGTTACGAACCATCAGTCACACTGTCCACTCATATCATTTGATTATACTGGTGAAGTCTTGTGCAGGACCAACCACTGTATACCACATGGTCCTCAACCGACCCTCCCCGGCTTTTGCATTTAGTGATGACCTTCTCAGAGGACCCAGGCTGTCCTAGACCGTTCGCCACCCAAGGCTATACGACCCAGTGTGTTCTGCTGTTAACTAGGGTGAGAAGAGTATTTTGTGAAGTGAATGTAATAAACTCGACTTGAATTCGAACACGGCTTTCCGATTCCTCAATCAATATTCATTACCCGATCGTACCTATCTCTCTCTCTCTCTCCCTATTCATATATATATATATATATATATATATATATATATATATATATATATATATATATATATAACAAGGCAGAAGTTTGATTGTGCTACTGAAGCATCTCGACTTTCTTTCAGGCATAGATGCAAGATTCTTTTCCCCATACATAACGATTTGGATTGTGGCCCAAAATTTCCCCTTCGTTCAGTCAAAAGATTCTTCTTCCTAAACTTATGAGAGAGACTTTCCACGAGCGAAACTAATCCACGAATTCTGATTATCTTTTTTTTTCGACGATAGTATTTTCCATGGAGTATGGGAACGGGATTTGAAACAATCCCTGTGTAATTCTTTTAAATGTAGTTCACCCCAAGCAAGGCAGTAAAGCCACTAAGACACATGGAGATTTAAATTTTTGAAGATTAAAGTTGACGGGAAAGCATGAAATCGAAAGGGAGTTCCACAAGCGAGAAGTTAGAGAAAAGAAACTGTTAGCATAGAAATTACGGTTACATCCAGTCAGTGCAACTGTAAATCGATGAGATGTAGGTGCCAGTCTATTAATGCGCTTAAATTTATAAAGTCTAGGTACCATAGCGAAGAGTGATATTTATTTGGTAATGATATCACAAAAATCTGGCACAATGCCAAAAATGGGAGATAGAGAAAAAAAGGATGGTCTTCATCTGTCTTAACATTAAACTTATCTAGCTACAAACACTGACCGAAACATACAACAATATTCCTAACACAAAAACAACACATTTCTTACTACATCCACCGTAATACCTCATTGTCTCTATGAAAGTCCCTAACTAGTCCCCATATGTACAATTCATTGTCTATCGGGTGGGGGGATGTGAGCTTATCTGAACAATTACAGTGAAAGTATATACAGAAAAGACACAGGGACATAACCTTGCGGCGGTGGGAAAGTAATTGAAGCTGATATGCCAGAGCAGGATCAATAATATTGCTGAGTCTTCTTTGGATAATATTAAGGAGCTTTAGATAAATAGCAGAAGTACTGGACCATATGTGGCAGCAATATTCTAAGCATGGACGAATGGTAGACATATAGATATGTAAGATAGATTCTGGAGAGAAAAACTCGCACGTCACAGTAAACCAACTTTCTTAGCAGCTGACCTAGCAATGGATTCAGTATAGTCAAACTAGAGTTAAACTTTAATAGTTCTTTTAACAAATGAAGTTATATCAACTTAGATCTCTTTTCGAATTAAGTTTGGATTCTCCATGACATTTTTGTTAGCATTTTACGAGTTATCCGTGAACTTCAGTTCAAGGAAGAATTTCAAGTTGCTAAACTTACTCAATATCAGACTAATCGATTCAATGGTGCTGGCAGGGATATTTAACATCTTGGCAATGGCCCTATAGCTAAAATATTCATTTTATTACATCCTTCTTTTTTTATGATTGAAAGTTCCTTTATTTTAACCAGGTCGATCCTGTTTCAAGACGAATAACCGGAAGATTCGAAAAGTTTCGATTCAAGTGCAGAAAAATCTAGACCTTCTTAGCATATTATCATAATTTCTTTTCAACGGAATTTCTATTTTAATTTCTGGGATAAGAAGTTACCATCAATTACATTATTCACACGCGGACTATTTTCTTCATCTTTGTTGTTGTTATCACAACGTTTCGACCGTTTTATCCGCCTGTGTTCCTCAGGTACTTTTCGAGTAATTGTGAATGAAATCCCTGGGCGGATCAGTGTCTACTTAGACCCAGTGAAAACGGAGTGAGCAATAACGGATCAATAGTAATTAAGAACTAGATGAGATATCCCAAGACATAGGCACTGGAACGAGAACAATATATCTCAATAGATTAAATAAAGGGTTCAGTTCAGAATTCCCTGTAGGTTCCCCGGATCGACAAGAACCTGGTGAAGTGCGGAGAGCAGAACGGTCGAACTGTTGTGATAGCGAGAAGAAAAGAGGGCGTGGAGAATTTGAGACTCACAGGACATATTGAAGGCAAAAGAGACAGTGGAAATCAGCGCGAAACTTACAAGCTTGTGAAAATGGATGGCCGATTAGGGAGTGATGAAAAAAACAAACCTTATTAAAAGTTGTGGATAGAAATAATCTGCCTTGTCCTGAAGGCACACTTCACGTAGAACAAGAAGACATATTTACAAAAATGTCTTCCCCCACAACATTCCTTTCTTATAGAACGCAAATCAAAACATCATTTACAGTTTAATCGTACTATTCATCCAGTTTGCTTCAGAGCGTGGCTCTCCCTAACTTCCTATCCTGTTTAGGTGTAAGCAATCTTTTTTTCTTTTACTTTCCCACCCAGTTCCTGTTCTGCCATCAAGCTCGGATGGTTGGTTACTCTTTGTTCTCTCTGTTCCTTTGAGTGTCAAATTTTCCAAGCCTTCTTTCCTTATTATGTGTCCCAGAAATTTCAACTGTCACTTTCGGATTTGAAGTTTAAGTATCGTTATTGTTTAGATTTTCCTTAAAGCTTCGTCACGTGTTCAGTCCATAGCATTCTCAGCATCCTTCAGTCGAACTGCATCTCTATTGCCTCCTCTTCATTCGATATTAAAATATAGTCTCTACAGGCACGCGAATTGAAATATACGTAAGATTAAGTGTTAAAAGGAGCATTTGGCCATGTCGTCGGTCAAACAGACGGGGAGATTTGATGTTCATCTGTTCAGGCAGTCGACAGTCAACATTTTTAGCAGAGCGGTAGCCTTAACCAAGTTGTGGGAGTTTTACGTCCAATTGAGAAAAAAAATGGGAAAATCAACTTTCGTTTGAGTCTAACCAGCTGTACGGTGGTCAGACGATCCGAATAAAAGATGGAATCTCATTCCTCGTTCAACCTTTCATTTTTTATTCTCAAACACGGATTCTTAATAAATCGACAAGTGAAAAACCATAAATCTTATTATATATCACACAGTCAGTTATGTGCCATGCGTGATACACGCTTAGACGATCATGTGTCTTTCGATACATGACTGACGACTTTTCCCGCAGTAGGTTGCCATTTCTTTCTGCGATAAACCAGTTGCCATCCAAGGATATAGAACTAGGTCTGTCCTGCTTGGGAGTGGGGAAGTATGCATACCTTTCCCAAGGGTATTAGCATGTAAGTGAATGTAATGGATTCGACTGGAATTTGAACTCGGCTATCCGATTCCTCTGTCTATTAGTCCGCCGTACGAAAACGTAGCTACTTGAAATTTATGCTAGATAAGAGAAACTGTACCTTTCCCAAAGATGACCCCCAAAAACGGTGCAAGAAAGGGAAAATGAAAGATATCAGCATGAACCCCCCCCCCAAAAAAAAAAAAAAATTCTATTTTTGCAGTTAGTCACTTATTTCTCATCTGTTCTTTCATCGTCGTCTGCTTTTACCCAGCGGGAAAAAAGAGAAAGAAAACGAGCTTTGAAGTGAATCGACAATAAATGTCTACCGTTCCATTAATAAAATTATTGACATCAAATCATCTTGTAATACGATTAAACAATAGTTTGTCAATCTTGTTTGCTTATGTCGGGGGAAACGTGACAAAAGACATGCAAGATGCCCATCGGTTCACATGTCAGTTTGTGACTGACATAAAAGAATCCAAATTTACAGACAATAGTCATTGGAGACTGTAAAAGGAAGACGTAAAGCTTTTCAAAAAAGAAATTATGTACAGCAATCGAAATCACACACACGCGCGCACGCACACATATATATGTACACACACACGCACACACATATATATGTACACACACACATACATATAGTCACGTGGTTAATATATTTTTTGAACTGATTACATCGGTACCCTTTCGTTTGGCTTTTATTGACCAACTTATCTACTATCTCTCTCTCTCACTCTCTCTCTCACACACACACACACACACTCTCTCGCTCTCTCTCTCTCTATATATATATATATAGTGTCACGTGGTTAATATTTTTTTTGAACTGATTACATCGGTACCCTTTCGTTTGGCTTTTATTGACCAACTTATCTACTATCTCTCTCTCTCTCTCTCTATATATATATATACATATATATATATTAGGTTGGTGCAAAATGTCGTTTTTTGACGTTAAAAAATACGTCGAAAAACGACATTATTACGTCATTATTTTTGCACCAACCTTATATATATATATATATATATATATATATATATATATATATATATATAGTGTCACGTGGTTAATAATTTTATTTGAACTGATTACATCGGTACCATTTCGTTTGACTTTTATTGACCAACTTATCTAATCTCTCTCTCTCTCTCTCTCTCTCTCTCTATATATATATATATATATATATATATATATTTATATAGTGTCACGTGGTTAATAGTTTTTTTTGAACTGATTACATCGGTACCCTTTCGTTTGACTTTTATTGACCATCTTATCTACTCTCTCTCTCTCTCTCTCTCTATATATATATATATATATATATATATATATATATATATGTGTGTGTGTGTGTGTGTGTGTGTTGTTGTTGTTGTGTATGTGTGTGTGACTGTGTGTGACGTAGTGTTGAAAATTTCACGATGCAACCCACTTCATAAAATCAGTATTTTTGGGCCCAAGCACCAGAATACTGACTTTAGAAAATGGGTTGGGTCCGGTAGAGTTTAGAATTTTTCCGCATTACCGTGCCCCCTCACCCCAACGCAGACAGACAAATTTACAGGATGTCCCTCCCCTACCAAATGTACTCACTATTTGAATAACAATAAATAAAGTGTTTACACAGACAAGAGTAATGGTTAAAATCAAAATCTTTCTTTCTTTCTTTCTTTCTTTCTTTCTTTCTTTTCACAATGTTATTTTCCGCTCCTTTTCATTTCCTGGCTACAGAAACTCAGACTAATCTTATAACAGAACTGGCTTTTCTTAGGATTAACATTATCGCCGGTGATACTGGATTTCTGCTCTCACATTAATACATATTGTAAAAAAAAAAATTAAAAAAAAATTAAAGGGAAATAACTGAGACATCCGGAAGAGGCATGGCACGTGGAACTAGGAAATCTACACCGGTGGACGAAATAAAGAATTCGGTTCGAAATTGCAATCACTTGAAGAAGGCCGGAGCTGACAACGGCCGAAACGTTTTGAATATTGCAATGAAGATGAGGATAGCAGTCCGAATAATGTAAATAATTCAATTAATCATAATACCTCATCTCAGAGATATAGACAGATATATAGAAAGACATAGACATAAAGGCCGGAGCTGACAACGGCCGAAACGTTGTGAATATGGCAATGAAGATGAGGATAACATATTCATAAAATATAATATGGCGTAAGTACAACTCTTCATTCTCAATCTTTAAAGCATTTATTTGTGGATAAAACTTCAAAGATCAAGTCTGACTCGTAACTGAACGGTGAAAGGTTTTAATCCAGAACACATCATAAACAGGCAACCAATCAAATGCCTGAGTTAAGTTGCAGTCATTTTATATTAACAATGAAAATCGGGTACTAACTTCTGCAATGATCTGATATCTCGATTTTGCAGAGAGCTTCCGAAGTTGTAGACGAAGAAGGTGACAGTTGTGACGATAAGTACTTAGAGGAGAGTCCGGAAAAGTATAGGGCAAAGTGTGGAAGGACTGGATATCAAGGGAATATTCAGTGGAAACGAAAAGAATTCAAAGAAGACTGCTTGAGCATAGAAGAGACTTACCATCACTAAATACCCAAGACGAGCCTTCAGTTGCTATTGGCGTAAATTTGGGTATAATGGTTAGCAATCTTATCTCACTAGATCAATTACGACCGAATAGGGAGTTTATTCCTCACTAGGTCTTCCATACACGCGGTCTTGTACCACATCTAAGCTACAGAAATAATAAGAAGAATAAGACGATGAGGAAGAGGAGGAGGAGAAGGAGAAGAAGAGGAGGAGAAGAAGAAGAGGAGAAGGAGAAGAAGAGGTGAAGAAGAAGAGGAGGAGCAGGAGAAGAAGAAGAAGAAGAAGAGGAAGAGGAGGCGGAGAAGAAGAAGAAGAGGAGGAGGAGAAGAAGAAGAAGATGACGGATGAGGAGGAGAAGAAGGAGAAGAGGTGGTGGAGGAGGAGGAGGAGGAGAAGAAGAAGAAGAGGAAGAGGAGGAGAAGAAGAGGAGGAGGAGAAGAAAAGGAGAAGGAGAAGGAGAAGAAGAGGTGAAGAAGAGGAGGAGGAGGAGAAGGAGGAGGAGGAGGAAGAGAAGAAGAAGAAGAAGAAGAAGAAGAAGAAGTTCTCCAAAATTAAAGGTGTTGCTGTTCCAGCGAACCACATGATAAAGATTAAGACGAATGAAAAATTTGTTAAATACCAAGACCTTTAGTAGCAGTAGGGATCATACCGATGATGACTGGAGCACTGGGAACAGTTCCAAGAATCTTTGCCTGAAGGGGGAAAGGATTGCCGACCCGTAATCGATATGAGTCGATTCACATCACATCTCATGTCCGACTTGTCTCTCGCAGCCGTTGATAAAGAGATGATGACAGATGCTCGGGATGGGAGGGAAACGTGTTATCAGTGTGTACGGTCACGGCAAGATATTGCTGGTGAGAAGAAGAAAAATTATGAAGATGATAAGAAATGTATTTTAAGATGACTAATAAAACCACACTAACAATAGTGGCGGTAAATTTGATCCGGAATAAATGTAGCGAGCTGCCTACAAGTAAATATAAAACATGGCAGAATAGGGGACATTGATACGCACACAGAGTTGTTCAACATTTCTGCAAAAGACAGTTTGGGAGTCATTGCTTATTAAACGTTGTGTAGTTTGGTATAAGGCCGCCCAAATGAGACTCCTACTGAAAATTGTTCTCGCTAGACTAGCGAGTGAGATGTGCTTGTTAATTGCTTGGCAGAGTGTTCAAATTATTTTCTAAATATTTTTTAAGGGTTACAAAAATCAAATAAAAGCAATTAAAACGGAAAGTAAAGAATAGCAAAAAGTAAAAATATAGTTTATATTACCGTAAAGTTGTAATATCAAAATACAAAGCACCCTTCCGCTAAACCGGTTTATTGATCTTTTCTCATTGGAACTAAATCAAGGACGAGAAATGTGCACAGCTACAAAAAGACAAGTTGTTATATAATAAATATATGAACATCAAAGGGTAATTATATTTAAGCATAACACTCACTTATTTTATTTATTTTAGAGGGATGCCTGCTAGGACTTAATTGTGTCTAAAACTTTAAAGTTTAAACCAGAACGAGTCTTCCTTATTACCGAGGGCCGGTTAGATTGATGGTTGCTTAATAAATGGTCAGCTATCACCGAACCAATTAACGAACTTATGCAAACTGTTCAAATTGCTTTTTGTCTGGCATATATTGATTCGTCTTTGCCTTCAACCACTGGTCCTTTCTAAGGCTAACTTGGTATTGTCTAAAGCCCAAATAGTAGAGTAAAGACCGATATCTGAAATTGTAATTAGTCGGTTATTAGCCTTATAAGGAAACATTCGGTATTCATTGACTGAGTAGATTTTGTTTGAAAATTCTAAAATATTTCTGTTAAAATTTTTTCAAGAAAATTGTTTTTTCATGCCCAGTAGCTGTTATAGTTCTTTCCAGTATTGATGCGGGTGGGTTCCTTCCTAACGTTTTGCTCCAAGTATGTCATTTTCTTTTCGAGTTACATGTGCTATCCTTTTTAGGTATTGCTGCTGTTGGAAATTATCAAGTGATGTAGCTTCTGTTATTTGGTACAGCTCTTTGTTTGTGATTCTGTAGCACCAGTCTATAAGTTTCAGTGAACGAAGGCCCTCGCTAAAACCTGAAAGCTTCTGCAACTCGAAGCCACTTTGAACCATTGATTTGAGAAAACGGTTGTATCATGTGGATAGTTTAGATATTTCTGAATCGGTTTGGTACTATTCATGACATTTATATTTTGTTTGTTTACCAGCATCTGAACTCCTTATGGCTCATATAATGCCGAAACCTAATTTTCTTGGTAGCCTTAAAGTAAGAAAAAATATATATGACTAGCAGCATGGCCCGGCGTTGCCCGTGCTTGATTCAAAAATCGTACAACACATACAGCAATCGCTATCACTTGACTTAAAATATTTTCCCCCTTTCTTGCCTTTAAAGGAGTACCTTTTGCTGTGCTGATGTTGCTACATGCCTTAATTCTTGCCTCTCTCACACTGCGAATTTTTTCTAAGCTCTATACTAAACATTAAATCTGTTACGAAAAAAGAACTAAACAAAATGAACACAAAGCGATCAGCTTTAAAAAAGGACTCGTAACTGGAAAAACCGAATGAAAAAAGATTGTTAACCTCAAATACTTTTTCACACCGAACCCAGTTCTGCGGAATAAGAATCAACGTTGAGTTTCAGCAAGCGAATGAGCCAATTGGAGTAAAGTGCCATGCAGATTTAAATTTTCCCCACTTGTGACGAATGCAGCTATCGATTTTTTTGCATGCTAGTTAACATTCGTGTCAATCAGCTGTTGGCTCTCACGCTGGCCAATAGAATCTTCCTGTCTATTCGTGGCAGCCAGCTATAGGATCTCACTCTGGCCAGTACAAAATGGCCGCAAACTACATGAAAACTGCCGTAGAAGCATGAAAAAATCGATTATTTCCATTCATGGGAGTTGGGAAATGCAAAGTGCGTCTTGGCCTTCCCGCTATCTTGGAGCAGGTGCATATAAATTTTGGTGCAAATTCGTCTAAAATTGCGGCCATGCATTCGTTACTCACACACACACACACACACACACACACACACACACACATCCTGCCTTTTATAGATAGAGATTTATGTTATTCTGCATTCAGTACATGGTAGATGATACTCAGCTTTGGTGCATTTTTAAGTGAACATAATTAGTAAAGGTGGCGATATGTGTCTTTTATGTTGTAGTTGTAGTAATAATGTCGTTTTTTGACGTATTTTTTAACGTCAAAAAACGAGATTATTACGTCATTATTTTTGCACCAACCTAATATATTTTGGAATTCAGTTTGATTTCTATAAGAAATTGTAGGATATTATATGGATTAAGGCCATAAAAAGTTCTTCCATATGTGTCGTTTGGCTGATTTTGTTTAGTGGCATCTCAAACCTCTATGGATTATTTAATGACGAAATCTTAATATTTCGAACAAAATTTTATGGCATTCAACTAAATATATTTTGAACGCAATTGTACGCCCCTAAACTAAAGATAAAGTGTATTGCTATTCATTTTGCTATAAATATACGTTGTTGGTAATTTTACTATATAAATGTATTTTTCTTGTTTTATGATGATTTGTTTTTATTTGGGGGTTCTCTATTTGCCCATAGCTGGGAGCCTAACAGGTGCTACCAACCAAGGTCCGAGGGTCCGTGTGAACCTGGCAACAATAACAAAGAAGAGGTGGTTCTACGCTCCTCAAAACCACCTATCTCCCGATCAGAGGGCAGGTTACCGGATGTAGGACATCTATATAATAGTGTCGATCTGATAAAGCTGTTAAGAACGTGATTAACTGTCTATATCTCTGAGATGAGGTATTATGATTACTTGCATTATTTACATTATTCGGATTGTTATTCTCATTGCCATATTCATAACGTTTCGTAATCAAAATACGTCATCTCATAGCTATACCAATCACCTGAAGAAGTGTACAACGGCCGAAACGTTGTGAATAGGGCAATGAAGATGAGGATAACAATCCGAATAATGTAAATAATGCAAGTAATCATAATACCTCATCTCAGAAATATACCAATCACCTGAAGAAGACCGGAGCGTACAACGGCCGAAACGTTGTGAAGATGGCAATGGAGATGATGTTAACAGTCGGAATAATGCAAGAACATAATTAGGTTTTAGGTCAATGTTTTGTAACAAAGCACTCTCTATTCTGCGTTCAGTTTCCTTAATCTTCTATGCTAAATTCTTGTAAATGACCCATACATCGAAGTGTTTGAGGTATTTAGCATTTGTCTATTTCTACACCCGGAATTTTTATGATGCCTTCAGGCTAGGTACCATCACTGCTTCCATTTTAATTCCAAATCATAGTTTCTGTTTTGGAAAAGATTTATTTCTTGGAACACTTGGTTTAGGATATTTATTTTCTGTTCATGATAATTTTATTCCAATCATGAATATCTATGAGTTTGTTTGTTTTGTTTTACGGCATATCAAACTCAATGGGTCATTTATTGCCGACAACCTTTTTATTTTTTATTTTTTTGGTAATATTGTATTGTTGGTAATAGTTTTTCTCTTTCAAAAATATATTCCTCAAAAATACATTTCTGGTAAAAAATTTTTTCACATAGTATTGTTTTTTCACAAAGTATAGTTTCACAAAGTATTGTTTCTATTTGCCCATAGCTGGGACCCTAACAGGTGCTACCACCCCGGGTCAGGGTGGACCTGGGAACACCAGCAATTAAGAAGTGGGTCCACACTCCTCAAAACCTCCTGATCAGAAGCCTTGCTGTTGGATGTAGTTTATTGTCTTACCGAGGACGCCCCATTGTGGGGGTGGGGGTCTTAACCCTCTGCAGAGTTGCATTCAGCGCATTCTACAGCCCCGGCTGACAGGGCTAGAATCTCTATGAGATCAGCACAGACCACTCATTATCAGAAAATTGACCTCGGGATAGAAAGAAAGAATATTGAATACTACAGATTTGAGAAGACTTGTTGTCAATTGAAAACAACTGAAAACTCTGGTCTTAAATAAATAAATAATAATCTCTATTTATAAAAGGCAGGATGTGTGTGTGTGTGTGTGTGTGTGTGTGTGTGTAACGAATGCACGGCTGCAATTTTCGACGGATTTGCACCAAAATTTATATGCACATGCTCCAAGATAGCGGGAAGGCCAACGCCGACTTTGCATTTCCTAACTCCCATCAATAGTGGAAATAATCGATTTTTTTTCATGCTTTTACAGCAGTTTTCATGTAGTTTGTGGCCATTTTCTACTGGCCAGAATGAGAGCCTATAGCTGGCTGCCACGAATAGGCAGGAAGATTCTATTGGTCAGCGTGAGAGCCAACAGCTGACTGACACGAATGTTAACTAGCACGCAAAAAAATCGATAGCTGCATTCGTCACAAGTGGGAAAAATTTAAATCTGCATGGCACTTTACTCCAATTGGCTCATTCACTTGCTTAAACTCAATATTGATTCTTATTCCGCAGAACTAGGTTGGGTTCGAAAATTATTTGTTGTTAACATTCTTTTTTCATTCGGTTTTTCCAGTTACGAGTCCTTTTTTAAAGCTGATCGTTTTGTGTTCATTTTGTTTAGTTCTTTTTTCATAACAGATTTAATGTTTAGTATAGAGCTTAGAAAAAATTCTCAGTGTGAGATAGGCAAGAAGTAAGGTATTTAGCAACATCAGCACGGCAAAGGGCACTCCTTTAAAGGCAAGGAGGGGCAAAAATATTTTAAGTCAAGTGATAGCGATTGCTGTATGAGTCGTACGATTTTTGAATCAAGCACGGACAACGACGGGCCATGCTTCTAGTAATGGCTATAATTTTAGCAGTAATTTAGCAAAATTAACGCTATTCAAATCTTTACGTTAAGAACAATACTTAATACGTGAAAACCAAATGAAGAGTTAAGAA